>CM055120.1:322359399-322959399 GCA_029206835.1 Rana muscosa | reverse complement strand
ACAGTTGAAACAGACAATCTCTCTTCTCTTCTGTGGGGAGGTTGGTGTTGAACTGCTCTGGCGTGGTTCATTCTTAATTTCCTCGGGTTCCTTCATTCCTGAGTTTTCAGACAGGAGTGTGGTCAAAAGATCCAGCACCTGAGTCATTTGGGACTTCAGGATCTCCACTTCTGAGTCCCGTTCAGTAGCCATAGCTGATCTGACTCCCACCGCAGGGAGGGTAGTTGGTTCGGTATGTTGACTCCTCCTTTTGTCTTCCAACATAGCCTCCTCCTCCCTGACTATCCGGATCAAGTCGGGGTATTCCAGGCTGCTCCCGTCCTGCCGGATGCGTAGCACTAATGCGATGGGGTCTAAGGGTTGAGCTCCCCTCAACACCTGCTGGGCACGGGCCTCATCCACTTTCCTGGGATCAATCCCTTTCTTCAGCAAGATCTGGTGCAGGATCTCATCCAGGCGTCTTATGAAGTCTGACAGCTTTTCTCCTTGCCTTTGGTAGCAGTGTTCCAGCTGGTAAGTAAGTTCAGGGACCTTTTCCGTCCCGCCGAACACATTCTGCAGAATGTCCAGATAATCCTGCGCATCACAGTCCTTCTTACTTAGCTTAAGGTTGCGTATGGCCTCCAGAGCAGGCCCCTTCAAACTCTCTGCGATTCTCTGTTTCTTTCTGGGTTCTGGGACTTCCCATTCTTCTAGGGCCTGAGTGGCGCCTTCTAACCACTCCTCAAACCCCTCTTCACCCGAAGGTACAGGTTTCCTTCCAGAGAATACTTCAAGTTTTCTGTATCCCGACATTTGGTAGTCTGTAGGATCCTTCTTACACTGGGCTACAATCTCCCCCAGGACCGCGCATAATTCTGCGCTGAGGGTGGCAGGCGGTGGAGATATCTGTGGAGATGATAGTTTTGGTGTCTGAAACCATTCTCCCTTCACTGGCAGCGTATGTATCAAGTGATTATCTGATTATCTATGGCTTGTATACTTGGACTTTTAAATTGCTCTGGGATTTCGTCTTTCTATTCTACCAGTGCGTACGTAAACAAGGCATTTGACCTTGTATCCCTCACCCATGCTTTCTGGCTCGGTGATAGTGACATTATTAGCTGCTTTATCGCTTCTTCTCGCCAGATCCCCCCCGGGAGTTCAATAACTACCGCCGCGGTTGGATCGGTGCCAGCCGCTGCGCACCATTGTGACATTGCTAGCGTGTCCATGCTGGTACTTCTGACCGGCTTGATTGCAGCGTGCAACGTACAGAGATCCCGGACGAGCCCCCACGTGTAGCGCTACCCCCAGTTAAGAGAGCCGCTGGTTTTGTTTTGGGCCCTGTAGTGCACCGCTGTCAACCCTGGCAATCGGCTCTACCCTCCCGTGGCACAGCTAGTAAGGGGAGATAGGACCGCGTCACCGCAACTCTAGGTGACGCAGTCCTATGGCAAACACACACAGTGATATACTTTAAAACTTCTATTAAGGTAAGAGAAACTGACACCAATGTACTTGACCCAGATATTTTACTGAGGCTAATGGGCAAGTAATAAACAACAGTATAACAAGTTGCAGATCCCTGCAATAAACAGTAATAAAGATAAACAGAGTAATCAGAATAATAAAGTATTGCTATGCAACTCTAGCGCTGCCCTTTTACAGCTACTTCCCCTCATGGGTAGACTAAGGCCCCTTTCACACTGGGGCGTTTTTCATGCGGTTTAGTGCTAATATTAGCGCTATTATACCGCATGAAAAAATCATGCCCTTTAGCCTTCAACGTGAAAGCCCGAAGGCTTTCACACTGAAGCGGTGCGCTAGCAGGACCGCTCCAAATGTCCTGCTAGCTGCTTCTTTACAGCGGTGAAGGAGCGGTGTGTTCACCGCTCCTTTACCGCGGTCTCCCATTGAAATCAATGGGACAGCGCTGTAATACCGCCCGCAAACCGCGGCAATAGCCGCGGTTTGCGGGCGGTATTAACCCTTTTTCGGCCGCTACGGGGGGTTAAATTTACCCCCCTAGCGACCGCATACCGCGGTAAGAACGACGGTATAGCAGCGCGTGTGAAAGGGGCCTAAGTGTGAAAGGGGCCTAACACCCAGCAATGTCTACCTATGCAGTCAGGCCTGACTGATCTAAATGGAAGTTCAGTGAAACAATATTCGCTAGCAATCTTTCGGTGGTGCACTTGAAGAACAACTTTGTAATCCCAACGAATAGTAAAGATAAAGTATCTGTCTTTAAACAGCTCTCACCACCCGGACAAGTCCAAGTCCGTTTCCTCCACCGATTCGTCTGGGAACAGTAATCCACCGACATCCAAGTCTTCAATCCTTCTGGTGTACTGCAGCAAGGAGGAGAAGATGTCTCTAAGGCTCTGCTAGGCTGGCAGAGGGGCTCTTTGGAAAAGAGCACAAGGCCCAGGCTTCAGGCCTTGTGCATACAGCAGTTCAAAACAGAGATCCTCTTGCTAGGAGAGGGGGTGTCCAAAAGAGACAGAACAAACTCCACCTCCCCTTTATAAAGTCTGCCCCAGCAATCTCTGTTCCGGAGCAATGTACCCTGGGTGCTGCAAGATGTACTGGGAGATGTAGTCTCTCTCCTCTGCTTTCACTTCCAGTAATGTCTCTTCTCTTCTTCCTCCCGACTCACCTCTCACCTGGAATTTCTTGTCTCTCTGCATTAAAGGGGAACACCCCGCTACACGTAGAACATCACATGTATCCTGAACAAAAGAAGTTCACACACCAATTCTTGACCAGTGCATCCACATACTTACCAACCCTTTCCAAATTACCTTTTATGGCCAATATAATCGGCCTTCCTGGAGGGTTGGTGATTGATTTGTGAAGTTTTGGAATCATATAGAATGTCGGGGTATTGAACTAATGAACCATTAAGTAGTTATGTTCCTTTCGAGTAATTAGGTGTTCCTCAAGGGCCAAACTGAGTTTAAAATTAAGATCTGTTACGATTTCTGGAAATGGATTGGAGGAGAGTCTCCAATATGTAGATTCATCATGGAGAAGGCGCATCGCCCCTCCCTCATACATGGTCTGTGAGAGCAAGACAGTATTGCCACCTTTATCACTACATTTGATGATAATATCAGAGGCCTTCTCCAATTCCCTACAGGCCCTCCTTTCTTCTATTTTGGACAGATCCTTTTTGACCTGTTCCAATAACAGGTGTTTTTGGAACAGGTCAAAAAGGATCTGTCCAAAATAGATTGGAAATTAAGGGGGACAGATAATGTAACACAGGAAGAAAGGTAGTAGGGTCTCCTTAGGACCCTCCCAGCATTACAGATTGTTCTACAAAGTTGTATGCTTGTGCCGTTGGAAATCTGCAGACGCAAAAGCTCGCTCCACCCAGGACAGATATGAAGGATTAACTGAATTCAACGTAAAGTTTTATTTAGAAGCAAAAAAAAAAAACAACAGCAGACGAAGTGCGGCAGCACAGTTCCGCCACCTTGCCACTTCCAGTGTTTTGAGTTTTCTCATGTGGCATTCCGCGGTAGGAGCTATTTCCAATCCTCACAGCTGTTCTGTAGCAGAGGCGGCTTTTAATTGGGTGTAAATAAGAAACAGAGACATTCAATTTTATCGCACTTCAAACTTCAAGGTTCTGCATCTGCCCTGATCCAAGGACAGTCTATTATTAAGACACTTTTTAAGGCATTTCCTCTACTACAGTCACTCTACAATTCTGCAGCAATAAATTCATACACAAAACAATTGTAGCGTTGGTGATTACCTCCTCCTCTTCTTTCGGGCTGGTCACACCAGAAACAACCTGCCACCCTTCAATTTCTGTGCGATTCCTGCGCATTCCTCTGCAATGCAATTTTGCAGCCGATTCATTTGAATGGTCTGCAAATTAAACTGGAACTACGTCTGAAAAACGTGCTGCACCAAATCACATGGTACTGCGGTACTATGCAATCTGTGTTTGGGATGCATTAACAATGTATTGCCACCCGCAGCAGATCGCAAAGCTAGTGTGTTTTAAACGTGGTGCAGGAAATGCCCATGGAAATTTCCCACACCGCAAATACAGTAGTAGTCACTTATTCTCTCCCCACAAAAAACAATATTTCTTCCTGTTCTTTACACAGCACTGCACACTCTGATTCAGATGCAAAAGTAGCCCCTGGCTTTATATTTAGATGCAAACAAATTATAAGAGTAACCACTTATTTCTTGTCCTTATATATGCAGTCTTTTTTCAATATCAGTGGCTGCTGCCAATCAGTTGCAAAATAAAAGTAATTTAGGCATGAAATTTGTGGCGTGGTTGCTGAATTTGCAGTGTTGTTGGCCCATCACATTTGCATTACCCTATTTGGCTCAGTGGTGACGTCATCATACCACCGCATCCTCCATTACACAGGTGTTGTTGGCCAGCATTACCGGCCCATTACATTTGCTTTACCCCATTCAGCTCAGTGGTGATGCCATCACGTCACTGCATCCTCCATTACACAGGTGATATCAGCCAGTGTTGTCAGCCATCACATTTGCATTACTCTATTCGGCTCAGTGGTGATGTCATCACGACGCCACATCCTCCATTACACAGTTGTTGTTGGACAGGTGGTGTAGAGACATCATTAAAGCCCACTCACTGCCCAGGGAGAAAGAAGAGGGATTGACGGTCACATGACCGATAACAATGTAATAAAAATAAAGGTATTTATAAGCAATTTTAATGATTGGGTGATGGAACGCTGAATATGGCTCATGATGAAGGACTTGTATGTTCATTGTTGGAGGTTACTTTAATGGTAGGGACATTAAATGCATCAGCTGTCTGAATATGTCAGTGACACTGTACCCGGGGACAGGATGTTTCTGATATTGAATCCTTGATATGCTCACCTCTGATAATCCCAGTGACATTTCCAAGCATGATTTAAGACAGTGGGGGAAAAAACGACTCTTCTCTAATTTAATTTGTTCATGTACTAGAGTGGTGTTCCATTCAATAGCAAAGTCCTCTTTGACTACTCTTTGGGGAAGTGTTAGATCCTCTGGCAGTTTGTTTTATTGCTAGCTGTCCTCCCATTGGAGAAATTTCCCCTCACTTCCTGTCCAAGTGACCAAACAGGAAACAAGCAGAATCCCCTCTCCCCTTCCCAATGGCAATGCAGGAAATTTGATGTAAATTCTACTTCTTACCGGCTTTACCCCAAAACAAAATAAGGGCGTGCCTGGAATTCAAATTAAAATAACTTTAGCAGTTTTCATCTAGGCTGATTTTCCCTATCTTCCCGTCTAAGTTACAGCTTGTAAAAGAGTTTGTAAAAAAAAGCCTCCAGCAAAAGAAGAGTGCTAATACCGGTTCGGGGGGGGGGGGGGGGTGAGTCCAAGTCTCTCCAAGAGCTATGGCCATTGAAGAGTCTTTAACATCTGACACACCTTTAAGTGTCTGGTTCTCCCACCTACAAGCAGTGGTTCATCCCGCCAGCCCCTACATTACTATTGTGCCCTGTAGAGATGTTGGGGCAGTGGATGGAACCACTGCACATGGGAGGGGGGAACAGGCATCTAACCCAGCCAGAAGAGAGCAAAGTTCAGACCTGCCACAAAGACGTACGTATTAACATTCTTCTTTTTCAAATTTTTTTCAATTGACATGCAGTTTTTTTTTTAAATAAATGAGCAGTTTTATTAAACTGCTTTATTATATATTTTTTTTAATAGACTGTTCTAGTGCGGCTGGAATTTAGGCCGATTTCTGCTAAATTGGCTGAAATTTGAGGCGTGGGTGGCCCTGTCAGCACCACCCAGCTCAACAAACTTCAATCTGAAAATCAAAAGAAATAAGCTGAAAGTTCTCAGCCAATCAGATGCAGTCACTGTTTGGGTATACAGACAGCCACGGGTGCCCATTGTCTGAACAAAATAGCCAGTATAGAAGATTCCTTCATCCATACTCCTTGGCGTGATGGGGGGTCTACTTCTTTTATTCATAACATGTGTGGCTAGACTAGGATGACCATAAACTAGTAGATATTAATTGAAAATGTTTGATTTTGGTTCACACTGGTGCGACATGCGCTCCGACATTGAGAGCACATGTCGCATCACAAAACGCACCCCATTAAGTGTAATGGGACCGTTCTAATCAGAGCGACTTGAGTCCTTCCTTGCAAACTGTTCCTGCACTACTTTTGGTCTGACTTCGGCAGGACTTGCATTGACTTCTGTTAAAGATGTACCGAAGTCGGGCTGGGATGTAGGCTTCAAAGTCACGCGAAAGTAGCGGCAGTGTGAACCGGGCCTTAAGAATGATCGATTTCCTAATCGTTAGTGGGGTCAAACTGATGGTCATTTATGACTGAAGTGACGAGAAAGTTCAAAGGAGCAGGATGGAAATGTTTTCTCCATGAACAAAATTTCTAACAGCGTATGTGGTTTTCATTTGAAAAGGTCCATAAAAAACAAACAAAATTTTGAAAAAAGGTGCTTTCCAATGATTTTCCAATTCGTCAAGTCCTCAAATTTACTGAGAAGTTTTGTACAAATGTTCATACGAACGTTCATCTGCAAATCTACTAGCGTAGGTCCAGCTGTAGATGGCCGCCCACATAGATGCATATAATGCAAACTTGGTAAAAATATTTTGATTTTTTTACCTAATAACTATATATGAAAAAAAAAATTATAAAAAGAGGTGAAAAAGAAAAAAAGTGATCGCATTACTTTAAATATCTGACATGGATTTCATTACTAATTTATCATAAATGAGGCGACTACAGGCTGGAAAGGGTTAACGGCAAAGAAAAAACAAACTTCCTCCATTGTCTTCCCCCGGTAATGGGCCCACTTTAAATTCATTTTTTTTCTTTTGCAGCATGAGACAGGAAGACTGCATTCAATATTCGGCCTTTCAGCAAAATTATTGGCGTATCCTGATGCGCACTGTTCCTATTTGTTCAATGTTTCTGGTCTGTTATCAAGTCCTCGGACCTCCAGGGTGGGCAGAGGGGGGATAGTGAGAGAAAACACATGTGTAGCACAAGGAATGCTGAATTCATTAATAATCACTTCTAAAAATACCATTAACTGCTGCAGAGAACAGGAGAAAAAGAATCACCGGGATCCAAGGTTTTTCTTTTATGTCTACAGTGAAAACAGATTGTGTAAGGGAGCAGATAGATCTATGCTGACATTTCCCTTCCACTGTATCTGATAAAACCAGTGCAACCGAATCCATACTATAAAAAGCCCACGAAAAAATAAATATCTACAACTCGGTATATAAGTTATCAACACTTGCTTCTCCAAAAAGTTGGGAGGGAAACATTCCTTTAATCATTTCCTTTAAATGATAGTAAGAAGTATATAACTTCAAGAGGAATTAAAATGTCAATAAAATATGTGCTTGTAGGCAGGGCCAGGACAAGGGGTGGGTAGGAGGGGAAGCTGCCCTGGGCGCACCAGTTTACTGTATGGATGGGGGCACCAGTGAGCTCATTCTAATACAAGGAATTTTGACAAGCGGATTACTGCTGTGCTGGGGGGTAGCATCCCCTAAGCTTGCACATAATGAAGGGGGGGGGGGGGACGCAGTTTGATTTCTTTACCCTGGGCGCTGGATTACCTTGTCCCAGCACTGCTTGTAGATGACAAGTCGACCCCCACCCCTGGAGACAAAAAAAATAGAGAGGGGAAAGGGGGAAGCAGAACAGGAGGCAGACAAGGAGGTAGGAGGGTAAGGTAAAATCCCAAATGGCTAAAATGACCAGGTCACATAGACAAGGGATCTCGTTCTTGTCTTCCCTGGTGCCATCCATGTATTGCTACCACTCGTTAACAACACTTGGCTTGTTTTCTGAATCTTCTAACTGCTGAAAACCAGCAGTTGATACTTTATGACCCCATTCAAGACTAGAAAAAATTTTACTAGAAAAAAAACCTGCACCAATAAAAGGAGCACCAGGCCAAAGGATAAAAGATTTCAAATTCATTGATTGGTTATACTAAAAAAATAGCCAGCGTGTTTCTGGTGTCAGAAAAAACTTCCCCTTCATCAGGGCTTCAGTTAAAATACACCTTTAATGGAATCAAAACAGGGCTTTCCTGTGTGAATTTATGTAGGGAAGCCTTATTTTGAGTCCATTCAAGTTTCTTATTTGAACTGAAGCCCAGATGAAGAGGGAGGTTTTCTGACCCCTGAAATGCATTGCCTATTTTTTTGTGTAAACCAATAAATTACTTTGGACTCTTTTATCATTTGGTCGGGCGTTCCTTTCATTGGTGTGTGTTTTTTTTTCTGTTAACGTGTAGCCCAGTCTGTTGTGAGCAGCTCAGCAGCCTAACCTCAGCCAGTGAGCTCTCCAAATGTTTTTGTCCTCTCTACTCACATCAAATTCCAAGTGCTTCTTGGATGTTTTTTCCTCATTATTATTTTTTTTGGGCTTTAAATACACTTTAATTCTGTGGCAAAGGGGACTTGCTCCCCTCCTGGTAGGGCGATACTAAGGCCCACGACCTGGTGCTAACACAAGGCAAAATCCATCTTCACCATCAGGAGCTCTGGTGAACACCGGTTGTTACTTAGGCTGGCCATACATGGTCAAATTTTGAAAGAATTTTCTTTTCAAAATCAGAAATTTTGTGCATTTTGTGATCCGATGATGCCACCATTGATTTCAAAATTCAACCAACCAAGCCTTCAATTTCACCTCATGTTACTACAGAAAATAATTTTCATGGCTGGAAATCTTTTCTTTCCAGGAACTTTCCTTTCTTGCACATGCGCATTTCTTTTTCGATTACATTTCTCGCACGATTCTCCCATCATAGATTAGAAAATCGTTTGTTTTTCAAAAAATTTCCAACATGCCCGATTACTCAAATTCGATGGTCGCATGAAAATTGTCTGTTGCTGCAGCCCACTAATGGTGCGAAATTCGAACAAAACTTCTTAGATAAGATTTTCAAAAGACTAGTCTCCGCACCTTGAGGTGAGACCACGTCATCCGCAAGGGTGACCAGCCTGTGATCCTATCATGCTGGTTTCTGTGTGAGCTTCCCTCTGCTATAGCAACTAGTCTTCGTGCCTCACCTCTTTATCGTTGTACCGCTGGTCAGTACAACAGCTCACTGCAAGGGGATGAAATTTCAGGAGTAAAAAACAATCCCGCAGCTACTCCAACAGATCCGTAAGCGATCCAACCGTTAACATGCAAAGGTGTAAACTGTAGTAGGCTCACTGTGCAGAGAGATGGAACAAAAGGGTCAATGTGATGAGTATGCCCAGGAATAAGCACAAGACCCACCAGTTGACGGTGACGTCTGCAGCTGCTCCCTATGCATGTCCACACAATGCAATTCAGCCTAAAGGTGCAAGAGGGTGGTGGGCGGCAACATGTTTCGAGGGCTCCCCTCCCTTTGTCAAGCCTCTTCCTACTACAGTCTACCTCCCTGTAAGTGATATTACTGTACTGCTTACAAATAAAGTGTTACAAGTTTTAAATTCCTGCACCCTGCTACTGTTTCCTTTCCATTGGACTGGGGACAAGCCTAGGCTGTAGCTACATGCCACATGCCACTGGATCTAACCTCAAAACTAGACCACAGTTCTGTATGCAGACTAGCAACTTGCCTATGGTATCAGTTTTCGGAGGACCAGACTAAGTAGGTAAATGCATAATTTTACTTAACACCTATTTTAATCATAACAGGTATAAGCTTTTGAGGCATCCAATTTGTGTTATTCCCTCAAGATGCCTGTACACAGCCTAAAAATCGCTTCCCCACAACTGTCTCTCTTTGGCTGGGTTTAAAACGCCTCACTTCCAAGCTCAGTTCCTAAAACGTCTCTGCTTCTACCTTTTTCCATACAGTCCTGTTGTCTGTCCCACCGGGCAGCCCTATCCGAGTCTGGTAACTGGATCTGCCTGCTGTTCTGGAAGCTGTTTGTTTTGGCAGCGCTCCTCTACAGTTACTTTAAACAGAGACTTGAACTTGTCTCTCGAATGTTTTATCACTTTGTCCCCTCTTAAAGCAACCCTTAACAGTTTATACTTTCCTATTCTATTCTGCCTCCATTGCAGCCTTGAGAATCAAGTCTTTCTATTGGAGCCAAATGGAAAATTGGTAATCTCCTGGTCATGATGCAAGAAGAAGCATTGATCCTAATGTTCTCTTCCCAACAGTCACCAATTTTACGAGGCCAGTGATGGAGCCAGCTAGGTCTATTTAGAATTTTGTAGCCACACGCATGCATGTACGAAGTATAAAACAAAGTTAAAGTTGAAACAATACTTAAAAAATATATATATATATATATATATATATATATATATTTTCAAAGTGACTTAAAGCAGAACTTCACCCAAAAGGGGAAGTTCAGCTTTATGTAATTGTACCCCCACTTCTTCCACCTTTGGCATATCATTTTATTGGGGGGGGGGAGCGGGTATCTAGTTTTGATAGGTACCCGCTCCCACTTCTGTACGGATTGCCTAGGCTTGATCTGAGCAGAATTTTAAGGAGAAAAGGAATATTGCTGCACACCAACAAAGCCGTTCTAATGTATTTTATTAATCAAACAATAGTCTCATGACAGCCACCAAGACAAAAACACAGGAACCAGGAGAGGTGACGCATTTCACACTGTCAATAGTGCACCAAGCACATTAGGATCACGTTGATTTGCTCACCTGGAGCGGCGTTAGCTCTTCATAGATTTCTGAGCAGAAGTTTTCCCCACCTTCCTTTTGCCTGCAGTCTTCCAGGACACATCACAGGTCCCAGAAGGCTGTGGCACCATTTACAAGGTGAAGAATAACTGGCTCATGTGCAGTGAGAAGCCGGCTGTGAAGCCGCAAGGAGTCACAGATGGCTTCTCACAGTAAACTTGCCAGCACCAGGTAAATGAAGATTGTCAAAAAACCGGCCCAGGTGAGGACGGTCCTGGAACCCTGGACAGGTGAGTGTGCTTTTATTCAAAATCAGCAGCTACAGTATTTGCAGCTGCTGACTTTTATTTTTTTTTCTAGGGAAAAGAACTTCAGTTTTTTTTTTTTCCTTTTTAAAAGCCAGCAGCAATAAATACTGTAGCAGATGACATTTAAAAATCAAGTACTTACCAGTGCCTGGGATCCAGAGATGTCTTTCCACAGTCAGTTCTTCTTACTGCTGCAGGTCCCCGGGGCCACCATCTTGGATACGGGAGCCGTCTGTGGTTCCTCAGGAAGAACCCACTGAGCATGTGAGAGCTCAGGTGGTGCTTTGTGAATGGTCCTGCAGTAGGGTTGCCACATCATCCTTTTAATCCAGAACACATATTAATTACACAGGTTCTATGGGTGATTTAATGCAGATAAGGCACCAAGTGAGTTTAAAGAGGAAGTAAACACTCCTCAAAAAAAAAAAAAAAGACCCTGCAAGACATACTAGCTCATTATGTAGTACTTACCTCTGATCAAAGCCCCCGCAGCCATCCACGTCTCCCCCTCCGGCTGCCGACATGTTGTCCCGCAGTGTCTTCCGTGTATCGCGGCTCCGGCGCTGTGATTGGCTGGAGCCACGATGACGTCACTCCCGCGCATGTGCACGGGAACGGCACAGTACAACATAGTGCCATTGCTTCAGTTGGCTTAAGTGCGCATGACGTCGGCACATGCAAATACAGGGATATCTCCTAAACCATGCAGGTTTAGAAGATATCCTTGTTAGCTACAGGTAAGCCTTAATATAGACTTATCTGTAGCATAAAGTTGTAAACGAGAGTTTACAACCACTTTAATTACCACCTTAATCAGAAACAGAACCTGTGTAATTAATGTGTGTCCTGGATTAAAGGGATGATGTGGCAACCCTATCCTGCAGCCTCCTGGGATATGTGATGTGTTGCAGGAGGGGACATAGCAGGAGCGGGGTAAGGGATGCCATCATCGCTTAGGCGCCACCCCCACCCAAAAAAAAAAAACTGTAACTCAGTTACAGGCTGGAGGGAGCAAACCAGTGGCACTTCACTTTTTGTGTAAAGTTCTGCTTTAAGAAGATCCAAACCCAATTACTAAAATCTCACATGAGCTTTAACAGGTTAAAGAGACCCACCTGCAAGATCATTTATTTCCAGAAAAACCTATTAAGATTTTTTAAAACGTGTTTTTGCATGCTTTTACCTCTAAAATCCTTCTATGTAGATGTCCCAAAAGTCCTGAGACTGCTGCTGGGTGCCGCCATCTTGGATAGGATGTCAGAAGCCCCATCAGATTTAGAGCTGTCACTCAATTGGATAGCATTCCCCTTCGCCAAACCCAACACCCAAAGAAGCTCTAAGAAAATGACTGAGAGGAGTAGCAAACTCTTCTCCCTCTGAAGATGGGACATCTTCAAGTATAAGGAAAGATTTATTTTATTTTTTTGGATAGAGTGGAGAGGGACTAGAATGCTTGTCAGTTTTTATTGCTGTCTGGGTCCCCGTCACAGAGATTCACCCTCTCTATTTGCCCGGTTTACTATTATCATTAAAGGGGTCATAAAGGCAAAAGGTTTTTTATCTTAATGCGTTCTATGCATTAAGACAAAAAGCCTTGTGTGCAGCAGCCCCCCTAACACTTACCTGAGGTCCCTCTCTGTCCAGCGATGTCCACAAGTCTCTCAGCCGTACGATACTCTCCATCCTGATTGGCTAAGACACAGCAGCGGTGCCATTGGCTCCCGCTGCTGTCAATCAAAGTTAGCTAGCCAATCAGGAAAGAGAGAGGGCGGGCGGGGTCGGGGCTCCGTGTCTGAATGGATATAGGGAGCTGTGACCCAGCCTGTGTGCCCCCATAGCAAACTGCTTGCTGTGGGGGCACTGAACAGGAGGGAGAGGCCAGGATCACAAAAGAGGGACCCGAGAAGAGGAGGATCTGGGCTGCGCTGTGCAAATCCACTGCAACAGAGGAGGTAAGTATAAAAAAAAAAAATATTTTCATAGGAAACAAAACGAGACTTTACAATCACTTTAAAAGTGAAAGTAAAGAAATTCCCAAATTTTGGGTTGCCCCAAGAAAAGTAATAGAGGGCAAATCGTCCAATAGGGACACTAGCTCTGGTGACCCGGGGGGTCCCTAAGGAATAACCTTAATTTGCAGGAATTTACTCTCACTTCCTGTTTGGTCTATGGGACAGTAAGACCCGGTTCACACAGGGGCGACTCGTCAGGCGACTCAGCCGCCTGACAAGTCGTGTCCCGCTCTGTTCAATAGAACCGTTCTAATAGGAGCGACGCTCCGACTTAGAAAAAGGTTCTTGTATGACTTTGAAGGCGACTCGGGGCGACTTGCATTGACTTCAATACAGAAGTAATTTTGCAAGTCGCCAGAGAAGTCGTCTTCAGATCGCCTTGCCGAGTCACCCCCAAAGTCGTGCCGCCTGTGTGTGAACCGGCTCTTAGTGAATGGAAATCTCCTCAATGGGACACAGATGGCAAAAATAAATCTGACAGGGGGCATAACCCTCCCTTACTTTATCCAAAATGAAAATAAAAAGTTTTACCTATAGTTCTATTTTAATCAGTCAGTCGGTGGAGGCTGCCAAAAAGCGTGCAGACGTTATTGTGCTTTCTCATAAGAAAAAAATGTATACAAATAACTACAAAAATAATAAAAATCTATTTCCTAATCTTGCAAAAAAAATAACATTTGCCAAAAACCATTCTTGTTTCTCTTTAAATGATATTAAACACGGCTGTCCTCTATAAATCCCCCCCCCCCCCCCCCTGGAAAGCCCTGGAAACAGTAAGCCATTACTCTGCGGGAGATCAGAGATGAAGTTTTCATTTTCTGCTGAGCTGGTGAGAATTATCTATTTATCTCCCTTCTGTCAACTTTCCAAATCGTTGAGAATAAATTCTGGTGTTTTATGTTTGCAGCATTTTATAAGCTCAGGGTGGAGGGGAGGCGGGAGTTTAAGAGTCACATAAATCAGAGGGGACGGCATCCATTAAAAAGGTTGAGATCACTATTTTCATATATTGTGCTGCCTTCTCTTTTATGACTCTCTGGCCTCCTCTATGACACTATAATTTAGGGACTCGGCTCAGCCAATAACACAAATTCTTCAGACAATGTTCAGAAACAACTAGAAGCAGTGTCAAACAACCACAAATTTAAAGGGGGGGGGATAACTCCGGCCAAATCTAATAAATAAAATTACAGAGGATCTGCCACTTCCCAAAATTGTATTGATCCATCAATTTTAAACAAGCTATTGTCTAATAGACTGATTTTGGCAAAACCTACAATTCCTGGAGCCCTATTTTTGTAAGGACCCTCCTACTCCTTCTGTATTGAACTGTAATGTAAATGTACTGTTCCCCTTTATATTGTAAAGCGCTGCGTAAACTGTTGGCGCTATATAAATCCTGTATAATAATAATCATAATCTACTGGGAAATGTGAGGGTGCAAAAATAGGTACAGTATATTTAAAGGCAAAACTTTTTTTGCTTTGGATAAAATAGGAGTTTAGAATTTTTGCAAAACAAACTATAAAGGATGAGAGCGCCACAAGCCCAGTAAGGTTAGGTTTAGACCAGCGTGTAAACCTGCCACTCCTCTGAAATGCAATCTGCGGTTGCACGTTCATAGGGGCGTTTGCGGCACTTTCCCATTCACTTGACTGGGTTGTGTTTGGAGGGCATGCCGATCGCAACATGTTGGACTACTTTCGCTCAAAGTCTCACAACTGTGGCATGTGAACGCCCCCGTCTGCTGCTATTGCAGTTTAAGGGGGGCGCTAAAAACGCAGCTCAACCATGCGTTTTTAACAGCCTCCCAGGGCTAGTCTAAACAAGGCCAAAAGGTTTATTTATTTTGATAAAAAGTCAAAAGATAAGGCCAACATGTTTCATGGGCTCAATACTATCCCTTTATCATGGCTGTGGTGCTGGCTGTAATACAAGTTTAACACCTTCCCACCCGGCCTATAGCAGATTGACGGCTGAGTGGTGGCTTTACTGTTCTGATTGGACGTCACACATCATCCTTCAAAAAGGGGCGCTCGTGCGCGGCAATCAGTGGTGCGGTGTGTCCCTTGGACACACGACATCTCTGATCACAGTAAAGAGCCCATGATGTTGGCTCTTTACCATGTGATCAGCTGTGTCCAATCACAGCTGATCACAGTGTAAATAGAAAATGCTGGTTATCAGCATAACTCTACTCATGCTGACAGCCAGCTTTTCTCAGTGGGAACATCTGCACTCATAATCAGTGCCCTGCTTATCAGTGATGCCCGCCAATCATGCCAAACAGTGCTGCCTTTCAGTGCCCATCAGTGATGCCTGCTAGTGCCCTTCAGTGCTGCTTATCAGGGCTCATCATATTAGTGCCCATCAGTGCCGCCCATCAGTGCCACCTATCAGTGTCGCCTATCAGTGCCCATCAGTGCTGCATATTAGTGCCTCCTCTGTGTCCATCAGTGCCACCTCATCAGTGCCCATCATCCATCTGTGCTGTAGATGAAGAATTATATGTGTTTATGGCCAAGCTTTATACTGGACACACAATTGCAAGTCAATGAATGTTACCATGTCAGCGGTGCAGTCACAGGCTGTTAGCTGGCGATTGCACCACCAATATAGAAAGTTGCAATATCTTGCTATTGCGTGTCCAGTATAATCTTCTATTACAGCCAGCACCCAAGCCCTGACGAAGGGGGTTTTGAGCCCTTGAAACGCGTTGACTTATCTCCTGACTTTTTATTAAGATTAATCAACTTTGCAGGACATGTTACAAAATTGTAGTGCTTTCATCCCTTATGTAGCCCATACACAAAGCAAATTTATTTCCTGCAACCACCATGGGCTGCAGGAAAGAAACTTGCTTGATTCCCCCATCAACAAAGATAGTGTTGTTGGGGGAATCCCACCTGCTGAGCCATCGAGCCGCTAGCGATAATCCCATGCAAAATCCCGCAGGCTGGTTGTACCCAAGTTGATCGATAAAATTGGTACATTCGGCCTGCTCATACATGGATCGAATCTTGGACGGTTTAGCAGGATTCAAGCAGTCTATGGATAGCCTTACACATTGTCCGGACTACCCTGGGAACCAGAAGGGATACCCCGAACCGCGGATCAAACGTGATTTTCCACCTCTCCTAACATGTTTATGTAAAGTTTTTTATTCTCAGTCCCCTTTGGAGAGATTCATCCCTCTATTTGTCCTGGTAACCATTGCCAAAGAAACAATTGGGAGGACATCCTACATTTTAGAGTTGATGTGAGAGCAATTGAAATGAGGGTAAATCCTCCAATGGATGCAAATGTTTTGGTGACAATTGTCTAAAATGGTCATTTTTTTCAATCTGCTTTTTCATTTGTTGAAAATGATTGGAAAAGAAGAAAAATCTCCCCAGGAAACTGTTTTACCTGAAAGAGAATTTGACCTCCATTACAGTTGAGCAACACTGCACCACAGCAAAGCCTGACTCTCTTTTCCCGTTTGGGGTGCAGTGGATTAACGAAAGCTAATTACTTACACTAGTTGCATTTAAAATATATATATTTTAATCTTTGTAATAAGTACAGAACCGTATTAGCTGGTATTTTCTTTAAATCTACTCACAGTTTAGCTTAAAGTGGTTGTAAAGTCATTTTTTAAACTTTTACCTACAGGTAAGCCTATACTAAGGCTTACCTGTAGGTAAAATAAATATCCTTACGGTTTAGGAGATATTCCCCTCGCAATGCGCCGCTGACAGCAGCAGCGCATGCGCACAGGGGACTCTCGGGCTGAAGGCTCAGCAGACGCCGAGCCTCGCCAGAACGAAGTCTCCCGCGCGCATGCGCGGGAGTGAGACATCGCGGCTCCAGCCACTCACAGCGCTGGAGCCGCGATACCTGGAAGACACGCCGAGGCAAGATGACATCTCCCTCGGCGTGGACCAGGTAAGTTCCCGACGCCTCGTTCTAAAGTAAGTATTTCATAATGAGCTTGTATGCCGTGCATACAAGCTCATTATGCATTTTCCTTTACAGGTGTAAAAAAAAAAAAATAGTGGGTATACAACCGCTTTAAAGTGTTACTAAACCCACAACAGTAAAAGTCTGTATATGCCTTAAAGCATGCTCACTGTGGAACCCAAGAGGTTAATCCCCTGCATTGTGTAAAAAGGCTGTTTGATCCTGTCTTCTCTGATCCTCCCCTTCTTCCACAGTCTCCAATCCATCTTCTGATAAGACAGAGCCTTTTGCCGCGTACACCCGATCGGAAATAGGTGTGTAGGCTCCATCGGACTTTTTCTGTCGGAATTTCTGCCCAGAAAAATTTGAGAGCTGGTTCTCAAATTTTCCGTCAAGAAAAGTTCTTGTCGGAAATTTCGATCGTCTGTATGCAATTCCGAGGCGCAAAAAAACACGCATGCTCAGAATCAAGCAGAAGAGCCAAACTGCCTATTGAACTTCATTGATCTCGGCTCATCGTACGTCTTGTACGTCTCGACAAGATTTGTGTGACCGTGTGTATGCAACACAAGTTTGAGCCAACATTCCGTCGGAAAAAAAATCCACGGTTTTCTTGTCGGAATTTCCGATCATGTGTACGCGGCATTTGAGTCACTCTGCACGTGCTCAGTTTGGTGTGTATTGCTAGAGAGTTTTTTGCTTTCTTGGGAGGGTGCATGTGATCAGTATAGGGCCAATCAGCACTGTCCAGACAGAGGGACCTGCAATCCACCGGAGCTGTAAAGCGCCACGAGTCACGTGACCGGCCTGAAGACAGCTCTAACGAGGTATTTAGAACACTCGTTTTTACAAAGGACTTGCATAGTGTGGTATGCGAGCCTCTAATAGAGGAACTGGCAGTGAATACAACATTACACTTAAACACTTTAAAGATGTATAAAAAATACAGAACTACACTAATTTTGAGTCTTTTATATCTGCCTGGTGTTCAGCTTTAGCATCTGTTTCTCATTCTCTCCCATATGAATTATCTGTTTTTGAACAGGAATCTGGATAAGGACAGTAGGGGTGGATACAGAGTACTCAGCTGGGCCTTTCAAACTCCCCAGCTTCCTGATAGGTACAGAGGATGTAACATCTGTTGATAATTCACCTTCAGACACCCTTGACCCGCTGACATGATTAAATGCCATTACACACATTGCTGAGGATCGCTAAGCAGCCACGTGTCATTTAAGGGAGGGGATCATTTGTATCGCGGAGACATGTAAAAACGACTCATTTATCATCATCTATTAAGAAACTTTTAACAGCTATGGTTTACTTCAGCGCAAAGATTGCAGGAGGTGAATAAGCCACGTATGCGTACATTACTCCACCACACTGCTCACTTCCCGACTTGGAAAAGTAGGACATTTTTTAGGACCCATTCACGCTTGTGCATTATGGTAATTCAGAAACAGAAAAGAATAGTAGAATCTAATCTATTATCAAAATGGCTTCCCTGGGAGTACCATCCTGAGCAATAAAATTAGAAAAATACCTACATCAATAATAGGGACCTAAAGTGCACCCACAGAGAAAAATTAGGCAATACAATAAACACCAAGTATATAGACATGAGAGTGAATTTTATTCATATATTGATAATAACATTTACCGTATATACTAGAGTATATAGCCGACCCGAATATAAGCCGAGGCACCTAATTTTACCACAAAAAAATGGGAAAACGTATTGACTCGAGTATAAGCCTAGGGTGTCCATCTGCATGCCTCACTTTGCCTCACTGTGTCCATGTGCATGCCTCACTGTGCCCATGCCTCACTGTGCCCATGCCCCACTGTGCCCATGACTAGTCTGACGTTTAACATGGGAGTCTATGGAAGGAGTGCCCGGTTTGGAAAAATCGGTGCTCCCCGGCCGTAGGTCCCCCAGACAACAAACTTTGCACACTTGTAGATGAGAGATAGGGATACATGTGTGCCATGTTTGGGGTCCAGGGAACCAACGACCGGTTGGTACCGGGTCCCCAAAGTCACCGGATAAATTACCGTTTAACATGGGAGTCTATGGAAGGGGTTCCCGGCTTTGAAAAATCGATGCTCCCCGGCCGTAGGTCCCCCGGACAACAAACTTTGCACACTTGTAGAGGAAGAGTGGGGCTACATGGGGTCCAGGGGACCTACAGCCGGCCGGTACCGGGTCCTCAAAGTCCGGGAGATCAGGCGCAAAAAGGTGACTCGAGTATAAGCCGAGGGGGGCATTTTCAGCACAAAAAAATGTGCTGAAAAACTCGGCTTATACTCAAGTATATACGGTACTTTGTCAGATCTGATTCATAAAACTTGTACAATCATTTTCTAAAAACAAGTATTACCTCCTGCATGGATCAGTCCATTTGCCACCAATATACCACAAAGCCCATACTTTCCGACGCATTTCGTAGCTTAACTGCTTCTTCAGGACTGGGCAACAAAGAAGATGCAATCATTAAAAAAAAGACAGGTCCATTAACTACTTCAATACTGGCCACTTTCGCCCCCTTCCTTCCCAGACCAATTTTCAGCTTTCAGCGTTCTCGCACTTTCAATGACAATTGCGCCGTCATGCTACGCTGTACCCAAATGACTTTTTTATCATTTTGTTCACACAAATAGAGCTTTCTTTTTGTGGTATTTATTCATGACTCCGTTTTTAATTTTTTACAATATAAGCGAATAAATGCGGAAATTTTGAAAACAAACTATATTTTCTTCTTTCTATTTTGAAAGAAATGCAATAAAATCAAATTTTGTCATAAATTTAAGCCAAAATGTATTCTGCTACATGTCTTTGGTAAAAAAAAATCCCATTAAGTGTATAATAATTGGTTTCTGTGATCACGGATGGATGTACGCAGATGATCATGCACATATGTGTGCAGATGATCATTGGGACATGTGATTTTACTGTTACATATGTGGGGGACAGGTGTTTTTACTGTGTGGGGACATGTGTGTGGGGACATGTGTTTTGGGGAAACTATTTTGGGGACTTTGTGTGTTTACATGTTGGGACATGTGTGGGGATACTAGGCTGGTGATCAGTGTGTAAAAAGCTGTAAAAAAAACAAAAAAAAAACAGCTCATACTCACTGATCACTGGCCCGCTGCAAAGATCCGCTCTCCTGACAACTTCTGTGTGAGGAGAGGAGAGCCGATCGCCTAGAAACCGGCTCTCTATTTACATCACATGACGGCTGTGATTGGACACAGCCGTCATGTGATCAGGAGGGCCAATCACAGAGCCCTCCTGCCGATCAGAGATGCGCCATGTCCGGGTGACACGAGTGCATCGGGATCGCGCCACTGCGTGGGCACGTGCGAGCGATCCCCCTCCCTCTGAGGGATGTTCTTGAACGTCCACTCAGAAGGAGGAAGCACCCACCCGGCCGTATATGTACAGTGGCCGGGTGGGAAGTAGTTAAATAATGCATCAGACCAGCAGGTAGGTACTGCTGATACCAAGTATCTGTCCTAAACAGTTACGGCACAGCCTCAAATGATGGGAGCCCCAAGTGAGTAGAATTAAAATGCATACTTCGTACTAGCAAAGTATGACTCTCCCGGCCTTGGGGTAGATAAAGTTGTAAGGCTTGATAGATGATTATATGTGGTCTGATTGTCCCCAAAAGCACTATACATATAGGTAGAACAGGGCAATATGATGTCCTGGATTGCACCCAGATAATGTATATACTGTATATTATAAATATACCAGCTAACAGAATGAGGTCCCGGGGATGTGTGCCATAGAGTCCCTGTGTATGCTTGTGTAGGTACTGACCGTGACGTGGATTGCAATCCATCATGTTAATGCGCTGTAAAATGCATATGTTATCATGCGTTACCCCAACATGTGATTTTCAGGTGCTCCTGTCACGTCTACCCCATCTCAGGTGGTCAGACACTATAACTGGCTATTGTGTTCTTCACCTCTAGCGGCCCCCTTTCCCATAAGGCAAGCAGGCCTATCGGTACTCGGTTGCCCCCAGGACTTATACACAATGCTATAGTGTCTGGCCACCATGCCAGTGGAGGAGTGAACTAAGCAAAGCAAACAGGTACTTGCGGTAAGCAGACAGGAAGCGTGGTTCTATGTCAGTCCAGGTAAAAGGCAGGCTGAGTTCAGGGAATAGTCCAAAATCCGGTTCCTAGGCCATACACAGGGAAATCCAATCTAGCAGAGCAGGGCAGACAGACAGGGAGCTTGATCAGGAACAGCACACGTATCACTCTCTATCACAAGCATCCACATGAGGGTTTAGCTGGCTTATAACAGGTTTGAGTTTCCACCCAGAGACTGACCACATCAATCAGCTTACAGGTGGACAAAGACAGGGAGAATGCCTCAGCCAAAACCCGGATGCTGAAATGAGAAGAAGTAGTGCTAGGCGCGCCTAACAGATCCCATTAACATCTATGAGACAAGAAAATGTACGATCTTGAGCAGTGATCTCCACTTTGCTTGCTTTTATCTGGCCCTTGGGTCACTATTTAATCAACTGATACCGAGAATGGGGCATACTTCCCACGACTGACACCAAAGAAGGGGCACAAATCCTCTCAGTGACACCAACAATGGGGCCCAATGACCCCGATGATGGAGCACAATTTCTCCCAATGACCCAGACGATGGAGCACAATTCCTCCCAATGACCCAGACGATGAAGCACATTTCCTCTCAATGACCCCAACAATGGAGCACAATTCCTCCCAATGACCCCGACGATGGAGCACAATTCCTCCCAATTACCCCGACGATGAAGCACAATTCCTCTCAATGACTGGACAATGGAGCACAATTCCTCCCAATGACCCAGACGATGGAGCACAATTCCTCCCAATGATCCCGATTATGGGACACAATTCTTCCCACTGAAACAAACAATGGGGCATTATTTTTTTCCCACTGACGTCGGGACCTTTTCTACTGCCAATAGCCACAGTCTGGCCCCCCGTAAACTCTGAAGCTGGCCCTTTGTTTAGAAGGTTTGGAGACCCCTGATCTTGAGCATTGTCCCACTTCGGGAATCAAGAGGTAAAACACTCAGTGTAAATGGTACCACAACACACCGTACAGTACAGCACGACACCACACAATGCATTATACAAAGTAAAAAATACAGAGCTGCCTAAATGTACATCTTTTTTAGCAGTTTTACATATACAGAGAATTTCTCCTTGCTACAAACCCCAAGGATCAACAAAGGCATTGAGAGTTGAGTATGATGCATGATTACCCCTGCTGTCTATGTTTAATAAACCTTTCATAATATTAAACAATATACAGTAGGTGTAATCCAAACGCTTCTTAAAAAAATGAAAAATTGGTCTCAACTGGATATCTCTTAAATGCCTTTTACAGCTCTTCAAGGTCCATTAAAAACGAAAACACAACAATGCAGAAAGTCATGGTCAGTGGAAGACGACGCTCTTAGGAATGAATGCCAAGCAGCGGCAGTAACAACATCCCAAAAGAGCCAGAGTGGGAGATGGTGGAACTAAACAAAGACGCTGTTCCCCGTTGTTTGGAATGCCAACACCACAAGGAGCTCCCCATGGTACAATAAAATATTCTTGCCCATTTATAGGAAAACACACTTGCCACTTATTTACAAAAAAAAAGTGAAGCTAGGAACCAGATTCCTACTTAAAGTGCAAGTAAAGGCAAAACCTAACTCTAAACTTACTCTCAGCCACATTCTAAGCCTAATCTATCTAGCCCTGTAAAGAAATAAATCGCTATATTTACCTGTTCTGCAGCCGCTCTGGTCCAGTCCCACGCCGAGCTGTCAGCGGTGGCTTTAATGTGTAGGTGTGTGTAGGAGAGGCAGCCGACAACAGAAGCTCCATAGTAAGTCTATGGGTGACGTCACTTTCCAGTAATTTCCCAGCCGTTGTCGGCTGTGTCTTGCACACAGAGAGCGCCGCTGGAGACTGGACCGGAGCAACCGAACAGGCAAGTATAGTGATTTTTTTTCTTTACAGGGCTAGATAGATTAGGCTTAGAATGTGGCTAAGAGTAGGTTTAGAGTTAGTTAGGTTTTGCCTTTACTTCCACTTCAAAGAGGAACTGTACTGTGGAAACTATGCCCAAAAAAGTCAGGAAGAAGGCAAAGGACTAGTGACCAGTAAGGCTCCTTTCACATGGGGAGGATGCCATTGCAATCAGCAGGGGATCTGTGAATTGATCCCCTGCTGATCGTATCAGGCCAGGTGGATGAATCAGTGTCCGCTCAGTGTCTGCAGAGTGGACACAGGCTGGGAGTGATTGGATTCTGTTGTCCATTTAGGCTGGGTTCACACTAGTGCGACACGACATCCGTCCTACTTTGGATCCGACTTTGCCCTGCGACATGAAGCCGACATATGTCCGACTTTCAATGAACGGGGATCCGACTTGGATCCCCGCCAATATCAGGCACTGTGTTTGGTATGAATCTTGAGGGGGAACTCCAGGCCAAATTTTAAATTAAAAAAAACGGCGTGGGTTCCCCTCCAGGAGCATACCAGGCCCTTGGGTCTGGTCTGGATTTGAACGGGCGCCCCTACACCGAAAAAGCGGCGTGGGGGTCCCCCCAAGGTCCAAACCAGACCCTTATCCGAGCACACAACCTGGCCGGCCGCAGGGGAAGATGGGGGGACGAGAGAGCGCCCCCCCCTCCCTCCTGAACCGTACCAGGCCGCATGCCCTCAACATGGGGGGTTTGGTGCACTGGGGCAGGGGGGCGACCTGCGGCCCCCCCACCCCAGAGCACCCTGCCCCCATGTTGATGAGGACAGGGCCTCTTCCCGACAACCCTGGCCGTTGGTTGTCGGGGTCTGCGGGCGGGGGGCTTATCGGAATCCGGGAGCCCCCTTCAATAAGGGGGCCCCCGGATCCCGGCCCCCCCACCCTATGTGAATGAGTATGGGGTACATCGTACCCCTACCCACTCACCTGGTGGAAAAAAATTGCAATAAAAAAACACTACACAGGTTTTTAAAGTAATTTATTACACAGCTCCGGGGGTCTTCTACCGACTCCGGCGCTCTTCTTCCGACTTCCGGGGGTCTTTTCCGACTTCGGGGGTCTCCGGTGTCGTCTCCGGTTCTTTCTTCCGCCGGGCCTCCGCTAACTTCTTTTTAGCTCTCTTGCTAACAGAGGCCCGGTCTTCCCGTTGTCTCGTCCGGCTCTCCGTTGTCCTTCTGCCGGCCCCTCCACTAACTTCTTCGTAGCTCTTTCGCTAGTGGAGGGGCGCGGTCTTCCCGTCGGCTTCTTCTTCCCTCTTCTCCTTCTCAATGTTGACGCGTCGCTTCTTCCCGCTGTAATACTGGCTCTCCGCTCCGCTCCGCATTAATATAGGCTTCTCATGACGTCACAGTCACATGTTCCGGGACACATGGCCCCGGAGCATGTGACTGTGACGTCATGGGAACATGTGACTGTGACGTCATAAAAAGCCTATATTAATGCGGAGCGGAGCGGAGCGGAGAGCCAGTATTACAGCGGGAAGAAGCGACGCGTCAAAATCGAGAAGGAGAAGAGGGAAGAAGAAGCCGACGGCGACAGCGACGGGAAGACCGCGCCCCTCCACTAGCGAAAGAGCTACGAAGAAGTTAGTGGAGGGGCCGGCAGAAGGACAACGGAGAGCCGGACGAGACAACGGGAAGACCGGGCCTCTGTTAGCAAGAGAGCTAAAAAGAAGTTAGCGGAGGCCCGGCAGAAGAAAGAACCGGAGACGACACCGGAGACCCCCGAAGTCGGAAAAGACCCCCGGAAGTCGGAAGAAGAGCGCCGGAGTCGGAAGAAGACCCCCGGAGCTGTGTAATAAATTACTTTAAAAACCTGTGTAGTGTTTTTTTATTGCAATTTTTTTCCACCAGGTGAATGGGTAGGGGTACGATGTACCCCATACTCATTCACATAGGGTGGGGGGGCCGGGATCCGGGGGCCCCCTTATTGAAGGGGGCTCCCGGATTCCGATAAGCCCCCCCGCCCGCAGACCCCGACAACCAACGGCCAGGGTTGTCGGGAAGAGGCCCTGTCCTCATCAACATGGGGGCAGGGTGCTCTGGGGTGGGGGGGCCGCAGGTCGCCCCCCTGCCCCAGAGCACCAAACCCCCCATGTTGAGGGCATGCGGCCTGGTACGGTTCAGGAGGGAGGGGGGGCCGCTCTCTCGTCCCCCCTCTTCCCCTGCGGCCTGCCAGGTTGTGTGCTCGGATAAGGGTCTGGTTTGGATTTTGGGGGGACCTCCCACGCCGTTTTTCGGCGAAGGGGTGCCCCTGCAAATCCAGACCAGACCCAAGGGCCTGGTATGCTCCCGGAGGGGGAACCTACGCCGGTCTTTTATTTAAAATTTGGCCTGGAGTTCCCCCTCAAGAGCAGCACAGCACAAGTCGCATGCCAAAGTTGGACCATGCAAGACTGCGGTCCGACTTTGATCCGACTTCAATGATAGTCAATGGGCTGAAGTCAGATCAAAGTCGGACCAAAGTAGTACAGGGAGCATTTTCAAAGTCGGACCGACATGTGTCGGACCAGTTAAGACGGCTCTCATAGGGAAACATTGATTTTCACACGTCATGCGACATGAGCTCCCAATGTCGGAGCGTTTGTCGCCCCAGTGTGAACCAGGCCTTACACCCGATTACCTATGATCTGCTCCGCCTAAGGCCCCTTTCACACGGGACGGATCAGTAATAATCCGCCCCGTGAACCTCCGCTTGCTCAGCGGGGATCGCTCCGTTGATCCCCGCTGAGCCAGCGGATGACAGGGCGGTCCCCGCACACTGTGCAGGAACAGCCCTGTCAGATCTCCGCTCTCCCCTATGGGGGGATCGGATGAACACGGACCGTCTGTCCGCGTTCATCCGATTCGCTCCGCAGACGGATAGAAAAATAGGAATTTTTCTATCCAGAAAAACTGAGCATTGCGGACACGGAGGAGATCAACTTTAACTTGATTATTTTTCTCAAAAGCCACAAAGGATTTAAATCCACTTTGTGTACAAGTAGCAGTGACATCATCACTGTGCTGTACATAGCCTGTGCGGAAAGCAGAGCAGTGGGAGGGGCCCAGCAGGCTCCACCCAGTGTGGACTGCTTGCAGAAAACTACAGGAGAGGGGGCGGAGACAAGACCAGTCACCCTGCACAAGGAGAGAGAGCAGCAGTGGGCGGTCTTTATTACAGAAAGCAAAAGTATCACACTGGATTATGGCACAGTTCTGGAAGAAATACACAAAAGCACACCCAGATTCAAGAATACACAGGACTCTTTTATTTAAACAGTAATTGCTTATTTTGGAGTTCAGCTTTAAATTAAATTGTTAATGTAAAAAAAAAATGTGCACTTGAGTAAAATGCAGTTGCTGGTCAGTTTCCAACCAACGCTATACTCCCCCAATAAAAAGCTTTTTCTAGTTAATAAAAACCTGGGAACACCCAGCGACGCTTCCAATCTGTGGCTGGCCAGCTTGGCCTGCTTTCCACACAGTCCAATTTTTGAAGTCCAAACTTTCTCTTGTGAGGTCTGCTTGAAAAACAATACTCTATTTCTACACGTTGTGTCAAAGACCTTCACTAAACAGCAATAAAATGATCAGCTCTCACTTGGCACACTTGTAATCCTATTTATAATATCGTCTATAAATTCCTGTCCTCTGTTAATCAGCCTCACCCTCTGCAGCGAACATCTACCCTCTGTGTACACCGGCACGCTGCAATTACAGCTGAAATAATAAATGTTTCTCTCACTGCGCCGCCTAAACTAGTTTTATTTTTGGAGGTCTCCATGACATCACAAAGCGAGTTTGCGTGTTTTTGGAAATCGCCTCCTCTCCTTGTAGTCACAGTAGAAGTTCTGCAGTTTGTAACAAGAAATGGGTAAATATTTGGCTACATTCGCTCCAGCGTATATTCTGCGCTGTCCTCTTTAGATGCTAAAACTGCCAACTGTTTTTGATTTGGCTGACTACACAATTTTCACTTTGAGATTCTGACAACAATTGATGCAGTGCCAGGACTGATCTGAATGGTTCAATCTATCTACAATGGTTCAATCAATCTATCTATCTACAGTGCTGTGTGATAAGTTGGCACTATAGGAATACTGGAAATAAAATAAAAAATAGTACTAGGAGTAATTAGGGGGTATAAATGATCTTCGGAAAAAGCAGAAAATCACTTTGCTTGTCTTTTGAGCTCTGGTCACACTTCATTTTGCTGAACGAGCAATAAAAACACTTTAAAACAAGCCATCCATTCACCTTTGTAGCTATAGGCAATGTGGAGAAAATAATCTTCAATGTTCACAACAGAAGCACAGAAATCTCAGCTTTTTTTCTATGGAGAGTAGATCTTGGCAGTCTGCTGATGTAAAAGCACAGCAGTGTTTCCAAGAGCTCATTTACACTTATGTTAGTCTCTGAAAGACGATCTGCATTGGATCCTTTTTCAGACAGAGGTTAAACAACAGCTTTAAGGCCTTCAGGAGGCGATACTGCCGCCTCCTGAATGTCAAATTTTTTCTACTGAACAGGGATTTTCAATAGAAATAATGCGCTGCAACTGCACGCCTAGCGTTTGGCTCCCAGTTGAAGCGTGGCTCCACCCACTTAAGTGATTCACGTTTTGCGGCAGTACTTCCCACCAAACATGACAAAGAGTATAATTTTTACTGCACCACGCCAGTGAGTACAGACTTGGTCAGTAACCATGTTAACTTTTGGAGATGGGGGGAGATACAACAGCGGTTGAGTACCAGCCTTTATACACTCCTTCATTACCAGACCATTTTCAGTTTTCAGTGCTGTGATAGTTTGACTGACAGTTACTCGGTCGTGCAACACTGCACCCAAATCTATTTTTTGGGAGACAGATAAATCTTTCTTTTGGTGGTATTTGGCAACCACTGTTTTTTTTTGTTTTTTTTTTATGTAATTCTATATGAGGGGAAAAAATACCTTAGTTTATGTTATACAACATATCAAATAAAATTGCCAGGACAGTACAATTACCCCCAAAATGACCCCATTTTGGAAAGCAGACACCCCAAGGTGATGCAATTTTTTGACCACAATGGTATTAAAGGTGTAGTTAGCCTTTAAAAGTCACCCACTGAAGCCAAATAGTAGCAATAAAATGTACCCCTCCACTACAATCATTGGTGGTCAGTCCCATTTTAAAAACCCCCAGCCCCATCATTGTTGGTTAGTGGCAGTTTAAACCCCTCTCCCCACACCTTTACCTTACACCACCACCCAATGGCCCTTTAAGTGGACTTTAATGCCTGGGGGGCGGTGCAGCTTCTATATCATGTGGTCACTTTGATTGGCTCTCACAGCGGTCACATGATTGGGAGCCTGTCCTGCTGGCTTCCAATCTGAAGCAGTGACTAAGAGCTGTTGGTGATAGCTTGGTCAGTGTGCTGAGAGCGTGCAGTAAGCGCGCGCTCAGCATACAACCTCAGGCCACCGTGGACACATACAGTATGTGTGGCGAAAGGGTCTTAAAGCCAGATTTTCTTGCTGCTGCATATACAGTATGTGTTATGCAGTCGGCAACAGGTTAAAAAAATGATCCCACAATCACTGGTGGTTAGTAGCACTTTAAACCCCTCCCTCAACATTTACAAAACAATCCCACAATCATTGGTGGTCAGCGGCACTTTAAAAAAAAAAAAACATTTTGAATCTTCCAATCCCCTCCTTTCTGCAGTCTTCTTTCCTCCACTTCCTCCATTGTGAGAGGAAGGGGAGCATTGAATGTTTATAAACACAGGCAGTGTTTACACTTGTTATCAGTGTTCGGTTTACAGTGATCACAAGGTACAGAGCCACTATGATTGGCTCTGTACATTTTGCCTACGATCTGCACGGTCTAATGTCAGCATGGTCACAGGCATTCAACGGATGCATTGACTGCCTGTGCATGTTTTCTACAGCACTGTATATAAACAGTGCTCCAGAAAGTTAACCACTTGGCGCCCGTGCTATAGACAAAAGATGTCTACAGCACGGCGCCTTCCTGCCGGGTGGACGTCCATGGACGTCCTCCTGTTTACTTCCGCGGGCACGCATCGGGGAAAAGCTGTGCCGTGCCCGCCGATGCGCGTGCCTGGCGGCTGCGATGTCTGCCAGGTACCCGCGATCGGCTGTCACAGAGCCAGGGACGTGGATCTCTGTGTGTAAACTCAGAGATCCACATCCTGCTAGGGAGAGGAGACCGATGGTGTGTCCCTTATACATAGGGACAACCATCGGTCTCCTCCCCCAGTCAGTCCCCTCCCCCCACAGTAAGAATCACTAATAGGGAACACATTTAACTCCTTGATCGCCCCCGATTGTTAACCCCTTCCCTGCTAGTCACATTTATACAGTAATCAGTGCATATTTATAGCACTGTTCGCTGTATAAATGTGAATGGTCCCAAAAATTTGTCAAAAGTGTCCGATGTGTCCGCCATAATGTTGCAGTCACAATAAAAATCGCAGATCGCCGCCATTACTAGTAAAAAAATAAAATAAAATAAAAAATCATAATTCTATCCCCTATTTTGTAGGCGCTATAACTTTTGCGCAAACCAATCACTATACGCTTATTTATTATAGTAAAAAGTAAAAAATATTGTGGTTTTTTTTTTCAAAATTTTCAGTATTTTTTTGTTTATAGCGCAAAAAATAAAAAACGCAGAGGTGATCAAATACCACCAAAAGAAAGCTCTATTTGTGAGAAAAAAAGGATGTCAATTTTGTTTGGGAGCCACGTCACACGACCGCGCAATTGTCATTCAAAGCGTGACTGCTGAAAGCTGACATTTTGGCTGGGCAGGAAGGGGGTATATGTGCCCAGTAAGGAAGTGGTTACGCTGACCAACCCACTGTTTTTACAAAAGAATTAAAGGAAGTTTGAGAATGAATTACTTCAGCATACATGCAGCTTGAGAGGTCAGTGATGGCTTGTTTTTAAGGCTCTTTTACGGTACCTTAAGAACATATAAATAGTTTAATACTCAGTCTGGGCACAAGTGCATATTATTTAATCTTAACTGTAGACATCCTTTCCATGGAATTGAATAGGGATTCCACTGTGTGGTAATAAAAGTACAGCTAACCTTTTATTACAGTTATATTGTCCTAGACACAGCTAAATGAAATGACATGGGGAACAAAGGCATAAAACAAATATCTCCTGTTTATTCAGTTAAATGCACATTCGGCTGTAGATTAAAGTGTGATCTGCCACGGGGGCACAACAGTTTGGAAACCCTAATTAATTTGAATGACGGTTTTCTAGAAAGTACAGACAACAGACACTTTAATTGGTGACTTTCTGTACGCGCTGTCAGGTGTGTTTGCAGCTTTAACCCTGCCTCTGATTCTATGTAGCCCTCGGGTCATGTGGCTTTCTAACGCAATATGAACCAATTCCAACACGGAAGAGAACAAATGATAATTCACTAACAAAACAACAGACTTCCGTCTGGATATCCTTACAAACGCAGGGAGTAATATTAAGAGAATCAACTATGATGCCATGTATTTCATATTCTAAGTGATTTGTTTAAAAAAAATCTTTTTTTTGCACATCAGGGTCTCTAGCAGTTACCTTCAAATTTAGAGCTCCCTCCAGTGGTTATTCTACAAATCTCTATATTTAAAACTTTTGGAAAAATATGGAAGTGCATTCATTTAATAATGTAAAAATTTAAAGGAGAACTTCAGTCATTTTTTCATCTTTCCATCTATTAAATCTTCTGCCCTTGTTGTTGTTTTAACTTTGGATAGTAAAACATATTTTTTCTGCCAGTAAATACCTTATACAGCCCTCTTCCTTTTTCTTTTCTGGTAAAAAGCCCAGGCTTATGACATCATGCACAGCTCTCTCTCTCACTCTCGTGAAAGTTTGCCAGGAAGGGAGGGGGGTGAGTCATAAGAGGGCCAATGAGAGCTGCAGAGCTGGAGGTGTGCCTCTATGTGTCTGTGTAAATCCAGAAAAAGAACAGGCAGCAGCTTCAGGTTCCCAGTTAAAATGGATGCAGCCAGACTTAGTGGAGGGAGATTTCTGCAGCATATTTGGCAAGTACAGAATCACAGTATATATATAAAATAATATGCAAAGCGGTTGGAGGGAAGCTTCAGAATGGCAAAGATGTTTTTATTACAAATTATGTGAGCAGACTGCAGTTCCTCTTTAATGACTTTGAGGCAAACAAAGCAATAAAATACCCTACCCCTGCCCTCCCCCATCCTCTTTAACTGCAACACCATTTACATACATTTATAACTGCATGGGGAAAGGAATGACGAGTACATTGGTTTGAGCAGGCCCTATATTTTAATGACCTCACAGATGAAATAGCTATGGCTTTATTATACTTTTAGTTATTTAAAGTGGTACTAAAGTCCTTTTTAAAGGATTTGTGAACAGACAGGGATTTTATGACTGAAGAGACACTATCAGTTTCTTCTATCATAAATGCTTCCTCCTGCCTGTCAGTCGTCATGTACACTGAACTACGCATGCAAAGATCAGTGGACATGTATGGCACCTAATCAGCAGAAATCCAGAAGGAAGATCGGGCGAAGATAGAAGCGCCTAGGACCCGCAGGATCAGTGACAGTGCAGTGCTGCAGGGCACATTATGACTGGTAGGTCTGCCAAAATGTGCTAGTATGCTGTGCATACTAGCACAATATGACATAACCCACCTGGGGGCCCATATAGTTAAATAAATTTTTTCTTAAAATGTACCCCATTGATATCAAGAGAAATGCAGTTATGGCCCCTATCACATGGGTTGTGCCTGGTCCAATCAGAAGGGGATACATTAACTCATTTTTGTAACATTCATGACAATTTTTTTCTGCTTTTAAAAACCAGAGCTTCCTGAAACCATATTAAATCTATGGATGGCTGACCGTAAATAGACTTGCATCTCTCTACATCCGACCCTGTGGTTCTATCATGTTTAGATATGAATAAATGATTACCTCTGGCTAGGGCTGGGGAAAAAATCGATTTGAATCGAGTTGAGAGGTCAAATCGATTCAGATTTTCAGCAAATCATTTTTTTTAGAGTTTTTTTTTTTCACCAGGACCGGCGCCGGTCCTGAGGAGCTGCAGGCAGGAGTTTTTAGGCGAGGCCGCGGCTTCGGCCTAGTCCACGAGGCCGGACGCCGCAGAATAGGCCGAAGCTGCGGCCTCACCTAAAAACTCCTGCCTGCAGCTCCCCAGGACCGGCGTTGACACCGCGCTGGTCCTGAGGAGCTGCGGGCAGGAGTTTTTAGGTGAGGCCGCGGCTTCGGCCTAGTCTGCGAGGCCAGATGCCGCGGAATAGGCCGAAGCCGCGGCCTCGCCTAAAAACTCCTGCCCGCAGCTCCTCAGGACCGGCGCGGTGTCCATCAAAAAAAAAAAACTTGAATCGTGAATCCAATTTTTTTTTTTTTAAATCGGATTTTTTTTAGGAGAAAATCGCCCAGCTCTACCTATGGCCTGGATGGACTTGGAGGTAATCAAATGCAAGTCTGTTTACATCTGGCTGCCCATAGATTAACATGGAGCTTCTAATTAGGTGGGACACCCATGTCAAAGGAACCTTTTGCTGCAATATTCCTCTTTGTTGCTGTGCTCTCCTTCACCACAAGATGTCCTCGATCCTTTGGGCTAAATGATGGCCAGCTTTTTTTTTTTTACTTGAAAGAATGAGGACATACTGTGAGTGCAGGATCTCATGAACTAGCTCCAAAAGGGGGCATCATACAGCATCCTGCACTCACAGTGTAGGTATTATTATTTATTATACAGGATTTACAACAATGATGCAGATAATGATGCAGACAGTGGTGATTATATCATCACCGCACATCACGTGACCAGTCTGAATACGTATGTAAAAGGTAAGTATAAAAATCAAATACCATAACATATATTTGAAGGGCCTCCAGGAGGTATAATTGGGTGGGGGGGCAGAGGGGTGTTGGGGCTTTAATATATTTAAAAGGCTATTTCTTATTGCTACTGATACTTCCTTAGAATGCCTTAATAAACCAAAATGGCTGCCCTCACTCACTAATACACCCTGTAACACCAGTACTATGTGCAGGAAAACGTGTCAGCATGTCCTAACGGATAAAAATAAAGTAAAATTTCCCTTGTAAATTCAACATGTTTCCTCTGTAAACAGGTTCCTCCCTTGTTAATGCAATTAATTAAGTAAGAAATCTAATCGTAAGTGGCTTTTAAGACTGTTACAAGCAAGTAATGAAGGGAGCCAGTCAGTACGTAATTCCCCGGCGTACATGTAGAATGGAAATTTAAAGTAAGGCCTGACAGCTCGTCTCATATTAGAGGGCTCAGGGGAATAACCGGCAGCCCAGGAGATCTATAATTACCTCTAACGTGACACTTTGAGCGTTGCGTCATCCATCACTGGGCAAGAAATCTCCTTTCCGTGTTTATTTTGGTGTAATGCTGTATGTTCAGGGAGCCCCCGTCTGACAATGTCTCTTTTCATGAGAGCCGAGGAGGTCTCATTAGGTAAGGAATAAGGCCTGTACAATAGCAGGACCCCCAAACATAGTAAATCAGGGCCAGGCAACGCCGCTCACCACCAGGGCCTAATGGAAACTCCTGGGAACTTAAATATCCCTTTCCCACTATGAACAGTAATAGCGGCCTGCCAGGCAGGGCTGGTAGAAGGTGACGTTGACTACTGATGCATAGGCCATTGTACATGTGCTGACCAGAGGAGGACCATTATTTTATCAGTTTTTGAACATTTAAATAGCAATGCAGGGGGAATTTTTTCTCCTTTTAAAGTATATGTGAACCTTCATCTTGTAAAACAACCCATCCAGTTTAAAATAGAAATGAAAGGCAAAACATTTGGATATACATATAAAAAATATTATAAAAACCTTTTTTCCCTTTTTTTTTTTATAAGTGATCACATTCCCTCTGTTCTCAGCTGCATAAGGAGCTCAGAGAGCTGGGGGAGGAGAAACAGCATCACACTGGCCTTCCCAGGGAATGGCTGTGCAGGGGGGAAGGAGAGTGCGTGTCAGCAGAAGTCTAATTGGAGTAATTGGAGGAGAGCAGGCTGAGTTCCCAGCACAACCAGAAAACTGACCACGCTGTGCTCTCATGCCTAGTGCGGTCAGTTTTTGTTAGGAACGCAGAGGGGAACACCAGGGATTTTACACAAAGGAAGCAATACAAAGAGAACAGAACAACTGTTCATACAGACAGTGCTAATTTTGGCAGCAAATTTCGATTTAGTTTTAGTCTTATGCCGCGTACACACGGCCGTTTTTAATGTCATTGAAAAAAACGATGTTTTTCTCAACGTGATTCTTCTCAAGCCTGCCTTGCCTACACACTATCGTTAAAAAAAATGCTTGAGCAAAGCGCGGTGACGTACAACACATACGACAACATGTACGACGGCACTATAAAGGGAAAGTTCCACTCGGATGGCGCCACCCTTTGGGCTGCTTTTGCTGATTTCGTGTTACCGCCTGTTAGTAAAAGTTTGGTGAAAGACGATTTGCGCTTTTCAGTCTCTGTGCTCTTCAGTCTGTTATGCCCCGTACACACGATCGTTTTTAATGTCATTTTTTAAACCGACGTTTTTCACGTCGTTTTTTTTCATGTTTCCTCTCAAGCCTGCCTTGCGTACACACCATCATTAAAAAAAACGATCAAGCAAAGCGCAGTGACGTTCAACACGTACGACGGCACTATAAAGGGGAAGTTCCGTTCGAATGGCGCCACCCTTCATGTTAGTAAAGTTTGTTGAGCGACGATTCGCGCTTTTCAGTCCGTTACTGTGTAATGAATGTGCTATCTCCATTACGAACGCTAGTTTTACCAGAACGAGCGCTCCCGTCTCATACTTGATTCTGAGCATGCGCGTTTTTTTCACGTCGTGAAAGCATACACACTATCGTTTTTCACGTCGTTAAAAAAAACGACATGAAAAACGACGTGAAAAAAGAGAGCATGTCCGGAATTTTTAATGGCCGTTTTTCACGTCGTTAAAAATGCTCTGGAGCCTACACACGATCATTTTTAATGGCCATTTTTTAAAATGGCATTTTTAACGGCATGAAAAACGATCGTGTGTATGGGGCATTACAGCGTGACAAATGTGATATCTCCATTACGAACTCTAGTTTTACCAGAACGAGCGCTCCCGTCTCATCACTTGCTTCTGAGCATGTGTGTTTTTTTCCCGTCATTAAAGCATACACACGGACGTTTTTCACGACGAGAAAAACAACGACGTGAAAAACGACGAGAAAAAATAGAGCATGTTCTAAATTTTTAATGGCCATTTTTCTTGTCAAGAAAAATGCTCTGGAGCCCACAGACGACCGTTTTTAATGACCAATTTAAAAAATTGCATTTTTCTCGTCATAAAAAATGGTCGTGTGTACGCGGCATTAGTTTTAGGACTAAAATGGCATTTTAGTTTTAGTTCCATTTTAGTCTTCTGCAATTGTTTTAGTTGTATTTAGTCGACTAAATCTCCAGGACATTTTAGTCGACTAAAACAAATTTTAGTCATCTTAAATCTAATGGGTGTAGTTAAATTGTAATGCATTATTTAAGCATTTCTCTACAATTTCCAAACTCATTATATACTGCTGGAGTTAAAAATCGAATATGTTATTTATGGTATTGAGGTATCAACATGCACTACAGACCAGTGTTATGCCGCTTACACACGATCGATTTTTTCGACGGTGAAAACACCGTCGAGAAAATCGACGTGAAAAGCGAGGAACAGCTTGTTCCCCCTACACACGGCCGTTTTAAATTAAATTATTTTTTCCCTATGGGAAAACTGCCGCGGAAAAAAACTACGGGAATCACGACGAGAAAAATTAGAGCATGTTCTAATTTTTCTCGTCGTGATTAATGCCGTTTTTCCCGTCGGGAAAAATTACCAAAAGCCCACAGACGATCGTTTTTCTCGTGCAAAGGAAAAATGTAATTTTTCCCGACGGGAAAAATGATCGTGTGTACGCGGCATTACTTTTGACGTCAAATTTCAATTTAGTTTTAGTCTTTTTGACTAAAATGGCATTTTAGTTTTAGCCCTGGTTCACACTAGTGCGTTTTGACATGCGATTTGGCATGTCAAATCGCATGTCAAAACTGTGATATTTGCCGCAATTTGCCGGCAAAGGCACCGTCCTAATCGGTGCGACGCCGCATCTGCGGCGCTGCACCGATTTCAAAAAGTAGTTTCTGTGCAGATGTCTTTGTAATCGCGGCTGAAATTGGGACTGACAGCGAGAGTTCAGCTAAACTCGCACGGCTTCACTCCCGCAGCCCAGTGTGAACCTGGGCTTAGTCCCATTTTAGTCTTTTGACTAAAATGCCAGTTTTGTTTTAGTCGTATTTTAGTCATCTCAATTGTTTTAGTCGTATTTTAGTCGTTAGTTGACTAAAATGTTTTAGTTGGTTTTAGTCGACAAAATTAACAGTGCAAACAGGTACATGGTACAGCAAGCACATATCAGGAATATGAAATGTTGGGGTGACATAGTATTTAATGGACCAATGGTAGTTTCTCTATTTTAGAATTAATACAAGCCAAGCTTCTGGAATCATGCTGAGGCCATAGGCGTGCGCACAGGGGTGCCAGGTGTGCCCAGGCACACCCTAATCACGCTCTGCGGGGCAGATTCCCCCTGCTGCCCGGTGCCCGCTCCCACAGCATGGCTGGCTTCCCTCCTCTCCCATTGGCTACTGCAGTGGGCACACATAGATGATATTTCAGGATGAGTGGGGGAAGGGGTAATGTCATTTACTGGCCCCTTCCCTTTCTGAATGAACACAGTGAGAGATCGGTACCGTGTTTTTGAGCTTTCAGGTGCACACCCTAATGCAACAGGCTGCGCACACCTATGGCTGAGGCAAGTATGGTCGGAGTGGCCACGATTAGCTGCGGGTACTGTCAGCCTCCCACTGTTTTCAACAGGGCTGCCTCCCCAAGCTCATTGTGTGGAACCCGCCCCAACCCCCCAAGGGTTCTCCTATGTAATCAGTGTCGGCTCCATTCGCAAGTGTGAAGGGGGCCCCCAAAAAAGTTTGGGCTTCACATACGCTTACACAAGAGAGGGCTGAATAGTAGATTTAATGATAAGAACTACCCCTACACGTGTCATGTATTCCTTCATTCTCCTAATTGGTCAAAGGAAGTCCATTATTCATCCGCTCCCAGGTTTAAAGAATAACAATTTATCAATGAGATCCATTTGTACATTCATTTCTCAATTTGCACTGAATAAACACTGCTCTGCACTGCACGGTTCTTATCCAAATACCCCGACAATGGCGTTTATTTACCTATTGCTGCTCGGCTGCTGGAGAGAAAGGCACAAGTCCAAAATCTGAGCGGAATTATTCTGCTGAGCTTCACAGCTCCCTTCAATTAACTCTGCGAAAGTTTGAGTTTTGCTGTGTGATTGTATATTTCTGTTGCAAATTTTTTTTTTTATCTTTGTAACACTTATGCCGCGTACACACGATCGTTTTTCATGACGTTAAAAATGCCATTTTTAAAAATGGGCATTAAAACCGATCGTGTGTAGGCTCCAGAGCATTTTTAACTACGTGAAAAACGGGCATTAAAAATTTCGAACATGCTCTATTTTTTCACGTCGTTTTTCGTGTCGTTTTTTTTAACGTCGTGAAAAACTGTAGTGTGTATGCTTTTACAAGGGGAAAAAAAAAAACGTGCATGCTCAGAATCAAGTATGAGACGGGAGCGCTCGTTCTGGTTAGAACTAGCGTTCGTAATGGAGATAGCACATTCATCACGCTGTAACGGACTGAAAAGCACAAGGCTGAAAAGCGCAAATCGTTGCTCAACAAACTTTACTAACATGAATGGTGGAGCTATTCGAACGGATCGTCCCCTTTATAGTGCCGTCGTACGTGTTGTATGTCACTGCGCTTTGCTCGAGCGTTTTTTTTTTCATGATCGTGTGTACGCAAGACAGGGTTGAGAGGAAATAAGAAAAAAAAACGACGAGAAAAACGTCGGTTTTAAAAATGACATTAAAAACGGACGTGTGTACGCGGCATTAGAGCACCCCATAAAACCATGATAACATGTAAACCATGAAAGCATATATAAACCCAAGAACAAAAAATGTAATTCATTGCAGCCTAATGCCGCGTACACACGACCGTTTTTAATGTCATTGAAAAAAACGACGTTTTTCTCGACGTGATTCTTCTCAAGCCTGCCTTGCCTACACACGATCATGAAAAAAAATGCTCGAGCAAAGCGCGGTGACGTACAACACGTACGACGGCACTATAAAGGGGAAGTTCCATTCGGATGGCGCCACCCTTTGGGCTGCTTTTGCTGATCCTCGTGTTAGTAAAGTTTGTTGAGCGACGATTCGCGCTTTTCAGCCTCGTGCTTTTCAGTCCGTTACAGTGTGACGAATGTGCTATCTCCATTACGAACGCTAGTTTTACCAGAACGAGCGCTCCCGTCTCATCACTTGCTTCTGAGCATGCGCGTTTTTTTCACGTCGGTAAAGCCTACACACGGCCGTTTTTCATGACGAGAAAAACGACGACGTGAAAAACGACGAAAAAAATTAGAAATTTTTAATGCCCATTTTTCACGTCGTGAAAAATGCTCTGGAGCCCACACACGATCGTTTTTAATGACCAAATAAAAAAATTGCATTTTTCTCGTCATGAAAAACGGTCGTGTGTACGCGGCATTACAGTCCTAACAGACAAACATCATTCTCCAATAGCTGGTTAAAAAAAAAAAAATACACTTACCGGCCACTTTATTAGGTACACCTGTTCAATCGCTTGGTATCAAATCGCTAATCAGCCAATCACATGGCAGCAACTCAATGCATTGAGGGCCACAAAAACGCACTCCAGATGCGTTCTGGATGCGTTTCTGCATGCGTGTTTTTAATATGTTTTTGACACGTTGCGGTGTGTTTTTTATGCGTTATTGATGCATTTCCAGATGCATTTCAGGTGCTTTTTTTTCTTCTTTTTTCCTGTTTTTTTCACTGGACTGGGTCCAGTGAGTTTTTGGTGCGTTACAGTGCATTCTGATGCACTTTTGATGCATTTCACCGCGTTCCAGTACAGTCCAGTGCAGGAGGAAAAATGCAGCATGCTCTACTTTTTTTCTGGAACTGACCACACTGATGTGAACTATGCCATTGGAAACCATATAATCTACTTTCCATGTGTTTTTGATGCAGAAAAAAAAAACACTGGACTACATGTGGTGTGAACTGGCCCTTAGGCATCTAGACGTGGTGAAAAGGACTTGCTGAAGTTCAAACCGAGCATCAGACTGGGGAAGAAAGGGGATTTAAGTGACTTTAAACATGGCATGGTTATTGGTGCCAGACGGGTTGGTCTGAGTATTTCAAAAACTGCTGATCTACTAGGACTTTTACGCACAACCATCTCTAAAGTTTATAGACAATGGTCCGAAAAAGAGAAAATATCCAGTGAGCGGCAGTTGTGTGGATGAAAATGCCTTGTTTAGGTCAGAGGAGAATGGACAGACTGGTTTGAGATGATGGAAAGGCAACAGTAACTCAAATAACCACTCGTAACAACCAAGGTATGCAGAATACCATCTCTGAACGCACAACACATTGAACCTTGAAGCAGATGGGCTACAGCAGCAGAAGACGGGTGCCACTCCTGTCAGCTAAGAACAGGAAACTGAGGCTACGATTCGCACAGGCTCACCAAAATTGGACCATAGAAAATTTGAAAAATGTTGCCTGGTCTGATGAGTCTCGATTTCAGCTGCGACATTCAGATGGTCGGGTCAGAATTTGGCGTAAACATGAAAGCATGGGATCCATCCTGCCTTGTATCAACGCTTCACTCTGGTGGTGATGTAATGGTGTGGGGGATATTTTCTTGGCACACTTTGGGCTCCTCAGTACCAATTGAACATTGTTTATACACCACGACCTACCTAAGTATTGTTGCTGACCATGTCCATCCCTTTATGACTACAGTGTCCCCATCTTCTGATGGCTCCTTCCAGCAGGATAATGCACCATGTCACAAAGCTCCGATCATCTCACCACTGGACAATGAGGTCACTGTCCTCCAATGGCCTCCACACTCACCACATCTCAATCTAATAGAGAACCTTTGGAATGTGGTGGAACGGGAGATTCGCAACATGAATGTGCAGCCAACAAATCTGCAGCAACTGTGTGATACTATCATGTCAGTATGGACCAAAATCTCTGAGGAATGTTTCCAACACCTTGTTGAATCTATGCCATGAAGAATGAAGGCAGGTCTAAAGGAAAAAGGGGTCCAATCCGGTACAAGCAAGGTGTACCTAATAAAGTGGCCGGTGAGTGTATGTATATATAAAACCTTATTATCCAAATGTGAGAGAAGAGGGGGTGAAGGTCTTCTTTAACCACTTAAGGACCGCCTCACGCCGATATACGTCGGCAGAATGGCACGGCTGGGCACATTAACGTACAGGTACGTTGCCCTTTAAAAGCCCAGCCGTGGGTCGCGCGCCCACCGCCGACGGCGCATTCGCGACCTGGTCCTGAGCTCCGTGACCGCGCCCACAGACCCAATCACCGCCGGTGTCCCGCCATCGGATCACAGAGCTGAAGAACAGGGAGAGGTAAGTGTAAACAAACCTTTCCCCGTTCTTCTCCCTGGCATGTCAGTGATCGTCTGTTCCCTGTCATCGGAACAGACGATCAGTGACGTGTAACGTGTAGCCACGCCCCCCTACAGTAAGAATCACTTCTTAGGGCACACTTAACCCCTTCAGCGCCACCTAGTGGTTAACCCCTTCACTGCCAGTGTCATTTTCACAGTAACCAGTGCATTTTTATGGTGAAAATGACAATGGTCCCAAAAATGTGTCAAAAGTGTCCGATGTGTCCGCCATAATGTCGCAGTTAGAAAAAAAAATCGCTGATCGCCGCCATTATTAGTAAAAAAATAAAAATGCCTTAAAAATGCCTTAAAACTATCCCCTATTTTGTAAACACTATAATTTTTGCGCAAACCAATCAATAAACGCCGATTGCGTTTTTTTTTTACCAAAAATATGTAGAAGAATACGTATCGGCCTAAACTGAGGGGAAAAAAAAAATTGTATTTGTATCAATATTTGATTTTTTGGGGATATTTATTATAGCAAAAAGTAAAAAAGATGTAATTTTTTTCAAAATTGTCGCTCTATTTTTGTTTATAGCGCAAAAAATAAAAACTGCAGAGGTGATCAAATACCACCAAAAGAAAGCCCTATTTGTGGGGAAAAAAAGGACGTCAATTTTGTTTGGGAGCCACGTCGCACGACCACGCAATTGTCAGTTAAAGCGACGCAGTGCCGAATCGCAAAAAGGGGCCTGGTCATTTTGCTGCGTATTGGTCCGGGGCTTAAGTGGAACCACACATATTAGTGGGCTTGTTCATACGATTGCATTGCTGTGCAGTGCATCCATAAAGACTGCAGTATGTATTAGGCCCCTTTCACACCGAGGCGTTGCAATAACGCGCTAAAAACGATTAGCGTTATTACCGCGTTTGCGCTAAAAATAGCTCTAACACCTATGCGTTTTTACCGCGTTAGCGTCAGCTAATAACCCTACCCCCTTACATCACATCCTCTGCACTGCGGTACTTATTCATTTCAATGGGGATTGGCGTTTTTACAGCGCCCCAAAGATGCTCCAAAAAAGCTGTTTGCAGGATTTTTTCCAACGCACAGCCAGCACAACGCCTCAATGTGAAGGCCCTCAGGGCTTTCACATTGAGAATGCTGTGGCAGGATTACTTCAGGCGTTTTTACAGCGCTATTTTTAGCGCTAAAGCGCCTGAAAAACGACTCAGTGTGAAAGGGGCCTTATAGAGTAAAAGGTAACGTATCTTTTTTCAAGTGGTTGAGTAGGTGGCACTCAGACTTTACAATGAGAATCAAGTCTGAGTCTCCTGCTATCTCTGGCGATCCATCATCTCCATGGTGTACTCCATGTCTGCGATTATTTATACAAGTGTTTATTTAATCCGAGCCTTGAGTCCTCCGCAATATCCATGTCTTGTTTATTTTTCCACAACAGATTGTTGGCAAGCTCTTGTCAGAATTGGCAGAGGCCATATCTAGGGACGGAATCCATCTATTGCTATCTGGACTCTGGAGGTTGGAAGCCCATGAGGTCCATCCTGGGGGGGGGGGACACTGCTTGTTCTTCTTCCAGACAATACTAAAATGCATGCAGTGGTCCTCAATGATCAATGTGAATGAAGAGGCATCTTAGAATGCTTGAGTTGCCTATAGGCAGCCAACCAGATACTTATTCACTTAACTGAAGTGTAGGGTTCTTCAATGATGATATATTTGGTGATGAACAGAATCCCTTGGGGTAGATTCTTGACTACAGTTACATCTCTCTTTAGTCCCCCTCATCTTGCTCCCATCTAACCTATATGGAAAAGATGTGCGTACTTACCTTTTTTTTAGTCATGTGATTCTGCAGCTCTGGCTCAGGCAGCGCTCAACAATGACGGGGAATTCCGGGAGCCGTGACATCACCCATAGGCTCCCATAGCCCAGCCCTCATCAGCACTCCCTCCTCTCCACTGCAGCAGCAAGGCTTCAGTATCACATGACCAGACTTAAATTAGGTAAGTACACACATCTTTTTTTATAAAGGTTAGGCAGGATAAGTATGAGGAGGGGGGAGGGAACATTTTTAAGAATAGTTAGATTCAGCAGGGACTGGACAAATTTTTATTCATCTATGGCCATTCCCACTCGACAAAATTAATGACTTCTGTTGAACGGGCATGTTTGTCGAATAGCGTATTTTGACAGCAGAACTCGCTGTTAGAATACAGTGGCACAGCGGCAAGGGTTCCTCCATTTACCTCGCTTGTGTAGATGAAGGCATCCCTTAATTTTTTCTGATCAACCCACTTGCTGATTGAAACAAAAACAGTCATATGATCTGCCTTAGGCTTTTCTTACACTTTATAGCTGGCCATACACTAGAAGAATTTAGTTACTAAACCCACAACAATAAAATCAGTCTGTATATGGAGTAAATAACCACCTCCCTACTGTGCACGAAAACCCCCTTCCTGCCCAAGCCATTTTTCAGCTTTCAGCGCTGTCACACTTTGAATGACAATTGCGCGGTCGTGCGACGTGGCGCCCAAACAAAATTTGTGTCCTTTTTTTCCCACAAATAGAGCTTTCTTTTGGTGGTATTTTATCACCTCTGCGGTTTTTATTTTTTGTGCTATAAACAAAAGAAGAGCGTCCAGTTTGGAAAAAAAACACTATTTTTTACTTTTTGCTATAATAAATACCCATTTTTTTTTTTAAATAAAATTTTCCTCAGTTTAGGCCGATACGTATTCTTCTACATATTTTTGGTAAAAAAAAAAAATCGCAATAAGCGCGTATTGATTGGTTTGCGTAAAAGTTATAGCGTGTACAAAATAGGGGATAGATTTATAGCATTTTTATTTTTTTATTTTTTTATTAGTAATGGCGGCGATCTGCGATTTTTTATTGTGACTGCGATATTGCGGCGGACACATCGGACACTTTTGACACATTTTTGGGACCATTCACGTTTATACAGCGATCCCTGCTATAAAAATGCATTGATTACTGTATAAATGTGATTGGCAGGGAAGGGGTTAACCACTAGGGGGCAGAAAGGGGTTAAATATGTTCCCTCAATGTGTTCTTACTGTGGGGGGAGGGGACTGACTGGGGGAGGTGACTGATGGTTGTCCCTATGTACAAGGGACACACCATCAGCCTCCTCTCCCTCACAGGACGTGGATCTCTGTGTTTACACACAGAGACCCACTTTCCTGCTCGTTTCCCGGGCAATCGCGGGTGCCCGGCGGCAATCGCGGCCGACGGGCACGCGCACCGTGGCCTTGTGAACGCGGCGGGCGCGCGCGCGCCGCTGGCGGCGAGCGCGCGCCTTCTAGCTCGTTTTAAAGGGGGGACGTCATATGACGTCCTCCCAGAACGAGAGTATCCTCCGCCCGCCGTCAATTGACAGTGGGCGGTGGACAAGTGGATAATGTATACTCACTGTGGAATCTAATCCTCCTTGTGTAAAAATGCTCTTTGATCCTGTCTTCTCTGATCCTCCCCTTCTTCCACTGTCCCAAATGCATCTCCTGATAGTACAGAGCAGGGGCTACATGTGTGCCAAGTTTCGGGTCCAGGGGACCTACGACCGGCCAGTAACGGGTCCCCAAAATCACCAGAGAAATTACCATTTAACATGGGAGTCTATGGAAGGGGTGCCCGACTTTGAAAAATTGGTGCTCCCAGGCCGTAGGTTCTCCGGACAACAAACTTTGCACACTTGTAGAGGAAGAGTGGGGCTATATGTGTGCCAAGTTTGGAGTCCAGAGGACCTACGACCGGCCGGTACCGGGTCCGAAAAGTCCGGAAGATCAGGCGCAAAAAGGTGATTCGAGTATAAGCCGAGGGGGGCATTTTCAGCACAAAAAAAATGTGCTGAAAAACTCGGCTTATACTCGAGTATATACGGTAATCCATAATGGAGTGTTAAAAAAAACAAAATTTTAAAGTACTTTCATCGACTGTATTGAGAAATTTCATAAGAATGTTCTTATGAATGCTCGTCCAAAGATCTACTAGTGTATGGCCAGCTTTACACCGTTCAGTACAAGGAGTAGGTTCTGCTGAAGGCAACCTGTGACTTGAGACCAACAGCCACAAGATCCAGTAAAGCCAGAGTGAAGCTCATACTTAGCAATATAAAATACACCCTGTGATATTAGCCCGACGTTTACTCATCAAACTCCTTTGTGTGTACTCACAAAGCATCAACACTTACCTTTCATGATAGAACATTTAGGTATTTAGAGTTCTGTAATACCAAGTTCTTTTAAGATGCTGGGATGTATCTTCATAATATAGCCCTATTTTTTGATGTTGGGTGCGAAATAAAAGATACATTTTATTTTTTCAAGCCTAACTTGAGCTTTGATCTACAGCTTGAAAAGTCAACCTATAAAACCTGCTCGGATTTCAGACAGTTTCAAGATTTTTCCCATTTCAAAGTCAAAGAACATTTAATGGACACTTTGTTATTTTAATTGTCCTTATTGACGCCTTAAGATATGATGACATATTTCAGCTTCAAAAACAGACCACAGAAAAAAGAAAATAAAGAAAAATGAGGGAATATATATCTGTAGGATGTCATAGCATGCAGTACAAAAGTACAAAAAAAAACGATGGTAATAGAAATGTGAGATCAAAGTCAGTCAGCCAATCAGGGGAGAGAGGGTGTGTGGCCGGGGGTTTCCCTGTCTGAATGGACACACGGAGCTGTGACTTGGCTCCAGTGCCCCCATAGGAAGCTGCTGACTGTGGGGGCACTCGATAGGAGGGGCCAGGAGCAGCAAAGAGGAACCCAAGAAGAGGAGGATCCGAGCTGCTCTGTGCAAAACCAACTGCACAAAGAAGGTGAGTATAACATGTTTGTTATTTTATTTTATTTTTTTTAACAAGACTTTACAATCACTTTAAGCACAAAGCTGTGTGAAACGTGCTAACCATTATCCGTGGATCTCTGTGATTTTATTTGTCTACACTCCAATAAAGAAGTTCACAATTGGTATCTCATTACGGTGTGCGGCTGTCTATTCTGAGTTCTTCTGTCTGTTGCGGTGGCGAGCCGGGCCAGCACTTGGTTAGGTTATGTAAGAGAACCATTCGTTTTCGTCCAATGCGCATGCGCACGCGCACAGACGCATTAATGCGCATGCGCAACGGACTGCGTGCACGCGCAGGAGCGCGTCCCTAACGCCAATTGGCGCCAAACGGCCTATTTAAGGAAGTGCCCTGACCCCAGACCCTTGTTGACTGCTCTTCAGCTGTTACCCGATATTCTGAACCCTGTTGTGATTCTGCTTGATACCTGTTGCTGAACCTGGCTTGCCTTGACCCTGCTTCTGGACTCTGCTCTGTTCTGATTACTAGCTCCTGATCCTGGCTACCCATTTGACCCTGCTTCTGCCTGCTGCCTTGTACTTTGCTGCCCGCCTGTTACCTGACCCGACTACCCTTGTGACCTTGCATCTGCTTCCTGTGTTGCTCCTCTTCAACCTCCAAGTGTCTGCGACTTCAGTCCTGCGACTCTCTGCAACTTCCTGCTGCAAGTCTTCCAGGAACTTAACATCATCTGACGTCCCAGTGCCACTGTTCCAGCGGAGTGCCTCTTTAACCCCGGCTTATCCTTGGTGCACAGCTACCTTCCGTGATCTGATGATCCTCCTGCTCGTCCAGGGTCGCACCCCCTGCTCCTGCTTTCCGGGTCTACATCTGCAGGCACTCTTGTTCCTCCTGTCCCTCGGTTCCTTCTGTTTCACCTCCAGCAGGACCAGGGCTGGAGATACAAGAGAGGCCAACCTCGTCACTTCAGTCTCCCTTCAGGTATGTGACAGGTTACCTGCTGCGGGATTAATTCCCCTGTCTCACCTGGAGGGGTGATTCCCTTCTTGCAAGCTTATAATAAAGCTTACCTGTAGGCAAAATTAATATCTCCTAAACGGCCACCATTTAGGAGATATTCGCTCTTTTGGCAGCCATGATATCACCAGCGCATGCGCTCTGAAGGAACAAAATACTCAGTCGTAGCAGCAACAGGAAGATTGGGATTATAACGGTGCCCCAGATTAAAGAGAATACATTTTATATAAAAATGGAAAGTTTATTTATAAAATAACAACATATATTGGATTCAATAAAAAGTATGATACAAATCAGAATCACTGGTGTCCATGTATATAGAAGGTGATCAGTACTTGGTGTTATATCCCAACATGTTTCGCCAACATTGGCTTCTTCTTTTGAACCCAATATATGTTATTATTTTATAAATAAACTTTTTATTTTTATATAAAATGTATTCTCTTTAATCTGGGGCACCGTCATAATCCCAATCTTCCTGTTGCTGCTACTTTCTATTCAATAGGGATGAGGTACCGGATATTATAGTGTCACCTAATCTATCCATTTACCCTCTTCCAAAAAGTAAATAGTGGTGCTGGTGCCAAAATGCTATAAAAAATAATAAATACTATAAATGAATACCCAGTGACAAGCGTTAGTCACTGTATCAGCAGTGACTATAAATGAAGTCCGTGATTTAAACAGTCCAAATGTATCACAGTGATTCCAAATATGCTTCTAAAAGGATTGTAGTCCTCCAAATCTTCCACCACACCACGTGTATATAGTGCTTCCGCTCCCCTTAAGAAACACGCTCACCAAATAAAGATGCCTCGCACTCTCATGCTTGGCAAACACACATTTACCCTCATAAGGTTAAATCATCCAAGCGATATACAAGCGTGAGTGGGGTGTCAAATCCTCTCCACATGAAAATAGATTAAGTGCTCGGATAGTGTGACATTGTTTAAAATAAATTTATTAAATAAAAACAAATCTTCAAATATTGCACTCACATGTATTCAAACAAATCAAGCATGAAAAGTCCTCCTGCTAAAAGCAAGCAATGGTGTATTGTGGTCACAGCGGACCAGTGGTGTGTATCCTGTATCTCACCCACACTGACTCATCAGACTCGGATCGTCACTTTCGGTTTGACGTCAGACTGGTTGCCGTACAGCCACGTCTCAACGCGTTTCGTCATCACGACTTACTCATGGGATCACCTAATCTATCACTTGAGCTAAAATACTTGTTCCTTCAGGGCGATGTGCCATGGCCATGACTCCTGCGTGCATGTGTGGGAGTGATGTCATCGCGGCTTGGCCTTTTAAGCTGCCGGAGCCCGCAAACCCAGAATAAAAACCGGGTGAAGATGGAAGCCCTGTCAGCTGTGACAGTGCTCCACTGAAGGGCTTCCTTCCAAGGTAAGTATTTCATAATGAGCTAATATATATATATATACTAGCACATTATGCCATTGCCTTACAGTGGATTTTTTTTTTTTAATGCTGCAGCTTACTGCCGCTTTAATAAATGACTTTTACCAATGAGTGGAATGCATCTTCAATGTCTGTAGCCTACAAAAGGAAGGGAGTGAACAGCTATTTTAGTTGTAACTCCTCTTAGCTCAGATTTGCTGTCAAGTAATTTCACTGAGCGAGCACACGTACAAGATTAATATGGTATCAGAGGCGTGAGATTAAGCGCACAGCCGCTGTGAGAGGCAGGATTTTACTTGATAACTAATAGATTATACCACTTGACTGGGAAGTCCTTTTCATGCAGCATATGGAGTAATCTTGGGCACGAAATATTGAGTTACAAGAGCTGCTAAAAGCAGACTGTGCCGATGCTGACACAGCATAGGGATCATTGGGCAGGATGAAATCAGATCAGGTTAGACAGTGAAGGAATCAGACATTTTTGAGGGCTTTTCTTTGTAGAAGTATAAGGCTGCACTTTTTTTCAAAACGGATAAGGAATGAACAGTTCAGCATGCCCTGAGGATAATAGGTGGGAGCTGAGGAAGAATGAAAAGTATACATTTAAGTACTATGGGGTCTATTTATAAAAAAAAAAAAAAATCAGTGTGCGAATTTATAAGCATTCACTCAGCTGTCACAAATAATGCCCGTAATTTTTCTAATATATTGGTTTCTTATAATTGCCAGCTCCATCCAGTGGCCATAATGTGGTATTTTCCTGAAATACCTCAATTTGGTAAATGGCCACTAGATGGAGCTGCTGATCATAGGAAATACAGGCATACCCCACTTTTAAGTACACAATGGGGTTTATTTACTAAAGCTGTAAAGTGCAAAATCAGGTTCACTTCTGCATATAAACCAACGAGCTTCCAGGTTTTATTACCAGGCTTAATTGAACAAGCCGGGCTTAGAATCTCATTGGTTTATATGCAGAAGTGAGCCTGATTTTGCGCTTTCCAGCTTTCCTATTGTGTACTTAAAATTGGGGTATGCCTGTAAACATATTGGGCATAATATAAGGATTATTCATGGTGGCAAATTATTTGAAATAGACCCCTATGAGTGTGTATGTAGACCAAAGTTTAAAAATGTCACCAGCACACTGATGTTGCTAAACAAAAATGTAAACATTTATTTGCCACCATAGAAGTATTGGAGAAGGGGACTTTTAAGGTGCCTGAAGTGAAATACTAGACTATTGTATATTTTAAAATGTAACACAAATAATTTTCACAACAAGAATGGGCAAATATATTCGAAATATACCGTACAACGATAATTTATCGACATGTTTCGCCAGAATATGGCTTCTTCAGGAGACTTTATTTTTATTTGCCACCACATAATGCATGCAATGTTTCAGGGGGCACTGAGGATTCCCAGGCAGCAGTGACAAGTTAAGATAACAGAAGCAGAATTTAAATATCCAGCTTGACCAATCACAAATCCCCTATGCAGCAGGACCACCCCTCAAAATTTCAAACTATAAAATACAAAAATATTAATCAAAACCACAAGCAGGCATTACAAGACCAGAGAAAAGTCAAAGGGCATTTACATACTTGAACTGGTCATAAACCACTATGATACATGCAACCCGTTTGTCAAAGTCGCCAAAGAGGTCAGATGCCAACCAGCTCCACTATTACCATGGTAAACACCTAACATCCCCAAGGCTGAAACTGGAAGCTGACACCAAACCAGAAGTGTGTCAAAAACCCAAATCTTCCATCAGGACACAAGGCAAATGTCCATATCCAGGTTCACGCATCCATCAATAGCGGTGGGGTGGGCAAAAACATAGTGGAGCAAGGCAACATTTACACAACATGGCAAAAAGTTTGTATGTACCTGAGATTCATACCCATTGGAGCTTGTTGTATGTCCCATTCCAAAACTTTGGGCAATAATATGGAGTTGCCCACTTTGAGGGTACAACAGCCTTCACTCTTCTGGGAAAGATTTCCATGAGACTTTGGAGTCTGTTTGCGGGAATTTGTGCTCACTGAGCCAAAAGAACATCTTTGAGGTCAGGTAGAGTGATGTTGGACGAGAAGACCTGGCTCCCCATTGTGCTTTCCATTTAATCCCAAAGGTGTTCCGAAGGGTTAAGATCCTTCATATCAAAACCATGTCTTTATGGAACTGTTGGGGGGGGGGGGGTGTTCAATTATACTAGAACAGAAATGTCTATGTATGCCGTAGTATTACCAATACCCTTCGATCTGAATACCTGATTGCAATAACCGTGAGGTGGCCACTGGCCATATTCATAGATATGGGTTTTTAAACTTTAATTCCAACCTAGAAGAGAGGAATTTGCAAATAGAAAGACGTCAAAAGGCATTAGGGTTAAAAACATGGAAAACTGTCCCCTATGGATCTACAGGTACAGCAATGAAATCAGTGATAAAAATTAGACAAATCTCTCGTGATATATATTTACTTAATACATTATTGATAAATCTACCACGCTATACACAGGCGGCTGGTACCAATGTAATCGTCATTACTTGGGGTATATGATTTCATTAAATTCGACACGCTGTAGTCTTGAATTTCTGCTTTGTTGTTCCAAAAACTGCAAGAACTTGCCAGCACTTGAAGGATTAAGAAGATTTGTACAACAGCTGGCAGATAGACCTCCAGTGAGATGAGCTTTCACACCAAGGCCAGTAAGAATGTTGCTGCAATAGACTATGGTGCAGTACAAAACAGGAAAAAAAGCTGCACTGTAAGGCTTGCCATAGACAGTCCAATCACTGCATCAGATCAGAGGATTGTTTGTGATGTTCTGGCAATTTAGAGGTTAAAGTCTATATCCAGCCACATTTTTTTTAGTTTTGGATAGAAAAGAGATCACATCTTTTGTTGTGTTCTTGTTTGTCTCATTAAGCGTATTTCCTCTACTTCCTGAGTATCCTACCGAATAAAGGTTCGGTTTTCATCAGGACAGAAAGGCAAGCAGGGCAATAAACATTTTCAGAAGTTCTAGCTCTTCCCCAACCTATTAAAATGTGTTTTTGTTTGTGTCCCCATTGAAGAGATTTCAGGACAGGGGAAATCTACCCAGTGGGGACGGCAATAAAAGCCCAACAGGGGCTATAACCTTCTCTGCTCTGGGGCTTTAACAACAGAGCATAAACAGAGCTTCCAAGCATGGCAAAAGTTGGCTTTGAAAAGTAGAGATTTTCCTAAAAAATTGGGAGAGATTACAAACCTTCCCCTAACACTCTCTTGTCCACACAGAAAAGGTAACAAGCCTTTAAAGTGGGGGTCCCCAACTCTGGGGCCGCCGACCTGTGACGGTCCCTGGCCTGTTTGAGGCCAGGCTGCATGGGCCACGCTGAAGGAGGTGAGCGGCGGGCGAGCACACACTCAGCTTCCTGACATCACCACCTGCATCACCGCTGTGGGATCCGCTTCCAGATTCCCATAGCAGGGAACCCTGTGTCAACAGCGCATGTGCCAGTTTTTGGTTTACCACTCATGCTGAGGCGGTAGTTGCATCTGGTGGCCGTGGCTGCATCTGGGAGCTGACAAGCTGCATCTGGGGGTTGACAAGCTGCTTTTCGGTGGCTGCAGTGGCAGGCTACTGTGACAAGTTAATCTGGTGGCTGCAGTGGCAGGCTACAGTGACAAGCTGCATCTGGTGGCAGGCTACAGTGACAAGCTGCATCTGGTGGCAGGCTACAGTGACAAGCTGCATCTGGTGGCAGGCTACAGTGACAAGCTGCATCTGGTGGCAGGCTAGTGACAAGCTGCATCTGGTGGCAGGCTACAGTGACAAGCTGCATCTTGTGGCAGGCTACAGTGACAATGTTCAAAAATAATAAAATATATATTTTATGTATATTCCAGCTATTTTTTAAATGCAGCACTTATCATTTATGTTTGAGAAATTTCTTTTTCTATTATAGCCTTTCTTATAAGGATTATATTGTTTCAAAAAGTTTTATGTACATGTCATTTATTGCACTAGTGGTTTTTTAGTAGAACCTTTGTCTTTTTGCAGCACAGGAGATGCGCGGATTATCCACGCTTTACAAAGGCTACAGTGACAAGCTGCATCTGGTGGCAGGCTGCAGTGGCAACTGACAAGCTGCAGTATGGTGAGTTGAACTATTTCGATATATTTTACAATGTAATAATATAAATAATGTGCTTCAATCATGCTGACATCATATCACTAACCATGGTGTTGAGATAATTGAAGTGCTAACACCAAATCAACAGCCCCCCTACAAATCTGGTCCCTGGTGCCAAAAAGGTTGGGGACCGCTGCTTTAAAGGATAAGTCCACATGAGTCTATGGAGCACTAATGCCCCCAGGGCAGTACAGTGGTTTCGTGGTTAGCATTCTGTCTTTCAGCACTGGGGACCTCAGTTTGAATCTTGTCAGGATATTATCTGCATGAGGAGTAGGCTTGGCACGCAAACTCCATTTTGGAGGCCTGAAATCTGGATTCATTCCTAATTACTAACATGTGATATTAGGCATGTCATTGCATAAACAGGAGGGGTAATCAAGTTTGCATGTCCCTATGCTTGCATGGGCCTACTCTGGTTTCTTCCTGCACTCTGAACTTCTGGTAGGTTAATTGGCTCCTATCAAAAATTGGTTCATGCATGATATTCTACTGAGCATGCTCAAGATGGCTGTCTCAGTATCTTCCCCTACAGCAGATAAAAGTGTTTCAAGTGCCCAAGGGTAAAGGGGCTATAGAAATATAAATTAATATTATGCAGGTGTGGCCAGGACAGTGAAGACTAAACTGCTGGATGTAAGCAAAAAAACCTTGGCTATCAAATCAAGGAAAAGTATGCCTCTGTGGAGGGATAGGGGGCAAAAAGTATAAGTGTAATTTAAAATAAAAAAAATAATGGCAGGTAAAATGTCAGTTTCACTGTTAAAAATCTGTTCCCTCCAGTTTACATAATTACACTGCAAGGTTTTTAGCACATTAGTGCAGATCCTCACCTGCTTCTGCCCAGTAGAAAGTAATTTACAGTAGGTCATTCCTGGGCATTTGTTAAAATTATTTAAATTTGGGTTTACTGGAACCTTTTACGATAATCACATGATCAGTACCAGTGCTGTAATGGCACTCTTCAGGGGTGATAACAAGCATTTCCAGCAGCTGGAGGTACATGTATCTCATCGCTGTACTTGAAAGTCCCATTGTAGTAGTGCATAACCCCAACTTTTTGAGATAGGAACGAGGGACACCTATTAGCAAAAGTATGTAGGCATAGGACACACCCCCTGACAAACCCCCTTAAAGGCGAATTATTTTTGAAAGATAAAAAGTGCATTTTATATACAACTATATAAATCAGACCAAAATGAGGGACAAATGAGGAGGAAAGAGGGACAGAGGGACATTGCTCCAAATCAGGGACAGTTGGGAGCTATGGTTGGGCCCAAGACTTCCCTGCTCTATACTGTATAAGTGTAGCAAGGTGTCATTATTGAACGTACTTTTACAGACTGCAATTGATACCTAATTAGAAACTTGGCTCCTTTTTTTTTGGTGCCCGTTTTGCATTATATTATTGAAGTTGTTTGGTTCAGTCTTGTCAAGAATAAAGCATTATGGGTATGGTAGTGCAAGAGGCAGAGACTTTATTGCCGTGGGTTGGATTGAGACTACAATACCCACAAATCCCACTATACTACCAAAATGCAGTGCCACGCAGAGCCTGCTGGGAGAACTGATTTAAGGAACAGGCGGGGCCTCAGCCCGCTCTCGCGGGACACCATCTTCAACAGGCAAGAGGCCTGCTGTGAGCGTGCCTAGGAGAAGCCTGGGCCTAAAGTTACAGAGAGAGCGGTACGCCTGACGAAGGGATCCTTGTGGACAGCCTCGCTGATCGAGCCAGAGAGGGACTGGTCTACACTTCACGGCATCCGGAGTCACCCATCCACCGGCACCTTGTGAGGACCAGGGGCCTTGCTTTACAGAGAGACTGAGAATAAGGAGAGGTTCCAGACGGATTGTACCAGCGAGGCGAGGCCTCATTTGGTGAGAAGGCACTTGCCTATCAACAATAGTTAACTGGGTCGCAGGAAAGTGGTTTCCATAGTTCCACGTGTACTTGCTGGCATCTGCAGTGCCGCAAATAGGGATATGTTACACCTGAGAGTGATACAGCGGCTGGGCAGAACTAGTGTTTATCTTACCCATACACTAAATGCATCAAGTGATTATCATTTCTCTTCACCTTGTTTATCGGAATACAAATAGATAAGTGCACCAACATAGCTAGCAGAAGACTAACTGACATTTAAAGGAACAGTCATCCGTTTACTTTATTTTCAGAAGTTCTACAACGGGACACTCACTAGTTGGACTGCGATATGAACTATAAGGTTTAATGTAACTGTTTGCATTGTATCTGTGCTTTGTCGTTTAGTGATTTGTGTGAGCCTTGGTGGAGAGGTGTCCCAGTGCCGGTGCCATAGTATTGGGAGAATTCTCCACCACACACTCATTCACATCTGACTCAGGGTATGGTAATTGGGTCTTGTGTTAAAGAAATTCCGTACCAGTTGTGTCCCATTGACTTTTACAGGGAGCTGTGTGCAGTCGATCTTGCCTGTGTAACCATTGTTCTATTCTTTTGGCAAGCAAGCACTTTACCTCTGGTTAAGCTACATCTTGTGTGGGACTCTGTCTGTTGCAGCTTTGGGACAGGTGACCAGCACCAAGGTAACACTATTTAAATATATATATATTACTGTATGGTATTATTGTGGTCCCCTATTGCCATTGGGTTCCACAATCATATTATTGTCCAGTTGTGCCAAGGAGGGGATCGAGCCAAACTTCAGGGGTGGACAGGCAGAGTGCAGACCCAAAACAAACCCAGCAGCTCCTACGATGGTAGTGCTACATAAGTAAAGGGGAAAAGTATGTCATTTTCGTGAGAAGACCCGATAAAGCCACTCTGACTTGCTTAATAGCAAGCAGACTGTCCTTCTCTGAAAGATAATGCATCTGTCTGTCTACGGCCAGCTTTAGTGCTAAACCCCGGATCCTACACCCTATTCTTCGCTTTTCTGTATTTTCCAGGTATTAAAGCATTTGGAGAACATCACTTGATCTGACAGCATGTGATGTAGGCTTGGCATCCCTTGACACTAAAACTCAATTTTGGAGGCCTGGAATTTGGGATCGTTCCTAATTACTAACAGGTGATATTAGGCATGTCCTTGCGTAAGCAGGAGGGGTAATCAACTGAAAAGAGGAGCCTGAAAAGCTGGGAAACAATCACGTTTATCAGTCTTGAGCTATGCGGCTTCTCATAATTTGGCTCAGGAATACTTCTACACAAAGCTGGATGAATTAGCATAAACATCTGTTTCTGGTCTAAACAAATACCTGAATCGCAGATCCCCTGGACTCATCTGAGCTCATGCTATCTAGCAAACAAACACCAGCTTGTAATATTCACTCTTTTCGTTCCCAATAATATTGACTTTGTTTAAAAAAAAAAAAAAAAAATGTAAGTCAAGGCAGCTGAGAGTGTTAAGCTGAATTCCACATCTGTGCAGTAATTCAGCATGGAACAACACCTGCACTCACTTTCCCTCTTTAATAAAGACCGGCCGTTGCTGCTCTCTCTCTTTCTGCAGGGTGACTGGTCTTGTCTCCACCCCTTCCTGTAGTGGGTGGACCTGCTGTGTCTCTCCACCCGCTCTGCTCTCTTTACAGGCCATGTACAGCACAGTGATGTTCTCACTTACTATAATGTAATATCTGGGTTTGCAATGGCAATTGGTGCAAACAAAGTGGATTTATATACGCTGTGACTATTGGGGAATATTTTTAAATGTAACTCTGAAGGGAGTTTAGCTTTAAAGCCCAATGAGAGCATCACACTCTTTTATCTCTTTATAATCTTGTTCCTTTACACGGTTTAGTTTGTGAGTAATTTCTGATTGGAAATGCCTTTTATTACCTATTTCTCTCAGTGAAAATGCTGTTCCCTGCCCTCACACCGCAGTGCACTGTGCTGGCAGAGCTGAGTAGCAGCCACAACACTCTGAACAACTGCCCTTACTTGTGCTGTCAAGAAGGGGAGGTGTGTCTGCTGCAGTGTTTGGAATGCAGTGTTTGGAATATTCCTGATTGTGATTGGTCCCCCAATGATTTGTCCCTTTCCAAAAGAACTTTTTGAAAGCCAGCTGGAACACAGACACTGCATTAAAGACCATATGTAGTCATGCTTAAAGGTGAACTCCAATGGGGACATGCTTGCATGGATATCGGTATATGACCACCCTTTCTGTATGGTGTAAATCATTTTCTATATGCCTTCCTTGACACACTGAAGTTTCTTGTAGGAATATTCTAACACAGGATTTTGTGAATCTCAGACAACACAAGCTCTCGGCAACATCAGCCAAGATTCCGCCAAGGAGGTCCGGCCACTCCAATAAATCCCATGAGACTGTCCTGTCCAACATTCTGGGATAGATATCTGTCTATGACTACCCTTTCTGTATAGTGCAAGTCATTTTCTTTATACCTTCCTTGATATACTGAAGGTTTTTGTAAGAACATTCTGTCACAGGACTTTGTGAGTCTCAGACAACACAAGTTCACATCAATGTCGGCCAAGAATTGACCCAGGTCCAGCCACTACACCAAATCCCTTGAGGCCAGGCAGCCCAATACTCTTGGATATACCTACCTGTCTATGATCACCCTTTCTGTATGGTCATTTTCTACATGCTTGCCTTGACACTAAAGGTTCTTGTAAGAACATTCCGACATAGGTCTTCATAAGCCTCAGACAACAAAAGCATTAGTCAATGTCAGCCCAGGTCATGCCACTCCAAGAAATCCCATGAGACTGGGCAGCCCAATATTCTTGGATATATATATGTACCTGTCTAACTATGATCACCCTTTTCTGTATGGCGTAATTCATTTTTTATATGCCTTCCTTCAAACACTAAAGGTTCTTGTAAGAACATTCCAACATAGTCACCCAAGAATCGTCCCGGGCCCTGGCACTTTAACAAATCCCATTAGGCTAGACAACCCAACATTTTCAGAGAGATATCTACCACCCTTTCTGTATGGTGTAATTAATTTTCTATATGCATTCCTTGACACACTATAGGGTCTTTGAAGAATGTTCTGACAAATGACTTCATGAGCCTGAGACAACATAAGTGAGAATAGGGACAGAGACTTACAGGAACAATTCTCTCAAACCACAGACAGTCCCATGTATATTTGTTTTATTTTAGTCATTGCGGTACATCAGATACAGACACACATGTTCCAGCAGTGAAATTTATGTTAGCGTGCAGCAAGGTCCAAATTTCCCACTGTACAAAGCATGCATGCATCAGGGGAAAGTTAGGGTTATACTGAGTGCCTGGCTGCCATCTGTCTTCACATAACCGAAACCATAAGCACATTTTTAAAAAGCTGGAAGAGTATCCCATCTCTCCATTTATTAGAAAATGTGTTGGAACTCTCTAATTTAAACTTTCTTGCATCTTCAAAGTATCATATCCAATAGTACTGTATGCAATATATAATGATATCTATTAAAAAGGGCAATAAATAGCATCACTTCAAGTAATTAATCTGCATCTATGTGATATAAAGGGGAGCATCTTGTTTCAATAAAAGTTTATTATGCTGCCCAAGTCTCTAATTTACTATTAAATTCCATTTGCACAGTCCAAAAAAGAGGTAAAGGATGGCTGCTGATAGAGCTAACGTACTTATTATTGAGCAATGGGTTGCAACGGGAGGAGAAGTCTTCTTGCAGGTCAGAGCAGGCCTTTTTATTGTCATTAATATAAAGATGTGACAGGTTTTATACATGGAAACTTGGGAATTCCCCTATTTGTAGCTAGCGCCAGCTGTTCCGGGTAGAACAGAAGGGACCGTGAAATGTTTCTATCAAACTGAAGGCTTGCTATTTATACCGATCGCCTCCAAATATGCCAGTCACTTAACAGGTGTAGCCACAGACGGCAGGCCATGGTCCCTGGCTAACCTCTGTCCTCTGCGCAATCATTTGGCTTCCAAACGAAAACATCAAATGCTTGTCTCGTTCAACATGGCTGCCTCTGACTGACAGGATAAAGAATCTTATAAGAAAACATAGAGGGTCTCATTTATCAAAGAGCCCAAGAGAAAAACTCCTACAACCTGCGGGGACCAGAGCAGTTACAATCTCCTACCAAACTATACAAAATGTGATTGGTTTCTATAGTAGGGTGACCAGACATCCCCGGTTTCAGGGGACAGTCCCTGGATTGAGGACACTGTCCCTGGACCAAATCTGTCCCCGGTTTTGTCCCCGGATTGGATTTGAAGAGGGGCTAGGGCAATTTCAACGACAGTCCGTGCAGAATAAAAAAAAAATCTGAATTACACACCCCCGGTCTGCCGCTCCTACTAGCTTAGGGGGGTGTATTTTTTTCCATTATCTGTGCCCCTTTCTGATGATCATGTGCTTGGAGCAGAGGGAATATTTCTTACGTTTCAGGCGCATGCCCATTCAGCTCCGCTCGCATGTTCTTCTGCCTTGGCTCAAGTCCCGGCCAGCCGCCTGCCTGCTTATCTCCTTGACTTCCCTGATGGAGTGATCTTCCTCCTCTCCCCACCCAATAGTAGCCGGGGCCCAGAGAGTAAGACTTGACAGGCTGTGAGGCGGAGACGGGCAGAGAGTCGCTGATTGCCGACATTACTAGTAAAAAAAAAAATATGTCCCTGGATTTCATTTTAAAAATTTGGTCACCTTATTCTATAGGCAACACAGACAGGCAGATCTTCCATCAAACATGCTCTGTTCACACCTGTTCAGACCAGCAAAAAGGCACGTATTGCACGTTCTTGTGCTGCTATGCCATTAATATTTCACCTTAATGAACCTTGTGTTTCAGCACATTGTAATGTGTGTGCATGTAATGCAACTTACCTTTTTTTGTGCATTTAAGTACACAAGGGAGCCATTTCAAATGAATGGGCTAACGTGCAGTAACATGCATTGGGGTAAGTTAACCATGTTAACACACTTTGTGTTAACACATTGCAATGGTTTTCTATGTGCCCTTGCGTTGAGCCTGCACTGATCTGTACAGATCATAGAGAACATCTGCTCAAATAGTACCATCCATAGCCAATCACCCCATTAAAAATAAAGACCAAGGGGAACTCAAAAAAAATCTAAAACCTCATTCACACCTAAGTGTTTTGTAGCCTGAAGCTTAAAATTACAAAACGCTCAACAAGCCAAATCCCATGTTCACATTTGAGCATTCAGATGCCTGTGTAGCTCAACGCCTGAAGCTCCAAAAGGTACATGAACTACTTTTATAGCAGAATAGGACGCTTTTAGCCCTACTGATTTTACAATGTGTGAAAAATGCACAAAAAAAATCAAAATTCCCTACAAACACTACACTCAAATGTGAATGGGGACTAAGAATGACACACACAAAGAGAGCACAGCCATTATGTAGTCTGAATCACTATATAGTCTTAGTAACTAGTTGTATCTCTGATGCCCTGTACACACAATCGGTTTTTCTGATGAAAAAAGTCTGATAGACTATCGTGTGTGGGCCCCATCGGACTTTTTTCCATCCAAAAATAGAACATGTTTTGAATTTTTCCGATGGAAAAAAAAACGATAGGAAATTGGAACTCCATCTGAGAAAATCCACGCATGCTCAGACTAAATTACAAGACGGGAGCGCTCGTTCTGGTAAAACTAGCGTTCGTAATGGGGATAGCACATTCGTCATGCTGTAACGGACTAAAAAGCACGGAGACTGAAAAGCGCAAATCGGCTAACACCAAACTTTTACTAACACGCGGTAACACGAAATCAGAAAAAGCAGCCCAAAGGTTGGCGCTGTTGGATTTGAACTTCCCATTTATAGTGCCGTCGTACGTGTTGTACGTCACGGCGTTTTGAACGGTCGGAATTTTGTCTGATGGTGTGTAGGCAAGACTGATGCAAAATTCCATCAGATTTTATTCCATCAGAAATCCGATCGTGTGTACAGGGCATTAGGGTCTCATGAACCAAAGATATCTGTATTACCTACAGCAACCTGTTAAATTTCATCTTTTTTTGTATGAGTAAGGAAATTTAAGCATCAGTCCACCCAAAACTGATATTTCTGGTATTCGTAGATGCAACTCATACTTCCATTCAGGGCAAGTAGCAAGTTCACTACTAGTGCTTACTTTCCCTGTGCTGCCCCATTCACCTCCATGCACCAAGGAAAGAGCTCCTTGTAAACTCCAAGTAAGTCTGGTTGAAGCTTGCACAGGGCTAAGGACCCACGCCTATATGTTAGCATTTGGTCCTGGCAACTGGCCAGTCAAGCACACAGTGCTTCATGGTAGGAGGAAGGGTAAAGACATGTCTACCATTTGTTAAGGTACCACACTTGACTTGAGTGGTTGTCAAAGCAGCACTGGGTAGCTAATTTTCTGCAACAAGAAGAGTGGGCTATCACGTAAATCTATAGGGCAAGGTGCAGTCTCACTTCAACCACCCAAGAAATTCTCACATTTTTCAAGGACTCAAGCGGTGGATCTCTTCACTTCGATAGTTAAGCATGAAACAATCTACAGCATTGAAGCACAAGATGTTCTGCAAAAGTGTTACTCATTATTGCAAAGAAAATATTTTCATAAAGATAGAAAAACATCCTGGTATTAATTATATTAAATAATTCACAACAGAGAAGCATTTGTCCCAGAAACCACTAAGATTAACATCTGACTGTACATATCCAGACAACTTAGTAAGAGTAAACTTCAAAAACAATTAACGAGTGCAAGGAAAAGTTCTAATGCCTTGTACACACCATCGGACTTTTTTCATCGAAAATTACGATCGTGTGTGGGCCACATCGGTTTTTTTTCCATCGGTGTTTAGAAATAGAACATGTTTTATTTTTTTACCGATGGACAAAAAAAACGATAGGAAATTACGATCGTCTGTGTGGAACTCCGTCGGAGAAAAATCCACGCATGCTCAGAATCAAGTCGACGTATGCTCGGAAGCATTGAACTTAATTTTTCTCGGCTCGTTGTAGTGTTGTACGTCACCGCGTTCTTGACGGTCGGAATTTTGTCTGACAGTGTGTATGCAAGACTGATGGAAAACAGCTTGAAGGGAATTCCGACGAAAAATTCCATCGGATTTTATCCAATCAGAAAATCCGATCGTATGTTCAGGGCATCAGACATCCACAGGGGAATTCTTATGGTGTCCACCATCCTCAGACACATTGTTGGCCAGCTTGCACATAAACGCTTATGTTAGTGCCCAATGGGAGGAAGGAGGTACAGACAGACTGCTCTAGTGTTTATCTAGACAGAAACAACACTTTTCTAACAAAGTCTTTGAAAACATTCTTATTTATATTCCTTCCTAAGAACGAAAGCTGTCTGCAGCTACCTAATCAGGCTGAACATCTAAGCTTGAGGAGATATCTACAGAACTGAGCAATCTAATGTAATGTTCAAACCTCAAAGTTATGGCCATGACTGACTGCGTAAAGGGCTTAGAGCAGCCATTCTCAACCAGGGATCCACCAGAAGTGACTAGGGAATTCTTGAGCTTTGGCTAACTGACCTCCCATCTGATGGTGTCTGCATAGTTCCAGATCCAATGCCACTTGGCAGAGCCAGCTTTCTTCCCACTTACCACCACTAGTGTAAAGCCTACATTCGTTCAGAAAATTGGACAAAAAATACCACTTTTTGATGCGTTTGTACGATAATCTGATCATTAATACACAGCTTTTGAGAGCCGACTACGACAGTTCATCCGAAATTTTCCCGGAGGGAGAAACGCTAAAATGTTTCTCGTACAATACCAGATCATACGATTTTCGTTTAATCAGTACAGTTTTTGACCAAAAATACAATACAAACACAATGCAACACATTACATAATTTCCGAAGTTGTATTCTGTTGTACAAGAATTTTCGGAAATTGAGTAACCTCTTCATTTTTGTTATGGGACTATCATGCAAAAAAAAAAAAAAAAACGGGTGATCATTTGTCCAATATTTTCATCGTGTGTACGGCCCTTAAGGGATATTTTCCAAATGACCCCCAATGGAATAATCCTACCAGGGGTTCCCTAAAAGCCAAAAATCATTTCAAGGGTTCCTCTGAGATTAAAAGGTTGAGAAAGGCTGGCTTAGAGGGATAGTGAATACTGGATGTATTCGACTTGTGTACAACCAGCCTGCCCAAGTTATACATTTCAGCTGGTGTGCACGTTAATTGCATGAAGTCCAATTCCAACACGTTTTGCAATGTTTCAGTGAATGCATATTTGAGCTAATCAGACATTTTTTACTGCATAGTTGTTTAGAGAGCTAACATAACACATCATGAATCAGACATAAAAACTGAAGATCTGTGTGACCCGGGGTGGCTGATCCAGCCCCAACACATTTACTGGAACACACAAGGGTTTCAATTTGCATGTGTCACTGCTCTCTATTGCTTGTATACATGTCTTCATTGTGATGGAGAAGATATCCCACATTTCTGTAAAGGACTGGCTTACTAGAATGGCCTGGAGGATGTGCAATAAGCAAAGCAACTCTTCTCTTCTTGGAAGGAGAGCTTGTTAAAGGCTATTCAAAAAGAGGCATCACTCATCGAACACTGTGATATCTTAGTGACATTAGTACATATGCTCTGGGCAACAAGCTATTGTTAGATCTTTTATATAGAAGACATAATGATTTGTACAACATAGCCTTGGTGTTATATTGTAACATGGGATTATACTGAAAGTCGCATTGTAGGAGATGAGATAATTAATGTAGTTAGGACTTGTTCGTATCTATGCAGTTCAGGAAACTTTAGGTTCCTGTACTGGATGCAGCACACCCATCTGGAAAATTTATAATATAGATGTATACTATATATATAGTTATTATTTCAGGTACTAATATAGCGCTGTCAATTACGCAGCGCTTTACATATATATTGTACATTCACATCAGTCCCTACCCTCCAGGAGCTTACAACCTAAGGTCCCTAACACACATTCATTCATATACTGGGGCCAATTTAGACAGGATCCGATTAACCTACCAGAATGTCTTTAGAGTGTGGAAGGAAACCAGAGTACCCGGAGGAAACCCACACAGGCACAGGGAGAACATGCAAACTCCAGGCAGATGGTGTAGTGGTCGGGATTTGAACCAGCAACCCTTTTTGCTGCTAGGTGAAAGTGCTAACCACTACGCCCCTGTGCTGCCCATACATATTGTGATAGGGGGAGCCCCTGTCTCTGGGAAAATGAGTGTAAAATGGACACAGGACTCTCAAAGAGGCAGTTTGTTCCAGCAGAAGATTTGTGAGCAGAGAAACCTATGCTTTAAATTTTCTCTGGATTTTGTAAGTCTGGATTGGGGCTGGAAACTTGGAGACTTCAAAGAGCATTGGGAGGGATGGAGTCTTCAGTCTTGTGTCTAGGCTTTCCAGAAGTTCTGCAGGTTATGTGTGTGTCCAGGTGCACACACCCATTATAAGGCAGATCTGAGCATAGCTCAGGGGAGTTGGTGTTGGAGCAGTTGCTGCAGCCAGGAGGGAGGTGTGCTACTGTTTAAGAACCCAGCCAATATCCTTAAAGCGGTTGTAAAGTCATTATTTTTACTTTTACCTACAGGTAAGTCTATAATAAGGCTTACCTGTAGGTAAAAGAAATATCTCCTAAACCTTTACGGTTTAGGAGATATTCCCCTCGCAATGCGCCGCTGACAGCAGCAGCGCATGCGCACAGGGGATTCTCGGGCTGAAGGCTCGGCAGACGCCGAGCCTCGCCGGAACGAAGTCTCCCGTGCGCATGCGTGGGAGTGAGCCATCGCGGCTCCAGCCACTCACAGCGCTGGAGCCGCGATACCCGGAAGACACGCCGAGGCAACATGTCATCTCCCTCGGTGTGGACCAGGTGAGTTACCGATGCCTCGTTCTAAGGTAAGTATTTCATAATAAGCTTGTATGCTGTGCATACAAGCTTATTATGCCTTTTCCTTTACAGGTGTAAAAAAAAAAAAGTCAGCGGCTTTACAACCGCTTTAAGACGGCGCTCCATGTGGGAGAGGTTCCAGATCAGTGGACTGAGAGAGTTGGGCCAGCCGAGCGAGTCAAGGAGACCATAGCTGAGACAACTGGAAGAGAGAGTCCTGGGAACCAGAGGGGACCGTGAGTCTTGGAGGAGTGTGAAAGCCTGGAGTGTCAGGAGAGCCCCTTCCTAGAGGCCAGGAGTGGGCCTGTGCAGCAAGGTACTGCGCCCAAGGCAGAGTGAGCCTTAAGAGCCAGGTGACTTGGCATTTTTCATTTATTGTATTTCTGGTGGAGAAGAACCCTTGTGGGAGCAATCCATGTGTGTATGAACTTTCATCTTTGTTACTTTCAATAACAGTGGGCTACCATGCCCTTAAACTGAAGTTCCTGTTGGTTGTGAACTTACTGAAAATGCATCTACCACTGAGCTAGACATCCCCCATAGTACAATATATATATATTGGGATGCCTGTCTTTGTCCGTATGGTTCAATATGGAGTTGGCCCACCCTTTGCACCCTTTCCAGTTTCAACTCTTCTGGAAAGGCTGTCCATAAGGTCTAGGAGTCTATGGGAATGTTTGACAATTCTTCCAGAAGCACATTTGTGAGGTTAGGCACTAATGTTGGACTAGAAGGCCTGGCTTGCAGTCTTCCAATTCATCCCAAAGTTGTTCTATCGAGTTGAGGTCAGTCAAGTTCCTCCACCCCAAACTCAGTCATCCATGCCTTTATGGACCTTAGTTCCAGTAAAGGGAACTCTTAAGGCGTCAGCATACCAAGACATTTTGGACAATTTCATGCTCCCAACATTGTGGGAACAGTTTGGGGATGGTCCCTTTCTGTTCAAACATGACTGCGCACATGAACTTTAATGGGATGCCAATACAGTTCATGTGCGTGTAAGGGCAGGTGTCCCAATACTTTTGGCAATATTGTGTAGATATAAATATATATACACACACACTATATAGCCTCCCTGTTATACCGTGTAATGTGGTGTGCTGAAACACAGGTGCAAGGAGTATGCGTTGATTCATTGTAATGCCATACAAAATGGTAAATGAATGGCGCAACATACCCTGGTATGTGCGTTTTAGGCAAGATCAACAGGTATTTTCTGTACTTTTTTGAAAATGTTCTAGCCTGAAAATAGAAAACGAATGCAGACCATATATAAAGACTTTTTGTTTTTTGTTTTAGATTTCCTTTAATGATTGTACATATTTCCCTGTGTGTAGAGGTCCTTACTGTAGGACTTAAAATTGACAAAAGTTAGGTAACAATAACAAAATATAAAATTGTATGCAATTTAAAAAAAAAACTTGTTTGGCCTAACAAACGCAGGCCAATCAAGCAAGTCTGCAAATAAAGTATAGGAGCTCAAGCGCAGCATAAGCGTAGGGCCTACATGATGGGGTTTGATCAGGAAGGCTAAAGGTAAGGTAGGGGTTAATAAAAAATTAATAGCAGGAGTTATAATTTTAAGTAGCACCTTATTGGAGGATAGTAGGGTGGGGCAGGGTGTGGACAGGGTGGTCCTAAGGGGATACTAGGGGGTGGCGGCCCTCCAGTATTCAGTCTGACCAGAGGACAGCTAAGGACAAGATTCTCCCGCCCTCCCGCCCCAATTTTGAAGTGGTTGCAGCGGGTGGTTGGTTGTTGTGGGTTGACTTTCAGATTAGCCGGGATTGCAGTATGTCATAGCAGCAGGCAGAGGTCGTAGGGTTTTTAAAGGCGGGATGGTTATGCTCTTTGGAGAACGAGGGGTTGGGCCCATCTATGGTATGGGTGTACCTGCCCTAATAAAGGGGGAATTAACACGTGATGGTGCAGTTGGCTGTATCAGCTGGTGAATTGGCCAAACAATTGTCCCCGAGCTGGCGTAATTTACGGCTGGGGGCCGTGGAAAGGCAAGGCGGGCCAGATACAGCTATTGGGTCAGTCAATGGGTGCCTTCAAAAATCCTAAGACATAAAGCAGGCAGCTATTTTCAGTCAGAGAGGTTATAACATGTTTTCATTCTGTATATGATGTAATAAAGAGTTTTATGGTTGGTTATGTAATAAAGGGGCTGCTATGGCCATTTAAACCCAAATTATATGTCTGGTCTATGTCATTTAGTTAAGATAAGGGTATGTGGGTAAGTGGCATAACAGCCGGTACTTGGACAATACCCCAGGCAAGCCTTTATTCCCCTTTTTCTCCAGTTAATTTGTAAGATGCATTTCCTCAGTTATTCCATAAGCTAGCTTGGTATGAATGATAGAGTTGTTGCTTTGTATTTTCTGAAGGCTCGATGATCTAAGGATGTCTAAATCCCTAAGTAAATAAGATTGATTTGGCTCAGTCTTAGGTGGAAGTCATTTGTTATGAATCCTATATGTGCTTCTTCTGACATGCCATCTCTACTAGAGCAACAGCTGCCAGACTGACAAGCGTTCTCAACTGTTGCGACATTTCCTAACCTTGTAATGGCAGAGGCCAAACATCCTGACATGGAATTCCTTTGGGAAAAGGTTCACTTGATTTTGAACTCGGTCACCGGTAGCAGCTTTTGGGATTCTAGCTGCTAGAATAAGGATGCCAGCTATGTTGTAATAACTTCCATGAAGTATGACCTCTACTTTTTCATAGTAGTGCTTTGTGACCCAACAATCTTCTACATATGGTCAACAACTTTGCATCAGCCCTATTACAAAGGGACTACAGCAATGAACTGGGAAAATCCAACAAAACTCATCAACTCCCTTGTCTGAGATTAGCCATCTGGGAGCATCTTCTTCAAAGAGTGCTATACTGGGGCACAATTATTGTTCATCTACACAGTCACTTAAAGCAGACCTTCCTCATCTTTTATGGTAAGGGTGAGGTTCTTCTTTAAGGGTTTCCAAATTTTAAACCCTTGTTTAAAAAAGAATTCCAGGTATGGCACTTTTCACATTAATAGATTGGTCCAGCTTGGACCAATGTAACTATGCATATACCATACCTGGGGATCCCTCTAGAACAGAGGTCTTCAAACATTTTAAACAAGGGGCCAGTAACAGTCCTCACAGACTTTAGGGGGGCTGGACTGTGGCCAGTAGGAGGAGACATTGTCTGAGGCTTCATGGTCAGTGGGAGTTTAAACAAATGACATTGGTGCCTTTAGTCATTAGGAGGAGGAATAATGCCCTATAATTGGTCCCAGTGGGAGTAATAGTGCCCCATTGTTGGTGTCTGTGGGAGAAATGTTACCCAATTGTTAGTGCCAATAGGAGGAAAAGGACCACACTGTTGGTGTCAGTGGGAGGAATAGCGCCTGATGCCGCGTACACACGATCATTTTTTTCTTTTGGACGAGAAAAACGACCGTCTGTGGGCTTTTTGTCATTTTTCCCGACGGGAAAAACGGCATTAATCACGACGAGAAAAATTAGAACATGCTCTGATTTTTCTTGCCGTGATTCCCGTCATTTTTTTCCGCGGCAGTTTTCCCATAGGGAAACCCTGCCGGGGAGCCTACACACAGTCGTTTTTTTTGACCAAGAAAAAAAATGTAATTTAAAACGGCCATGTGTAGGGGAACAAGCTGTTCCTCGTTTTTCACATCGATTTTCTCGACGGTGTTTTCACCGTCGAAAAAAATCGATCGTGTGTACGCGGCATTATCATTGGAATCAGTAGGAGGAATAGTGCCCCACTACTGGTGCCAGTGGGAGAACAAAGACCCCATTGTTGGTGTCAGTGGGAGGAATAGTACCTTATTGATGGTATCCGAAGGAGGAATAGTACCCCATGGTTGGTGTAAGTGGGAGGAATAGTGCCCCATTGTTGGTGTCAGTGGGAGAACAAAGACTCCATTGTTGGTGTTAGTGGGAGGAATCGTGCCTTTTCAATGGTACCCATAGGAGGAATAGTACCCCACTGTTGGTGTCTTGAAAGGAATAGTGTCCCATTGTTTGTGTCAGTAGGGGGAATAGTGTCCTATCCTTGGTATCAGTAGGAGGAATTGTGCTCCACTGTTGGTGTCAGTAGGAGGAATAGTGTCCAACTGTTGATGTCAGCAGGAGGAATAGTGCCCCATCGTTAGTGTCAATGGGAAGATTAGTGTCCTATCCTTGGTAGCAGTAAGAGGAATAGTGTCCCACTGTTAGTGTCAGTAGAAGGAATAATGCCCCACTGTAGGTGTCAGAAAGAGGAATAGTGGCCCCACAGTTTGTGTTAGTGGGAGGATCCGTGCCTCATCATTGGTGTCAGTGGGGGGACTAGTGCCTTGTATCGGTGGGAGGGGAAAAGTGCCCCAAGGGTCAGAGAAAGGCAAGCAAAGGGCTGCATCAGTCCAGAAGGCCACAGTTTGTAGACCACTGTTCTAGAAGCTGGAAATTACTAAAGTAGACGCTGCTACTCCAGTGACCTCCACTAGCTTCCTGTGGGCCCCTAAGTCACAAAAGGCACTTTCACAAATGGTATGCCAACCTTTGCATCTGTAGGTGCCTACAGCAACCTCCGCTTTAAAGCCCACTTAGTTAGAAAAAACAGCAAGCAGTGTCTAATAAAAACCTGCCAGCTTTTGCCACCATAAACCACAGAATGGTTACATCTAATTGGTTGCAAGGGGTTACAGTACTTTGCATCACCAACAGAGATAGATTAGTTTCCTTGGCTGAAAGAGGACTGGTTATATTTAAACATAAGTATACCTTAGATCTGGAAGTCTTCAAACACAATTCAAAAACTCCACACCTTTAAAAGACGTTCTTTTCACAATGTGGCCTGTGCAGATCCACCACCGCTCAAGAGCCTGAAGTGCTGAATTTGGAATCTTATAAACATTAAAACAAATAGTAAACTAAAACTGATCCTTCCGCCAATGGCAGACAGCAATGCTGGAACTTGTCATCCTCCGGTGGTTGGAACTCCGCCGTTTGCCTCACACTCCCCTAGTCAGAACGCTTAGAAAGTTAGCAACGTAATAGACGTTCTCTGTTCTATTCTAATTTCCGGAGCTTTAACAATGTTGAAATCACTTCCCAACAATAGCTCCAGGGAAAGTTCTTTGATTCGGCATTTGTTAATACCTATTGCTGGCTGACTCCGAAAAGGCAGACACAAAAACGATACAGAGATCAGCATGAAGGAGACGGGGAACAGTTGTCATTCTCTGTTTGAGCCGTTAGATATTTGAGACTCGGCACAGATGTTAAAAATGATGTTTTGCTGTGGTTACCTTTTGTCACAAAAAAAAAAAAAAAGAAATGGGAAAAAAGTTCTGGCTTAAAACACGGTTTAAATGCCAGCGAAACTCCTGGCCAAAATCTAGGAAGGGTGGATTCATATTAATTCCTACAGCCTTGTTTTTCTGTGCAAACATATATACTATATCCTACCTAAGCCAGTAATAACAGGGCTTAGCTTGGAGCTATTACACTTATGTCTAATGATCAGCGAAGACTTCGAGCTGGCTATAGGCATGACGTATAAACAGATTTGTAATTTCAGATACGTATTTGTAGGGCTGACCACAAACGCAATGTGGCGATGGCCAAATGCTGGAGAGCTGAAAGGTGCACCTTCAGGGGTCTGGCCTTTATATTCAATCTTGAAGGGTCAGTAGACTCAACGTTGATTGGGATTGAGGGGACCTGGCCTGATGGGCAAAGTGATTGGTTCACGTGACAGGCCAAACCCCCATCCATGCGCTGGTGTTTACCTCTCTAGAGCTCTTAGGCCAATCCATTTGTCTATCAGAGCTCAGTCTAATCCCTATGTAAGCTCTGTTTTGGTCTTTTTCAGAGCTAACACAGGGTCCTGACCTTCTCCCACCCCCTATGTGACAGCATTCGAATGGAAGCTTAGACCTGAGGACTGCATCCTGGGGGGGGGGGAGGGTCACATGCTACCCCAAGTTTTGGGTACCTCAACAAATTAACAAAGTGGTGGAACAGCATGGTGAGTGTTAGTAGGACAATGGTTGCCTATCAGGAGAACCTACAGATTTTCTTTAATGGGAAATATGATATTTTGTTAAAGTAGAACTATAGGCAAAGCTTTTTTTTTTTCCATTTTGGATAGAGTAAGGGAGGGTTATAACCTCTGTCAGAATTTTTTTTCCCCATCTGTGTCCCATTACGGAGATTTAGCTTCACTTCCTCACCCATCGCCAAACAGGAAGTGAGAGGAAATCCCTGCAAAATAAGGAAATCCATTGGGGGCACCCAGGTCACCAAAACTAGTGTCCCCATTGGAAGATTTCCCCTCTATTACTTTTCAAGGGACAATCCACAATTTGGGATTTTCTTTTACTTTCAATTATATAGGTAAACAGGACAAATAGAGAGGATGAATCTCCCTAGCAAAGACACAAACAGCAATAATAATCTAATAGGTCGTCTAATCCATCTCTACTTTTCTGTGGTCCTCTCTGATTTAGTTTCACTTTATTACAGGAGGTGGCTTTCATGGCTAAGCTCCACTTACAGCCAACCTCCTGTCCAATGATAGCACCCTTACCGGAAACTCTGGCATTCGCATTAAATAGTCTAATGGCAATTGACAAGGCAGAGCAAAGAAATCAGGGAAATGCAGGTAGAAGCAGGCAGGAGCCTTAAAAGTGTAAAACAGAGCATGGTTCAACTTTAAGCTTTGTCTTACAGGATTAGAGCAAACACAAAATACTTTGACTCCTTTTTATAAATGTCAGCCAAAATAAACTCACTGCCAGCCTTGACATTTAGATTATATCTTCTTCAAGGCTTAGTTGTACAAAACGATCTTTGCCTCTACTCCACATACAATTTATTTTGCAAATGGAACATGAACCATATGGTGAGCCAGAGTGAGGAGATCACCTTCGTTAGTAAAACTGCATATGGATAAATGTCACCTTCATATATTGGTGGGGCCATTCTGTAGGAGGAGTCACTCTGCCATTAACTTGCTACCAGCAACATCACTGCAGAAATAAAAAATTCTGAAGATGAACCAGAAGTGTTGAGCAAAACAAAATTTGGATGATAGAGGATTGGAAGAGCAATCAATACATATGTGTGAATCCCTTTCAGTGTGATAATATAGCACACCTGTAATAAGCCTATGCACCTTAAAATGTACATTTTGGTTCATGCAATAGCAGCCCAGAAGCCCTGAAACCCAGGCAGCCTTATAATGCACTTTGGCTCCATCTTAATACTGGTTGGTTAGGCACTCAATCATAGTAGTGGGCTAACAGTGAGCTGTAGGAGCTAGGTGATGTAAATCTCAACATCGAGAACTGAAGCCAAGATTTGCATGATAGAGCGCAGAATATGGCACTTCTATGGACTTCTGTAGTAATGACACCGGTATATGTTAGCACAGAACGATCAGAAATCTGACAAGCCGTTCCCATGGGGGGACATCGCTCACAGCTACAGCCAAAGTCTCTGCTGACATATGACAGCCGTCCACCTGTTGCTACAGATCAGGCAGACAGCTTGGATTGGTGGAAAAGCATCTCACTGCCAGAGATGATAGAAGCCTGAGTTGCTCTTCATGCCATTTAAAATATCATTCTCTATGTGAACAGAATATAAAAATACAGAAGTAAAAAACTAAAATACATTAATCTTTTCTACAGTAAAAATATTCTGCGTTCTTGTGTCCAATCATATGGTATCAGTCATGTGACCTCTGTCAATAGAGGATCTAGGAAGCTGTTCAGGCAAAACTGCTGCCTGGTCAATCAATCAGATCCTCTGACAAAGACCATGTGACCAAAGCCTTGGCAGTAGTCACATGACAAGGCACAGGACAATCAAAAATCTTGTAAAGCTAAACCCCTGGAAAATAATAAGCCCTCCCTTGCTGTGTCCACACTCCAAGAGTTAACTGCTCATTTAGTCTAAAGCCGGCCATAGATGATTCAGATCTTGGCCGGTTTAACAGGAACAGGCCGAGATTCAAACCATGTATGGGCAGGCTGAAGGTTCCCAAGTTGATTGAGCAATCAACTTGGATACAACCAGCCTGACGGATATTAAATACGCTTCGTCTATGGCTAGCTTAAAGTTGAGTTCTAGCCCACACCCCCAAAAAAGTCATCAGCAACAAATACTGTAGCTACTGACTCTATTAGGGCACTTACCTGTCCCGGCATTCAGCAGTGTCCTCACCCAAGCCGATTCTTGAATGGGCTCTCTGGTGCTGGCACCTCCATCTTGGCTAATGGAAACCGACTGTGAAGTCAGGCAGCTTCACAGCCGGTTTCCTACTGCGCATGCGTGAATAGGCCAGCTGCGGGGGGAAGGAGGAGGGGGCCGAACTTCCCGCTCACTTTGCGAAGTAAGCCAGAAGTGGGAGCGGGCACCTGTCAAAACCAGGTACCCACTCCCCCCCAAAAGGTGCCAAATGTGGCAGCGGAGGTGGGAGGAGGCAGACGAGCGGAGCTTCTCCTTTTGGGTGGACCTGATCCTCCCATCCTTCGGCACATGACAGTCCCCTCCAACCCATCCCTCAGCATCCTCAAGTCCAATCCAGAGCTATGGGTCCTGCATCGATCTTGATAACATCAGAGGACCTTAGACCACCAGAGTGCAGGCTGAAGGGACTGGTCTGGCAATGCGGAGGAGCCTGCAAGATCAGGAAGGAAAATGCATTTCCCAGTACCCTAGGTGTAAATGAACAGGAGGACTTATTCGTTTTCCAGTGTTTAGCATTACAGAAAATAAACCATCTAGTGGTTACAGAAAGGCAGCACCATTTTTGTTTAGGCATCATCCAGGGTCAGCATCTACGTCCCAAACCAATATGCTCCCTCATGTTCACAAATGGCCGACCCAGATCAGACCCTGCTGCAGTCTCCCACTGCTTGACTAGAAAGTTACTATGGGGGAGATTTACTAAAACTGGTGCACAAAGAATCTGGTGCAGCTGTGCATAGCAACCAATCAACTCCTAACTTCAGCTTTTTCAATTAAGCTTTAACAATAAGTCCCCTGGCAGATGGGACGGACTATGGCAAGCGGATGAGAGGTCTGTGTCCACTCTGCATAGTGAAGCCCGCTCTCTTCTATGGGGCGGCCAGATGGAAATGGACTGGTTGTCCATTTCCATCCGACTGTCATCCGATCCGAACCGCTGGATGGATGGGGAACAGATTCTCATCCATCTGTTTTTAGTGGACCAGATCGGATCGGATGCCAGCAGGTGTCAGTGGACACATGTCCTTTGACATCCACCGCTCCATAGAGAGCTACGGATGGTCCAATCGTGTCCGCCTAAAAAGCTGACGGTAATGATTAAGCACAGTTTGGATGTGTGGAACGCATCTACGTGACTAAATACCTGGTGTCTTGGTGTATCCTGGTAATTTTTAATAAAGGCATGTTTTTGGAACTTTTGGATGTGCAGCCATTTCTTATTTTTTCAAGTATTCCACAGAGGTGGGCCAGGGCTAGCACTTCTATGTGGTTCCAATTGGGCCATTGCACACACCTGGAACAGCAGATTCTTCCTTTCTTAAAAAACTGACAGGCGGACCCAATTGGTCTGTCAATATGAAAGGGGCCTTAAACCTAGAAGCTGATTGGCTACTATGCACAGCTGTACCAGACTCTGTGTGCACCAGTTTTAGGCCTCTTTCACACTGGGGCCGCGGCCGCGTTCGTGATAAAGCGCCACTAGAACGAGTTTAAGCTGCACTTTTTGGCCGCTAGCTGGGAGCTTTTAACCCCAAAGAAGGGGTTAAAAACTCCCATGTTGCGGTGGTTCGGAAGTGCTGCCCATTCATTTCAATGGGCAGGGCGGTTTGGGAGCGCTAAATACAGTGCTCCCAACCCGCCCCAAAGATACTGCTTGCAGGACTTTTCGGAACGTCCCGCAAACGCACCGCCTGAGTGTGAAAAGTCACACTTGAATGAATGGGAGGCTATTGAATAGCAGAGGTTATATCCAGCGCTAAAGCGCCTGAAAACCACCCCAGAGTGAAAGGGGTCTTTGTAAATCTCCCCCAATGCTGTACTCTGCTGCAGGCAGGAGGAAGCATTGGCCTGGTTTCCTTATCCCCAGTGATCCCACTGATGACATCATCTTAACCTATGCAAAATCATCGGATTGGAGCTCAAGCACTTTTTTTTAACTAGTGATACTGTCGCTGTACATTGTGAAATGTTAGAAATTTTACTAATGTTATTTTTTTAAACATATTTGCTGAGGGGTCCAATGAAATCAGATTGGAGGTCTATGTTATGAGTACCGTAAGCAGTCAATATAAGACCAGAAAATCCAATAACAATGACTTTCCTGTACTTTTAATTTTACATTTTACCCCAATGTGACCCGGCCAGATGAATGAGAACACATACTGTACCGTCCTCATCATCCCCGAGTCCCGCTGTCTATGCCAAGTACGGCTCTTCCTCCAAAGCCAAGCAGAATCGGTTTATTTTCAGAAATATACCTTCGTTTAAATATATGTTTTTACATTCTCCTGTTCCCCAAGGTAATTACTTGTGCTTTTATAAATCTGCAGAGCTATCCAAAAGAAAGCCTCGGTTTCACAGCCTGCATTGGCCAGAAAGAACATCTGGAATTAATAATAAAAAATAAAAAAAACGCAAATCTTGCATAATCTATGTACAGCTCTTCCATATTTTTTCTCCTTCACCCCTCCTACAGCCTCTGCTCTTCCTCTGGAATCCCTGAAACTTTTCTCCACGGCTTGTATGAACAACTAACATCCGGATCCTAATAAAGAGAACCTGTCACCTGATTACAACACATTGAAGAGGATTCCTGCTTCCTGTTGGCAACCTTTTAGAAAATCATACAGAAGTGCCATCTGCAATGTAGATGTTAGCAATATGAGACTGAGACAGAGGGCCCCAAACTTTTCACTACGAAGGCCACATCATATATTTTACAAATATTTGCGGGCTGGAAATTTTTATTTTTATTTTTAAATGAGCAAATCAAATGTAAATGAATTAATACGTTTTACTTGGCTTGAAGGTTTTCTTTTTTCAGTATGACATGATTTGGAACAAAAGCAAAGAATTTCCAAACAAACTTGAGCCCATCAGAGTCTCCATCAAAGTTACATAGTCTGGTTGAAAAAAGATACAAGTCCATCTAGTTGAGTGATGGCGAAGTTTGGCACCCCAGATGATTTGGAACTACATTTCCCATGATGCCCATGCACTCTGCAGTGTAGCCGAGCATCATGGGAAATGTAGTTCCAAAACATCTGGGGTGCCAAGGTTTGCCATCACTGATCTAGTTCAACCAAAAAGTCCACCTTACACTGAAGTCCCCCTTACATGAGAGTCTCTCCTTACATGAGAGTCCCCATCAAAGTCCCCCTTACATTGGAGCCCCCCTTACATCAGAGTTCCCCGCTACTGCAGAGTACTCCTACATCAGAGTTCCCAAGAGTACCCCCTTACATAAGTCAACATTACTGCCCCCTTACATCAGAGTCCCCATCAAAGTCCCCCTTACATCAGAGTCCCCTTACATGAAAGTCCCCATCAAAGACCCCTTACATTAGAGTCCCCATCAAAGTCCCCCTTATGTTGGAGCCACCCTTACATCAGAGTTCCCCGCTACAGCAAAGTACTCCTACATCAGAGTTCCCCCTACATTAGAGTTCCCCTTACATAAGAGTATCCCCTTACATAAGTCAACATTACTGCCCCCTTACATCAGAGTCCCCATCAAAGTCCCTCTTACATGAAAGTTCCCATCAAAGACCCCTTACATTGGAGTCTCCTTTACGTCAGAGTCCCCCCTTACATGAGAGTCCCTATAAGAGCCCCCTTACATAAGAGTCACTATCAGTTGGGACAAAACGTGTTGGGTCTGCTTGCCTAGCTCCTCACATTGCTTGAAACTGTGATCACAGATTTTATGTACACATCTTTCGATGTTTTTACTTATTTTATTAAATCCATCTGTTTGACCTACACTATATGGAGGCGTTCTTTCTTCCTATGATCCCCATGTCCTCCTCGGATGGGAGTGTCTGTGCACATTGCCAGGATTTCCAGTGACCAACACCGGAGTTCCAGTTTCCGTTTCCTTCAGCTCAATTGACTCACTGCCGCTGGCAGGTGAGTCCACAGTCTCCGGTAAGAGTGTTTACCCCTTACCCCTGGTGGAGGACCCACTATCCCGGGTGATCTAATTGCTGTTGTGGTTTTCCATCTGCCATCGGTCTCAGAATTGAATTGCACCTTACCAGTTCTTTTCCCAGTGTGGATCATTCAGCATATCTTGTTGCCATTTGCTTCTTCATTGAACTTATTTTCCGATTCACTACCCAGTGACATTCACTTCCCTACACATTCGGCTTGCATTGGCTGATATTTTGTATGAATTTTCACTTATGCACTTTATTATGGACTCACTGTTCTATGATTATCATGCATATATTTGACATTTCTGTGTGTCATTTCTTTTGCACATCTTATTTATTTTCATGGTTGTAATAATTATCCACCTATAGTCACAGAGCTACACTTTATTTTACAAGATAAAAAATGACAAATTTACTGGCAGGATCAGCAGGTGAAAATAATTTAAAAAAATTCTAAAGCCCTTTACACACGATCGGATTTCCTATGGATTCTAATCCGATGGATTTTTCCATCGGAAATCCGATGAAGCTGACTTCCATCAGTCTTGCCTACACACCATCAGTCAAAAATCCGACCGTCCCAAACGCTGTGATGTAAAACACTCCAACAAGCCAAGAAAAATTAAGTTCAATGCTTCTGAGCATGCGTCGACTTGATTCTGAGCATGCGTGGGTTTTTTGTCCGATGGAGTTCCACACAGACGATCGGAATTTGCTATCGTTTTTTTTCCCATCGGATAAATTAAAAACATGTTCTATTTTTTCTCACCGATAGAAAAAAGACCGATGGGGCCCTTACACGATCGGTTTGTCCGATGAGAAAGGTCCATCGGATTGTTTTCATTGGTAAAACCGATCGTGTGTACACGGCATAAGAATTAGTAAGCTACAAGATTTTTTTTTTATTATTATTTTTTTAATGAGAACCTCTTTAAGGTGTACTTTCTTCTAATTGGTCCATGCAAAGGTAACATTTAGGGTGACTGTTCCTTTAAGTCCCACGAGAACTGAACGTTGCGGTTTGATAATCCTCTGGAAGATAACTTATTTCGATTCAACAATTCTACTTCCTGAGATTACCTAACTGCGCCTTTGAATCTCGCACAGATCTCCATGCCCAAATGTCAAAAGTTACAGAAAAATATGGAACAGTTTAACCCGAGGGTCAAGTCGAGGCATTCGGAGATTGCACACGTGTTCTGCGCTCTGACTGGCTGATCGCTCGGTGATGTCATTATGATACGGAATCTGCGGGCATCTGCGCCTTGTTAATCAATAATTGTCTTCCACTCAACACTGGGTTAATTGGCTCCCAGACCATTAACATGCTCACTATCTGTGCCTTTTCCTGGACCATATGGCACCACTTAGCTCTGCTTTTTTGGAGGCTATTTTTAGTTTTAAATGTATCAACAAAAAATGTTTTTTGGCAAATAAGGAAGCAAGACTCCCATCCCCATGTCCCAAGCAAGGAAGCTTATAACGTAGAAGGACTCTTCCTTGTGTTACTGCAGGAGCAGGCAACAAGTAGTCCAGAGCCCTGATCCATCAAGCTTCAAGTAACACTTAAGGCATGCTAAAGTGGCCTCTCAGTATCATTGTATGTCAATTTAGCATGTCTTTAGCACTATTTTGCATGCCTTGAGTGCCATTCCAGTGCCCTAGGTGGCTCTGGCTGCCTTAAGTGTTACTAAACCCAGGAGCCTGCATTCACTATATCTGGTCTCCCACAGAACATGGAAATGCAATTATTTTAGTAAATATAAACTGCTAAATACCTTTTCTCATCAGCAGTATATAGCAGTCTTGTGCCTTCTATCAGTGTATGTTTAAAGCTTGTAGGAGGAGTTTTCATACTGCACTGAGCTGTCCTATCAGTATCCAGGACCCCTGACCCTCTATTTGGACAGTGCTGATTGGCCCGGTCCTGATCACATGCACCCTCCCAAGAAAAGAAAAAACTCTCTAGCCATACACACCAAACTGAGCATGTGCAGCCTGACTCCAAAGGCTCTGTTCTATCCAGAGATGTTCTGGAGTCAGTGGAAGAAGAGGAGAATCTGTGCATAGGGGATCAAACAGCCTTTTTACACAATGCAGAGGATTAACCCCTTAGGTTCTACAAGTGAATATAACAGGTATGCTTTACTGCATATACAGACTGATTTTACTGTGGAGGGTTTAGTAAAACTTTAAGTCCCCTTCCAGAGATGAAAGCCCAACTCCAGGAATGACAAAAAACTAACCTTGCAAAGCCCCGCACTGTAATGCCGCGTACACACGATCATTTTTCCCGTCGGGAAAAATTAAATTTTTTCCTTTGGACGAGAAAAACGATCGTCTGTGGGCTTTTTGTCATTTTTCCCGACGGGAAAAACGGCATTAATCACGACGAGAAAAATTAGAACATGCTCTAATTTTTCTCGTCGTGATTCCCGTGTTTTTTTTCCGCGGCAGTTTTCCCATAGGGAAACACTGCCGGGGAGCCCACACACGGTCGTTTTTTTCGACCCAAAAAAAAAAAATTTCATTTAAAACGGCCGTGTGTGGGGGGAACAAGCTGTTCTTCGTTTTTCACGTCGATTTTCTCGACGGTGTTTTCACCGTCTAAAAAAACGATCGTGTGTACGCGGCATAAGGGTTAAATGCTCGTTAACGTTTTACTAAACCCACAACAGTAAAATCAGTGTGTATATGCAGTAAAGCATGCTTGTTATACTCACTGTAGAACCTAATGCCTCGTACACACGATCAGTTTTCCTGACAAGAAAAGTGTGATGTGAGCATTTTGTCAGGTGTGTAGGCTCCATCACACTTTTTCTGTCAGAATTCCTGCCAAGAAAAGATCGAGAGCAGGTTCTATATTTTCGTGACAGGAAAAATTCCTATTGGGAATCGCTCTCATCTGTATGCAATTACGACGCAAAAAAAACCCACGCATGCTCAAAATCAAGAAGAAGAGCCGAACTGCTTATTGAACTTAATTTTTCTCGGCTCGTCGTACGTGTTGTACGTCACTGCGTTCTTAACCTTCGGAATTTCAGACAAGATTTGCATGACCGCGTGTATGCAAGACAAGTTTGAGCCGTTTTTCTGCTGCAAAAAAAAACACGGGTTTCCTGTCGGAAAAACTGATCGGGTGTACAGGGCATTAGGGGTTAATCCTCAACATTGTGTAAAAAGGCTGTTTGACCCTGTCTTCTCTGATCCTCCCATTCTTCCACTGACTCCTAATAATTTCCTGATAACACAGAATCTATGGAGTCAGGTTGTACATGCTCAGTTTGGTGTGTAAAGCTAGAGAGGTTTTTTTTTTTTCTTGGGATGATGTATGTGATCAGCACAGGGCCAATCAGCACTGTCCAGACAGAGGGTCAGGGGTCTTGCAGTCTCATAGGTCAGTCAGAAAACTCCTCCTATAAGCTTTAACCAGTGCTTGGCTGGACACTGATAGAAGTCACAAGACCACTATATACTGCTGATGAGAAAAGGTATTTTAGCATTTCCATGTTCTGTGTACTGTGGGAGACCAGCTATAGTGAATGCAGGGTCCTGGGTTTAGTAAACCTTTAACTCTAGGGGATGAGGAATAATGTGTAATATTTACTTACACCTCACTGCGGCAGACTCTCTCTTCCTGTGAAATTTAGCATTTCCTATCACTTTCTACTTTGGTAACTATAGACAACACTATGATTACAGGGGTTGAAACTGCAAAAAGGGGATCAGACAGCAATAAAAACCAGACAAGGGTTCTAACCCTTCTAACTCCGGCCTTCCTTTTAGTCTTGCACAGTTGTACAGGCTGCTCTCCTATACTGAATCAGCTTACTCTGATTTCACTGCACGCTGTGAGTTTCTCACATTGTGCATTAGAATCTGCAAGTAAGTCTGATAGACCCCCCACCTAATTTTCCAGCATGATCTAGGCCAGGGGTCTCCAAAGTTTCTAAACAAAGGGCCACTTTACTGTCCTTTAAACTTCAGGGGGGCGGACTGTGGCCAGTGGGAGAAGAAAGTGCCGTGGCATCAGTGGGAGTAAACAATGCCCCAGAATTGGTATTAGACGGAGTAATAGTGCCCCAGTGGGGGGAATGGTGCCCCATCATTGGTGTCAGTGGGGGGAATGGTGCCTGATCATTGGTGTCAGTGGGGGGAATGGTGCCCAATCATTGGTGTCAGTGGGGGGAATGGTGCCTGATCATTGGTGTCAGTGGGGGGAATAGTGCCACATCATTGTTGTCAGTGGGAGGAAAAGAACCACATCATTGTTGTCAGTGGGAGGAAAAGAACCACATCATTGGTGTCAGTGGAAGGATAAGTACCACATCATTTGTGTCAGTTGGAGGAATAGTGCCCAATTGTTTCTGTCAGCCCAAGGAATAGTGAATAGTAGCCTATCATTGGTGTCAGTGAGAGGAATAGTAGCCCATCATTGGTGTCAGTGAGAGGAATAGTGGCCCATCATTGGTGTCAGTGAGAGGAATAGTAGCCCATCATTGGTGTCAGTGAGAGGAATAGTAGCCCATCATTGGTGTCACTGAGAGGAATAGTGGCCCATCATTGGTGTCACTGAGAGGAATAGTGGCCCATCATTGGTGTCACTGAGAGGAATAGTGGCCCATGATTGGTGTCAGTGAGAGGAATAGTAGCCCATCATTGGTGTCAGTGAGTGTCCCACAGGTGGTTTGGGTGGCAGGAACTATGCCCCACTGTTGCTGACAGTGGAAAGGAATATTGCCCCAAAGAAATAAAAGCAAATAAAGGGCTGCACTTTGAAGGCCACTGATCTAAGCCTTTCCTTCCCGGGCTGACTGTCCCTGGTCTGCACCTTTCATTCATTGAATTTCATTTTTTTTTCAATCATAGAGGTTTGATGTCACATGTGGGCTTACCTAGTGCAGTCTGCATGAAAATATAGCTTGCCCAAGAATGCCTGCTCCTCCAAACTGACATCCATCCATTAAAGCGGTTGTGACGTCATCGCGGCTCCGGCCACTCACAGCGCCGGAGCCGCGAACCTGGAAGACACACCAATGGCAAAATGTCAGCTCCCTCTGCGTGGACCAGGCTGCGATACGGGGACCTCGTTCTAAGGTAAATATTTCATAATGAGCTAGTATGCGCTGCATACTAGCTCATTATGCCTTTGCCTTACAGGTTTTTTTTTTTTTTTTTTTATGTTTCCTGCGGGTATACTTTAAGGCATTTTAATATTGGCATAACTCTTGCCAAGAGCCAGATCACTTGCTGCATCATGATGGAATACTATGATATTTTCGAGAAGCTGTACAGCATCTTGCTGGTCCCTCCCACCAGCCACGATCTGCCTGGATTGCATAGAGAAGTACAGAAACCCAGCGATGATGTCACTTGGTGCAAAATAAGGTATGCAATAAAAGCAGAAAGGTTTCATTTAAAAATGTTGTTTGCACAATAAAAAGGGGGGTAGGGAGGAACCAGGAAGGGCAAAATATAAGCAGATTTCAAACTTTTTTATCGTTTGACAAACTTGTCCTGAACATTTCCCATCAGACCTCTCACCTGAAGATCTGAGGCTGTGATCTAGGCAGCAAGGGGTTAACACTGCGCCTTGTATACAAAAACATAAAGAAAAGTCATGACCGAGAGATCCGAATGTTATTGAAAAAGTGTGTGTGTGGGTTTGTGAATAGGGCTGCATGCTGTAATCTCCTTCTTAAAGATTTATGGTGTGATACATCTGACATCTGGTTCCGTTTAGTGGATTCAGTGAGCTGCTTATGCAAAGAAAAAAATTATTTATTTAAAGGAAAAAAAAAAAAAAAAAGGTTTTGTGTTGTTGTTTCGGACCAACATGTACATTGAAGTGAGGACCGCTTACAACGAGCACAGGACAATCGAGGTCCAAACATAAGGCGTCACGCACACTGGACGTTTGGCCATCTTTCCTAGACGCCTTTACTTTTTGCTATAATAAATATCCCCAAAAAATATATAAAAAAACTTTTCCTCAGTTTGGGCCGATACGTATTCTTCTACATATTTTTGGTAAAAAAAAATCGCAATAAGCGTTTATTGATTGGTTTGCGCAAAAGTTATAGCGTCTACAAAATAGGGGATAGTTTTATGGCATTTTTATTAATCTTTTTTTTTTTTACTAGTAATGGCGGCGATCAGCGATTTTTATCGTGACTGCGACATTATGACGGACACATCGGACACTTTTGGCACATTTTTGGGACCATTGTCATTTTTACAGCGATCGGTGCTATAAAAATGCACTGATTACTGTGAAAATTACACTGGCAGTGAAGGGGTTAACCACTAGATGGCACTTTAGGGGTTAAATGTTCCCTATTGAGTGTTTCTTACTGTAGGGGGGATGGGTTGTGTGTCACATGACACTGATCTTCGCTCCGAGTACACGGAGCGGAGATCCGTGTCATTGTCACTAGGCAGAGCGGGGAGATGCTTGTTTACACAAGCATCTCCCCGCTCTATACCTCCGTGAGACGATCGCGGGGATCCCGCGGTGATCGAGTCCGTGGGATCCGCGGTCCGACTCACGGGGAAGGCGGCAGGCAGGCATTTAAAGGGGACGTACAGGTACGTGATTATGCCTGTCCGTGCCATTCTGCCAACGTAAATCTTCATGGGCCGGTCCTTAAGTGGTTAAAGGGGTGCATTTTTCTTGAGCTTTTAATTTGCTTTTTTTATTAACACAAAATCGCTTCATAAATTGCTCAGTGTGAATGCACACGACTGCAGTCGCTCCGACTTCAAAAAAGGTTCCTGTACTACTTCAATCAGACTTCTAGGCGACCTGTAGGCAACTTGTACCCATTGATTTCAATGGAAGTCGCTTAGAAGTCTGATCACTGTTCATTTTGAAGGTAACTTTACAGGAAGCAGAAAGGAATTTACTTCAAGTCGTGTTGTTAATGACCACAAGTCGCGCTGAAGTCTCCTCCAAGTCTCACTGTGATTCATGCTCAAGTCGTGTCTGAGTTGCTTCTGGAAGTCGCGCTGGAAGTCGTGTTGCCCCAGTGTGAACCGGCTCTAACATGACCGCGTAATTGTCATTCAAAGTGTGAGAGCGCTGGGAGCTGAAAACTGGCCTGGGCAGGAAGGGGGTAAAAGTGCCCGGTAGGCAAGTGGTCAATCACCGCCCTCACACGGGCGTACGCTCATTCACTCTTGTGTAGCACATGAACATACGGAAAATTGTGCAATTTTTCTGCATGTTCATAAAAAGCAAAGAAAGTGCACGTTGCGCCTGTGGTGCTATTTTTTGTTAATGACACCCGAAACGCAGCAAGCAAGGCGTGTGGTTTTTGCTCAAGAAAAAAACATTCGACAAACGCATCAAAAACACGTGAAGCACGAATTCAAAAAGGGACAGTGTTCAACCTGGTGGCCATCCAGCTGTCGCAGAACTACAAGTCCCATGAGGCATTGTAAGGCTGACAGTTACAAGCATGACTCCCAAAAACAGAGGCATGATGGGACTTGTAGTTCCACAACAGCTGGAGGGCCCCAGGTTGGTGATGTTGGAGTCATCCTCCATCCAGGAAATGGGGTGGGCTCTATCTGACTTGGTGCAGCTTCTAATGCACGTTGCAAGAAGCTCATAGTGTGCAGTGAAATCAGTATATCGAAGAGGAGCCTCTTCAACTGTTCAGTGGCTCCTTTTCTTGGAATGGGCCTATCACAGGTTGGCTTACAGCTTGCTCCATGATAGGTGTTACTCTTCTTGGCTAGAATAACCATCCACTGCATGCGAGGCACAAAAATGCATTTGGCATTCTTAATGTAATACACGTCTTTACGAGCATATTATCTGAAACATCAGAGAAATGCTTCTTAATAATGAGACAGATCTGCCCAACGTGATTAATTACATGCGTGTAATGACGCGGAAACTGATCTGAAAACTCTTCAAGGCATGACCAGAAATCTTACCTCTTCCTTATTTAATGGGGCAGAAAGTGCTTTTACTTGTCCCAAACTACAACCTGGCTATGAAGGAGATTAGGCCTGCTCATTAACCTATGTGCTGCTGGACGACGTGGCAAGACGCAGCCAATGATAAGCCGGACTAATGTATAACCGGCCTATATGTGCAACAAATTCATGAACTTCACTTTACTACCTAAAGAGTCCCTGTCACCAACTTAAGGTGATATTAAACCCGCAGTTTTTTAAGCACTTTCAGCAGTTGATTTAAATCAGTATTAAACCCAAAATCAAACATTCATTATATATCATTTATTATATTCAGCTTTTGTTTATTCATGTAAAACATTTATTCCAAAAGGAAAAAAAATGTTTTCTGTACCTGATTATAAAGTGTGAGTTGGAGTTTGGCTGCAGTTTTTTGGTGTATCTAAATCTGATAGTCTATCACTCCCCTCCCCCTAGACCGACAATGTTGCTGTCCAAAGGTGCCCCCTGTGCTCCTTCATTTCCAATTGGCTAAAGAGCAGTACTCCCTGCAGGCTGTGGCTCATTGCAATTGGCTCAGGAGCAGTACACCCTGCAGGCTGTGGCTCCCCGCAATTAGCTCAGGAGCCATACTCCCTGCAGGCCGTGGCTCACTGCAATTGGCTCAGGAGCAGTACTCCCTGCAGGCCGTGGCTCCCTGCAATTGGCTCAGGAGCAGTACTCTCTGCAGGCTGTGGCTCCCCGCAATTAGCTCAGGAGCCATACTCCCTGCAGGCCGTGGCTCACTGCAATTGGCTCAGGAGCAGTACTCCCTGCAGGCCGTGGCTCCCTGCAATTGGCTCAGGAGCAGTACTCCCTGCAGGCTGTGGCTCCCTGCAATTGGCTCAGGAGAAGTACTCCCTGCAGACGGTGGCACCCTGCAGGTAAGGTAAAGATCCCAAAGCCCCATCAGTTCAGCAGCGGAGTCCAGGGGCAGTAAGGGGACTCTTTTCTATATTTTGGGCACAGGTGGAGTAACCTGAGGTTCTGCAACTTCCAATAATTAGGTAAATGTTCCGGCCTGTGCAGCCTAGGAAGAAGGAGGAATTAGTGGCCACAGTGCAGGGCGAGGGGCCCTATCAGGAGGGCTGTTCGGGGGCCCCATTATTTCTATTGGTGGTCATGTTTGTAACAAAATATAAACTTTTATGCCAGTTTTAGAGAAGTTGGTTTTCAAGTTGGCTAAACGTGCATTTTAAATTTAATGGCCCTAAAAGAGTAAAAAATCCTTTCTAGAACTTTTCTTTCTTTGCCATCTTTCCACTTTGCCATCTTTTCCACTGGCGCGCTCCAAAAAACAGAACTCCGCAGCAGGCATTACAGCGCCTGCTGACATTCGAGCATAATCTGACTTTATTTTTGTGAAAACAGATGTATTTTACATAATAAAGCTCTTCAGGCTTAGAAGAATGGTCATTACGCTGGCTATAACTGGCAGCCCGGCACGTTCCATCTATCCGCCATCAGAGCGTGCAGCCACAGACCATCTGATTAGACAGAAATTGTTTGGTAATTATCCAGAGCTTGTCGTACAGGAGAAATAAATCTGTGTGATTTCAACAGGAGATGACTTTAACAGTCAAGTCAGAAATCCTGGAACGCGCGTAGGTTGCATGTTTAGGTTACGTTCGTGGTGCGAAACCTTATTTTTTGAAAAGTTCACCAACAGAACGGGAGGAAATCATTTCACTTGTATTTTACAAATCAGTTCAACATCAAGTCATCGGATTACGCAAGGATCATTTACACCTCTTCGGAAAGATGAAAGATAAGCTGAGAACTTTGCTTTGTTACTAACCGTAGTAAAGGAAAAATTATGATGAATGAGTTGGAAAGTTTTGAAGGGGAATTATTGTCGTTATTTCTCCAGGCAAACTGCTAAGCAAATTGTTGAAAACACATATATATGTGTAGCACACAGACCCCTATTCCTCACCTTTGGCTCACTTGTAGGAAAAGGGGTACACCATGCCACAAGCCCGTACCCTCCTGTGTGAAGAGGTTGAGCGGTGTAATGTAAGAGTGAGTGAGTGAGTGAAAAATTTATATAGCGCTACAAATGCGAACTAAATCGCCTCAAGGCGCTTGTAATGTACCCGGGTCTCTATGGTCAGGTTCTCCAGAGAATGGTTCTCATCTTCACTGCAATAAAGACAAGTCTCTATTCCCCAATAACTCCAAGGTCCACACCAATTGCAACTCCAACGTAGAGTTTATTTTTCTCTTATGCATAGTCATTTAAATAGGAAAGGTTGGAGGAAGATCAGGACAGCAAGAGGTGTTGGAGTAGGTCCAGGCACAAACGAATACTTATTTGCTACCCATATCTTCAGGTAGATTCAGCTCATCCAGATAGTCTCCCGTTAGAGTGGATCCTAGCAGCCGTAGTGATGCTCGAATTAGATTACACACAGTCTCTGCACAAACTCTGCCACAGATCTGGTGAACGTTAGATCCCTGCCACAGACCTGATGGACATTAGGTCTCTGCCACAGACCTGGTGAACGATGGTTCTGGTATTAGGCCTCTAACGGGAAGATGACATCCCTCCAGAGAGTTACCAGGCCCCTTCCTTCACTGTGATCTCTCACCAGTCCCTCGGAACGGTCCTCCCCCGGCCTCCTCTTCTAGATACGGGTCTCCTCGCAAGGCAGCACCCTGAGATTCCTCCTCCCTCTGTGGGTTCCAGCCGAAGGTGCTGGACCCAAGGCCTTCAGTTGCAGCCCCAGGGCTAAAGGTGCTTGGGACTGATCCGTCAGTGTACCGGACCAGGAACTCCACCCCAGGGCTAAAGGTGCCTGGGGTGGCCACGAACAGGACAACACACTTCCGGGGTCAGACCCCCAGGAACTCACCCCTTACAGACAGGGTCTGCCCCTTTTATATCCTCTCCCGGCATGCACAGCAGGCCGACACGCCCACCATACCACCGCCGAGAGGGGACATTCAAGGCGCAGCACTGTACCAGAGGTTCAACCCTAACCTCCGATGGCAGCGCCATCAACAGGCCACAGGGAACTATACACTAGCATCCCACCTGTAATGTCAAAAAGGGTTTACAGAACCCTATCAAATAGTGTGTTTGAGTATAACTACCACTCAAACATTCCCCTAGATTTAAAGACCCCGCTACACATGTTTTTTTTTTAAGAAGAATCACTAACGTGCACATTTTGTATAGGTCATATGCAGGCATTCCAATGACAGTCCCTGCCCTAGAACTGCCCTCTCATGTGTTTCACCCAACTGGGTTTAGTCGTGGTCTCTACAAGTCCTATCGGGTGAAACACGACTGAAGTGGTGGTCCTAGGGCAGGGACTGTCATACAATTTAAAAAGCTAAATCTGTAGATTCTCCCTCTGAGGCTAACCTAATGCAATTAGGATCTTTGCTGAACACCTGAACAGATTACAGGATGACCCAGCCTTGCATCTGATGGGTGTGAAAGTATTCCCAGATGATTTGAGACCCCCTTCAGGGTAGATTTTGCAACTTCAAGGCTCTGAAATGTAGAGCCAGGACTGGCAACATTTCTGGGTTCTTTTAACAAGGAGCTTCTAAGCCAGTGGTTCTCAACTCCTGTCCTCAGGACCCACTAACAGGCCAGATTTTAAGTATTACCTTGGTGAGATGCAGACTAGAATACTGCAATCCCTGAGCAGCAAATTATATCACCTGTGATGCATTTCAGTTATCTTGCAAACCTGGCCTGTTGGTGGGCCCTGAGGACTGGAGTTGAGAACCACTGTTCTAATCAAACATTGCCTAAACTTGTGATTACCAGAAGTTCGTACAATAAAGCTGGCTACACACTATACAATTTTCTTGTACAATTTTCCTTTAGATTTACCAAAACCATATAATATGAGGTCAAACCTAAACACTTGCAAATAGTATGCAATCAGACAGGCCCTTGCACTACATAGTTGAAGGTAAATCTAAAGGAAATTGAAATTTTTTTTTTTTATAATATGTAGCCAGCTTAAGGTTTACTGCTCTCTCCTCCTATCAGCATGTCCATTGATAGCACATGAGCACTGCAGCAGAACTAATTGGCTCTTGGTGCTGCTTATCCCTTGCCTAGTTTGAGCTCCACAGTACAGTAAGGCCCCGTTCACACCTGAGCGATTTTCTGCTCGAAGCTTGTAGCTCTAAGACGCTCAACAAGCCAAATACCATTCATTTTAATTACCCCTGTTCACATCTGAGCGTTCTGTCGCCTGAAGCAAAACTATTGAAGCTCAAGTACTTGAGCTTCTTTTTGGCAGATTACAAGCATTTTTTGCCCCATAGACTTAAACGCTTAACTTGAGCGTTTTACGAGTGTTTTCTGCTCAAATAGCAGCTCTTCGCCCCTAATTTCATCTCCTTCTCTTCCCCCTAGGCTTTCTAGTGGCTGAACAAAAATGCTCGAAGCTGTAAAACCCTTGCAATACGCTTCTAAAACGGTTTAAAAAAGCTTGTAAAAAGCTTTAAAAACCGCCAGAAAAATGCCAGTAAATGGATAAGCTCATTTGTGAATGGAGCCTTAGTTTATGGCTGAAGCCAAGTCAAATTCAATTGAAAGATTTAAATTTAAAGATGAAAAAATGAATACAGAACTGCAATTGGGGTCTTCTTTATCTGCCTAGAGTTTAGCTTTTAGCAACATTATCCAACACAATTCATGACTATTCCAGAATATGAAAAAAAAAGAAAAGGAAAAAGTGTAATGAAATGCTGGCCGTATAGTAACCAAAATGAACGGTTTTCATAGGCGATTAAAGTCCTTTTCATCATGCTGGTATCCAATCAGTCCTCCCGCTAGTTCCAGCCTTAGAATTGTGCCCGGATATGTCATTTCACATTCTTTAATATTAAAATTCCTCCAATGATGACTTTTTTTTCTCAAGGCTAAACTGCCTTGCCTGAGTTCTACAGGCCCCAGATCAAAACTTTCGCCTGCGACTCTGTATAGAAAACACAAGCAATTAATGCAACGTTTAGGAGAGTCGGCTGTGAGCTTTCTCTTTTATCAAGACTCCCACCAAATATACACTGTCAACATGCTGTGAGCCTTTATTAAAATAGGAGAAAGCAAAGGACCCAGCTGGCCTGTGAACAGCAAACATCACTAGCTAAATCTCTCCAATGGTACAGCATGAAATATGATTACCGTTCATGAATCGAATGTCAGCAAGCGGCTTGACAGAGGCCGACAGTATGTGCCAAAGATGAGGACAGAACAGCACTAAGAGGAGCCATTATCACGCCATCTTGTCTGTATTATTATCTATCACATCCATGATAATCCAGGGGTTGCAGAGAAGAGCAAATCTTAAATCAACTCTTTTGCCCAAAAAAAAAGAAGGAAACCTAAAGAAGTATAATACCTCTCCTGCCGCATGTGCCTGCAATCTTCGAGCTCTTGCAGAGCAACAACAGGAAAAGAATCTTCAGAATTTGGTATGGTTAAGTATGCATGGTGCCTGGTCCATGACAGTGCACTGTGGTTCCTTCTGCCAGCCCCTATGTAACTACAGCTCTCTAGGGACACAGCAGTAATGGAGCAGGTAGAACCACAGGGTGCTTTGGGGGTGCAGACATCCAACACCCCTGGAAGTGTGTCAAATGCTGAAGATTCTTCCTCAGCTTTTGCACTACAGGAGAGCAAAAATTAAGGATAAAGGGGCAAGTGGTCCAGGTTTGTTTAAAAATTTCCTTTTTCTGGCATCAGAATCACTTTGACTCCCAACTTCAACCAGAATTTTTTTTTTTTTTTAATCGAGTGGGAAGAGTAAGAACCTCTATCAAGTTTTCAATGGGGGGAGCTTTCCCTTTACTATGTGTCTCAGGGACACCAGGACCAGAAATGATAGAAATGGGTTCACTGAGACAGGCCGCCAGGCTGTTTTTACAGTTTCCAAAGCTGCTGATTCTATACCCCGAACCAGGAAGCATCCACAATTGGGTGAGTTCAACAAGAAATGAATGCACATGCTGCCTTGGCCTCGGCTTGCAGATAAGCTGGCCAACACCAATGATTTGTGTCCCTGAAGACCATAAACATCACAAGGCTGCAAGCAGTTATTTTGATACATTAGTTAAAGTGGATGTAAAGCCACTCTCATCCTTTCTAAACTACTGCCATAGTGCTGATCTATAAGGATATAGATGCCTCCTGCATGTATCCTTATCTGTCAAATGTCTCCCCTCTGTCTGTTATAAGAACTCATGCCCCTGTTGAAGTACTAGGACTAGTACAAAACGCGTTGGACTTGCTCACCACTCTGCTTACTGCCCTTTTTAATGTCTTTTATGCTTTTGTGATCAATTTTACTTTGTCGGTTTTAATAAACCCGCATTGACCTGCACTATCCGAGCCCTTTTCTTATTTCTTCCTATGGTCGGTTGATTGAGCTGAAGTTCTCTCCTTATGTGCGATTGTCATTCCGGGAAGAACTATTTTCCCCGGATCCAAGGTGTTGTCTGTCCCATCTGATGTCTATGGAGATCGTGTTCGAGTCCTGAGTCTTCTTCCAAGCCGGGGAACCTGCCGGGAAGTTGTCGCCGGAGATTCTTATGATCTAGCCCACAGACAAGCAGAGGGGAATCACCATCGAGTCTTTTCCATGCCTTGATCCGCAGATCCACCTGTTCTGGTAAGGGTATTATATGTCTCTTTACCCTCAGAAGTTGTGATGATCCATATTGTTTCACGTGTGGCTTCAGATACCATTTGTTTTCATCACGGATATTTGTTTATAGACACTTTGTGGACTTACTTCATTGTTGTGTTTTTTTATCCACATTCAGTTTTACTTTGAGACCAATTTTTTGGCCTCTTTTTCACTGTTAGCGCTACATCCTCATTCACATACGTTTAATATTAGTCATATTTTATGTAGCTGCTCCACTAGTTATTATTCACCACCTATTGTTTTGAGACTAGCGCAATATTAATTTCTTATTTCTTGTTATAAGAACTGAAAAACTGCAGATTCTGTGGGTGGATCTGTTGTCTGGAGCTCAATGGGTGGAGTCGTGATGTCAGTAGACTCCCTGCCCACCTCTACACTCCCCTTGTCAACTTGCATTTTCTCCTGTGTATTCCTTCTGCTATGATCAGTAACATCCAGTCAAAATCCAGAAAAGTAACCACATGACTTCAGAAAAGGAGTGGGGGTGGGAATTAAAAAATAATGCCTGTCTAAAGCTAGTGCACGAGATGTGTAAATAACCTGTCACTCAAAGCAAGGGGGCGGAACGGACAAAGGTTTTTCTCTGTTTGTCCGTTTTATCTCACTGAACAATAAAATAGGATTGCCCAGAGCTGGATTAACTCTTTGTGGCACAAATGATAGGAAATCTTATAGTCTACTTTGTGACAGCAAAAAAAAAACAACAAAAAATGTCGGGTTTACATCCACTTTAAAGGTAAAATTTGTAAAATTGTCCTTAGTAACTAATAAACAACTTCTAACTGAATACAGAATTGCAATGTTAACTTGGTTGGTATAGAGCAGAGGTCTCCCAACTGCAGTGGTCTCCAAATATTTTTGTTTTTTTTCTGGGATAAAAAGGTTGAGAAAGAATGATCATGAACAGGAAAGGTCTACTACCCCTGTTTGTTATTATAATAGTATCCTCTATACCAGGAGTCTCCAAATGTTCTAAACGAGGGAAGGCCCCCCTGTTTAGAAACGTTGGAGACTCCTGGTATAGAGGACACTATTATAATAACAAACAGGGGGAGTAGACCTTTCCTGTTCATGATCTCTCTTTCTCAACCTTTTTATCCCAGAGAAACCCAAAAATATTTTTCAAAGCCTCAGGGAGCCCCTGCTAAAACCAAATCATTGGTGGCCAATGGGAAGAATGCCCCTTACAGTGGTGGTCAGAATGCCACCTTTACAGAGAAGTAAAACAATTTTTGATGTCATTTTGCTGTCTCTGCCAAGTTGTGCTGGACCTGGAAGGTACCATCAGAAGGGAGGTCAAATAGTTAACAGCTTAAAGAAGAACCAACAACCTCCTGGAGAAACACTAGGGTCCCATGGAACCCTGGTTGAAAATGGCTACTGTAGACCTTTGCAGGTATCTGCAAACACATGAAAAAGGATCCTTCACACTATTGGCGGTCTATATATTTTTGTGTAGCAAGATATGGGAAAGATAAACTGGGGGTCTTGAAAAAACAATCTTATCCCTTTTTCCTGCTTTCGAAAGTCTGGATGTAATATTAAAGCAGAGATATTTAAATGATGTCCAGTCTAATACTGTACAACCCTCAAATTTTCCACTCGCATTTTGCGAGTGGGAATTGAGGGCTGGCGAGGAGCTGGGCTGCCTGGGAGCGAAGGGAGGGGGCGAGCACCGCCTGCGGGCGGGGTTGATCGGGCGCCGTTCTCCCAGCGATTGCCCCGGGGGAAGAGAGCATGGAGGAAGAGAAGAGCCGCGGGATCACAGAGCAGTATACAGTGCCCACTATTGCAGCCTCACTGTGCAGAGGCAATTGTAATGTAAGCTGTAACAGCGTGCTATCCGCGCTCTGTGATCCCGCGGCTCTCCTCTTCCAGTCATGATGCGGCCGCCCTCTCTCTTCCTCTGCCCAGGTGAGGCTGCAATGGTGGGCACAGTGTGGCTGCAATAGTGGGCAGCGGGCACAGTGTGGCTGCAATTGGCACAGTGAGGCTGCAATAGCGGGCACAGTGTGGCTGCAATAGTGGGCTGTGGGCACAGTGTGGCTGCAATGGGCACAGTGAAGCTGCAATAGTGGGCACAGTGAGGCTGCACTGGTGGGCACAATGAGGCTGCAATGGTGGGCACAGTGAGGCTGCAATGGTGGGCACAGTGAGGCTGCAATGGTGGGCACAGTGAGGCTGCAATGGTGGGCACAGTGTGGCTGCAATGGTGGGCACAGTGTGGCTGCAATAGTGGGCACAGGTGAGAGGCTGCAATGGTGGGCACAGGTGAGGCTGCAATGGTGGGCACAGGTGAGGCTGCAATGGTGGGCACAGGTGAGGCTGCAATGGTGGGCACAGGTGAGGCTGCAATGATAGGCACAGGTGAGCTGCAATGGTGGGCACAGGTGAGGCTGCAATGGTGGGCACAGATGAGCCTGCATTGATGAGCACAGGTGAGGCTGCGCTGAGGGGCACTGATAAAGTTGTTGTTAATATTTATTTTTGTAACTTAATTCTGTATAAAACATTTAAGTGTCATTTTATGAGATAAGTTATGAGGGCGTGTTAAAGGGCAGGGTAGGGGTTGGGTGGGGCAACTAGTGGCGAGTAACACTTAAGGCCTGGCTAGTAGCTCAGGACTTGAAATTTTGCGCCCTGCTGTAAATATGATACAGCATATTGTTTTATTATTTTTTAGTGCAGGGTTTCTCATAAAGGGTTCCTCCAGAGTTTTCTAGGGGTTCCCTGAACAATATTCAATTACTGTTACCAATGATCTTTTTAGCTACCTGTAAAGGGGGATTCTTTCCAATGACCACAAGTGTAGGGATAATTCTTCCTACTGATCCTCACAGTAGTGTATTATGAGTTATAGATATAGTAATTTTTAGCAGGGGTTACTGAGAATGGAAAGTTATTTCAAGGGTTCCTTTGTGTTGAGAGGGTTGAGAACACTGGTCTAGTGACATCACGCAATTAAATCAGTTCTCAAAGCCAATGGTGCCATACACATAACGATTTGTGATAAAAGCGATCACAAATACGCAATTCGTCATCAATGAAAAATATGGAACAATGTAACACAGGGCTTTGTTTTGCCTTATGTAATTGACTGAAAATATTGATTTAAAATTAGACCTACAGGCGGTCCCCTACTTACAAACATCTGACTTACAAACGACTCCTACTTACATATGGAGGGAGACAACAGGAAGTTAGAGGAAATCTACCCCTAGGAAGGGAAATTCTCTTCTGTAAGAGGTAATATGGGAAAAAGGTGTCTCCTCTCCACTGATGCTTTATCACCAATCCTTGTTTCCCTAATAACCCCAAATTTTCAAAATCCAATTGTTATTAGGACAGAAAGTGAGGTGAAATCTTCTGAACAGGGGCACAGACAGCAAAACAAATGTTACAGGGGTGATGATAACCCTTCCCTATGCTATCCAAAAAGCTTAAAAATAGATTTTTTGGCTGGAGCTACACTTAAAAAATGTACCTGTTCCAAATTACAAACAGATTCTACTTAAGAACAAACCTACAGTCCCTATCTTGTTTGTAACCCGGGGACCGCCTGTATTGGTCAGAAATCTAAATGATCTATCACAAACAATCATTTAACTGATCTGTATTATAATTGATTCTCCACCACACACGCTGATATTTGTTCGATCAATCAAAAGCAATAAGCAACATTCCGCTACAGCCAATCAACTTGGCGAGGTCAATATCGATCGAAGAACCACCAAATTGACCCAATGGTGGGACATTGGTTTGTAATTTCAATTCAATTTGTTTGGTTTAGTTGCACTGAAAGAACAATTAGATGATTATATCAATGAGTGTGTGGCCACCAAAAAAAACAAACAATATAAGCATCGTTTTTAAAAAGTGCCATATATTTTTGCCTCAGTCCAATTTGGTTTGATTTAGCTGAAAATAAAGTCCCTTATCCCTGTGTTAATGCTTTGTGAATTGAGAATAATGTGGTTGCCTAAGCAGAATATCTCCCCCCCTTGAAAGAAGTAGCTTCCATTTATAAACGTTGCACTGTCACTGTAAACTGTGGTGTACGGGGTACAAAGGTCACTTGCTAATGCATTTTCCAAATTTACTTTGAGAGAAAAGTTAAAATTTATGGGAACATTACATGACCGGAGGGAGAAAATACAAATGTTATCGTTCTTAGGATCTGTGCTACAAAACTATCACAAGACAACAAAGATGAAAATACACTGAATGGTCTTATTTCATAAGGCTGGGGAGCTCTGTGCTGTGATCCATAGCCACCAAAATCCTTTTCCAGCAATCACGTTCACCCGAGGGAAGACAAACTCTGATTGGTTGCTCTGTGTTACGGCAGTCTGCAGGTTGTTATGGCTTATTGCATTGCACCATAATACTTTGCTCACTGTTTTCATTACAAATGGCCATGTAAAATCCATAATTCTTTCAAAGAAAAAAAATCTGTAGATTTGTGGTTTCACTGTGACTCTGCCATTATATACTGTATATATAAAAAGATTTGAAACAAAGCTACTGTTTGTGGCCAATCATCAGCTGCAATGCATTGGGTGCTTGGTCTACCTTGTACACGTTATCCTGTCAATCAGCATTATATAGTGGAGGTGATGGGAAAACACGAGTACTGTACCAAAAGTAATGCAAACGCGGGCATGACTTTTTTTATTAACTTACAAAGGTTGTTCAAATTTCACTTGTCGGCAGAGTAACTCTTCCTCTATCGGAACTCTTCTTCTTTTTCATTGCGGGTAAATAATGGATTCCAAGCCGAAGCAATGTGCCATCATTGAGTATTTGACAAAGGAGGGTGCAGGCTGCCTGACATCCACAGAAGGCTACAGAATGTTTACAGAGATGACACCATTGACAAGAGCAATATCTTGTCATTGGTGACTCTTGTCAATAGTGTCATCTCCGTGAACATTCTGTAGCCTTCTGTGGATGTCGGACAGCCTGCACCTCTCCTTCATCAAGAACTCAATGAGGGTACATTGCTTCTGCTTGGAATCCATTATTTACCTGCAATGAAAAAGAGGAAGAGTTACGCTTATCAATGTGAAATTTGAATGACCTATGTAAATTAATAAAAAAGTTATCGCACTTTTGCATTACTCTCGGTATAGCCCATGTATTTGACACTAAGCAACTGTGTGTAGTCAAATTTTGGCTATCAAGTGTGAATTCCCACAATGTATTGGGTGCTTGGTCTACTCTGTACAAGCTAGGCTTCCAATCAGCATAATATAGTGGAGGGGATGGAAAAACATAACTATCTGAGAGTGAGCGATTATGGACTGCATAATAATTGCTCTGCCATTGTAGGGCAACTAGATATGGAAATTTGTTGGATTTTGGTGATTTTTGCTTCATTTTAGAAAAGTATATTCCTCAGTCCATCAGCTCCATTAAGATGCCAGTAATGGCATGATAATGGCGCTTTACAATGAGTTTCCAAATGACAGGTTTACTTTAATAAGCATGTCCATGTCTACATCTCTTTTCAGGCTTTACTCATCTCTTGTTGAAACGCTAATCGGCTAGGACCTGTCTTGCGAGTGGGAAGTGTCTCCTTTAAGGAGCGACTGCTGATGGGTATTTTAGTTTGACAAGGAGGTCGCTGGATGCGCTCTGGTGCACATTCTCCTTAAGAGCCATCTGTGGATTCCTTGTGTCTTTTCAAGAGAACCAATTTGGCAGGGTACCCCTTCCATGGGATTCAAATGTGTACAACAGCTGCCTTATTCCTACACAGGCATACGTACTGTCTGAAAAGGCCCATTACATCTGATGTAACCAGCAACCGAACAATCAGGTATGACAACATTTTTAGTGCTGGTGCCATTGATATAAACAAATGTACTATTTTCACAAACAGAAAAAGGGGCAAGATAAGTACAAGGACGGGCAGATCTCTTGTGTTCATGTTTTAAAGGAAAAATGTAATTGATGTTGGGTCTGTTTTGTTTTTTTACGATTGTACGTTTTTAAACTGATATTAATTTTTTTTTTTACATTTTATAAAAAAAGTTTTTTTTCACAAATAATCAAGTGCACCCATGAATGCAAAACACTATTGAGCATATTTATAAAGCAGTGAATGTGACATTTACCGAATATTGACTGCAGGTGAATCTTCCAAGGTCATGTGTTTTACAGGTAATGAATAGCCACCTGTGAATGTTTGGTAAGTGTCACATTCACTGCTTTAGAATTATGGGTCTTCTAAAGAGAAGAACTCCAGAAGCTGTTTTCTTTCAGACTGTTCCTCACTTATTTATATTTCTATAAGCTCTGTCTTTAGAAATAAAAATGTGGTCCAGAAAAACACGTGTAAATACGAGGAATTATTTTTTCTATAAACTGCAATCATATGTAGCAGAACCTCCATTTCCTTCTTGTCCACCTTATAAAGTTTGCAGATTTGTGGGCATTACCATTGCGGGGAAGTGGTAGAGCACAGCTGCCATCCCCTTCTTCTGAATTTCACGTACCTGTTATACCCACCTGTGTCTTACACCCACCTGTGCCCTTCCCCTATATTAGTACTGATGGTGGCATGGGTGAATAAACCAGGCAGAGTTCTGCTGTGAGCATGCCTGCGTTTGCAATTTTTTTTTTCAGGCACTGGAGCTGATACCCTCCTACGCCTGCATACATCATGACAGCACTGGTTTTGGGGAAGTGCCCATTCCACAAAACAAATCCAATCCACATCACTCAACCGTGACCGGTGTCCAGGCTTCAGTGTGTCCACACCTTCACTACTGCAGCATACATAATAGGATAGTTGTCAACTCAGTATCTTCCAAAGATAGGGCAATTTTTATTAGCTACATTGTCAGTACAGATTAAAATATGCTAACATGTTTTGCCTGTCAGGCCTGACTATGCCGAAACGCGTTAGTATATTTTATTCTGTACTGACAATGTAGCTAATACAAATTGCTCCATCTTTGGAAGATACCGAGTTGACAGCAATCCTATTATACACGCTTGGAGAAGTGCCTGATCAATCAAAACATATCCTCAGTTTATGTGTGGTTGGAAAGCCGTGAGGGGTGGAAAGGAGGTCCACTGCCGACGACGTTATCTCAGGAACACCTAGAAAGATGATGACTTTGTCACCTTAGGGGCAGTACCAGAAAGAAAAGATTTAGTGAGAACTCTTATTTGACCTATTTAGCCCTATAAGCTTTATACTGAGTTTTTTCTATCAACTATCACTGCAGTTGAGGTTACCCAGGTAATCCTAAAAGGGGGCATATATCTTCACCTGTTGGCTGGAAATATTAAATATTTATATGTAATATTTACCTTAACAAAAAAATACATATTTTAATCCTTTTTTTGGTCCCAAACATAGTAACTAAAGAAAAATTTATATAAAACACTATCAATAAAGCCAGTCAATTAATACTACTCAAGATGATTGGCTGAGAAACGCAACTTAAAATAGCTGGGCCCTTTGAAACAAGGAAGCATTGAGAAAGTGCCTGTCTCCTGGAACGAAACATTCGTAGCCAGAACATCTGCAAGTAAACAGCAGTGTAATTCATTTACTGTGAAACTGTGAACATATAAATACCACATGTTTGTCTTGAGACTCAAGGAGCTAAATCATACGGTCTCAGATCCAACTGTTTGCAAAGTTTGTGAAAACAATTATTGCAGCTAAATCAAGCAACAGTATTCATCAAATGCAAACATAAAACACAGGAAGGGGTTTTTGAATATGGACTGCGCTATAAAAATAAAAAAAAGGCAGATAGACAGATATAGTATACTCACTGTAATCAGAATTGAGGCCTTGGCCGGTTCAGGTCTGGGGTAGGTGCGTATGGGTGGTTCACCAGCTGCTTGTCACAGTTGAACAGCTATGGAACCACCCAAGAGAAGAAACCTTCAAGGATCGCTCTTCCTTAGAGCAACTGCTGCTGATTCAGCAAAAAAAGATACATGGGCGCTGAAGAACAGTTGCGGTCCGTGTGTCAATGTAAATTTTAAGGTGTATGTAAACTTTTCTTTTGTTTTAGATAGAGTAAGTAGTTAAACCCTTGTTTAGGTTTTTTGTTTGCTAGTCTGTCCCATTAGAGAGATTTCCCTCCATTTCTTGTCCAAGGGACACAACAGGAAATGAGAGATGGCCCCTCCAAAGTATGCCGAAGTCAATACCTCCCAACATTATGAGATGAGAAAGAGGGACACCTTTTAGAATAATGTATGTAGGCAGAGAACACACCCCTGCTATCCTCCCCAGCTACATAGGCCAGGAATAATCAATATGAAAAACATGATTGGTTAAGCTCACAAGTTCTTTTTAACCACTACTTTTCCTTTAAAGTCTACTCTAGCTTTTTTCACTTTTTCTAACATGGAGGAACATTTTACATATCTTTCTAGTCTCAGGGAACCCCTTTAATGAAATGCTTAATCTATAGCTTACTGTACATTAGTGTTATTGTCAATGGGCAGAATGATCCATGGTTATTGAGAAGAATGTTCCTTACATTGGGGGTCAGTGGTAAGAATGCTCCTTACACTGGTGGTAAGTGGGAAAATGTTCCTTACATTGGTGGTAGATTTGAAGAATGCTCCTTACATTGGTAGTAGGTGGGAAGAATGTTCCTTACATTGGTAGTGTCAGTACTTCTCTGAGAAGAAGAAATTGCTTTTTGCTCAGGGAACCCCTAGCAAGCTCTGGAGGAACCCTGATTGAGAAAGGCCGGTATACTGGCTTTTCAAAATTACAAATTGAATAATCTGGGGTGGTTGAGTGAAAAGTTTGAGGCAGTATACCACATTTTTGGTAGTTACATGCATTAAGTGTATTTTTATAGACTTCTATACATCAGGCCAAAAAGAGGGCACATGTGGGGAGGAAAGAGGGATAGAGGCATTTGGTTCCAGATGAGGGAAAGTTCTAGGAAATCCCCCAAAGAGACCTGTCATTAGAATAGGTGCCCCCATTGGAAGATGTCCCCTCTATTTCCGTTCAGGTGAATTTTGGAATTCCCATAAGTTTCTATTCCGGGAAAATTACCACCAGAGGAAATGCCAGAGTGCTGTCCCTGCTGGGAGAACAAAGTGATCATTGCTAGGGGCTATAGCCACTGGCATAATCACATCCAAAAAATTCAACATGCTGGTTGTACCCAAGTTGATCGATGAATCAACTTGGGTACAATCAGCCTGCCATACATGGATGGAATCGTGGCCAGTTACTGCTGAACTAGCCGAGATTCAAATCATCTATGGCCGGCTTAAGTTTCTTTATAGCCTTTTGAATCAGAAATTCTTAGGGCTCTCTGATGTCAACACCTCTTATCCTCTGGTCTAGTAGATAAGGTGAAAGGGGTAAATATTATCCATCTTCAGAGACCACCACTAATCTAAGATTCAGGTTGGTGGGCCCACATACTTTCCTTCCCCATTAACAATCATTTACTCTCCTCTCACCAATCTGCCGTATATGGTTGTATAGCCACCTCGGCACCACACAGCTCCTATCCAAAACCTTCTCTGTCCTGTCTTGTCACAGTATGAAATACAAAATTTCCATTTGCTTAAAAAGAAATCAATAAAAGAGCAGTTATTTTTTAATTCACCAATGCCTATTCAAAACTGAAATATCAATTTTAGATCGACATGGTCTTTAAATTTAGTTCACTTTTAGATCAACTTTTCCTAATTCCATTGGCCAAAATACAAACCACAAACTTATTAAACTTATCAACTTGGAAGCAAGACACAAGGGACTGAACAACAATACTCTCCTTAGCTGACTAGCGGTGGAAACGTTTCCCTCAATGACATTTCAATAACGGGACACGAATTGTTGAAATGTACAGCACCCCCATCAGTTTTAGCAGGCAGATCACCATGGGGAAGACAAAAACACAACAAAACACAGTTACGCCACAGCGAGTTCACATCTATATCGAGGGGAAGTTATGGCCTTTTGCAGCCAGCCAGAAATCACAAGCAAAAGCCGTACAATTTAAACTGTCAGATTGCTCATCAACCCCACATTACAAAAATTAGATCTTCACCACATCAAAGTGCAGTCATATTGTAACAATTGTCTTCAGGAACTGGAGACTTTGTCACTGCGCCATTCGTAATTTTAACAGAAGCTAATGACTATCAGCAAAATGGTGGTTTCCTTTTAAAGACAACTCCTATCAGCGTAACAGTCACCAGTAAAATCCCACTATAAGGTCATGCTAAAACCAGACTTTAGGCAGATTAAAAAAGACCGACATTTAAATCAGTGATACTGTATATTATTTTAAATGTCATTAAAAGTGAATTCCAGCTATACTTAAAGGATTTGTAAAAGCAGAAGGTTTTTTATCTTAATGCATTCTATGCATTAAGATAAAAAATCTTCTGTGTGTAGCAGCCTCCCCACCACCCCCCAATTACCTACCTGAGCTCATTCTCTCTCCAGCGATGTCCACAATCCTCTCAGCTATCCAGTACACTCCTCCTGATTGGCTGAGACAGACCAGCGACGCCATTGGCTCCCGCGGCTGTCAATCAAAGTCAGTCAGCCAATCAGGGGAGAGAGTGGGCGGGGCCAGGCCAGAGCTCCGTGTTTGAATGGACACACGGAGCTCTGACTTGGCTTGGGTGCCCCCTGTAGCAAGCTGCTGGCTGAGGGGCAATTAAAGGAGGGAGGGACTAGGAGCAGCAAAGAGGGACCCAAGAAGAGGAGGATCCGGGCTGCTCTGTGCAAAACCACGAGACAGAGGAAGTAAGTATAACATGTTTGTTATTTAAAAAAACAAACAAAAAAAAATAGACTTTACAATCACTTTAAAGCTAAACTTCAGGCAAAAAAAAAAATTTCAATTACATATAACCCACAATAGTCACTGAGGTTAAAAATTCACTTTGTATCTACAAAATGTAACATCATTACTGTGCTGTACATAGCTTGTGCAGAGAGCAAAGCTGTGGAAGAGGCTTAACAGGCCCACCCATTACAGAAGGGGGGCGGAGACAAGACCAGTCACCCTGCACAAGGAAGAATACACAAAGCACCCCAAGATTAATGGAAGTATACACATGACTCTTATATTTAGACAACTTTGCTTATCCTTGAGTTTGGCTTTAAAGATTCACCTTGCAGTGAGGCCTTCAAGTGTTAATTGCTTGTTTTGTCTAGGGCAGCCTTTCTCAATCTTTTCAACACACAGGAACCTTTGAAATAACTTTCCAATCTCAAGGAACCCCTGCTAAAAAGTGCTATATCTACAACTCATGATACATTAGGGTGATGGTCAGTGGGAACAATGTTCCTTACACTTTTGGTCATTGGGAAGAATTCCTCAACTACAGATAGCTAAAACAATCAAATGTGTCAGTGGGAACTTATCTGAGAGGTAGAAACTTCTCATTGCTCAAGGAACCCAGAGCAGCCTCTGGTGGAACCCCAGGGTTTCCCAGAACCCTGGTTGGGGAACTCTTGGTCTAGTGGGTAAAGAACAGGGTGAAATACCTTATTACTCAATCCCGCAGGTTTCCTCCTCTCTGTATGTCTGGTCCCCCAAAGCCACTCCGCTTGCTGCTCTATTGGTCTAAGCTATTTGCCCTATATTTGCATAATTTGCATTATGAAATGCCCTGAGTAGCAACAGTTTGGGAAAGGGCCTTTTCTGTTTCAGCATGACTGTACCCCTGTGCGCAAATATAGCTCCATTAGGATATTGTTTGATAAATTGAATGTAAAAGAACTTAAGTGACCTGCACAGAACACCTTGACCTCAACCTTGCTGAAAACCTTTTGGATGAATTGGGGGCCAACTGCAAGCAGGTCTTCTTCAACATCAGTACCTGATCTCGTAAATGCTCTTTTAGCTGAATAGGCAAAAATTTCTGTAGACACAGGCTCTCAAAATCTTGTGGATAGCCTTGCCATAGACGTGGATGCCATTATCATCACAAAGAACTAGGATTAATGGGATGTCCAACGAGTTCATATAGGTGTGATGACCTTTTGGTTACACAGTTCATCCGCTTCAAGTACACTTTAAGACTATCCCAATTTCCCACACACCCCCCAATCCAAACCATGTTAAAACCACGTCATGTCCATTTTTTAAGGGTTTGCAGTTTGGGAATGTTTCTTTAAAGTCAGAAAGGTACCACGGAAGGTCTAACAGAGTCAGGGCTGCCAAACAAGCTGCTGACTAGGCCTGTGTTTTGAATTTACACCAGAAAAAGCACCATTGGAGGTTCAGTTCACTTCTGTTTTGTTCACTTTGTTGCCCGTTAAGCCCAAATGTAGGGGTAACTTGAAACACGTTGGCTACTTTTTCAATTGTACCTTTAATGTAATGAAGTTGTATCTGGATCTCTTAGCAGTGGTGTGGCTTAAATTTCAACTCTTTTTACATCACACTACAAGCCAAGACTGTGGAGATCTTCTGGGGCGTAGAAGCCACCTGCCCAGGAACTAGCACATTTACACCAACAATAATACCTTAACATAACAATACCAGTAACAAACCTATGAGTCCAGCAATTTCTTTCCACTTTCCTCAACTAACGGAGACAATGGGCACTTTAAAAAAAACTCAACAATTCTGAACAAAGTTTCATGACAAAAAAAAACAAAAAACTTTTTTTTAACCAAATGGTAAACTCCTCCAGGCCTGTAATTTGTGTCTGTAACACAGTGACCTCAACTCTACAAATCTGGATTATCTTGATAGAGGCACTTGTAGTTTCATGGTCTTCTTAATCCCAAAGAAATACATTTTCGTATGACTGTTCTGAGGCTCGCCCAGTAATCTGTGTTCTATTAATTTTTACACTGCAGTGCAATCATGAAAATGCTATGAGGGCTTGGCTAAACATAAATGTTGGACCACGGCTATTATTTAAAACCACTGCCTCCCCAAATCCCAGACGGGGTTTTATCAGCAGAATACGAGCAGAGAGATATTGTTCTCTTGCCAGAGGGAGCGATCTTCGACAGCTGTTTCTTAATTTCTTGAAATCACATACGAACAGAGAAATCAGAATAGCACCAGTTGAAGTTGATGACTTGCCAACAACTTTGCAACGGAGCCAGTATTTAAAGAAAATACATTCTACTTATGACTAGGAAATATTTTCACTTTATTGTTCTATAAATGTTCAGGGAAATATTTGAACCGTGGTTATTTAGAGCCAAGCACCCTGGTATCAGATCAAATCTATATTCCAGAAACGGAATTAAATTTGCTATATATTTGTCTTAAATTTATACAAAAGGTTGGAATGGCGATTTGAACATTCATAATATTTGTTAATGAGGCTGTCGATGCACAGATATAACTGAAAGATGAGAGACGTATCTTGATGAGCCTGCCCATATTGCTAAAATCCTCTTACGCCACTGGAGTACCCATCAACCAGTATGGAACTCCCAACAGGACTCTTTCTTTTTAGATGTAGATAAAGTGAAAATGGGTTGGGATCCTCTATAATGTTTTTATTGCTGTGTCCCCTTGGAGACTTTTCCCATCAACTCCTGTCCTCATTAGTGATGAGCCGAACACCCCCGGGTTCGGTTCGCACCAGAACCCGCGAACGGACCGAAAGTTCGTACGAACATTAGAACCCTATTAAATACAATGGATGCGAACGTTCGAATTCTAAAGTGCTAATTATAACAACTATTATGCATGTTATTGTCCTAAAAAGGGTTTGGGAACCCGGGTTCTGCACCAGGGGACATGTATCAATGCAAAAAGAAGTTTTAAAAACGGTCGTTTTTCGGGAGCAGTCATTTTAATGATGCATAAAGTGAAAAAAAAAAAGTCAAATATTCCTTTAAATATCGTACCTGGGGGGTGTCTAAAGTATGCCTGTGAAGTGCCACGTGTTTCCCGTGTTTAGAACTGTCCCTGCACAAAATGACACTTCTAAAGGAAAAAAAAGCCATTTAAAACTGCTTGCGGCTTTAATGTAATGTCTGGTCCCGGTAATATGGATGAAAATCTTTAAGAAAAATGGCATAGCTACCCCATGACCCCCCCCCCCCCTACCCCAGCCCATTACCAGCCCCTTTGGGTCTTGTATGGATATTAAGGGGAACCCCGCACATAAAATAAAAAAGGCCCTATATACTCTGAACAGCCGTATACAGGCGGTGCATACAAGACAGGGACTGTAGGTTTGTTCTTATGTAGAATCTGTTTGTAATTTTGAACAGGTACATTGTTGAAGTGTAGCTCCAGCCCAAAAATCTATTTTTAAACTTTTTGGAAAACATAGGTAAGGGTTATCACCCATGTAACATTTGTTTTGCTGTCTGTGCCCCTGTTCAGAACATTTCACCTCACTTTCCGTCCCAATGTCAACTGTTTTTGAAATGTGGTGTTTTTCTTGAAACAAGGATTGCTGATAAAGCATCAGTACAGAGGAGACACCTTTCTCCCATATTTATTCTTACAGGAGAGAATTTTCCTTCCTAGGGGTAGATTTCCTCTCACTTCCTGTTGTCTTCTTGCGTTTGCAAGTAGGAGTCGTTTGTAAGTTGGATGTTTGAAAGTAGGGACCTGCCGTATATACTCTGCAGAAATAGGCCCCTTAGTTGTTGGTGTTGGCACAACACTGTAAGCACTCACAGTTACTCTTGGTTGGTGCTGGAACGCCCTGCTGTCAACTATTATATCAGGAATTTTAATTACATATAATTGTTGAACAGTGGTAGTAAAAATTGGGCCTTTGATGGTGGTGCTGGTGCCACAACACTGTAAGCCCTGACAGTTACTCTTGGTGGGTGCAGCAATGGGCCCTGCTGTGAATTATTAGATCAAGAATTGTAATTGCATGCCCCTGTTGAACAGGGGCTGAAAAATTGGGCCTTTCGTGGTGGTGGTGGTGGTGGTGGTGGTGTTGCCACAACACTGTAAGCCCTCAGAGTTACTCTTGGTGGGTGCAGGAATGGGCCCTGCTGTGAATTATTAGATCAAGAATTGTAATTACATGCCCCTTTTGAACAGGGGCTGAAAAATTGGGCCTTTCGTGGTGGTGGTGGTGTTGCCACAACACTGTAAGCCCTCAGACTTACTCTTGGTGGGTGCAGGAATGGGCCCTGCTGTGAATTATTAGATCAAGAATTGTAATTACATGCCCCTTTTGAACAGGGGCTGAAAAATTGGGCCTTTCGTGGTGGTGGTGGTGGTGGCGTTGCCACAACACTGTAAGCCCTCAGAGTTACTCTTGGTGGGTGCAGCAATGGGCCCTGCTGTGAATTATTAGATCAAGAATTGTAATTACATGCCCCTTTTGAACAGGGGCTGAAAAATTGGGCCTTTCGTGGTGGTGGTGGTGGTGGCGTTGCCACAACACTGTAAGCCCTCAGAGTTACTCTTGGTGGGTGCAGCAATGGGCCCTGCTGTGAATTATTAGATCAAGAATTGTAATTACATGCCCCTTTTGAACAGGGGCTGAAAAATTGGGCCTTTCGTGGTGGTGGTGGTGGTGGCGTTGCCACAACACTGTAAGCCCTCAGAGTTACTCTTGGTGGGTGCAGCAATGGGCCCTGCTGTGAATTATTAGATCAAGAATTGTAATTACATGCCCCTTTTGAACAGGGGCTGAAAAATTGGGCCTTTCGTGGTGGTGGTGGTGGTGGCGTTGCCACAACACTGTAAGCCCTCAGAGTTACTCTTGGTGGGTGCAGCAATGGGCCCTGCTGTGAATTATTACATCAAGAATTGTAATTGCATGCCCCTGTTGAACAGGGGCTGAAAAATTGGGCCTTAGGCACTGGTGGCACAACACTACAACCCCTCACAGATACTGTACTTGGAGCACAGCAATGAGCCCTGTTGCAAAGTATTGCTTCAAAAATTGTAATGACACGCCCCTGTTAAACAGGGGCTGAAAAATTGGGCCTTAGGCACTGGTGGCACAACACTACAACCCCTCACAGATACTGTACTTGGAGCACAGCAATGAGCCCTGTTGCAAAGTATTGCTTCAAAAATTGTAATGACACGCCCCTGTTAAACAGGGGCTGAAAAATTGGGCCTTAGGCACTGGTGCCACAACACTCCAACCCCTCACAGATACTGTACTTGGAGCACAGCAATGAGCCCTATGGCAAATTATTGCTAAAAAAATTGTAATTACACGCCCCTGTAAAACAGGGGCTGAAAAATTGGGCCTTAGGCACTGGTGCCACAACACTCCAACCCCTCACAGATACTGTACTTGGAGCACAGCAATGAGCCCTATGGCAAATTATTGCTAAAAAAATTGTAATTACACGCCCCTGTAAAACAGGGGCTGAAAAATTGGGCCTTAGCCACTGGTGGCGGCACCCATAAACAAAAATGATCTTCCAAGCTATCATCATCAATCGTATCATTGAGGACTCGGAGGAGGAGGATAGCCAGTCAACATAACAGCACAGGCACTCAGCATCAGCATCAGTCTTGAAGGGATGTGACATGTTAAAATCAATTAGTCTGTTATATCAGCATCAGGTGTGTGGTAGCTGGTGGTGATCCAAGACTGGTTCATCTTGATGAAAGTCAGTCGATCAACCGAGTCGGTGGACAGGCGCACCCTGTGATCCGTGACAAATCCTCCAGCAGCACTGAATGTGCGTTCCGAAAGAACGCTGGATGCAGGACAGGCCAGTAGCTCAATTGCATACTGTGCAAGCTCTGGCCAGTGATCCATCCTCAAGACCCAGTAAGCCAGAGGATTTTCGGTGGGGAAGGTGTCCAAGTCTGACCTTGCCCCTAGATATTCCTGCACCATGTTTATCAGACGCTGGCGATGGTTGCTGGAACCGATCATACTTTGGGGCTGCGGACTAAAGAATTGTCTGAACGCATCGGTCAGACGGCCACCTTCCCCACCGCTCCTTCTTTGACTGGCCGAAGCCTCAGCAACTCGTTGTCCAGGACCAGGAGTTTGTAACCTCCCAGTCTCTGGGAACGCGTTGCACAGACCTTTCTGCAAGGCCTCCCGGAGTTGTCTCATCCTCTGCTCCCTCTGCGACGGTAACATAAGGTCCGCAACCTTACCCTTGTACCGTGGATCAAGGAGAGTGGCCAGCCAGTAATGGTCCCTCTCCTTGATCCGAAGAATACGAGGATCCTTCCGCAGACTTTGCAGGATCAGGGAGGCCATGCAGCGTAGGTTTGCTGAGGCATTCGCTCCGGAGTCCTCTGGGTCACTAAGGACGACATGATCCGCAGTCACCTCCTCCCAGCCACGTACAAGTCCACTGGTTTCTTGGGACTGTAAATCATCCCTAAAAGACTGCTGCTGATGAGTGCCAGGCTCCACCTCCATGCTGACACAATCCTCCTCCTCCTCCTCCTCCTCTTCCTGTGCGATGGGTGGGACAGAAGGAACACTGTCTGGGTAAAGGGGGCCTTGAGAGGCAAGGAAGTCCTCCTCTTCCTGCCTCTGTTCTGCCTCAAGTGCCCTGTCCATTATTCCACGCAGCGTGTGCTCCAACAGGTGGACAAGAGGTACAGTGTCACTGATGCATGCACTGTCACTGCTCACCATCCTCGTGGCCTCCTCAAATGGTGCCAGGACAGTGCATGCATCCCTGATCATGCCCCACTGGCGTGGAGAAAAAAAACCAAGCTCCCCTGACCCTGTCCTGGTGCCGTAGTCGCACAGGTACTCATTGATGGCCCTCTGCTGCGTGTGCAGCCGCTGCAGCATGGCCAACGTTGAGTTCCACCTGGTGGGCATGTCACATATAAGGCGGTTCTTGGGCAGGTTCAACTCCTTTTGCAGCTCAGCCAGGCGAGCACTGGCATTATAAGATCTGCGGAAATGCACACAGACTTTCCTGGCCTGCCTCAGGACATCCTGTAAGCCCGGGTACCTGCCCAAGAACCGCTGCACCACCAGGTTAAGGACGTGAGCCACACAGGGCACATGGGTCAGTTGTCCCTGTCGAAGGGCGGAGAGGAGGTTGGTGCCATTGTCGCAAACCACCATTCCTGGCTTAAGCTGGCGTGGCGTCAACCACCTCTCGGCCTGGCCCTGCAGAGCAGACAGGACCTCTGCCCCAGTGTGGCTTCTGTCCCCCAAACACACCAGCGCAAGCACGGCATGGCATCTTTTTGCCTGCGTACTTGCGTAGCCCCGTGAACGGCTACGGAGCACCGCTGGTTCATAGGACAAACCACAGGAAGAGGCCATGGAGGAAGAAGAAGAGGAGGGGGTGGAGGAGAGAGGTGTGTCACAACCAGTAGTAGCATTTTGGAGGCGTGGCGGTGGGACAACCTCCAACACTACTGCACCTTGTACTGCATCCTTCCCAGCTGCCAAAAGAGTGACCCAATGGGCCGTGAAAGAAAGGTAACGTCCCTGTCCATGCCTGCTGGACCATGAGTCAGCGGTAATATGCACCTTACCGCTGACCGCCCTGTCCAGCGAGGCCAAGACATTGCCTTCCACATGCCGGTAGAGAGCCGGAATAGCCTTCCGTGAGAAAAAGTGGCGTTTGGGAACCTGCCACTGAGGAACCGCACATTGCACAAACTCACGGAAGGGGGCCGAGTCTACCAACTGAAAAGGCAGCAGTTGAAGCGCTAGCAATTTAGCCAAGCTAGCATTCAACCGCTGGGCATGTGGATGGCTGGGAGTGAACTTCTTTCGACGGTCCAGCAGCTGGGGCAGGGAAATTTGCCTGCTAGAATCGGACGTCGGTGTACTGCTAGCAGAGTGGCCGCAAGTACTTGGCTGTGACACACCTAATTCTACACCTTCATTCCTCTCAGTGCATGTTTCAGAGAGGACTGAAGTTATAGTGGGGTTGGAGATCCCAGCTGATGCGGTGCAAGGAGAGGTCCGCTTTGTTCTTTGGTGTGGGTCTTTGAGGTAGGCTTGCCAACGAGCTGCATGGCAGGTCAACATATGTCTGGTCAGGCATGTGGTACCCAAGCGGCTGATGTTTTGGCCACGCGATATATGCTTGAGACATATGTTGCAAACAGCAGCTGTGCGATCTGATGCACTAGCCTCAAAAAAGGCCCACACCAAGGAACTTTTTGAATGACGGGCAGAGGCAGCGCCCTGCACAGGCTGAGCTCTGCGGTGTGATTCCGTCGGTGTACTGCCCTTACGCTGGCCACCAAAGGTCATCCTGCCTCGTTGGAGATGTGCCTCCTCCTCATCCTCCTCCTCCTCCTCTCTCCTATTAGGCACCCACGTGGAGTCAGTGACCTCATCATCCCCTCCCTCCTCATCACTGGAGCCAATCTGGCAGTATGCTGCAGCTGCTGGAACATGACTGCCAGATTGGTGTCCTTCTTGAGCATCCCCTCTGTCTGCTCTCACCCTACTTCCTTCCTGTAGCTGGGTTTCATCATCAGACCCTTCGAAACGCTGGGCATCCTCCTGGAGCATGTACCCAACACTGTGCTCAAACAGTTCGGGGGACTCCTCAGGAGGAGGACATGGTGGGTCTAGGGAAGGAGTGACTGATGATGAGTCTGACATTGATACCAGGGAAGAGGACGCTTTGGCAGCTGCTTTGCCAGTACCCTGAGCCTGGGTGAGAGAGGATGAGGAGGAGGAGGAGGGCTTGGTCATCCACTCTACCAAGTCTTCGGCATGATGTGGCTCAACATGTCCAGCTGCCGAAAAGAAGGACAAGCGTGTCCCATGGCCATGTGCTGATGACAATGCACCGCGTCCACGACCAGCACTGTTGCCCCCAGACACAGAGCCTGCTTGCCCTCTTTTATTGCCTCCTGACTGTCTGCCTCTCCTTGTTTGCCTTCCAGACATTCTAATAGATGGCCTGCAGGGAGATGGGAAAAAAGCAATAAGGGCTACCTTCAGGTGTCCTTCTCTGTCCCTTTACTTAAGGATTTCTAAATATGGTTGAGGATGATTGCTTTTGCACAGAATAGCACAACGACAATTTCCCTGACTGTCCAAAAAACAAGGATTTCAAAGATGGTTCATGAGGAATGCTTTAGCACACTATAGCACAAGGAGAATTCCCCTCACTTTCCTTCTTTGTCCCCAGAAACAAGGACTCGCACAGTGAAAGAAACTGACACTCTCCCTACCTAGAGTTTTCTGTCCCTAGAAAAAATGTTTTTTTAAAGCACACTATAGCACAAGGAGAATTCACTCACTGTCCTTCCCTGTCCCTAGAAACAAGGACTTGCACAGTGAAAGAAACTGACACTCTCCCTACCTAGAGTTTTCTGTCCCTAGAAAAAATGTTTTTTTAAAGCACACTATAGCACAAGGAGAATTCACTCACTGTCCTTCCCTGTCCCTAGAAACAAGGACTTGCACAGTGAAAGAAACTGACACTCTCCCTACCTAGAGTTTTCTGTCCCTAGAAAAAATGTTTTTTTAAAGCACACTATAGCACAAGGAGAATTCACTCACTGTCCTTCCCTGTCCCTAGAAACAAGGACTTGCACAGTGAAAGAAACTGACACTCTCCCTACCTAGAGTTTTCTGTCCCTAGAAAAAATGTTTTTTTAAAGCACACTATAGCACAAGGAGAATTCACTCACTGTCCTTCCCTGTCCCTAGAAACAAGGACTTGCACAGTGAAAGAAACTGACACTCTCCCTACCTAGAGTTTTCTGTCCCTAGAAAAAATGTTTTTTTAAAGCACACTATAGCACAAGGAGAATTCACTCACTGTCCTTCCCTGTCCCTAGAAACAAGGACTTGCACAGTGAAAGAAACTGACACTCTCCCTACCTAGAGTTTTCTGTCCCTAGAAAAAATGTTTTTTTAAAGCACACTATAGCACAAGGAGAATTCACTCACTGTCCTTCCCTGTCCCTAGAAACAAGGACTTGCACAGTGAAAGAAACTGACACTCTCCCTACCTAGAGTTTTCTGTCCCTAGAAAAAATGTTTTTTTAAAGCACACTATAGCACAAGGAGAATTCACTCACTGTCCTTCCCTGTCCCTAGAAACAAGGACTTGCACAGTGAAAGAAACTGACACTCTCCCTACCTAGAGTTTTCTGTCCCTAGAAAAAATGTTTTTTTAAAGCACACTATAGCACAAGGAGAATTCACTCACTGTCCTTCCCTGTCCCTAGAAACAAGGACTTGCACAGTGAAAGAAACTGACACTCTCCCTACCTAGAGTTTTCTGTCCCTAGAAAAAATGTTTTTTTAAAGCACACTATAGCACAAGGAGAATTCACTCACTGTCCTTCCCTGTCCCTAGAAACAAGGACTTGCACAGTGAAAGAAACTGACACTCTCCCTACCTAGAGTTTTCTGTCCCTAGAAAAAATGTTTTTTTAAAGCACACTATAGCACAAGGAGAATTCACTCACTGTCCTTCCCTGTCCCTAGAAACAAGGACTTGCACAGTGAAATAAACTGGCACTCTCCCTACCTAGAGTTTTCTGTCCCTAGAAAAAATGTTTTTTTAAAGCACACTATAGCACAAGGAGAATTCACTCACTGTCCTTCCCTGTCCCTAGAAACAAGGACTTGCACAGTGAAAGAAACTGACACTCTCCCTACCTAGAGTTTTCTGTCCCTAGAAAAAATGTTTTTTTTAAAGCACACTATAGCACAAGGAGAATTCACTCACTGTCCTTCCCTGTCCCTAGAAACAAGGACTCGAACAGTAAAACACACTGACACTCTCCCTACCTATCCTTCTCTTTCCCTAAACTAAAGGAATCCAGGTTAAGCAAGAAAGAAATAAATGTCACTGTCCCTGCCTATGCTGCTCTTTCCCTGCTCCGGAACACACTACACTAGGCCGCCGTGCTGGCGGCCTTTTATAGTGTGGGGCGTGTACTAAACACCCTCAGCAATAATTGGCCACAGGCATCCTGCCTGTGGCCAATCATTGCTCTCCTCGCTGCCGGCGCTGTGATTGGCCAAGCATGCGGGGTCACAGTGCATGCTTGGCCAATCACAGCGCCTGGATGACACTGCGATGGCGTAGTGCATTGTGGGCCGTTCGCGTCACTCGAATTTGGCGCGAACGGCCCAAATCGTTCGATCTTCGTCGAACGATCGAACAGCCGATGTTCGAGTCGAACGTATGTTCGACTCGAACACGAAGCTCATCCCTAGTCCTCATGATACCCAAGGTAATAATAAATCCGAGCTCCCCCCCCCTCCAAAAATAAAAAGTCAGCAGCTACAAATACTGTGGCTGCTGACTTTTAATATTACATAGTTACATAGTTAGTCAGGTTGAAAAAAGACACAAGTCTATCCAGTTCAACCATAATATTAGGACACTTACAGTACCTGTCCAGCAATGTCCGCACCCCAGCTGATTTTCTGATGGGCTCTTGGTTGCTGCTGCTGCCATTCATGGTAAGGGAAACCGGCAATGAAGCCTTTCGGCTTCACAGCCGGTCCCCTACTGCACATGTGCGAAGCACGCTGCACTTTCTAACTGGCCTGGCGGCGGAGGAAGGAGGAGAGGGGCCGAACTTCCAGGGGACCTCACCACATCCAGGTCTCCCGGAAGTTGGGACTGGTACCTGTCAAAAACAGGCACCAGTTCCCCCCTCCCCCCGAAAGGTGCCAAATGTGGACCAGGAGGGGGGAAGAAGCAAACAAGCGGAACTTCCCCCTTTGGACGGTGCTCCGCTTTAACTTCCTGTTTTCCTTTTGGGATATATTTATATACAGCAGAGGTCTCCAAACTTTCTAAACAAAGGGCCAGTTTACTGTCCTTCAGTAAACAGACTATTTGCCTTTAGTAAATCAACCCCAGAGACTTTTATTGACTTGTATTGAAGGGCTTTGGCAAAAAAACACCAAAAGCTCCTAAACAAGAGTTTAGGATCAGCCAGTGTACATGAAGCCTTAGAGCAGCAGCCTTTCTCAATAAGGGTTCCATAGAACCCTACGGTTCCTCCATAGGTTGTTAGGGGATCCTTGAGCAATGACCAATTTCTGTCTTAGATAAGTAACCACTGACAACCATATGACCTTTTTAGCAATATGTACTCTTCCCAATGACAGCAAATGGAAGCAGCATTCTTCCTAGTTACCATCACACTAATGTATAGTGAGCTGTAGAAATAGTAGTTAATGGCAGGGGTTCCATGAGACCAAAAAAATTATTTCAAGGCTTTCTCTATGTCAAAAAGGTTGATAAAGACTGCTTTAGAACATGCAGGCTAATGGGCACATACAGTACTGTCCTATTGTCGGTCTTCCACTTCCCTGTTGGCCCATAAGAGAAAAACTTGGCACTGCCAGGACAAGGAGTGTACGTTACTCTCCCTGGCCTTGCCAGGATCGGTGGCTGACAGGCTATAATGAGGCCTAAGAACTGGGGGCAATGGAAATGCTCCTAGCCAAGTGCAAGCTCTGACTCAATGTTGAGTTAGAACTTGCACAAATCCAGAAAGCTAACTGGAAGGGCTCCCTATCCGTTCTGCCTTATTGAAATTGTTTCTTTGCCCTGAACATGCCAACTACAGGTTTACTTTAAAGGTCTGAGATATTTTCATACAAATTATCTCAATTTTACAAACTGAACTTCTGTATCCTTGAATCACCCTCTCCCCCCTCGCTCCCCCCCCCCCCCGACATCTCTTTTATAGCTTAAACAAAGGCACTAGAGGCATATGGCTTCTTGAACTCATCATCTTCAGGGAAAATCTCTGGAAAATCATCTTGTCAAGCCCAAAAACTGTCATACTGCAGCCTTCAGCAAGGCCTCTAGCCAAAGGTAGATTAGGAATGTACATTGCAACAAATTGACAGTTGCATGATCACAGGGAAATCCTTGGCACTGGGTATTTTCTATCTGCTTATATCTTATTAAATCTCAGCTTTCATTCATTATTTTCAGATTCACAGAAGGAGAGCTTTTCAGAATCTATCACCAAGTCTTATGAAGAGTCGTAAAAAAATAAAAATAAAAAAAACAGCGATACGTCTTTAGGGGAAGATTAGACAGCTTAACGGGGAATCTCTCATTAAGCAATGTTTTAATCCTATTTAACTTTAAACACAGCCATAATTAAGAGCTGTCTTGTCTTCTGTTTGATAGCTGCACCAGGCTATTAAAAAGGAAGAAGATGCCTAAAATAAGCTAGTCAAATATTAAGACATCGTGTATGATATTTGAGTCGGCTACCAAGTGTACAGATTTCTGGATAATTTAGGAACCCCTCAGTCCAGTTAAGAGCCAGTCAACAATTGGCAGGAGCCATGGGTCATGCAGCTTAAATAAAGAGGTTCACAAGTCAGCAACTAGCAGGAACAATCAATGTTATGTATTTTTGCAAGTCAGCAGCTGTTCTTGAAAAGTTGGAAGGCCATGAGCCAGGAGATGCCTTAAAATGCCGCCAACCACTATCCATAAAAAAAAAAAAAGGATGACTTTTTCAGTGTGGATTAAAGATAAACGATTCAATTTTTTCATAAAAAACACAATATTTAATTATCTAATGTATTCATTTTAAATCATGCAAACGTCTTTTAACTTGAATTTGCATTTTTAACATAGGTCTCTACTCAACAAGACTTCTGCTGAAAGAGGGATAATACATAGGCCAACAATGCTGTCAATCTGACACTGGGAACTTGCTGACAGGAGGACAGAGCAGAGTGGTGACCTCAGCAGTGTGGTGTGCTGCTTAAAGTGGGAGTAAACTTCCTTGTATGATTCTTACATATAGGTAAGCCCATAATAAGGCTTACCTAAAGGTACAGTAAATATCTCCTAAACGTGCACTGTTTAGGAGATATTTACTTTAGATTCAACTGGTGACGTCACCGGCGCATTCGCTCTAAAGGAACGGCATACCTGTGACGTTCCTTCAGAGCAAACAGTGACTTCCGCGCGCATGCGCGACCTCATCACTGGCTCAGCCATTCATATCGTCAAAGCCTGCGAACCCGGAAAGGAAGACCGGGTGAAGATGGAAGCACCTTCGGTGGTGACAACGTGACGCTGGAGGGCTTCATTTTCAGGTAAGCCTGTCATAATGTGCTAGTATGCAATGCAAACTGCCCGGTGCCTTTTTATTTTTAATGATGCGTTTTACTACTGCTTTAAATGTCTGAACAACAGGATGAGGTCAATAAACAAGATGCATTGCTTGAAGTGTATGTTGAAGCATTACACAAAAATTTATAAATCCTCCGTCTACCCCCTTAGATCATGTCCCAACATTATTTTTTTATCTACTTTGTTCCCGTATTGAGAAACAGCATTAATCCAAGTGACAAGCTTGCCAGGCGTGTAAAATTCTTGCAGGAGCAGCTACTAGGAGCTAGGTTACTACTGGGATAGGCACACCCCCAGAACTACATCTCTCAAGAGCCCTTTTAATATACACAATTTATGGGAAGGCTCCTGGGAGTCATGACAGCAGTACCCTTTAATTGGGAAAGAAAGCAATAAATGCACGTAGAGTGGCACAGAGGGGGGTGGGTAATAGATGGAGTTCTGTAGTGCACCAATTAATGGAATGAGGATGGAGGGCCACACAGTCCCACAGGAAACCAATGGCCCACTATGGTAGGTACCCAAAAAATAGATAAGTCTCTAAAACATAACTTGAGACATCTGGCACAAGAGACCAGTATTACAAAGCAAAACTAGATGGTTAGTCCCTGTGCGCCAATCCAGTTTGCCTATAATTTTATTGATCTTTGGGGAAGGTCCTGGCTGGAATAAGCGAGTTTATATAGGGGTAGGACCTCACTGATCGTCGTTTTCCACACTTGCAGTATTTTTAACAGGGATGAAACAGTAAGAAATGTGCATGTACAGTATTGCAGAGATGTACTGAATATACAGTATTTATGTTTTATTTTGCCCAGGAACATGCTTGATATTGAAACTGTGATCTCACCTTACCTTTTGGGGTAGCCCCATGTCTTTAGAGCATGGATCTGCTTGCATCCTGGGTTAATCTCAACCTCAACTTCTAGGGTCAATTGATGGCCCATTTTTTACTGCCCCCCTGCTTTTCAATAGGCCAGTGAGGACACATTGCATTTGCTGCTCAATAGGAAGGGACAGGGACCTGCAGGGGGCAAGCCATAGGCCAACTGCACAAGCTATAGGTAATTATATACATAAAAAAGCATATGGGGGGGGACGGATTTTCTAGGCGGGGGGTTCACTTGATGAGACCTGGGATGTAAAGAGGGGCTTGAGGTTCTGAGGAGCAGTGGACTAATGTAGGATATTTAGAGGTGCTATTGTGTTCCAGCCCATGCTTGAGTTTTTTTTTTTTTTTTTTTCTTTAGCGTTTATGAATACTACGACAGGGGCCCCTGGACGCCAGGACCCTATGTGTTTGAATCCCAAGTGCTGTATTGAGACTGTACAATGTCAAGTTGAGACTTTTATGTATTTTTTCTCTTTGTATGGCAAAACTTTAATAAAAATTATTGAAACATAAAAAGCATATGGGTTTTGGGGACCCCACACCCACTAAAAATAAATCAACATGCTCCCTCTATAGATCAGGAGCTAAGTTCGAATGAAAAACAAATCCATAGGTTCACTTTAACTATGTTGGAGAAAAGTAAGGTCATCAACTTGAGTGTCCTGTCTTGTAGGCTGTACCTAGGGCCACAAAACTGGCTGAACAGATTACCAATTGTGTGTATTTACTTGCCTATCTCGAGTTCAGCTTCAAAACAAGATTTTAGTCTTTTCCAATCCCATTCATCATCATGGGACAACTATTTGAATTGTATTTGCACGTAATTCCGAACACAGGACACGCTGGAAGCGAATTCATCAAAACACCATCCTTTTACAACCAGCTAAAACACACTCACAGAATAATCCTTAACATAAACAATACACAAGGCTACACCAATATTCACAGTTCAGGGGGCACCTGGCAAGACAGACTGACAGCTTCATTCCGGGATGACAGCAAACTTCTTTGGTGCTTCAGCAGCTCATGCCAGAGTACCCTTCACATAGGGACCGTGGTTGTAGCCATGCTGTGTGTATGCCGAAGCAAGCAATCAAGTAATTGCAAAGCAATGACAAGACAAAAACTCTAGGCCTTATAACTTAAACTTAAAAAGGAATATGTCACAAAAGAAAAGACATGTGCAGGAAGCCATAGATTGAAACTGCCCTTCGCTGTCTCTAAGGTTACATACATACTGGTTAAAAAGGAAGAGAAGCTGAAGATATTCATCTTCACTGTGCCAGAACATGCACAGTTTGGTTGTCAGAGACTGGTAATGTAAATTTTGCACTTGACATGTGGTTATTTTAACTTCACGGGTCCCCTTTAAAGCAACCCCATCTCTAGGATAAAAACAATCAAAAGAGTAAAAGTTGATGTTGCATATTTACTTGCTCGGATGGCAGTAACACCAATTTTTTCTCTCTTCCAGATGTGTTGGCCAACATTTCCCTTACAGTAGTTTGAGGTTCGTCCTACCTACGTCATTAAAGGACAAAGTAGTGACAGAGCATTAGGCGGGAGTAACGACAGCATGCAGCTGAGGGGCATACTATACAACATGCCTAGAAGAGTTGGACAGCATTGGTGCCCATAGCTCTGCAACAGAGCAAATAATCGACTCACCATTATCTGGACAACACCTTTTATCTGGTGGCTCTGTCTGAATTGTTCTATCCTAGCTTCAGGGTTGCTTTAAAGAGGACATTTTTTTATTGAACACAGTAATCAGAATTTTACTTTTATACTCCCGTACTGCACTGGAAATTAAGGATTGCTGCAAGTAACAAAAAAAGCTATTGGTTCCAAAATTTTCAACTATAAAGCTGCTTGGCCATTCATATCCCATCTTTGTCTGACCACATTAGATTGCTGTAAACCAGCCCATAGAGTTCACAATATAAATATGCCCTAAAGGAAACCTAGAACAAGTAAATATGGAAGCTGCCATTGCTGACCTCTCTCTTTGAAAGTACAAGTTAAGATTTAGAACTGGTGTCCAAAACAAATTGAGTATTTTGACAGTATCCTGGTCATTCAATTACACTGAAACTACAGGTTTCTTGACTTTCATGCTAATCCAATGACTTAAGTCGTTTCAAAGACAAGGCCTTGGAGCAAGTATACAGATCAGGCTCTTTGTGTTCACTCTCATTTACTAATCTGCATACATGCTCCAGGTCAGTGAAGTATTGAAGCCAAGCAATTAGCATTTCCGGGAGGAGGTCTGTAATGGAAGCCCTGTATGGTTCTCCTTCGAGAGAAAATTCCAATTGGGTGATAAGGACAGATCTTCCTTCAGCTACTTTTGCTTTTCGGAATCTCAGCCATCTTTGCTTTTCAGAGTCTGAATGTGGTGGGGATGGTCAGGGTTCACCTCTCAGCAGCTTGTCCGGATCCAAGATGTCTTCATGTTGAGTTAAAACCTAGACCTTTTTCTTTTACGAAAAAGGTCCAGGTTTTAACTCATGATAACATGTCACATTTTGCCTCAATTGTGTGGTTAGCCACAAACACAGAATGTAAAAAGATCGCCCTGTTCCCAATAAGTCAAGACATGTAGCAATATGCAGCCGTGTACCTAAATATAGAAGATGTGCTTCAGGACACAAAGGTCATCTGTGACTCCATTCCATCAGCATTTGATGGACTTCACTTCCTGAAGATACTCAACATCTAATACTGCTTTCCTTTAGCAGGGAGGTCACGGACCTCTCATCAGTTTTGACATGGAACTTTAACCAGACAGATTTCACATACCTCGATAATCCTGTCATGAATCTGAAGACCGCCTTCTTTGGCAGCTGGGCCGCTGTCAACTATCTTGGACACGAAAATTCCTTCGCTGGAGGGCCCTTCCTGATTGTCCTGAAAGAAGAACATAATGTGTAAACAAGATGTTGCTTGGATTTTTTTTATGGTAAAATAATAAAATGATCTATTGATGTATTAAGAAGTACCTTCAGCTATAAGAAGGTTTTACTGTGCTACGCATTGATTTGGTTTGCAAGCTTTTTGATTGTTTTTGTACCTTCTCATCATAACCTGTATGGTTATTTTGTCTCATTGCATCTCAAGCTCTACTCCGTAGAAGCCATGGTTTATGGTTGTGGTTGGGATATGTGATGGGATGAGACATGTGGATACCTTCTAAGAAGCCTTACTGTGCTATGCACTGATTAGGTTGGGGGAGCTTTCGATTTCTTTAGTACCTGCCCACCATAAACTGTATTGTTATACCGTCTTGTCGGTTCTAAGCCCTACTCCAAGGATGTTCAACTTGTGGCCCCCCGGAGCCTTCTATTGTGGGCCGTGACCTCAAACCAGGGAAGTGCATGCCTGGGGTCGGTCGGCAATCCGTTGATTGCAATATAGGTTTGCCAACCTGCCATCCCAGAGAATCAGAGTGCAGTGAGCCGGCGCCAGCAGCGGAGGGAGCAGGCGGCCACAGAGGGAGCAGGAGCTACATAGGCAGATGTTACCTCTGTAGCGCCGGCTCCTGTCCCAGGCGGAGTGATACTAAGTGCACCCCGCCTCTAGTCCTTTCCAGCAGCCTGGACAGTGATGGCAGCAGCAGCTGCAAGAGGAAAAGAAGGTCAGTGTATTAAACAGTACATACATTAGGCATAATAATTGCTTTTACAATGGACATATTAGCACTTATATAAAAGGGTTAACAACTATATAGTTGCTTTCACACTGATCCGCAGGTGCAGCACAGTGCACCTGTAGCTTTCCTGCGGTATACCTGCATTGATCCATAGACTTCTATTATGTCCTGTGGGTTTGGTGCACTTTCTAAAAGCGCACCAAAACTCCTGAATTCAGGAGTTTTAGTGCGCTTTCAGAAAGTGCACCACACCCGCAAGATGTAAAATAAGTCTATGGCAAAGGTCAGCTAACCTGCAGGAAAGCACAAGTGCACTGTGCTACACCCGTAGGGCAGGTAAACTGTGAAATCAGCCTTATAGGGGGCTTAAAGCGGTGTTCCGACCCAAAAAAAACATTAAAAGCCAGCAGCTACACATACTGCAGCTGCTGGCTTTTAATAAATGGACGCTTACCTGTCCTGGAGTCCCTCAATGTCGGCATCGCAGCTGATGTTTCCATCAGCTGTCGGGTGCTGCCGCCACCATTGCTGGTACGGGAACCTGGCAGTGTAGCCTTTCGGCTTCATGCCGGGAACCCTACTGCTCATGCGCGAGGCCCCGCTCCTCTCTCCTATTGGCCCTGTGGCCGGGGGTGTATCCTGTCCCCCCTCCCCCCCCCGAAAGGTGCCAATTGTGGCAACGGAGGGGGGGAGGAATCAGATGAGCGTAAGTTCCACTTTAGGGTAGAACTTAGGGCTCATTTACATTTGTGGTTTGGGGGGTGGTAAACCCCCATAGTTCATCATTGTGGCCCACTACCAGATACCAAATCACTTAAGTGGCCCTCGCTCTTTAAAAGGTTAGGCACCCCTGCCCTATTCCACAGAAGTCATGAGTTCCATACACTGCAATGATAACGCCCAAAAACCTTGAGACAGCTGTATGCAGTTTTAGAGAAACAATTAGGCTATACCTACACTATAAACAAGTAGTTCTGAATGTTGCATGGCTCTGAGCACTGGCCTATAATTAGGAATAATCTTCTTATTTTTGGGAAATGAGATGGAATGAGACGTGAATATCTTCTGTTCTAAAAAAGCTTTACTGTGCTATGAACCAAAAACACGTGGCAGGGTTTTATCGTTGTCTGGGTCCCCATTGGGGTGATTTCCCTCACTGCCAATGGGGACATTGCAATTACCCGACAGAGGCACTATACATTCTCTATCCAAAACTCCAAATTAGTTTCTCATTTTAAATTTCAGTTTCAACAAATGCAATACAAAACATGAACAATTGGGGCAAGTATGTGAACCAGTGAGAACCATCACCTATTGGTTGTACTCAGGCTGGGAGATGCAGAGTTTGCAGCTGTCCAGTCACCTTCTTTATGGCCAAGCTATGGCTCAGATACCCACCTGGGCACTATCCTAAAGTGTACCTAAACCCAAGAACAAAAGTGTAATATACAGCTGCTTACCAATCTCTTTAGATGTGGTGGCTGCATTACTTTACTTTCTTTAGGCTTTTTATCCTATATTTATACCCTGTAATTGACATACTTCTTGCCCTATAGTTAAAACAAAAATTCACTGTACTGTAGCTATGGAAGGGCAGTGTTGTCATTTACATAGTTAGGTTGAAAGAAGACACAAATCCATCTAGTTCAGGGGTCTCCAAACTTTTCAGTACATGGGCCACATTGTGGATTTTACAAATATTTGTGGGGCAATAAAAATATATATTTTTTTTTTAACCACTTAAGGACCTCCTCACGCCAATATACGTCGGCAGAATGGCACGACTGGGCACATCAACGTACAGGTACATTGCCCTTTAAGAGCCCAGCCGCTTGTGACCCGGTCCTGAGCTCCGTGACCGCGATCGGGTCACAGAGCTGAAGAACGGGGAGAGGTGAGTGTAAACAAACCTTTCCCCGTTCTTCTCCGTGGCATGTCAGTGATCGTCTGTTCCCTGTCATCGAAACAGACGATCAGTGACGTGTAACGTGTAGCCACGCCCCCCTACAGTAAGAATCACTTCCTAGGGAACACTTAACCCCTACAGCGCCACCTAGAGGTTAAACCCTTCACTGCCAGTGTCATTTTCACAGTAACAGTGCATTTTTATAGCACTGATCGCTGTAAAAATGGCCCCAAAATGGTGTCAAATGTGTCCGATGTGTCCGCCATAATGTCGCAGTCACGATAAAAATCGCTGATCGCTGCCATAACTAGTAAAAAAAAAATATTATTAAAAATGCCATAAAACAGTCCCCTATTTTGTAGAAGCTATAACTTTTGCGCAAACCAATCAATTAACGCCTATTGTGATTTTTTTTTTACCAAAAATATGTAGAATACGTATCGGACTAAACTGTGGAAAAAAAATGTTTTTTTATATATTTTTGGGGGATATTTATTATATCAAAAAGTAAAAAATATTGAATTTAAAAAAAAATTGTCGCTCTATTTTTGTTTATAGCGCAAAAAATAAAAACCACAGAGGTCATCAAATACCACTAAAAGAAAGCTCTATTTGTGGGAAAAAAAAGGACGCCAATTTTGTTTGGGAGCCACGTCGCACGACCGCGCAATTGTCAGTTAAAGCGACGCAGTGCCGAATCGCAAAAAGTGGCCTGGTCCTTTAGCTGCATATTGGTCCGGGGCTTAAGTGGATAAGGAGTCTCCCTTACATTCATGAGTGCCCGTCAGAGTCTGTCCTTACATTCAGAAGGGCCCACCTGGATGACTGGAGAAGGGTCATGGATGGTTGGCTGGCAGTGGATGTGCCAGTCTGCGTGTTATGATGCCCAGACTGGCGCATCCACTGCCACCTAGCCAGGGTATTTTTATGGGCATTTGCTGAGGACTAGATAAAATCTGTCGGCCAGATGTGGCTCGCAGGCTGTAGTTTGAAGACCCCTGATCTAGTTCAACAAAGAGAACAAAATAAAAATAAATAGAAATTCTCCATATACACATTTCTATATCAACAGTTGATTCAGAGGAAAGAAAAACCCCCATGGTCCAATTTGCTCCAATTGTTTGATCACTTGAACATAACAAACACTTTACTCCATGTTTTATTGTTTGATCACTTGAACATAACACTTTACTCCATGTTTTATTGTTTGATCACTTGAACATTCAAACACTTGTGATTGAGCACTCAATGAAAAGCTGCCAATGTACAGCCTGCATTCAGCGACAAAGAGATCAATAAGTCATAACTGCAATCAAATCCTCACTTTTAGGATGTATATGTATCAATCTTCCCAAGCATTAGACATTAGAGCCTCTCAAAGGTTTCATACCAGAGAAGAAGCTATGACAATTATGCAGCCTATGAATCCCTGTCTGCCCCCGCTCCTAACATAACTGACTGTCCTGCATAGTTCACATAGCTCACATGTCCCTCTTTGGACCCCAATCCCCCCCCCCCCCGGTCTCTTCTTCTCCATCGAACATATAGATCTGTATATTTAATTGTACACTTTACATTTTTAGATATTGTTTTTAAATTGTATTTTAGAGATGGTATGAACACCCATGCGATCCGGTTCCACTGCGATAAAAAAAAAAAAAAACTTCCTGCATCTTTTTAATGCGGATGCAGAGTGATTTGAACCATTCAAAATTAATTACATCGAATCGCATGTGATTTGCATAGGAATGTGGTGCGAATCCTGTGCGAATGATGCGATGTGACAGTGAGAAACGAGGCTAAAGGTCTCCATAAAAAGTAAAGAGAAGAAATAAGGAAGAAAAGAAGAAACATGGGGAAAAAAGAATTACCATGGATTCTAGGGAGGTCACTAGGCCTAACCGCTGCTTCCTGGGAGAGTTGGGTACTTGAAATTCCATGAAGATATGCTACAAAAGATGCAAAGTTTGGTTCTGAGGAATATACAATGAAGTGTGTCTTCCTTCAAAGGCGTTGCTATGTAATGAAGGCCTTGCTCCAGTTTTGAAAAAAAAAAATTAAAGTCAGCAGCTACAAATAGTGTAGCTACTGATTTTTAATATAAGGAGACTTACCTGTCCCGGGATCCCGCTAGGGTGCCCACGTGTCCCGGATTGCCCGGGACTATCCCGCAATTGACATATCTGTCGTGGGTACCTTCATTCCGGGACAATACAATGTCCCGGATTAAATAGAGGACACAGCCACCCCCTACTAACTAATAACTACATTTCCGGAACAGGTTTCTAGGGTCAGCGCTGCCAGGCATCTTGCAACCAGTGACAATTTACTCTCAGACAGTGAGACCGGGAGCGAGGCCTGAGCCTAGTGCAGCACTGCTGTCCCCACCCACCTCGGCACCTCCTCTGGCACCCAGCGGCAAGCAGCAGGGACTGGTGTGATCTTCACTCTCCAGATAGTGACGCCACTCCTTTCCTTCTATGCACGTGGCTCATGCAGAGGGAGTGACAGCAGCACTGCATCTGGTGGCAGGCTATGGGTGGCAAGCGGCACTGCATCTGGTGGCAAGTGGCACATTCACCTGACAAATAACCCGCCGCCAACCCCGAGACTACATTACCCTCCCCCATCTTTTTTTGGGGTAGGTGAGAGAGGGGGTGTGTCCCTGAATGGCAGTTTGGAAATGTGGTCACCCTAGATCCCGCGATGTCGGCACCCCAAGCCAATTCATCAGTCGGCTTTGGGTGCAGGCGCCAGCACTGTAAGTAAAGGAAAGGCTTCACAGCTGGATTCCTACGGCGCATGCGCGAGTAGCACTGTGCTTTCTGAATGGTCCCGCCGTCTTATGGGACCTGTGTGTGTTTGGGTGGAGCTCCGCTTTAAGTTGCTACCTCTCTGATCACGACAAAAGGGGCTCTCAGCAGACAATAAACTGCAGTGTATTGAGGAGCACCCAGTACAAAGCTTTATATCATGTAGAGATCTTTTTGAAATGTTTATTGTTTAACCACTAAAGGACCCCAAGATTTTCCCCCTAAAGCCTCGTACACACGATCGGATTTCCATCGGACAAAACCGTGGATTTTTGTCTGAAGGACGTTGGCCGTGAACTTGTTCTGCATACAAACGGCAGAACTTATTCAGCTAACATACACGAAACGACGTGGTTTTTCAGCTCTTTAGCGCCAATTTTTGGGCAACTTCTGCTAATGTTGTCTGTACTTTGGATTTTAGTCCGACGGACTTGTGTACACACGATCGGATAATCCGACGGCACACATTTGTTGTCGGACAATTTGAGAGCATGGCCATCCAACATTTGTTGTCGGAAATTCCGACAACAATTGTCCGATGGAGCATACAGACGTTCGGATTATCCGACAAAACACGTCCAACACACAATTGGCAGAATATACGATCGTGTGTACGGGCCTTTAATGACCAGGCCATTTTTTGCGATACGGCACTGCAACGCTTTAACTGAGAATTGCGCAGTCGTGCGACGTTGTACCGAAACAAAATTGTTGTCCTTTTTTTTCTACAAATAGAGCTTTCTTTTTGTGGTATTTGATCACCTCTGCGGTTTTTATCTTTTGCGCTATAAACAAGAGTGACAATTCTGGAAAAAAAAACATAATATTTTTTACTTTTTGCTATAATAAAATATCCCCAAAAAAATGTCTTCATTTGTTTAGGCCAATATGTATTTTTATACATATTTTTGGTTAAAAAAAAATCCCAATTAGCGTATATTGATTGGTTTGCGCAAAAGCTATCGCGTCTACAAAATAGAGAATAGATTTATGGCATTTTTATTATTATTATTTTTTTTACAAGTAATGGCAGTGATCTGCGATTTTTAGCGGGACGGCGATATTGCGGCAGACAGATCGGACACTTTTGACACTTTTTTGGGACCAATGACATTTATACAGCGATCAGTGCTATAAAAATGCACTGATTACTGTATAAATGACACTGGCAGGGAAGGGGTTAACACTAGGGGGCGATCAAGGGGTTAAATGTTCCCTAGGGAGGTTTTTTCTAACTGTGGGGGGAGGGGACTGACAGGGAGTAGAGAGAGATTGCTGTTCCTCATCACTAGGAACAGACAATCTCACTCTACTACCCTGGCAGAATGGGGATGTTTGTTTACACTGGCAGACCCCCATTCTGCCTCTCTGTGGAGCACTGATTGGCTCCCCCGCCAGCGAATGGGCACGCACGTGGCCATTCGGAGGCACCCACAGATCGCCGAGTACGCACCCGACGTACAATGATGGCGATTCGCGCAGGAGAGCCAACCTGCCGCAGTATAACTGTGGCGGATGGTCGTTAAGTAGTTAGAGGGGTTGTAAACCCTCAAGGTTTTTAACCTTAATGCATTCTATGCATTAAGGTGAAAAACCTCCTGTGATGCACCAGCCCCCCAAACCTCCCCTTTTACTTACCTGAACCCGGATTTTCCAGCGACTGAGAAGAGCTCATCGGCTCCAGCCGGTGTCTCGGATCCTGATTGGATAGATTGATAGCAGTGCAGACATTGGCTCCCGCTGCTGTCAATCAAATTCAATGACACGGGAGCCAGGGGCGGGGCCGAGTCCTGCTGTCTGTGTCAATGGATGCAGCAGCAGGACACGGGAGCGCGCCCACACGAGTGCCCCGAGGGAGAGCGGCTCTCCAACGGGGCACTGGAGAAGAGCAGGAGCCAGGAGCGCCGCTGAGGGACCCCAGAAAAGAGGATCGGGGCCACTATACGAACCTTTACATATCCCTTAAGAGTATCAAATACATTCAACGTGTTTTGAGTACAGGCCTCCCCCTTCCTCAGGGCTTGATCAGTGGATGTTCATAATGGCTCCATGCATTGCCAGTAGGGTTGATCCTCTCAACAAATAAACATTTCAAAAAGACCTCTATGTAAGCATTATCAGCAGGTCAGCAATAAAAGCCTCCATATTTAAATTACTTTAAAGCAGGGGTTTCCAAACTTTGTAAACAAAGGGCCAGTTTACTGCCCTTTAGACTTTAGGGGGTCTGAACTGTGGCCAGTGAGGGTAGAAATTGTCCCGACATCAGTGGGAGTAAACAGTGCCCCATCTTTGATAATAAGTGGAGGAAAATGGCCCCATCTTTGGTGTCAGTGGGAGGAATTATTTCCCATTGTTGGTGTCAGTAGGAGGAATTATTTCCCATTGTTGGTGTCAGTAGGAGGAATTATTTCCCATTGTTGGTGTCAGTAGGAGGAATTATTTCCCATTGTTGGTGTCAGTAGGAGGAATTATTTCCCATTGTTGGTGTCAGTGGGAAGAATTATTTCCCATTGTTGGTGTCAGTGGGAGGAATTATTTCCCATTGTTGGTGTCAGTGGGAGGAATTATTTCCCATTGTTGGTGTCAGTGGGAGGAATTATTTCCCATTGTTGGTGTCAGTGGGAGGAATTATTTCCCATTGTTGGTGTCAGTGGGAAGAATTATTTCCCATTGTTGGTGTCAGTGGGAAGAATTATTTCCCATTGTTGGTGTCAGTGGGAGGAATTATTTCCCATTGTTGGTGTCAGTGGGAAGAATTATTTCCCATTGTTGGTGTCAGTGGGAAGAATTATTTCCCATTGTTGGTGTCAGTGGGAAGAATTATTTCCCATTGTTGGTGTCAGTGGGAAGAATTATTTCCCATTGTTGGTGTCAGTGGGAGGAATTATTTCCCATTGTTGGTGTCAGTGGGAAGAATTATTTCCCATTGTTGGTGTCAGTGGGAAGAATTATTTCCCATTGTTGGTGTCAGTGGGAAGAATTATTTCCCATTGTTGGTGTCAGTGGGAAGAATTATTTCCCATTGTTGGTGTCAGTGGGAAGAATTATTTCCCATTGTTGGTGTCAGTGGGAAGAATTATTTCCCATTGTTGGTGTCAGTGGGAAGAATTATTTCCCATTGTTGGTGTCAGTGGGAAGAATTATTTCCCATTGTTGGTGTCAGTGGGAAGAATTATTTCCCATTGTTGGTGTCAGTGGGAGGAATTATTTCCCATTGTTGGTGTCAGTGGGAAGAATTATTTCCCATTGTTGGTGTCAGTGGGAAGAATTATTTCCCATTGTTGGTGTCAGTGGGAAGAATTATTTCCCATTGTTGGTGTCAGTGGGAAGAATTATTTCCCATTGTTGGTGTCAGTGGGAAGAATTATTTCCCATTGTTGGTGTCAGTGGGAGGAATTATTTCCCATTGTTGGTATCAGTGGGAAGAATTATTTCCCATTGTTGGTGTCAGTGGGAGGAATTATTTCCCATTGTTGGTGTCAGTGGGAGGAATTATTTCCCATTGTTGGTGTCAGTGGGAGGAATTATTTCCCATTGTTGGTGTCAGTGGGAGGAATTATTTCCCATTGTTGGTGTCAGTGGGAGGAAAAGTGTCTTGTATCAGTGGAGGAATAGTGCCCCAAGGGCTGAATAAAGGCAAGCAAAGGGTCATATCCTGCCCCCAGGCCACAGTTCGGAAACCACTGCTTTAAATTACAAGTAAAGTGTTACTAAACCCGGGACCCTGTATTTACTATATCTGGTCTCCCACAGTACACAGAACATGGAAATGCAATTATTTTTGTAAATATAAACTGCTAAATATCATTTCTCATCAGCAGTATATAGCAGTCTTGTGACTTCTACCAATGTCTGGTAAAGCTTGTAGGATGAGTTTTCATTCTCCTCTGACTGTCCTATGAGACTGCAGGACCCCTGACCCTCTGTCTGGACAGCGCTGATTGGCCCTGTGCTGATCACATGCACTCTCCCATGGAAAAAAAAACTCTCTAGCAATACACACCAAACTGAGCATGTGCAGCTTGTCCCCTGGTGGACTCTGTCTTATCAGGAGATGGATTGGGGACAGTGGAAGAAGGGGAGGATCAGAGAAGACAGGATCAAACAGCCTTTTTACACAATACAGAAGATTAACCCCTTAGGTTCCACAGTGAGTACAACAAGCATGCTTTACTGCATATACAGACTGATTATACTGTTGTGGGTTTAGTATTATTACTTTAATTTTCAATAGGGTGGAGAGGGATTAAAACACCTGTCATGTTTTTATTGCTGTCTGTGCCCCCATTAGGGAGATTTACCCTCTCTATTTGTCCTTTTAAATGTTATCACCAAGAGAGAAAGTGAAAGAAAATCTCAAAATTTAGGTTTCCACCAACACAGGAAATCTAGTTCTGCTGACAACCAGGGATTTCCCTCACTTGGAAGGCTTTCCTCTCACTTCCTGTTTTGGCTATGGTACAGGAAGTGATGGTAAATATCCCAATAGGACACAGATAGCAAGAAAAAAACAGACAGGTTAGAACCCTCCCTTACTCTAGCCAAAATAAAAAAAATTACCTTTAGTTTCACTTTACGGTCAGTTTGTGATCAGCTGGTACTTCACTTTTACTCATTACGCCTGGAATTTTTTGACATATGTAAAAAAATAAATTCATTCAACGGTCTCGCATATTACTTCAGCACTTTCCTCATAATGGGGTGCCATGAAGTGGCTCTGCAGCTTACGCATGTATTTGCAAATGTGTGCAAACAAAACCCGTTTTTAACGCAAACTGTTAGACAGCATAATTTGGTTGTTTGCAGGCTGGTTGGTGAATTGAGCTGGGAATTTTCTTTGGCTTTGTTTGACATGCGTCGCCTTTCCATCTGCTCCTTGCTGTGAAGGCCAGTTATAGGTGGGGGCAAAAGTCATTTGTTTTTACTGTTGGAATACTGGAGAGGGGACGCACTGGACACATTTGCTGCCATGGTGTTATATGCTGGTTGTCCAGTGTGCCCCTGTGCCTTTAAGGAGGGGTGGGCTCCCTTCATGCTCACCTGTCCTCAACTATTATTATGCATGTGTTTCTACTATGGAGACTCTCAAAAATGTATAAAGTTAGGGCTACAGAAAATACTGGGGTGCCATGAAGTGGCTCTACAGCTTACGCAAATGTATGCAAACTAGACCCCAGTTTTTAACGCAAACTGATAGACAGGATAATTTGGTTGTTTGCAGGCTGGTTGGTGAGTTGAGCTGGGAATTTTCCTTTGGTTTTGTCTGACATGCGTCGCCCTTCCAAGTGCTCCTTGCTGCGAAGGCCAGTTAAAGTGGTTGTAAACCCTGTTACACCACTTGTACCTACAGGTAAGCCGATAATAAGGCTTACCTGTAGGTACTGTAAATATCTCCTAAACCTGCACGGTTTAAGAGATATTTACCATATATGCTTGCGCCGACGTCATTGGCGCATGCGCACTGAAGAAACGGCTCGCTTGTGCCGTTTCTTTAGCAGCCGTGCCGTGACCGGCGGCTCCCTAGTGATGTCATCGCGGTTCCGGCCAATCACAGCACCTGATTGTGACTCCGGGAGACGTGTCGCCGGTCACAGCGGTGTGCGGGGTACGCTGCAACTGCTTCAATCTAAGGTAAGTATTTAAAAATTAGCTAGTATGCGATGCTAATTATGCCTTTGTCTTAAAGCTCCGCTATAAAAAAAATATTAAAAGCCAGCAGCTACAAATACTGCAGCTGCTGACTTTTAATATATGGACACTTACCTGTCCAGGGTGTCCAGCGACGTCGGCAGCAGAAGAAGAGCAATCGCTCATCTCTTGGATGCCCCCACCGCCATCATGGGTGAGGGAATCAGGAAGTGAAGCGTTGCGGCTTCACTTCCCGGTTCCCTACTGCGCATGCGCGAGCAGCGCTGCGTGTCTTTCACTGGTCCCCGCTGTGTTCTGGGAGCTGTGTGTTTCCCAGAACACAATGGGGGGAACTGGGAAGTGACGCACCACCCGCAGTGTGGATTCCCGGAAGTGGGTGCAAATACCTGTCTCATAAAAATTGATGAATTGAACAGTATAAGGAAAGTACGAACAAAAATGGCAACTGCCCCACCTTTAAAGTGGTTGTAAACCCGAAAAAAACAACAAAAAAAAACCCTTTAAAGCGTAGCTCCACCCTAAAGTGGAACCTCCGCTGTCCGGATTCCTCCCCCTCTCCGGTACTACAATTGGCACCTTTCAGGGGGGAGGAATCCGGACAGCGGAGTTTCCACTTTAGGGTGGAGCTCCGCTTTAAAGGGTTTTTTTTTTTTTTTTTTTGGGGGTTTACAACCACTTTAAAGGTGGGGCAGTTGCCATTTTTGTTTGTACTTTCTTTATACTGTTCAATTCATCGATTTTTTTGAGGTTCAAAAAAATCAAGGAAAAAATAAATAAATCAATAAACCACATGAGCAACAAGCACAGCAAAAACGAATAAGTGTTCCAAGATGCTCAATTGTCGCATCTTTGATTTGGTCTTAAATGGACTGAGAGTGGGTGAAAAACTATCCATATGCTTCCGTTTTTCTTAGATATGATTGGAACATTGAAACACAATTTCAGATCACCCGATGATGGGATTAAAAGGTGACTCTGCTTTAGTGATCGGCTTTTCTATTTGAAGAAATGATGGCTTTAATAGCAGAATAGAAAGGAAAGTGAGAAATTGATGCTGTAAAGCCATAATTACAAGGGACATGCAGCCGACGTCTAGTTTTTAATTTGAAATCTGCCATTTGTACTAATAGATGATCCAATTATACATTTGTGAAATGTGTGTAAAAGGCAACGGAATGTCAGATCAAAAGCCTTATTTTTAATTATCATTGCCCTTAGGAGAACAACGAAAAGTCAAATATACGTGTCAAAATCTTTCTCTTATGCGGCGTACACACGATCGTTTTTCATGCCATTTTTTTAACCGACGTTTTTCTCGCATCCACACGATCATTAAAAAAAACGCTCGAGCAAAGCGCAGTGACGTACAACATGTACGACGGCACTATAAAGGGGAAGTTCCATTCGAATGGCGCCACTCTTCATGTTAGTAAACTTTGTTGAGCGGCGATTCGCCCTTTTCAGCCTCGTGCTTTTCAGTCCGTTACAGCGTGACAAATGTGCTATCTCCATTACGAACGCTAGTTTTACCAAAACGAGCGCTCCTGTCTCATACTTGATTCTGAGCATGCGCGTTTTTTTTCCCCTCGTAAAAGCATACACACTATCGTTTTTCACGTCGTTAAAAAAAAACGACATGAAAAACGACGTGAAAAAAAAAAGCATGTTCGAAATTTTTAATGCCCGTTTTTCACGCCGTTAAAAATGCTCTGGAGCCTACACACGATCGGTTTAAATGGCCATTTTAAAAAATGGCATTTTTAACGGCATGAAAAATGATCGTGTGTACGCCGCATTTTAGTTGTACTTGTTTGGAACCCCTCTGCTGATTACACAGACTCTGCTGAAGGGGAGATCAGTGTTTAGGCGCAGCGCTGACTGGTCATGTGACCGCGTCAAAGGCAGTTTGAGGTGGAAGATTCACAGGGGAGAGGTAGACATTTGACATCTGTCTTTTTCTTTTTACAGTTGCCCTAAGGGTGATGAATATTAAAAAGTCACAAAATATGGAAAACTTTCGTAGAGAGAAGAGCCAACACTATTTTTACAGTCTGGAATCATTTTTTGATAATAAGCTTTGTTCACATAAGACACAGCCAACACATTTCAGGGTACTATGCAACCTTCATCAGGGCTTTATTATAACTACAACAAGATCAGTAATCTATTAAATATTGGTTGTGTACTGCTATAGGGTAGATTTATATTGTAGTTGTCATTATGTTGACAATACTAACGAATGTCCCACTTATTATATCGTGTGCGTGTGTGACAGCGCTGGACCAATTAAACCAAAGTTTGGTATTGATGGATATATTTGTGGTGTCGGTCTTCCTTCCGGGGAGTATAACTAAAAGCAAAACTTTTTTTTAGCTTTGATTAGAGTGGAGAGGTATTGGATTACCTATCAGGTTTTGTGTATGCTGTCTGTGCCCCCATTAGGGAGCTTCACCCTCTCTATTTGTCCTGTTTTATCTGTATCACCAAACGTGAAAGTAAAAGAAAAGCTAAAATTTTGTGTTGTCCCCAGAAAAGTAATAGAGGGGAAATCTTCCAATGGGGACACTAGTTCTGGTGACCTGGGGGGCTCCGAGGGATTCCCTTAATTTGCAGCGATTTCATCTCACTTCCTGCTTTGGCTATGGGACAGGAAGTGAAGCTAAATCTCCCCGGTGGGACACAGATGGCAAAAATAAAAACTGACAGAGCAAAAAAAACCTCCCTTACTCTATCCGTAATAAAAAAAAACTTTTGCCTATAGTTCTACTTTAAAGGGGTTGTAAACCCTCAAGGTTTTTCACTTAGAGCATTCTATGCAATAAAGCGGAGGTTCACCCACATTTTCAACATTACTTTATCCACATACTTTTAACATTAACATACACATATGCCTAACCTTTTTTCTGCGGCTCTAATTAGCGTGAATCAGCTGTCCGTGATCCTACTTCCGGGTTTTCCTCCCGCGGGAGTAGGCGTGTCCTTTGCTTTCCCCGGCGGCGCTATGTATGCTGGGAGGTCTCCGCAATGTCTCCTGGGAGCAAAGTGTCATCCTTTCCAGGAGACAAAGAAGAACGCCTTCCACCGCTACCCGGAAGTCCGTGCTTGAGGGACTTCACAATGCCCACAAGCAAAATGGCAAATCCCAGGATCAGTTTTTATAAGTGTTTCTTTGAAACAAAAATGGACAGGGGATGATTTAAATCGCCAGACGAGTGAGTAATAAATTGTTATATGAAACCACATTGAATGGACTTAAATAAAAAAAAAAACGATGGACCGCGGAACCTCCGCTTTAAGGTGAAAAACCTCCTGTGATACAGCAGCCCCCCAGAGCCCCCCTTTTACTTACCTGAACTTGGTTTTTCCAGCGACGGGGACGAGCACACCAGCTCCAGCCGGTGTCTCGGGTCCTGATTGGATAGATTGATAGCAGTGCAGCCATTGGCTCCCGCTGCTGTCAATCAAACCCAATGACGCAGGAGACGGGGGGCGGGGCCGAGTCCTGCTGTCTGTGTCAATGGACGCAGCAGCAGGACACAGGAGCACACCCGCACGAGTGCCCCGAGGGAAAGTGGCTCTCTAACGGGGGCCCTCAAGAAGAGGAGGAGCCAGGAGCCCCGCTGAGGGACCCCAGAATAGCAGGACCGGGGCCACTCTGTGCAAAACCAACTGCACAGAGGTGGTACAGTAAGTATGAGATGTTTTTTTTTTTCCTAAAGCAAACCTTTACATATCCTTTAAAGGGTATCCCCTCCTGGCTTTCTCTCGTCTCCTCCCGTGATGACAAGATGGGCTAGGCAGATTCTCATTGGTCAGTGCCCTCAATGTGATGATGCTGACCAATTAGAATGCCTCTTATCTGTACACACACCGAGGAATGAGTAGGAGATTAAGCATCATCACGGTGTCTGAAAGTGGGGGATCACGGGACTATGGGACAGCTGCACCATGGGGGATGGGGAGGGGTTCCAGTGTAAGTTCACCTTACAGATTTTCTGTAAAGGTGAACTTACACTTTAAAGTGGTTTTAAAGGCAGAAGTTTTTTTTTTTTATCTTAATGCATTCTATGCATTAAGATAAAAAACCTTCTGTGTGCAGCAGCCCCCCCCCCCCTTAGCCCCATCTCGATCCAGCAATGTTGCACGAGAGCCTCGGCTGTCAGGAACTGTCCCTCCTTTTCGGCTGAGATACAGCAGCAGGCGCCATTGGCTCCCGCTGTTGTCAAAGTCAGTGACCCATAAGGAGTGAGAGGGGGCGGGGCCAAGCCGTGGCTCCGTATCTGAATGGACACACAGAGCAGTTGCTCAGCTCTGGTGCCCCCATAGCAAGCTGCTTGCTGTGGTTGCACTTTTCAGGAGGGAGGGGACAGGTGCGCTGGTGAGGGACCCGAGAATAGGAGGATCTGGGCTGCTCTGTACAAAACCACTACACAGAGCAAGTAGGTATGACATGTTTTTTTATTTTTAAACCCCCAAAAAAAACAAGACTTTAATGTCCGATGAAGGAGCCAATGGCAATAGATTCTGTTCCCTTGCAGACTAGGCATTCCCCGACACATGTTGGCTATACCTGTTACCTTCAATAAACTTCTCAAATAAACCCTCAAGTGGGACAATCCTTTGTTACTGGGTGCTCCTCCATAACCATCCATTTGTAATGTAATAGCCTGATGAAGGGAGTCGTTTAGAACCCTCAAAAGGTGGTGTCTGCCCACTAAAAATGGTATTCTATATCTAATTGAGACACATATTCTGAACCAGGGATCTGGAACTCTGCTTCTGATCAACAAAATATGGAGGCAGACGTTATCGACATCCTGCTGAAAATGTAAGGGTCTGGCAGTCATACCCGACTCCAGTACTTTCAAAGTCACAAGCAAAGAACAAGTATGCAGCCAGTGAAGTCACAGAAAAATGAGAACTCCTTATTCAGATACTTGTTGGGGTTCAGGAAGGATTTAGGTCATTAGATTAGTTCCACAACCAAACAACAAAGGCTGATTACGAGTTCTGTTAGAATGGTTGGCTAAAGCTGTCTGCAGTCACTCATAGATTAGGGTGACCAGACATCCCCGGTTTCAGGGGACAGTCCCCGGATTGAGGACACTGTCCCCGGACCAAGTCTGTCCTCAGTTTTGTCCCCGGATTGGATTTGAACAGGGGCCATTGGGCAATTTCACAGACAGTCAGTGCAGGGGGGTGTATTTTTCCATTTTCTGTGCCCCTTTCTGATGATAATGTGCTGGTCGGAGCGAAGGTAATATTTCTTCAGTTTCGGGTGCATGCCAATTCAGCTCCGCTCGCATGTTCTTCTGCCTTGGCTTAAGTCCCAGCCAGCCGCCTGCTTATCTCCTTGCCTTCCCTGGTGGAGTGATCTTCCTCCACTCCCCACCCAGTAGTAGCCGGGGCCCAGAGAGTAAGACTTGACAGGCTGTGAGGCGGGCGGCGGCGATGAGCAGAGAGTCGCTGATTGCCGCCATTACTAGTAAAAAAAAAATATGTCCCCGGATTTCATTTTAAAAATCTGGTCACCTTACCATGAATATAAAGATAGTCAGCTGTAATCAGAAGGCCTGGGTGAACATTATCCCATGTATAAGGGTGCCTTTAAGGTATTAGGCACATGGGACAGCCATTTTAAAGCCTGAAGCATCGCCTTCCTAGAAAGTAGTGACACTGGCAAGACAAAGGTGTATTTTTATGACTATTCTCTTCATGAGTAAAAGTGAGTTAATAGTTAACCCGCATATCTGTTATTTTTACTGAGCCACTTAAGCTGAAGAGGAGAGACAAAAAATTCCATGTTGACTCTCACCAAGGACAAACCTGAGAACTGTTGAATGGTAATCTTCTGCCAGATCCTCTTTAACATACCCAATCATATGCTGGATTTTTCTGTCTTTACATACCAGTGGCCCAATGGCCCTGCAACTGCAAACTAAACAGCACTTAAGGCATGCTAAAGTTACATACTATAATACTGACTGATACCATGCTTTACCATGCTTTAAGCATGATGGGGACCTAGCATCAGATATGTGTTTTTATTTTCTATTTCAAGCCACATTGGTTAGATCAGTGTTTTTCAACTCCGGTCCTCAAGGCGCCCCAACAGGTCATGTTTTCAGGCTTTCCATTTTTTTGCACAGGTGATTTGATCAGTTTCACCGCTTTAGTAATTACCACAGCCCTTTCATCTGAGAGAATTCCTGAAAACATGACCTGTTTGGGCGCCTTGAGGACTGGAGTTGAGAAACACCGGGTTAGATCATCAATATAAGTGGTATATTAGTTAGTTATTGGGGTGACCCAACTGCCAGGTCATTGTCATCTTGGTAAGTACCAGAAGGTACCAATGAATATACAGTAGATCTTAGAACAATAAAGAAATAAAGGTGGAGGAGAGGCATAGAAATTATTGTGTGAGGGGTGAAAAGGGGGTACCAGGGGAAGGGGGGGGAAGGGACCTCGGGACTGAAAGAACTCTCCTGAATGCCTGGAACTTTCAGGGAATAATTCAACTAGAGTGTGTCAAATAGTCAATAAAGAGTGATCAAAATCCTGTCCCTGTAGGAGTGTGTTATTCACGGGTCCCAAACCTTTTGTAAGCTTTTCAGTCGCCTATTGGGGCCACCGTTTTAGGGCCAGTCGTTTTATTCTTGACTTGGGCTATGTTAGGTTTGAACGGACCATCATATATATGTTTTACATTTTGGTGAATGCTGGCTAATGTGTTAAAGGCCCCCAAAGACAAGTCCAATTTCAGACATTTCCTGCTGAAACTGCTTAAATTGAAGCAGTGGGTGGACCTGCAAGAACCATCGGGCTCAATAGTGGGCTGTTGGCTGGTGCCCTGCAAAGACCACCAGGCAAACTAATTGCATTCAGGTAGTCATAGGTACCACAACAGCCTGAATACAATAGCCTGAAAGGGAAATACTTCCATCTGTTTGCCTGGTAATGGGGAATCAACTGATTGTAAATCAAGCCACGGATGGTCTTAAAGGTATTTACTACTACTCACAGGAGTCCCCCTGATGATGCCTTCATCTGCTTTTCTATGCAAATATATTTTGTTCTCCTATTAAAATCCCTTTAATGCCTCGTAGCTTTGCAAGAAAGAAAAACAAGGTGGTACCTCAGTAATGGTAGAAGGAATGGTAAACAGAGAACAAAGGCTGAGAGCTCTACTAGTGGGCATCATGTTTAGGCTTGGTGTTGTCAGTGGGATAAAAGGATCACTAGTAAGACGTAACCTGTCCTTCACAGAAACAGCCTGGCAAGAGAAAAACCTTGCTATAGTTTCTAATAGCAAAGCTCTTTAAAACCCCAACTACAATCTATGAACAATCTGCAGTTGGGAGGGCTTTTAATATGCAAATGAATGAATCTCATAACTAGACAGGATGAAGGGATTGTTGTCCATAGCTCAGTTTGGGATTCGGGAAGTGGTGTGCTGTGCCCACAGATGTCACTACCAGAATAAATATGTGAGTAGCTAGATGCAGGTCCTGTTATTTCCAAATTTTCCACATGTGTATGGCTTAAAAGGGAACTTTAACTGGCTATCCAAAAAGTAAGGGTCAGCAGCTACAAATACATACTTATCAGCCCAAGGAGTCCAGGGCTGTCTTCCTAGAACCTGAAGTATTTAGCGCTCTTTTTGTTCCCATGCTGCCATCTTGGTTTCTGAAACCGGCTGTGACTTTCTGACCATTTACATTCATACCCCTACTGTGCATGCGTGAGATCCGCTCACAGGGGTTGACTGTCCTTAAGCCTCTTGGGATGTGTGGCGTTTATCCCAGGAGGCTGTAGGCAGAGGGGATTTGACCAAGGACTACGTCATCCTTGTCTAGGTGAGGAATGAGGATGTGGAAACAAGTACCTGCCTATAAAGGCGCTTGCTACTCCAGAAAAATGTTCAAATGTGTAATAGGGAGGGTTAGGATAATGGCACGTGTTAATCATGAGTTAATCCATTTTAAGTGCTGAAGATTGGAGCGATGCTTTTTCTTTTCTGAAGTTGTAAAGTTTTGTTTAGTTTCTCTACCTTTTCTATAGAGAATGCTCGGTAAAGAAGAGGAACTTCAACAAAAATTCTCTTTAGCTCTGGATAACGTGGAGAAAGGTCAGAACCTCTGTACACCCTCCATAGGCATCTGTATCCCCATTTAGGAGATTTCTGCCCACTCCCACACAACAGGACATGAGAAAAATCTCTTGCTTTCTCTTTATTTGGCAGGTTGTAAACTGAACAGGACAATAATGTAACATGAACTATCGCAGCCTCAATACCAAATAGAAAGCCTTTCTCATTGGGTCAGGTGAGTCGGATGACATCTAATAAAGTCCTATGGCAGAGGCGATCGTCTTTAAACTCACCTGATCCAACAACCCACCGGAGAACCCCACCGAGGATTAAGACGTGGGACCTCAGTGGCATTGAGTGTGACCTTTCTTATTTTGTGTTGGGACAGATTATTCCCCACCAATGCTCACGCAATGTTGAGTGTATTTACTGTCACCGCAACTTCAACAGATGTAAGTTGCTTCCATTTTGATTTTATATAAAACTATTTTGAAGTACCTTATAAATTTGAGTTCTTTTTTACACTGTAAGGGCTCCCCAGCCTCCCTCTTTTTTGTCTGGTGGACACCACAAGTTGCCCCAAGGGTCTACTACCAACCATTTTGTGGCTGAACCCTTCAGATCTCCTTGGCCTCCATTTTAATTTTATAGTGAAAATATTTAGAGGTAATTGTTATGTATTTGAGTCATTCATTACATTATAAGGGCTCTCCTGTCTCCCTCTTTTCTTGTCCACTGGGCACTCCAAGTTGCCCCAAGGGTCTACCACCAACCTTTTTGTAGCTGAACCCCCTCAGATCCCCTTGGACCACCACAACCCAAATCCCCTTCTCATTGGGTGGTACCCGCATATCACTTTCCTGTAAAATGCTACTTGCGGCCCAAACTATACTTCCCGAGACCCTCATTTACTATTCACAGTGCACTGGACTGTTACCAGTGAAGGACAAGTCAGATCACCATACTGTTGTCTTCTAGACTTTTCACTACTGCCAATTCTGGCCAATTCCCTCTCGCACCGGTCCCACTGTTATTCCTTGGTGAAGAGGGGAGGGGCTCAGAGGTGTTAGGCAGAAACAGGCAATTCAAACATGGTGACAACACTGTAAATGTGCAAAAAAGTTCCTCAAAAGTGAGACTTTAATGGACCATGAAAAATGATAATTCTTGTAAAATTGGAAATTTATTGTTACATAAATAGAAATATATTTCTATTTATGTAACAATAAATTTCCAATTTTACAAGAATCATCTTTGTTCATGGTCCATTAAAGTCCCACTTTTGAGGAACTTTTTGGCACACTATGTATTAGGGATGTGGACCTGAACTAGTCTTATCCAGTCAGTTGGTAAAATTTTTGTACAACACTGTAAACAGTAAAGCCTCTGCTCAAAAGGAGCTTGCCATAGCTGTCCTCCACTCATCTCCCAAGCTCAGATGCCAGCCCAGATCATTGGGCTGTGCATATGGAGAAATCCAAGAACTCGAGACAGCTGTACTGTGAAAAAGTCATCCACTTTATTGATACAGTGTCATCCTCAAAAACAGCACCTAAACACTGTGTGGGCTGATGGAAAAGGTCAACGGGTTTCTCACCAACTCATCACTTACTCATGACTGGTCCAGACATGAGAAAGCGCTGAGATGGCATGAAACACGTTGACCTTTTCCTTCAGCCCACACAGTGTTTAGGTGCTGTTTCTTAGAATGTCCCTGTATCAATAAAGTGGATGATTTTTTCAGAGTGCAGCCGTCCAAGTTTCTGCATTCTCTATATGGTGACAACGCTGTCACACCCCTAAAGAGTCTGCATAGCATGGGTGGAATTAGTAAGAATAACAGGAAAATGCTAAGGCAAAATGTTGTGGTCATATTTCTGCATCGTCAGCCACCTAGAGGAAGCAGCTTTGACACTTTCACAGCCAGAATCAGCAGGTAGTTAATAAATACACTACAGTTTTCATTAGTATGGCTGTTTTTGTTACTTTTATTTAGTCTCTGGTAGATTTCCCTGCTTGTGCCCTTTGCCAGTAAAAATCTTTCAGACCACAGTCAACCTCCACTCTTTAAAACCAAAGTTTTGCCCCACCGTCCTGTGTGGTCACCAGATCAGAAAGTAAGGATAGAGGCCCCCAATGGGGATATAGGCAGCAATAAAAGCTTGACAAAAGTTCTAACATTTTCCTACTTTTAAAAAAATAAAAAATGGCTAGGGTTCCACTTTAGGAGAAGTGGCACATGCAAAAATAAAAACACAGTTAAACCGCTATTCGTTGTGTGCGTTTACAAGTGCACTTTCTGCTAGACTTAGACTTCCCCTTTAAAACACTATGAATAAGCAAAATGACTAACCCTCCAGAACTGATTTTTTTTTAAAATCCGCATTCTCCCACCTACACGGCTGTGATGCTGTTGACACTTTAAATCCGAGAGACCACAGTGACGCAACATAAGTCACAGGGAAGAAGTCTATAAACTTTCTACTCCCAGACCTGGTGGTATCGGAGGTTTTCTGGTAAAAATGCAGCCAATTAATATTCATATTTCTTTTTTTTTTACATTTTTTCCCGTCTTTTGCCAGTTAAGAAGCTTGGCAGCTGTGTGAGGGTTTGGTGAATAGCAAATTCATGCAGAAACATTTTTTTGGCATAGGAGATACAAGTTCCCACACAGAAATACCTTTATTCAAATAACGGAACAGAAGCCCAGTGTCAGAGCAACGCCAAGCTGTGCCGCTCCTAACGGCCCTCGGTTAGCTATATAAACCTCAGCTTAAAAATAGAGAAAGACATATTTGATATTGATCAGCCAGGAACAATATCAACAATTAAAGACTATGTAAACCCTGACAATCAACTTCCATTTTTTTGGGCCCTTTTTGTTTAATACCATTGAAAGTGCTTTGTTACAGTATATCAGTTTGACTAATGCAAAAAAAATAATTATAGATTCTGTTAGAAATCATGTCAGCTGATAACTTCTCATGCTCTCTCTGTCTGTGCTACATTGTTATCAGTTAGGTTGTTTCAGGGCTTCTTTTTTATTGGTAACGTGGGGGAACGCGGGGGAACGCAGTTCCAGCACCTTCAGCACTGAATGCACTGTAAGTAATGATAAGGGGTGCTGGAGGGTCTACTGCAGTGGTTCTCAACCTGGGGTTCGGGACCCCCTCGGGGGTCAAATGATGATTTGCCAGGGGTCACCAAATCCTGGGCTGTTCCTGAAGCCCACGCTGCTCTCCCAGCCTTTTCGCGGCCGCTCAGCAGGCTGTCCCTGGAGCCTGTGGCCGCTCAGCTGGGCTGTTCCTGGAGCCCGCAGCCACCCACTCAGCCTTTTCGCAGCCGCCCATTCAGTTCATGGCATGGCTGGTGGGCAGAGACTAGAGGTCAGCTGACTGGTGAGGAATGTGAAGTCGGAGGGGCTAGAGGAGACCCTATCTCCTGATTTCAGCATAGGTGTCACTGCTACGAAACCCCACGCAGTCGGAGACACAGTGAGTTACACTACCTGTGATTGGAGTTGCGATTAAAAGTCCCCACTACAGTTCTCAGATCAACAGATGACCTTGATCAAGAGCACCTAATTTGGCAGATCAGAACTCCCTCCAGCAATGCCACTCATCCCAACTCTCTGCCAGGACTGCCACTCATCCCAACTCCCCGCCAACACTGCCACTCATCCCAACTCCCCGCCAGGACTGCCACTCATCCCAAATCCCTGGCAGGACTGCCACTCATCCCAAATCCCTGCCAGGACTGCCACCCATCCCAACTCCCCGCCAGCACTGCCACTCATCCCAAATCCCCGGCAGGACTGCCACTCATCCCAACTCCCTGCCAAGACTGCCACCCATCCCAACTCCCCGCCAGCACTGCCACTCATCCCAACTCCCCGCCAGAACTGCCACTCATCCCATTCCCCCCACCCCCCACCCCCCCACCAAGGAGAAAGAGAAGTAAAAATAAAAATAGAGAATACATGGAAGGGAGAGGAAAAGAGGGGTAGGAACAAAGAAAAGGGGAGAGAAAGAATAAGAGAAAGAACAAGAAAGACGGCTAGAGAGAAGGATAGGGGGGAAAAAAACAAGAAATTAGCAAAGAGAGAGATAAAAGGGAAAGAAAAGGAGGACAAAAAGAAAGAGTGGAACATCCCAAAATGTACCATAAGGGGTTTAATACTGTACAAGTGGAAGGGACTCAGGGAATGCTAAATGTCCGTGGGTTAGGGGCAAAAATTACTTGTCTTGCCTTGGGTGCTGACAACCCACCCTACAACAATAATTTTACTGTTAGGGGTCCCCACAAGTTGGGAAATTTTATCAAGGGGTCACGTCGCTAGAAAGGTTGAGAACCACTGGTCTACTGATTATGGCTCCTGGGGGATCTATTTTTGTATGCTGGTCTATTGTTGCTGGGGAGGTCTATTGTTGCTAGTGGGGATCTATTGTTGCTGGGGGAAACTTATGTTGCTGGGGGGGGGTCAATTGTTGCTGGAAGGGATCTACAGTTGGGGGGAAGGGTCTATTGTTCCTGGCTGCTGGAGAGTCTATTGATGCTGGCTACTGGGAGATCTGTTCTTGCTGCCGGGGGTCTATTGTTGCTGAAGTGATATTTTGTTGCAGGGGTCCTATGTTGCTGGGGGGGGGTCTATTGTTGCTAAGGGAAGTATATTGCTGCTGGCTGCAGGGGATGTATTTTTCTGCTTTTCTTGTTATTATTAATATATTCCATACAAATTACTTAGCGTGACATAATGATACTTGGCTCTGTATTCTCAAAATCAGGTGGCGCTGAGAGGTGGGTAGGGTGTGGAACCAAGGGACGGTGCTCGGAGGTGGGTAGGGTGTGAAACCAAGGGATGGTGCTCGGAGGTGGGCAGGGGTGGAGACAAGAAGTGACTCAGAAGGGGGGGGGGGGGTTACAGCACCTATTCTCGGAGAAAAAAAGCAATGCGTTGTGTCTAGTTATCTCTTAGGACTACAGAACCCCCCCCCCCCCCATCTATGCTATAGAGAAGAGGACAAGAAGAGGTCTCTGTTGTCCTCTCCTTAGGTGCAGTACCTCCCTCCCAGTGGTGCACACTGTATGTAGCCTGTTATGCCTCGTACACACTTGTCATAAGAAATGCTGCTTATACAGGCGTTTGGCGGACCCTTAAAGTGGTTCTAAAGGCTGAAGGTTTTTTCTATGCATGAAAGTAAAAAACCTTCTGTGTGCAGCACCCCCTAATACTTACTTGAGCTCCCTCTCGATCCAGCAATGTGCACATGAGCATTGGCTCTCTGAGGCCTCTCCTTCCTCATTGGCTGAGACAGCAGCGAGTGCCATTGGTCAATCACAGCAAGTGAGCCAATAAGGAGAGAAAAGGGCAGGGCCGAGCCGCGGCTCCATGTCTCAATGTACATAAAGAGCAGCGGATCAGGAGCGCACCTGCTTGGGTGCCCTCATTGCAAGCTGCTTGCTCTTGGGGCACTCGACAGGAAGAAGGGGCCAGGAGCGCTGGCTAGGGACCCGAGAAGAGGAGGATCGGGGCCGCTCTGTGCAGAACCACTGCACAGAGCAAGTAATTTTTTAAAAAAAAATTTTTTGCCTTTAATATCACTTTAAAGTAGTTGTAAAGGCTCAAGATTTGTGCAGCGACCCAGCCCCCTCAATATTTACCCAAGCCCCACCTCGATCCAGCAATGTGCACGAGAGCCTCGGCTATCCCTCCTCATTGACTGAGACAGCAGCAGTAGCCATTGGTTCCCGCTACTGTCAATCACAGCCAGTGAGCCAAGGAGGAGAGAGCAGGGGCGGGGCTGAGCTGCGCTCTATGTGTGAATGGACGCACGGAACAGAGACTTAGGAGCGAGCCTGCTCGGGTGCCCCCATAGCAAGCGGCTTGCTATGGGGGCACTAGGCAGGGGGTAGGGGCATGGAGTGCTGGTGGGGTACCGGAGAAGAGAGGCTACTCTGTGCAAAACCATTATGCAGAAAAGGTAAGTATAACATGTTTGTTATTTAAAAAAAAAATAAAAAATTAATGTCACTTTAAAGTCTATGGCAGGCTGAACACTCTACTGAGTTTAGAGCCCTGTGCATTCAGAACGCAGAAGATCTGCATTAAAGTGGTTGTAACCCCTTTACAACCACTTTATGCTACAGGTAAGCCTATATTAAAGTGGTTGTAAACCCATTCTTGCAACTTGCACCTACAGGTAAGCCTAGATTAAGGCTTACCTGTAGGTGTTTGCAATATCTCCTAAACCTACAGGGTTTAGGAGATATTTGCAAAAAAAAGTACACTGATGTGTACGGCGCAGGCGCACTGTAAATGCCGGTCTTATGAATGATAACGCCGGCTTTTACGGCTCCCGCGCGCATGTGCGGAGTGACGTCATCGCCGCTCCGGCCAATCACAGCGCCGGAGCGGCGATACCCGGAAGTAACCTCCGGGAGAGATGGCTGCGGCTGGTGGGGGAGACGAGGACGGATTCAGGGGCTTTGATCTAAGGTAAGTAATGCATAATGAGCTAGTATACTAGTCATCCTAGTTCATTATGCCTTTGTCTTGCAGGTTTTTTTTTTTTTTAAATGGGTTTACAACCACTTTAAGGCTTACCTGTACAGCAGCTACCCATGTCATCGGCACATGTGCACTGGGGCAAACTGAAGCAATGGCACCTATGTGCCGTTGCTTCAGTCTGTGTGCCGTTACCGGCGGCTCCCGCGCATGCGTGACGTCATCGAGCCGTGATACCCGTAAGTAAGCGCGATGTCGGCGGCCGGAGGGGGAGACATGGACCGCTGCGGGGGCTTCGATGTAAGGTAAGTAATACATAATGAGCTAGTATGCTATGCATACTAGCTCATTATGCTTTTGTCTTGCAGGGTTTTTTTTTTTTAGGGTTTACAACCACTTTAAAGACCCTCATCCCTGAACACACAGGGCCCTAAACCCCGGGGTTAGAACATTTCTGCTGAGCACCATTTATAAGTAGGCAGCACTACATAATATCAAAACCCTTTAAGAAAAATGGAAAACCTTTTAGTAAAACTTGCATTTTATAGTGTCCTTGTGTCTCCATAAGGTCACCTATGCACAGACTATAGTATGGGGGAGATTTACTAAAACTGGAGCACTCAGAATCTGGTGCAGCTGTGTATTGTAGCCAATCAGCTTTTAACTTCAGCTTCTTCAATTAAGATTTTACAATAAGGCCCCTTTCACACGGAACGGATCCGTGATGATCCGCCCCGTGAACCTCCGCTTGCTCTGCGGGGATCGCTCCGTTGATCCCCGCTGTGCCGGCGGATGACAGGGCGGTCCCTGCACACTGTGCAGGGACCGCCCTGTCAGATCTCCGCTCTCCTCTATGGGGGGGATCGGATGAACACGGACCGTCTGGATTTTCCTCCGTCTGCAGAATCGGAGGATTGCGGACACGGAGGAGATCGGGTGTCAGAGGATGTTCCTCCGCTGACACCCGCGATCTCATAGGGACCAATGTATGTCCCTTTTTCATCCGTAAACGGATGGATGAAAAAGCGGACATACGGTCTGCTGGTGTGAAAGGGGCCTAAAACCTGGAAGCTGATTGGTTTCTATGCAGGGCTGCACCAGATTTTGCACTCTCCAGTTTAGTAAATCTCCCCCAATGTGTTTTTACGCTTTGATGCGTGTTGCGTTAGGGCAGTCTATTCACATTTAAAGTGGGAGTAGCTCCCTTGGATGATTTTACCTATAGATAAGCCTATAATAAAACTTACCTATAGGTACAGTAAATATCTCCTAAACATGCGCCGTTTAGGAGATATTTACTTTAGATGCAGCCAGTGACATCTCCGGCACAAGCGCTCTGAAACAACAGCATACCCGGGCCGTTCCTGCAAAGTCCTGTGCGTGGGAGTGACGTCATCGTGGCTTGTCCAATCAGAGGACTGGAGTCCACCAACCTGGAAGGAAGACCGGGTGAAAATAGAAGCCCTGTCAGCAGTGACAGCACGCCGCTTTGTTTTAAGGTAAGTTTCACATAATGTGCTAGTATGCGATGCACACTAGCACATTATAACTTTGCCTTGCAGATTTAAAAAAAAAAGGCCCTGGGCCCTGAGCGACTCATAAAAAATACAATTGCCTCCTCACCGCCTGTTTTAAAGTGGAATTAAACCCAAAACCAAAAAAGTAATCTATTGCAGCTTACCAATCATTAGATGTGGTGGCTGCATTCATTTTCTTTTTCTTTTTTTCCGTTCTGTTTTTACCTGGTGATCTGATCAGTAACACACCTACTGTATTAAAGCGCCCCCACTCTGGATGAAGGAGCACAGGGGGCACCTTTGGACAGCAGCATTGTCAGTCTGCAGGAGGGGAGTGTTAGATGTACTAGCAGATTTAAATACACTAACAAAACTATAGCTGAACTCCAGCTATTACTTTGTAATCAGTTACAGCAAATAGTTTTGTTCCTTTTGTGATAAAGATATAACATAAATAAATAAAAGCTGATCATTTTAAGTACACCTGTCAGTGTTAATTGTTTTTTCTCGCCCCTGTAACTGCTACATTTTCAGGAGAGCTTGTTCTTTGAAAAACAACAGACTTACTGGCTGGATCACCAGGTGAAATAAAGGAAAGAAAGCCTAAAAAAGAAAACTAATGCAGCTATCACATCTAAGAATTGGTAAGCTGCAATATACTATAGGACGTGTTTGCTTTTGAGTTTAATACCACTTTATCCCCATTTTTGTTGACAAATGTGCTGCAACCGTGTGCATTGTACAAGTGTTTGTGGTGCTTCCTTGTTTGCCTGGGTGGGTTATGTTTGGTGGGCCCACTGCCTGCCAATCACTACATGTCGGGCAGTTTTAACAGCAGGCGTGAAGCATTGCAGTTGCGACGTGTAAACACCTCTGGGAAAATGTAATTAAATGACGAAACATGTCAGGCGGAGCCTCCTGCTGACGTCACCACGTACCAGAAGTGATTGCTTTTATCTTTATGTGAATGCGTTTTCATGTTAAATAAATGTTTTAGAAAGGCTTTTTACACTATGGGGAGTGTTTGTTTATTTGCTCCTGCATGACTCTAATGCTGCGTACACACGATCGGAATTTCCGACAACAAATGTTCGATGTGAGCTTTTGGCCGGATATTCCCACCGTGTGTATGCTCCATCGGACATTTGCTGTCGGAATTTCCGACAACAAATGTTTGAGAGCTGGTTCTCAATTTTTCTGACAACAAAAGTTCTTGTCGCAAATTCCGACATTTGTGCGACCGTGTGTATGTGAGACAAGTTTGAGCCAACATCCGTCGGAAAAAAATCTGCGGTTTTGTTGTCGGAAATTCCGATCGTGTGTACGCGGCATTATCGTTGGAAGATCTAGCAACAGTGTCTGGTGAGCGGTTTTTCCAGAGGATTTTAGAACATGTGTTGGAGATGCCGTTGATGTCCATGCCAGCTGGCTGAGCGCTTTATGACCACTCTGAATAAGGGGGTCATGCAGATTTGGTAAGCCTGCATCCCATACCTTCCAACTTTTTGCGATGGGAACGAGGGACACCTATAAGCAAAAGTATGTAGGCATAGGACACACCCCCTTAAAGGAGGATTATACAAAAAAAATATTCGTTAAACCCACAAGTGTTTTTTTTTTTTTTTTTTTTACCACTACTATTCCTTTATGTCGGCTTTTGAAATTTACAAATGCAAAATTGGATGAAAGGTTTAGCGCTGGGAAAAACTTTTTGATAGATAAATAGTGCATTTTATATACAACTATACAGATCAGACCAAAATGAGGGCAAACGAGGAGGAAAGAAGGGCAGAGGGACTTTGTTCCAAATGAAGGACAGTCCCACAAATCAGGGACAGTCCCAGGGACAGTTGGGAGCTATGCTGCATCCTGATATCATTCTGGGTAACGGAGGATGTTGCTGACACGTTTGACACATTTAACCTGAAAATGCACTCACATAAAGATAAAGGCAGTCACTTCTGGCATGTGGTGACGTCAGCAGGAGGTCTCCGCCCAACATGTTTCGTCATTCAATGACATCTGAGCAAGAAACTATTATATTCCGCTGAGCAAAAAACTGTTATATTCTGCACAATTAAAGGGATCTTTTTGCACTCAAGGATATATTCTTTTTTGGATTTTTTTTTTATTCATATGGATTTGTTTGGACATTTTCTCACATGTTCACTTTTTGTACTTGTGTTAATAACTTTATGATATTGTTTATTTTTGCACTTCTGCCTTTAAAAACGCAACATAATGTAATTTCACCCCTGTCCACTAACTAGTGCAGCTTAAGGGGGGGGGGGGGTTAGTAAAAACACAGAACTGCACATTTTTACCCCCCCCCTTCTCCCCAGCCGCATGTCTAAATAAAGCCTTACCGTGTCCATTTTTTAGCTTGACAGGCTAAAGTAGACTTTTTATAAATCTATCCCAGCACTCACTCGTTTAGAGTATCCGCCTTCCCTTTCAGCGGCAGCAATGTTCTGAGCGAGTGCGCTGGCAGGCAGATCCCGCCACGGTCAGATACACAGAGGGACGACATAGAGAATGGAGCTCTGTTATCGGCGGTGACTGCGGCTAAATAAAGCAATAGAAAATCTCCTGCGTTCTGCGGGTCCCTTCCCCGACCATGAATAGCAGGCAGTCTCCCCCCCAGACACCAATGTGCCCTGTGTTTCCCCCCCCCCCTGGCTTCAGACGCTCGCCCCCCCCCCTCCCATTGCTTAACAGGAAAACGAAAACACATTTTAACAATTAACATACCACACATGACCGTCCACCAATAATATTAAATCCCAGCGATCCAGATTCTCGGTGGAGCACCAGAGTCAATGCGGTCGTCTCTTCTCCCTACAATGCACAGGTAAAAGAATTCAGCATGTCACACAGAGAGCCTTGTGTACGCTCAGCGAGCGGCGTTAAGCGCTGGGTAAATATACATGGCCAAGAAAGCAAATAATAAAAACCAAGAAAAGCTCTTACCAGCCCGAGCTGAAATCCCACTTCTGCCATTAATAACAATCATTTTTACACAGAAAGAAGCATGTGTGGTTTATTACTTACAGCAAACTTCATTTAAAGAGTACCTGTCACGTATATCTAATGGTGGTCACCTGGGGAGCTGCATCAGTCCTTCTGCAAGGTTTTCTTTTCAACATACAGGACTTTATTCTATAAAGTAAAATAAGGCCTCATGCACACTGAGGGTATTTGCTATCTCTCCTAGCCGCCTTTCCTCTTGGCAGCGGTGTTTTTGTTTTGGCAGAAAAAATGCTTGTAAATGTGTGAATGGGCTCAAATCACACTGCACTAAATTGCATGTGAATTGCACAGGCTGCAATGCCTTAGGCGATTCATAGGCGATTCTTAGTGTGAACCTAGTCTTACAAATGTTTGACACAGATCGGCCCCATGGTGCAGCTTCTCATCAACGTGCCTTGCTACAATGTTACAATATACAGCCTGGGGGAGAAACCCCTTAGACCCCTTTCACACTGGGGCAGTGCAGGGGTTAACGGTAAATGAATGAATGGGCGCCCCACTCAAAGCGCCTAAAAAGCGCTTTGAAAGCAGCGCTAAGCAGGCTTAAAAGCCCCCCGCTAGCATTGCCAAAGCACCGCTATAACAGTGGTAAAGCTCCGGTAAAACTAACGGCACTTTGGCACTGCTAGCGGGGCGCTTTTAACGCCCCAGAAGTGGTTAAAAAGGGGTTTAAAGCACCCACTTAGCGCTGCTTTCAAATCGCTTTTAAGGCGCTTTTTTAGAGCAGCGCCCATTAATTTCAATGGACATGGGCGGTTTGGGAGCAGTGTATACACCGCTCCCGCACCGCCCCAAAGATGCTGCTTGCAGGGCTTTTGTTCCAGTTCCAGTAAAGTGCCTCAGTGTGAAAGGGGTCTGAGGCTCTATTCATACCGTAGCGTAATGCAAGCGACACCTGCTGCACCGCATTTTTTTTAAAGCTTTTTTGTGTGTTTTTTGTGGCGCGTTTTTTTTGCAGCTGCACCATTCATTTGAATGGGCCTCCCTCCACTCCAAAAACGCGCCAAAAGTTTTGGCACAGGCACGTTCGGCGTTGTGATTTTTTTGGCACGATTTTAGCGCATTTTGTCGCACAACAATCGTGGCAAAATGGCACCGCATTTGGGGTGCCATTGAGAAATAATGGCATCTCAAACATGTCACATGTCTTGCCGCGATTCTGGAATCGCAGGCAGAATCCCGCGATTCCAGTACACTCGGGTGTGAATGGAGCCTCATCCTGCCTGTAGTAGACGGATATCACCTTAGTAGAAGCAAAGTCAATTTTTAATAACAAAAAAGGACCCATGGGGGCAATTTGCTAAAACTTGGAGCACTCAGAATCTGGTGCATCTGTGCATGGTAGCCAATCAGCTTCTAAATCACAAAAAAAAAATGGAAGCTGATTGGTTTATATGCAGAGCTGCACCAGATTTTTGCCCCATACAGTTTTAGTACATAACCTCCAATCTTACAATGTAAACTATTGCTATATATTGCGACATGTCAGACATGTACAGTATTCATGGAGACTTGTACATTTACTAAAAAGATCCACTTCCAGTGTAGTAACCAATCAGAATCCACTCTACTGACATCAGAGAAGTACATTTGTGTTACTACCCCCCAGCAAATGGGTATTACTCAGCTCACAGAAATGGTCACCTCTGATGCTTGTGGGAACAGGCCCAGGGCCTACCTATGGGATACATATGTCAGCATATGATAAATAAAAACATAAAAAATAAACTATAATCAAATATGTAGCATACAAAAATAAGCAATGAAGAAAAATCATTAAAGCGGTATTAAACCCAAAACCAAAAATGTAACATATTGCAACTTACCGATCATTACATGTGGCGGCTGCATTCGTTTTCTTTTCATAGGTTTTTTTTCCCTCTGTTTTCACCTGGTGATCTTGCCAGTAACACACTTCCTTTATTAGAGTGCCTCCATTCTGGATGAAGGAGCACAGGAGGCACCTTTGGACAGCAGCATTGTCAGGCTGGGTCACATATGTGCGACTGCAGTTTGCAGCAGCCCGGGTCCAGAGCATTCCTGTTCACTGGTTCAGGTGCGATTCAGGTCAGAATTTTTGCCTGAATTTGCACCTGAACCAGACCCAAAAACACACAGGACCCTTTGGCTACTTTCACACTGAGGCGTTTTACAGGCGTTTTTGCACTAAAAATAGCGCCTGAAAAGCGCCTGTAAACTGACTCTTCTGCAGCCCCAGTGTGAAAGCCCAAGTGCTTACACACTCCTTTTTGTAAAGGTTTTCCATAAATAAATAAAAGCTGATCATTGTAAGCTCCCCTGTATGTGGTAAATGGTTTGCCTCAACCCTGTAATTGCTACATTTGCAGGAGAGTTTGTTCTGTTGAAAAACAACAGACTTGCTGGCTGGATCACCAGGTGAAAAAAAAAAGGAAACAAATGCAGCCACCACATCTAAGAATTGGTAAGCTGCAATATAATAAATGTTTGCTTTTGGGTTCAATACCTTGCAATGATTTGAGTCAAAGGATTGAGGAGAGGTCAGCAGCAATCAGCAAAGGTTATTTATAAAATACGGGCTCCAAGTGAGAAGTCGATAAACTACATTGCAATCTTCCAGAAAGTTCTTGGAGGTTCTGATTAATGGACCTGTTTCTATAAGAAAAGGGAACAATTTTTATACATAAAGTTCTGTGATAGTCACAGCGGATAGTGAACCTCGGCCATCACTCCCATAATGGGCAGATAGAGATAGGTGAAGGGCCCATCTACAGCATTGGGGTCCAATCATTTCCCCAATGGCCCCATGGCGGAGCCAGATTTTGATCTATGCCTCTGCAAAGGGACTGCAAGGGTTAAGGACAAAAATATTCCCTGCAGCTCATCTGCTATAAAGCAAGGAATGAGTAAACACAGTCTGTGTCCACAGCCAACCAATGTGCTGCGCTCACAGCTGTCAGCTGAAAAAACCCAACACTCCGACATGCCAGAAGACAACTCGGGAGACAAACACAAGACTGGCTTAAAGTAAACCTGAGAAGAGAGAAGAATGGGAGCTGCCATTACTAGATTGCTGTTAAAGGTGCAAGCTGTGTGGTCATCCTCGTGCTGGCTGCACTACCTAATGAGTCTGTAAGGGCTTGTGAGAACTAGTGCCACCCTCTGAAGAGTGATCCGCAGTGGGCAGATGGTGGGGAGGCATTATGTTGCCTCCTTGCAGTCTGTTTTAACCCCCTAATAACCCGCACCACTGTGCTACAACCAACTGATTTGCATGTAGTTGCAGTGTGGCTCCATTCACTTGAATGGGTCACGTTCAGTGGGAGGTAATGCCAATTAAATGCGACGGGGGGTTAATGCTATGGCATGTGTACACCCTCACCCATTCTTTACAGCTTAAAGCATAGGTGCTGGCTCCCCAGCTGTTGTGGTACTACAAGTCCCCCCATGCCTTTGCCTTTGAGAGTCATACTTGTAACTGTCAGTGGCTTGCAATGCTTCATGGGACTTGTAGTTCTGCAACAGCTGGAATGCCACAAGATGAGCACCCATGGCATAAAGGAAAGGTTCACTTTTGGGAACATGTTACATGTTCAACCAGTTTTGAGGGTGTAACATGTTCCCAATGCTGCAGCTGCTGCCCGATCCCCCCCTCTCTATGACAGCAGTACGGGGAGAAGATCCCCATACTAGCTGTCACTTTTTGTAATCAGCACGGCTATGTCTTTAGTGGCAGAGGCAGCGGCTGGGAGTGTACATATGCCACCACCATCCTTTACTTTGTGACCACAGCAGTAATAATACCCCCTCCTGCTTTCGGTGGGCATAGCGTTTAAGGGGGGATTCGATGGGTTCAAAGAGGAGTTCCACCCAGAAATGGAACTTCCGCTAATCCGGTTCCTCCCCTCCTCCGGTATCACATTTGGCACCTTTCATAGGGAAGGGGGGGGGGAGCAGATACCTGTCGAATCCTGGTATTTGCTCCCACTTTCGGCGAAAGAGAGCCACAGATTTTGTGGCAAAGTAAGCTGAGTCCGGCAGACCCCCCCCCCCCGCTGTCTTCTGGGAGACACACAGATCCCAGAAGAAAGCAGGGACCATTCAGAACGCGCAGCGCGACTTGCGCAGTAGGAAACAGGCTGTGAAGCCGTAAGGCTTCACGTCCTGTTTCCCTTACTGAAGATGCCAAAGGACGGGTCGGGTGAGGACATCGCGGACACCTTGGACAGGTAAGTGTCCTTATATTAAAAGTCAGCAGCTGCAGGATTTGTAGCTGCTGACTTTCAAAAAAAAATTGCAGGCGGAACTCCGCTACAAGCAAACAGTGAAGAGGGGATGCAACGCCTCCTCATTGCCTGTCAAATGCTCTCTGAAGAGTGATGTGAAGGCAGATTGCTCCTCAAAGATCCAAGCACATGTGAATGAGCCCTCTTATGCACTGTGCTGACCTGCAACGCACGGCTGCCGGGGTGCTATTCAGAATGAATGGGCACAGTTTTGCCCCAAAATGCATAAATTAGCACAATGGTGAGAACAGGCCCTGTCGGGTCACACCAGAATCGCACTGCGCTCCGCAGTCCTGTGTAATTCCTATGTGGTGCAATTTTCAGACCATTCATTTGAATGGGCTGGAATCACACTGGATCGCACCAAAAGTAGCACATGTACTACTTTAAAACCACATCATTACCAAATTGCATGGTACAGCAGTACCATGCAATCTGGTGCAGGCAAACGCGCCGCATTTGTAATCTGCGTTTGGGGTGCTGTTAGATTACAATGACACCTGCACCAGATTCCACATGGTGTGTTTTGAACGTGATGTGGGAAACGCACACAGAATACGGATTTCCAGCACTGCGTTCTGATGTGAATTCAGCCATTTTTTTACGTTTCGGAAACAGTTCAAATCCCCATGATTTTTTTATTTCTGTCCATGACTCCAATGGCACCTGTCCATGACTCCAATGGCACCTGTCCATGACTCCTGTTCCTGTGACACCAGTACAAGACATAGGGGTGGGGTTGTCGCTGGAACAGACAGCAATAAAAACCTTGTCAGTAGTTCTAACAGCTCCCCGCAGTATTAAATATGTGCTTTTGTCTTTGTGTCTCCAGCACAGAGAATTCCTTCCACTTCCTGTCCTTACAGGAAGTGAGGAAATAATCCCCTCAATGTGGACACAGATGGAAATACAAATCAAACATAAGTTCTTACCCCTTTCCTGCTCTACTAAAAGGCTCATTATTGTTTGTTACTTTGTTGTAGAGACTTTCCCTCACTTCCTGTCCCCTATAACAAAGACAGGAAATATGAGGAGATCTGCTACTTGGGGACACAGACAGTATTAAATACCTCACAGAGGTTCTAATCCTACTCTATCCAAAGGTATAAGCAAGTTCTGACTGGAATTGGTGTGTTAATAAATATAATTCGAAAGCCATTCATTCATGTCCCCATTCATTAATGTGTACTAAAACATAACAAGATGGCCGCCTAGATGACTCTGCACTTTCCTCACTGACATTCGTTAGAAACTGTGCAGCTGTTTTGAAGTGTTCTCTGACTTGGCACGGATCGCTGTGGTAATCGCGTGAGCAACAACACACTTTAGTAAATTATCTCCTTTAGTGGTTTCTTAGTCACACAAACCGTCCATGTGGCTTTGCCTGGCAAAACTTATGCGGCATTCCACAGATACTGTCCAACGTGCTCGTTGTGGGGGAGTGTCTGACGGAACTTCGTTGCCCATAGCAACCTGATTTCCCTTTCATTCTCCTGCTGATACAAAAACAGGAGGATATAGTTGGTTGCTATGGGCAACACAGGCGCCTGTCTCAGGGTCCATTCACACTTGTCTTATGACAACCTGTAAACGCTAAAGCACATAACGCAACGCATGCTCCTACTCTATCTGTGTGATGCAGTGTCATTCATTTTGAGTGGCACCCTAACTTACCGTACATACGTATATATACGTTGCGGTTTTTCAAGTGGTTTATCAGCCATAACGCTGGTCTGTTTTTTATTCATGAAAGCATTCTGAGACCGGCTCATGAGTTGCTGGAATGCTTTCCGGAGTGGCGGGAGGGGACACCCCAGACACCCCCCCGCTTACAGTATTATTATTATTATTTAGGATTTATATAGCGCCAACAGTTTGCGCAGCCCTTTACAACATGAGGGCAGACAGTACAGTTACAATACAATTCAATACAGGAGGAATCAGAAGGGAAGTATATTGTGTTTGATCGACTCTATGGCGGAGCAATGTAATGACGTCACTTCCTGTCCAGGCTGAAAAAAAATATATATATATATTTTTTTTTTTGAAAAAGATCAAGAGATCCGAGCTTTGCTGTACAGACTGTACAGGGGCTGCAAGAGGCTGATACAAAAAAATACATAAACCCTAGGTTCACACATATGCAATCCCAGACATCACATGTGATTCGCACCTGCACCGCAGGTGTCTGTGCGATGAGAGTTCAGCCATGACAGTTGTATGGTTAAACTTGCATTAGATTTGCAAAAAAAAAAAATGCAGGGACTCTTTTTTTTCCCCCGCACTGAAATTGGATCGCATGGGTGTTCTCACCTATGCGATCCGATTTCTATGCGAGTTCACAGTTCGCACTGCGACCTGTGAACCGATCTGGGGGTGTCATTAACAATGTATTGACACCCGCAGCGGTTTGCATAGGGCAGTGTGAACTGCCTGCAGGAGAGATGCGATGCGGGAACCGGCGCTGTAATCGCGCTGGTTCCCGCATCGCTAGTGTGAACCTAGGCTCAATGACATTAATGATTACAGAAGAATTTTTTTTTGTCTTTTTTGTCTCCTTGGTGTGATACAACTACTGGGATAATAATGCATTCAAGTGATATTAAGGGCTTGTTTTTTTAAAATAACAAACAAGTTATACTTACCTTATACTTACCTGCTCTGTACAGTGGTTTTGCAGAGCAGCCTAGATCCTCCTCTGCTTGGGTCCCCTGCCGATGCCCCAGACCCCTCTCTCCTGCCGAGTGCCCCTGTGGCAAGCAGCTTGCTGTGGGGACATCCGAGCAGGCTCGTTCCCGAGCCGTTGCTCTGCCTGTCTATTCACACACAGAGCCGTGGCTCGACCCCGCCCCCTCTCTCTCCTCATTGGCTCACTGGCTCTGTTTGACAGCAGCGGGAGCCAATGACTCTCACTGCTGCCTCAGCCAAAGAGGAGTGAGCGCCCCCAGAGAGCCGAGGCCCTTGTGCATATCGTAGAATCGCAATGGGGCTCAGGTAAGTATTAGGGGGGCTGCTGCACAGAAAAGTTTTTTTGACCTGCATGTAAACAACACCATTTTTTTAAAACGCAAAAGCATTCAGAAACACAGATCTTGGTGTTTTGAATGCTTTTAAGTGCAGAGGTGGGATTTGGGGTCTTATTGACTCCAGATCCCTTCATAAAGAGTACCTGTCACATGCCTATTGCTGTCATAAGGATGTTTACATTCCTTGTGACAGCAATAAAAGTAAAAATAAAATAAAAAATTAAAGCAACAGTGTAAAAAATAAATAAATAATATAAATGAATAATTAAAAATATATATATGAAAGTGCCCCCCTTGCACACAAAGGCGAACGTATGCGTCGTTCCCACACTCACGCAAACAGTGATCTTCCCACGCACAATGTCAGATCATGGCCAGTAATTCTAGCACCAGATCTCCTCTGTAAATCTAAAGTGGTAACCTGTAAAGGCTTTTCAAACGTCGCCTACGGATAGTAAAATTTACGTAGTTTGTCACTGCTGCACAGGCGTGTGCAATTTTAAAGCGTAACATGTTTGGTATCTATCGCATCGTAACTTCATCTTTTATATCTTACAAAAAAATTTGGTTATGTATTGTGTGTTGCATTAAAATTTTAAAAAGTGTATTGCATTTGAAAAATCGCTGTGCAAATATCGTGTGACGTTTAGGGGTTGATTTACTAAAATTGGAGAGTGCAAAATCTGGTGCAGCTGTGCATGGTAGCCAATCAGCTTCTAACTTCAGTTTGTTCAATCAGGCTTTGACAAAAAAAAACCTGGAAGCTGATTGGTTTCTATGCACAGCTGCACCAGATTTTGCACTCTCCAGTTTTAGTAAATCAACCCCAAAGAATTGTAAAACCTGCCAATTTATTCTCTAGGGCCTCTGCTTTAAAAAAAATATATAAAATGTTTGGGGGTTCTAAGTAATTTTCTAGCCCCAAAAAATGATCGTTACAAGTGAACAAAAAGTGCCAGAAAAAGCGTGCGCGTTTAGGCTCTTTTGAGCGTTTTTTATGCTCAAAAGCTACTCTCCTGAACGCACAAGTGATGTTTTTTTTCTTTTTCTGCCTCTCTAAGCCCCTGCCTTTATTGGTGGGTTTAGTTCCTCTTTATTAAACAATCCATTTCATTTCTTTCAGGCAGGCAGATTGTAAGCTGTGTGGCTCACTTGTACGGCCAGCTTGGTGAGAAGATATTAGTTGGGAATGGAGGTATCCCCTAGCTTGATAAGAACCATGTTTTTTTTATGGAATGTGGTCAGCCCCAGAGCCTCGTCCTGCAGAAACAATCAGGGTGACAAATTAGGTATCCCTGACAGCTGGGGATCTGTGTGTGTAAAAGATCTGAGGACAAAAATGCTAATGTATGTTGGGGCCCTACTACCTGGAAAAACACAGGACAACATTTATTTCATGGGGGGACAGGTCCATCGGTAGAAGAATGCGTAAAGACACCCCACACACCATTCTCACAATAGAAGTGGCATGAGAAAGCAGAAACGTTGTTAGGAGGGCCTGTTCATGCTGCAGCTTTTTTTTTTTTTTTGCCCCCTGCCAAGAACCTTTTAAATGCCTAGTAGGGCCTGATCATTTTTCTGCTGCATTTTCACTTTCACTTACAAGTTTCAATGCTCACTCACAGTGTAAGGAGAAGCAGCACACCAATAAGCACATTTCTGCTATCTCCTCCTATCAGCATGTTGCTTGCACTGCTGCACACCTGAGAGGCTCCTTGTGCTGCTTCCTCCTCCTCCGCTCCAAGCTTTGCTGTACAGGATGTACAGGGGCTGCAAGAGGCTGATACCAAAAAATACATTTATTGACTTTATTGATTACAGAGACAAATACATTTTTGTCTTTTTTTTGTCTCCTAAAATAACTAGCCATTGGAATAAAGTGACTGACCTACCGAAAAATTGTCTATTCTAGCCTAACTGCACATCATGACTAGCAGCGGAGGGGCAGTAAAAACTGACAGCTGATCTATGTTTTTACAGCCCCTTGACTGTTGGGGTGAGTTCACATTGCCAGGGCTGCGATGCTTCCATTTGCAGTGCGCAAATTCATTAGGCATTCTGAGTGTGACAGACCGCACCGCCTGGTGGTGGCAGCAGCAGTGGTGTGGTAGTTCAAATGAAAATCCCCACTGGGATAGAAAAAGATCCCTCTAGGGAATCGAAAAATAGGCATGCATGATAGAGGCGTAACTATAACCTTTAGCGCGCAAAAAAACATGAAGGGATCCCTGGCCGTTCCCACTGAGCCTGCGGCCCTCCCCTCTGAGCCCGGGGCGGAACGACTCGTGTCAGTAGTTTTTTATTTTTGTTATTTTATTTTTTATTTATTTTTTACCATTTTTTTTTTTTTTTTTTACTATATTGTTTTTAATAATTTTTTCCACCCTTTTTATGAGACCTGTTGGGGGTCTTTGGTGAGATATCAGAAGTCAAAACAGACCTTTGAAGTTTCACCTTTTGAGAGAGAGAAGAAGATTGAGGACACAGCCCTCAGTCTCCATCTCAGCAGCACAAAATGAATGGACAGGAACAGGTCTGTATGGAGGCTTCTCGTTAATTCACAAACATAGTTTACTTTGCTTCAGTTATGAATGGACACAGGAGTGATTGGTACAGATCACTCACTGTCTATTTAGACAAGGAAGGGGCTAGTAGATTAAATGTTTACTGGCCTCTTCCCCTCTCTCCAACCTGACAGCATCCCCTGCAGCAGCCGGCGAGGGAAGGGGTGAACCTGGCAGAGGGGGAGAAAGGGGAGGCGGAAGAGAGCACAGGGGTCCGGAGGCAGAAGAAAGAAGCTGGATAGGAGGGGCGGCATATACAATAACACATCCCCTCCATGTTCCTCCTGCAGCTGCTAAATGCCTGCAAGAGGGAGAGGAGAAGCGGGCATTCAGTGCCTGCAGCAGGAACATGGGGGTGTTTACTTTCTCTATATGAGCCCCGCTGCCCCTCCTATCCAGATATACAGGGGAGCTGCGCTGTCCCCCCTGCAACTGTGACCCCTATACTTACGCCCCTTGCTGCCTGAATGCCTGTAAATCAGATGTCAACCCCGGCAGGGTGGATATAAATCAATAAAAAAAAATATATATTTTTTTTTTTATTTAAATCAGATTTTTTTTATTTAACCACTTGCTTACTGGGCACTAAAACCCCCCTCCTGCCCAGACCAATTTTCAGCTTTCAGCACTCTCACTCTTTGAACGACAATTGGGCAGTCATACAACACTGTACCCAAATAACATTTTATCTGTTTTTTTCCCACAAATAGAGCTTTCTTTTGGTGGTATTTGATCACCTCTGTGGTTTTTGTTTTTTGTTAAAAAACATTAAAAAGACTGAATTAAAAAAATAAAAATACAAAACCGTTTTATATTTTGTTTTAAAATTTTGCAAACAGGTAATTTTTCTCTTTCATTGATGTACGCTGATGAGGCTGCACTGATAGGCTGCACTGATGGGCGCCAATAGACTGCATTGATGGGCACTGATAAGGCAGCACTGATGGGCACTGATGAGGTGGCACTGATAGGTGGCACTGGTGGGCACTGATGGGTGGCACTGAAGGGCATTGATAGGTGGCACTGGTGGGCTCTGATGGGCACTGATAGGTGGCAGTGATGGGCACTAATGGGTGGCAATGATGGGCACTGATTGGCACTGGTAGGTGACACTGATAGGCAGCACTGCTAGGTGGCTCTGATGAGGCACTGATTGGCACCACTGGTGGGGATTGATAGGTGGGACTCATGGGCATTGATAGGTGGCACTGCAGGCACTGTTATGCATTGGTGGGCACTGATTCATGGCACTGTGGGCACTGGCAGGCGGCACTGGTGGGCACAGACGAGATGGCTGTGCATCTTCCTTTTCGGGACCGATGTCCCTTGCACAGAAGCCGGTGATCGGCTTTTTTTCTCCTCACGCTGCGTGAGAAAAAAAAAAACGATTACCGATCTTCTGTTTACATCACATGATCAGCTGTCATTGGCTGACAGCTAATCACGTGGTAAGGGGCCGGGATCGGCCCCTTATGTATTCTATTTAAGATACATTAATAATTTCATTAATTCAGCATGAAATGGAGCTTAGTTATGTAGCATGAGGCTGTATATTCTGCAATATTTACATTTTTAGTAAATTCATTCAATGAATCCAAGCTCTGCAAGCTGAGATAACATGCACTGCATTCACACAATTTGATGCATTCACACAATTTCACAGTAACCATGAGATAAAACAACTTTGTTCCATTGTTTTGCAAATCTATGTACACTACAAACTGTATGATTGAATCAGTTCTGATATCGCTGTTTTACTAACCCGACAGCTTATTATTTTAAATAGGAAACCTTCATTTTGTTTGCAAATATTAAAGATTCTAACTACCAGCAAGAATAAGTCCTTACATTTAAAGAGCACCTGTCATTTCAGATCCATCATGGCAGCGCCTGTTAGCGGGCATCCACTCACCTGCTGCCGCCACGTCCCTCACCTTGTTGTGTCACTGCCGCGTCACCAGCCATCCCATTAAAGTGAATGGGACTGTCGGTGAGTCAACAGCGGGTCAGAGGAGGAGCTGCTGCGGGACAGAGATGACAATTGCTCTTTAAAAATTATGATTTAAATCCAATTAATTTAAATCAAATCCTCCCTGAGCCCCGGTCTGAAAAGTGTTCCACCGTGGATCACTTTTCAGAGGGTGAAAAGTCTGCTGCCCATGTGAAAGAAGACTTAGGGCTAGTTTACACTAGCCTTGGCCCTCTGAAGAGTGTTTTGTGGTGGATCACTCTTATGAGGGTGTTTGGCTGGCAGTGGGGAGGGGTTATGTCAACTCCTCACTGCTTGTTTTAATCTCTAAAAGCCCCGCCGCACCGGGCGTGCATTGCATGTGGCTGCGATACGGCCCTATTCAGTTTACTGGGTCAAAGGTGTCAGATGAGATCATTTCTGCAGCCGCGGCAGATTCAGGGGGAGCGGTTGGGGGGGGGGGGGGGTGATGGGGGGGGGGAGCATCTCAATAGGACCTGCTGACTATTGAAATAAATGAGGATCTGCTGTCCTGAGTTTGATGTGTGCACCAAACCTGTGGCGGTGCGTCCATTAAGGGCTCACGGGCGCTGCCCCCTCTCTCCAGTCACCCACCTCTATGTATCATGGATAGATTCATGCATTACATGAATCTATCTATGGCCGCCGCCGCCACCCCCTATTCAAGCATCTGGCCCCTTTTCGGCCGCCGGAATTACAGTGGCGGGGGTGTCGTTTTGAAGCACCTGATTAGAGCCATAGGCTCTAATAGGCTTCAAAAAAGGTGAACTGCGAGCGCAGAGCATTGTGCTCGCAGTTCACCCAGGTGTATTAGAGCAGCGAATTAATATTCGCTTTTCTAACACTGAACCGCCCCTCCGCCAATCAAGAAGCGTGGGTGTGTTACCCATCACCTGATTGGCTGAAACGACAGCCGCTGTGATTGAACGCCTATCAGGAGGAGGGGAGGAGACGCATGGAGGACACAGCTTGCCACCATCACCCGCTGCCCCACTGAGATAGAGTAAGTGCCAGGCAGGCGGCGAGCGGGCGGGCGGGGGTTCACAGTGTTAACTTTTAAATGGGCACAGTGGTGGCATTTGATGGGCACAGTGGCGGTATTTGTTGGGCACAGTGGCAGCATTTGATGGGCACAGTAGCTACATTTGATGGGCACAGTGGCGGTATTTGATGGGCACAGTGGCGGTATTTGAAGGGCACAGTGGCAGCATTTGATGGGCACAGTGGCGTTATTTGATGGGCACAGTGGCAGTATTTGATGGGCACAGTGGTGGTATTTGATGGGCACAGTGGCGGTATTTGATGGGCACAATGGCTGCATTTGATGGGCACAGTGGCGGTATTTGATGGGCACAGTGGCAGCATTTGATGGGCACAGTGGCAGCATTTGATGGGCACAATGGCTGCATTTGATGGGCACAGTGGTGGTATTTGATGGGCACAGTGGCACCATTTGATGGGCACAATGGCTGCATCTGATGGGCACAGTGGCGGTATTTGATGGGCACAGTGGCAGCATTTAATGGGCACAATGGCTGCATTTGATAGGCACAGTGGCGGTATTTGATGGGCACAATGGCAGCATTTGATGGGTACAATGGCTGCATTTGATGGGCAAAGTGGTGGTATTTGATGGGCACAGTGGCAGCATTTAATGGGCACAATGGCTGCATTTAATGGGCACAGTGGCGGTATTTGATGGGCACAATGGCAGCATTTGATGGGCACAATGGCTGCATTTGATGGGCACAGTGGCGGTATTTGATGGGCACAGTGGCGGTATTTGATGGGCACAATGGCAGCATTTGATGGGCACAGTGGAGGTATTTGATGGGCACAGTGGCAGCATTTGATGGGCACAATGGCAGCATTTGATGGGCACAGTGGCTGCAATTGATGGGCACAGTGGCTGCAATTGATGGGCACAGTGGCTGCAATTGATGGGCACAGTGAGGCTGCAATTGATATTTTATTTTTTTCAGAATTTGTCAGTTTGTTTGCCCCCCAGCCGCCATTGCACCAAACACAGTGCAATAACGCTCATCTACATGCTTAAAGATTGCTGAAGTGACCCAGACGTCCATATTGTACAGTATATGTTGTTCTGCCCTGACCAGGGTTATAGTTGGTGTAAATCTGGGTGATGATTCCGACTTCCACCCCAGAGCACATTGTCTGAGTATATAGTGAGGATGAGAAGGGTGCAGGTAAGATATATAGTGAGGATGAGAAGGGTGCAGGTAAGGTATATAGTGAGGATGAGAAGGGTGCAGGTAAGATATATAGTGAGGATGAGAAGGGTGCAGGTAAGATATATAGTGAGGATGAGAAGGGTGCAGGTAAGGTATATAGTGAGGATGAGAAGGGTGCAGGTAAGATATATAGTGAGGATGAGAAGGGTGCAGGTAAGATATATAGTGAGGATGAGAAGGGTGCAGGTAAGGTATATAGTGAGGATGAGAAGGGTGCAGGTAAGATATATAGTGAGGATGAGAAGGGTGCAGGTAAGATATATAGTGAGGATGAGAAGGGTGCAGGTAAGATATATAGTGAGGATGAGAAGGGTGCAGGTAAGATATATAGTGAGGATGAGAAGGGTGCAGGTAAGATATATAGTGAGGATGAGAAGGGTGCAGGTAAGATATATAGTGAGGATGAGAAGGGTGCAGGTAAGATATATAGTGAGGATGAGAAGGGTGCAGGTAAGATATATAGTGAGGATGAGAAGGGTGCAGGTAAGATATATAGTGAGGATGAGAAGGGTGCAGGTAAGATATATAGTGAGGATGAGAAGGGTGCAGGTAAGATATATAGTGAGGATGAGAAGGGTGCAGGTAAGATATATAGTGAGGATGAGAAGGGTGCAGGTAAGATATATAGTGAGGATGAGAAGGGTGCAGGTAAGATATATAGTGAGGATGAGAAGGGTGCAGGTAAGATATATAGTGAGGATGAGAAGGGTGCAGGTAAGATATATAGTGAGGATGAGAAGGGTGCAGGTAAGATATATAGTGAGGATGAGAAGGGTGCAGGTAAGATATATAGTGAGGATGAGAAGGGTGCAGGTAAGATATATAGTGAGGATGAGAAGGGTGCAGGTAAGATATATAGTGAGGATGAGAAGGGTGCAGGTAAGATATATAGTGAGGATGAGAAGGGTGCAGGTAAGATATATAGTGAGGATGAGAAGGGTGCAGGTAAGATATATAGTGAGGATGAGAAGGGTGCAGGTAAGATATATAGTGAGGATGAGAAGGGTGCAGGTAAGATATATAGTGAGGATGAGAAGGGTGCAGGTAAGATATATAGTGAGGATGAGAAGGGTGCAGGTAAGATATATAGTGAGGATGAGAAGGGTGCAGGTAAGATATATAGTGAGGATGAGAAGGGTGCAGGTAAGATATATAGTGAGGATGAGAAGGGTGCAGGTAAGATATATAGTGAGGATGAGAAGGGTGCAGGTAAGATATATAGTGAGGATGAGAAGGGTGCAGGTAAGATATATAGTGAGGATGAGAAGGGTGCAGGTAAGATATATAGTGAGGATGAGAAGGGTGCAGGTAAGATATATAGTGAGGATGAGAAGGGTGCAGGTAAGATATATAGTGAGGATGAGAAGGGTGCAGGTAAGATATATAGTGAGGATGAGAAGGGTGCAGGTAAGATATAAAGGTCCTGATCCCAGCTGTGCACAAGGTCTGATGGAAAAGGCCGGACTCTGCCCATCGAAGAAGAATTCCTAAAATAAGGAGTGTTGGCTTTGGCACACGAGCGGCGGGCAGGGCAGGGCAGGAGAAAGATGAATTTCATGTCCCTGGGAAATCTTGTTTTTTCTCCCTCGGACGGGAACAATGCCGCAGTGTATAGCAGTAAAACGGCTTCTCCTGGAAAACGCTGCTGCTTGCTGGGATACTGACCGCTAACAGCTCCACCGCACAAAGCGGCAAGTATGTGCGTCTGCGGGGGGCGCCATCCTACAGAAACGCACAGACTGTGCAGGTATTCCATACGTGATTCTTTAGGGAAATCCAGCCATATATATAAAGCCAAACTCTGGGCAATGCATACACTATATTGTCAAAAGTATTGGGACACCTGCACCCTGACACGCACATGAAATTTAATGGCATCCCAGTCTTAGTCCGTAGGGTTCAATATTGAGTTGGCCCACCCTTTACAGCTATAACAGCTTCAACTCTTCTGGGAAGCCTGTCCACAAGGTTTAGGAGTGTGTCTGTTTGACCATTCTTCCAGAAGCGCATTTGTGAGGTCAGGCACTGATGTGGATGAGAAGGTCTGGCTCACAGTCTCCACTCTGATTCATCCCAAAGGTATTCTATCGGGTTGAGGTCAGGACTCTGTGCAGGCCAGTCAGGTAACTCCACCCCAAACTTGCTCATCCATGTCTATATGGACCTTGCTCTGTGCACTGGTCCCACAAAGTTGGGAGCATGAAATTGTCCAAAATGTTTTGGTATGCTGACACCTTAAGAGTTCCCTTCACTGGAATGAAGGGGCCAAGCCCAACCCCTGAAAAGCAACCCCACACCATAATCCCCCTCCACCAAATGATTTGGACCAATAGAGTTGCCTGGATAGGGTTGCACTGAACACCTGTGCATCACCATGCAGGTAAACATGGCCGTTGCCCCGTTTGAACGAGGCCTTAAAGAATATGTAACCCCAACATATCATATTCCTGATATGTGCCTGCTGTACCATGTACTTGTATGAGAAAGTATCCTGTTCTCTTTGTATTGCTTCCTTTGACCCCTTTCACACTGAAGGGTTTTTCAGGCACTTTAGCGCTAAAAATAACGCCTGTAAAGCGCCTGAAAAAAGCCTCATCTGCAATCACAGTGTGAAAGCCTGAGTGCTTTACCACCGATGCCCCCGCGCTGGCAGTGTGAAAGGGCTCTTTGTGTGAAATCCCTGGTGTTCCTGCCAGTCCCTCTGCTTTCCTATTAAAAATTGACCACACTAGGCAAAAGAGCACAGCGTGGTCAGTTCTCTAGCTGTACTGGGAACTCAGCCTGCTCTTCTCCAATGATCAGACATGTGCTGACACGTCCCCCCTACACAGCCATTTACTGGGAAGACCAGTGTGATGCTGTTTCTCCTCCCCAGCTCTCTAAGCTCCTTATGCAGCTGAGAACAGAGGGTTGTTTTAGGTGAGGGTTCACATATTTAACCACTTCAATACCGGGCACTTTCCCCCCTTCCTGCCCAGACCAATTTTCAGTTTTCAGAGCTGTTGCATTTTGAATGACAATTGCGCGGTCATGCAACACTGTACCCAAACAACATTTTTATAATTTTTTTCCCACAATCAGAGCTTTCTTTTGGTGGTATTTGATCACCACTGGGGTTTTAATTTTTTGCGCTACAAATAAAAAAAAAGGCTGAAAATGTTGGAAAAAAAAAGTTTTTCTTTGTTTCTGTTACAAAACTTTGTAAATAAGTACATTTTCTCCTTCACTGACGGGCACTGATGAGGCAGTACTGATTGGTACTGATGAGGCGGCACTGATGAGGTGGCACTGATGATGAGGCACTTATATGCAGCACTGGTGGGCACTGATAGGTGGCACTGATAAGCAGCACTGACGGGCACTGATAGGTGGCACTGAGATGCAGCACTGATGGGCACTCATAGGTGCCACTGATGCGCACTCATCGGTGGCACTGATGGGCACTGATGGGTGGCACTGATAGATGGAACTGTTAGGCAGCACTGATCAGGGGGCACTGGCAGGCATCACTGACAGGCACTGAGTGCCATCCCTATTGGGCATTGATTGGCATACCTGGTGGTCCTGGGTGGTGCACTGATAATCAATTAGCGCAGACCCCCCTGCCAGGAGAGCCGCCGATCGGCGCTCCTCTACTCGCGTCTTGCCGTGTGAGTGGAGGAAAAGCCGATAAAAGCCTCTTCTGTGATTGGACACAGCTGATCACGTGGTAAAGAGCCTACGTCAGAGAACGTCATATGACGCCCAGTCAGGATAACTGAACCACTTCCCAGGCCGCCATTCTGTATACGGCAGGTGGGAAGTGGTTAAAGTGACTGTTGATGATCACCTTGTAATTTTAGTTTAAAACGGAAATGAAAGGTAAAACATTTGTATATAGATATAAAAACATTATAAATACCTTTCTTTTCCTTTTTTATAAGTGATCACATTCCCTCTGTTTTCAGCTGCATAAGGGCTGGGGGGGACAGAACACTGAGCTTCCCAGTGAATGGCTGTGCAGTGATAGCGTGTCAGGGCAAGTCTGATAATTGGAGGAGAGCAGGCTAAGTTCCCAGCATAGCTAGAGAACTGACCATGTGGTGTCCTCCTGCTTAGTGTGGTCAGTTTTTAGTAGGAAAGCAGAGGGACTGGCAGGAACACCAGGGATGGCATATAAAGGAAGCAATACAAAGAGAACAGGAGACTTTCTCATATGAATACATGGTACAGCAGGCACATATCAGGAATATGAAGTGTTAGGGTAACAAAAGCTTTAAGATGATCTGCACCTAAGACAGGCCATAGAATTCAGATGGTGTGAATTTCTTTCCTGCAACCACAGGTTGCAGGAAAGAAATTTGCACGATTCCCCTATCAACACAGACAGTGGCGACAGGGGAATCCCTCCTGCCGAGACATTGTATTCTCCTGTTAAAGCCGCCTCTGCCGGGAGAAGATAGCGATTATTGCTAGCACTATAGCAGCCGCTAGCGATAATCGCAAGTAAATCTGACAGGCTGGTTGTACCCCAGTTGATTGAACGACATTCAGCCTGCCCATACACGGTTCACATCTCGGTTGGTTCCTGCTGAATCATCTGAGATTTGAAGCATGTGAGGCTGGCCTAACACCATCAAAGCCCCATGTCAGTTGAGTGACTCAGTAATTGGTAATGCAGGGATCCAAATGACAGTTCTAAAAATGGCAGTTACCACAATCCTACCCTGACACGTCCCCAATAAAAAAGAAAAAGCTGACTGGTTTCTACAAGCCCTTGCCGTTCCTCTGTCGGACCCTTTCAGTGATGGGGCCCTCTGCTCCAGGCATCTGCTGGAAGTATGACTCAGCTCGGCCTAGTACCTCCACGAAGCCTTAACCCTTTCCATAACACCAGTCCCCTAAAACCAGCATGAGCTGACAAAGGGATTGACAGTTACTGGGAAGAGTGTGACAATTGCCACTCTGAGTGCTAGTTATCTCTTCCTGACAGCCTATAAATCCACAAGAAACTCTCCCCTTCAAATCCTTCCCCATTTTTATGTCTGCGTTGAGTCGTGCCCGTCACACGGGGAGCTGCGTGCTAAGGAGCTCAGTATCCTTTTTTGGAAGATGGGAAGAAAAAAAAAAGTTTGTTTCGTTATAAGAGCAAACAGATGCTGGGGTAGGTTCCATTGCGAAAATAGGAGAAATATACAGTGCCTTGAAAAAGTATTCATACCCCTTGAAATTTTCCACATTTTCTCATGTTACAACCAAAAACGTAAATGTATTTTATTGGGATTTTATGTGATAGACCAACACAAAGCGGCACATAATTGTGAAGTGGAAAGAAAATTGAAAATGGTTTCCCTTTTTTTTTTTCTACAAATAAATATCTGAAAAGTGTGGCGTGCATTTGTATTCAGCCCCCTTTACTCTGATACCCCTAACGAAAATCTAGTGGAACCAATTGCCTTCAGAAGAAGTCACCTAATTAGTAAATAGAGTCCACCTGTGTGTCATTTAATCTCAGTATAAATACAGCTGTTCTGTGAAGTCCTCAGAGGTTTGTTAGAGAACCTTAGTGAACAAACAGCTTTATGAAGGCCAAGGAACACACCAGACAGGTCAGGGAAAAAGTTGTGGAGAAGTTTAAAGCAGGGTTAGGTTATAAAACAATATCCCAAGCTTTAAACATCTCATGGAGCTCTGTTCAATCCATCATCTGAAAATGGAAAGAGTATGGCACAACTGCAAACCTACCAAGACATGGCCGTCCACCTAAACTGACAGGCTGGGTAAGGAGAGCATTCATCAGAGAAGCAGCCAAAAGGCCCATGGGAACTCTGGAGGAGCTGCAGAGATCCACAGCTCAGGTGGGAGAATCTGTCCACAGGACAATGATAGTCTTGCACTCCACAAATCTGCCCTTTATGGAAGAGCGGCAAGAAGAAAGCCATTGTTGAAAGAAAGCCATAAGAAGTCCCATTTGCAGTTTGTGAGAAGCCATGTGGGGGACACAGCAAACACGTGGAAGAAGGTGCTCTGGTCAGATGAGACCAAAATTGAACTTTTTAGCCTAAAAGCAAAACGCTATGTGTGGCGGAAAACTAACACTGCACATCACCCTGAACACACCATCCCCACCGTGAAACATGGTGGTGGCAGCATCATGTTGTGGGGATGCTTTTCTTCAGCAGGGACAGGGAAGCTGGTCAGAGTTGATGGGAAGATGGATGGAGCCAAATACAGGGCAATCTTAAGCCCCGTACACACGGTCGGACTTTTGCCCAACAAACTTCGTTTTAAGCAAGTTGGACCAACAATTCGACCGTGTGTACGCTCCATCGGACAAACTTTTTTTTGTTTGGTTTTGTTTTCATCGGACAAAAGTTGGGTCTGCAAACGGACAAACTTTTGCCCAACAAAAGTCAGATGGAGCAAAGTCCGACCGTGTGTACAGAAAACCATCGGACTTTTGTCCGATGGACAAAACAACTAATGTTAAAATCAACCAACAATAGCAGAAGTTGAACAAAGGGTGGCGGTAAAGAGCAGAAAAACCACGTGATGTTGCAAAAAGTTTTGGGAAAGTTTGCAGAAAAGTCCTGTGGTGTGTATGCTATGGGCAATCCCGGCCAACTCCGTTCGGACAAAAAACCACGGAAAAGTCAGATGGAAGTCCGACCGTGTGTACGAGGCTTAAGAAGAAAACCTGTAAAGAGCCACTGTTATTAGCTCTTTATCCCGATCAGCGATCACTGCCAATGCACGCCGCGTGGGGGGTGTGGGTGGGGTCAGGGCGGGAAGCGCAATCAAGGGAGGATATCAATAGACGCCCCCCCGGAAATGCGTAACCGCGCTGTAGCCATCATTCGGGCTTTATTGTGTTGAGAAATCACTTTGAAAAAAAAAAAAAGCCTAGCATTTCTGGCCGTGGCCATCTTGAGTAAGGGCAGATGATTCATGTAGCAGTTACTTCCTGGAATCCACTTGCCCTTAGCCCAGGCATGCAAGCAGGAGAGGCGGTGCTTAGCTGAGAAAGCCCCTCCTCTCCTAGTGAAGACTCCTGAGATGTATGACATCATTTGCCTAGGCATGGAAACCAGGAAGTAACTGAAGAAATGTAAAATAAAAGATTAAAACCAGTAAATATAATAAAATAACCTTCCTATCTATTTACTAAGGCTAGCAGTATAAGGATTACAAATAGTCAATGCTGATTGGGAGAGTGAAGCTTTAAACGCTGAAAAAATGGTCAAATCAAATCCCATCAAGAATGGATTCCACTGAGCACTTAAATGGAATATACTTAGGGGAGCTGAATGGAAGCTGAAGACATCATTGGACAGATTCTGTTCTGCTTACATTGGACATTCCGTTCCCGGAGGGGTAAGCGGATCTCAGGGAAAGCATGCCAGTGACATGGAGAACATGTATGAGGTTTAATTCGCTATCAGACCCAAAACAAGAAATATAATATATTGCAGTTTACCAATCATTAGCTGTGGCGGCTGCATCAGTTTTCTTTTTTTTCTCTCTGTTTTCACCTAGTCATCTGGCCAGTAACACACCGATTGCATTAAAGTGCTCCCACTCTGGATGAAGGAGCACAGGGGGCACCTTTGGACAGCAGCACTGTCAGTCTGGGGGAGAGGAGTGTTAGATGTACTAGCAGATTTAGGTACACTAACAAATTAAAGCCAAACTCCAGCTAATACTTTACAATCAGTTACAGGAAAAAAAAAAATCCCCTTTCTTTGGATAAAGGTTTTATATTAATAAAAATACATAAAAAAAATAAAAGCTGATCATTGTAATCACCCCTGTCAGTGGTAAATGGTTTGTCTCATCCCTGTAACTGCTACATGTGCAAGAGAGCTTGGTGTTTTGAAAACCAGAGCACCAGGGGAAATAAAGGAAAGAAAGCTCAGCATGGTCAGTTTTCTGGTTGTGCTGGTAGAACAGCCTGCCTGTCGTTCAATAGCCAAAGCTTGTGCCGAAACGCCCCCCTGCACAGCTCTTCACTGGGAAGATAAGTGTCCTGCTGTTTCTTCACCCCCAACTCTCTAGGCTCCCCAGTTGAGAACAAAGACCATGTGATCACTTATAAAAAATAAGGATTTATCATTTATATATATATAGAGAGAGAGAGAGAAAGAGAGAGGGAGAGGGGGAGAGAGAGAGGGAGCGAGAGAGGGGAGAGAGAGAGGGAGAGAGAGAGGGGGAGAGAGAGGGGGGAGAGAGAGGGGGGAGAGAGAGAGGGGGGGAGAGAGAGAGAGAGGGGGGGGGAGAGAGAGAGAGGGGGGAGAGAGAGAGAGGGGGAGAGAGAGGGGGGAGAGAGAGAGGGGGGAGAGAGGGAGAGAGAGAGGTATAGAGAGAGAGAGGGGGGGGGGAGAGGGAGAGAGAGAGAGGAGAGAGAGGGGGACAGAGAGGGGGAGAGAGAGGGGGAGAGAGAGAGGGGGAGAGAGAGAGGGGGGAGAGAGATAGAGGGGGGAGAGATAGAGGGGGGAGAGAGAGGGGGGAGAGAGAGGGGGAGAGAGAGGGGGGAGAGAGAGGGGGAGAGAGAGGTGGGAGAGAGGGGGAGAGTGAGGGAGAGAGAGAGAGAGAGGGGGGAGAGAGAGAGAGGGAGAGAGAGAGGGGAGGAGAGAGAGAGGAAGAAAGAGAGGGGGTGAGAGAGAGCGAGAGAGGGAGAGAGAGAGAGGGGAGAGAGAGGGGGAGAGAGAGGGAGAGAGAGAGGGGGAGAGAGATAGAGGGGGGAGAGAGATAGAGGGGGGAGAGAGATAGAGGGGGAGAGAGAGGGAGAGAGAGGGGGAGAGAGAGAGGGAGGGGGGAGAGAGAGGTGGGAGAGAGGGGGAGAGTGAGAGAGAGAGAGGGGGAGAGAGAGAGAGGGGGAGAGAGAGAGAGGGAGAGAGAGAGGAAGAAAGAGAGGGGGGTGAGAGAGAGCGAGAGAGAGGGGAGAGAGAGAGAGGGAGGGAGAGAGAGAGAGAGAGGGAAGGTGTGATGGTATAATTGTTCCAAGCTTAAGAAGGGTGTGAACCAATTTTAGCCCGAAACCGTTGATACAGAACTGTCTCATGTTTGTATATATATATATATATATATATATATATATATTTTTCAATACATTTTAAGTGCAGCCATCCTATACACATACACACACTATATTGTCAAAAGTATTGGGACACCTGCCTTTACACGCACATGAACTTTAATGATATCCCAGTCTTAGTCCGTAGGGTTCAATATTGAGTTGGCCCACCCTTTGCAGCTACAACTCTTCTGGGAAGGCTGTCCACAAGGTTTAGGAGTGTCTATGGGAAAATTTGACCATTTTCCATAAGTGCATTTGTGAGGTCAGGCACTGATGCTGGACGAGAAGGCCTGGCTCACGGTCTCCACTCTAATTCATTCCAAAGGTGTTCTATTCGGTTGAGGTCAGAACTCTGTACAGGCCAGTCAAGTTCCTCCACCCCAAACTCGCTCATTCATGTCTATATGGACCTTGCTTTGCGCCCTGGTGCGCAGTCATGTTGGAACAATAAGGGGCCATCTCCAAACTGTTCCCACAATGGGAGCATGAAATTGTCCAAAATTAGTACCAATCGAGCATTGTTTAAACGCCACGACCTACCTAAGTATTGTTGGTGACCATGTCCATCCCTTTATGACTACAGTGTCCCCATCTTCTGATGGCTCCTTCCAGCAGGATAATGCACCATGTCACAAAGCTCAGATCATCTCACCACTGGTTTATCGAACATGACAATGAGGTCACTGTACTCCAATGGCCTCCACATTCACCAGATCTCATTCAATAGAGAACCTTTGGAATGTGGTGGAACGGGAGATTCGCAACATGAATGTGCAGCCAACAAATCTGCAGCAACTGTGTGATGCTATCATGTCACTATGGACCAAAATCTCTGAGGAATGTTTCCAACACCTTGTTGAATCTATGCCATGAAGAATGAAGGCAAAAGGGGGTCCAACCCGGTACTAGCAAGGTGTACCTAATAAAGTGGCCGGTGAGTGTATGTACAGTGCCTTGAAAAAGTATTCATACCCCTAAAATCTTCAACGTTTTGTCATGTTACAACCTAAAACGGAAATGTATATTATTGGGATTTTATGTGATAGACCAACACAAAGTGGCACATAATTGTGAAGTGGAAGAAAATGATAAATGGTTTTCATAATTTTTTACAAATAAATATGTGAAAAGTGTGGGGTACATTTGTATGGCGCCCCCCGGAGTCAATACTTTGTAGAACCCCCTTTCTCTGCAATTATAGCTGCAAGTCTTTTTGGGGATGTCTCTACCAGCTTTGCACATCTAGAGAGGGAAATTTGTGCCCATTCTTTGCAAAATATCTCAAGCTCTGTCAGATTGGATGGAGAGTGTCTGCGAACAGCAATTTTCAAGTCTTGCCACAGATTCTCAATGGGATTTAGGTCTGGACTTTGACTGGGCCATTCTAACACATAAATATGCTTTGATCCAAACCATTCCATTGTAGCTCTGGCTGTATGTTTAGGGTTGTTGTCCTGCTGGAAGGTGAACCCCCGCCCCAGTCTTTTGCAGACTCTAACAGGTTTTCTTCTAAGAATTTGGCTCCATCCATCTTCCCATCAAATCATACCAGCTTCCCTGTCCCTGCTGAAGAAAAGCATCCCCACAACATGATGCTGCCCCCACCATGTTTCACAGTGGGGATGGAGTGTTCAGAGTGATGTGCAGTGTTCTTTTTCCACCACACATAGCGTTTTGCTTTTAGTCCAAAAAGTTCAATTTTGGTCTCATCTGACCAGAGCACCTTCTTCCACATGTTTGCTGTGTCCCCCACATGGCTTCTCACAAACTGCAAACAGGACTTCTTATGTCTTTCTTCTTGCCACTCTTCCATAAAGGGCAGATTAGTGGAGTGCACGACTAATAGTTGTCCTGTGGACAGATTCTCCCACCTGAGCTGTGCATCTCTGCAGCTCCTTTAGAGTTCCCATGGGCCTGTTGGCTGATTCTCTGATGAATGTTCTCCTTGCCCGACCGGTCAGTTTAGGTGGACGGCCATGTCTTGGTAGGTTTGCAGTTGTGCCATACTCTTTCCATTTTCAGATGATGGATTGAACAGTACTCCGTGAGATGTTCAAAGCTTGGGATCTTTTTTTATAACCTAATCCTGCTTTAAACTTCTCCACAACTTTATCTCTGACCTGTCTGGCATGTTCCTTGGCCTTCATGATGCTTTTTGTTTACTAAGGTTCTCTAACAAACCTCTGAGGGCTTCACAGAACAGCTGTATTTATACTGAGATTAAATTACACACAGGAGGACTCTATTTACTAATTAGGTGACTTCTGAAGGCAATTGGTTCCACTAGAGTTTAATAGTTGGTTGTGTCCGTGCTTAGGAGATGGATCTTGGCTGCTGCCTCCCCTCGAAGTCCCTGAAGTCAGGGTCTAAATATTCATCACCATAGATTCTTGAATCCACTAGATTTTATTTAGGGGTATCAAAGTAATGGGGGGCTGAATACAAATACACGCCACATTTTTTAGATATTTATTTGTAAAAAAAATTGAAAACCGTTTATCATTTTCCTTCCACTTCACAATTATGTGCGGCTTTGTGTTGGTCTATCACAGGGGTAGGCAGCCTGGGGCCCTCCAGCTGTTGTGGAACTACATTTCCCATGAGGCATTGCAAGGCTGGCAGTTACAATTACTCCCAGAGGCATGATGGGACTTGTAGTTCTGTAACAGCTGGAGGCCCCCAGGTTGCCTTCCCCTGCTCTATCACATGAAATCCCAATAAAATACATTTACATTATTGGTTGTAATGTGACAAAATGTGGAAAATTTCAAGGGGTATGAATACTTTTTCAAGGCACTGTATATCAGTGGTGTATTTAGCTGTTTGCCTTGAGTTCAGCTATAAGAATCTCTGTCTATAAATCATGACTCCTCCGTCAGAGTCTGCTGGGTGTTGTAGTTCTCTTGTATCCAGCCAGCTGCACCATCCGGGCCTCCAGCTGCCTGTAACCTAAACCCGGCCTTGTAAGACCCCCCCCCCCCCCCCACCCCCATCAGCGTTTGTGGACTTTAAATAGCTGGGCTCTTCAGAGGAGGACGACTCTCCTGCTGAGGGAATTGGATGGTGTGTATTGCATTGTCCTCTGGCAGGCGAGGTGTTAATTTTCCTTGTATTCCGTGTTGTTATTATAAGCCTGGCCTTTGACATGACTTTATAAAGCAGACATTGTCTCCTCCCGGAGAAGTCGCTGTAAATATTTGTCCCATACTCCAGAGCCCTGCGCCTGGGCCCAGCCCGCAGCTGACAGACATGTCTGAGGGGGCAGAAGAAAATGTCTTCTCACATCATTCCAACCACTTCTCCAGATTTATGGGGCAGGAAGAAGAAGGAGGCCTCCTACCATAAAATACACCTTTATGAGGAGAGTCAGCGGCCCAATCACATGGGGAGTCCTAAGACATTACAGGCCGCAGATTCCACCACGACTCCGGCCCTCTGACAAATCTGAGGCTTGAAAAGAGAAGAGTGGAATAAAACTTAGTGGGTGCGCAGGCTCTTGGGGTGCCCCATTATTTTTTGCTCAATAACACGATAAGGCCTCATTCGCACTCGCGCTGTCCAACCTGCGTCTATAGGGGGTTAGAGCTGAGGTCTCCAAACTTTTCATTATGAGGGCCACATTGTATCAGGATCCTCATCAGAGCCCCCCCCCTTATATTAGGGTCCCCATAAGAGTTCCCCCATACATCAGTGTCCTTATCAGAGTTTCCCCTGACATTAGGGTTCCCATCAGAGTCCCAGCTTAACATCAGGTTCCCAATTAGAGTCCCCCCTTACATCATGGTCCCCATCAGAGTGAACCCCTTCCATCAGGGTCCCCATCAGAGTCCCCCCTTACATCAGGGTCCCAATTAGAGTCCCCCCTTACATCAGGGTCCCCATCAGAGTGAACCCCTTACATCATGGCCCCCATCAGAGTCCCCCCTTACATCATGGTCCCCATCAGAGTGAACCCCTTACATCATGGCCCCCATCAGAGTCCCCCCTTACATCATGGTCCCCATCAGAATCCCCCTTACATCATGGTCCCAATCAGAGTCCCCCCTTACATCATGGTCCCCATCAGAGTGAACCCCTTACATCATAGTCCCGATCAGAGTCCCCCCTTACATCAGGGTCCCCATCAGAATCCCCCCTTACATCATGGTCCCCATCAGAGTGAACCCCTTACATCAGGGTCCCCATCAGAATCCCCCCTTACATCATGGTCCCCATCAGAGTCCCCCCTTACATCAGGGTCCCAATTAGAGTCCCCCCTTACATCATGGTCCCCATCAGAGTCCACTCCAGCCCTTACATCAGAGTCTCCCCTTATATTAGGGTCCCATCAAAGTCCCCCCTTACAGTAGGGTCCCCCTCATATTCCTCCTTTACAGAGTCCCCCCTTACATCAGGGTTCCTATCAGATTTCCCTATAAAAGGTTTCCAAACAGAATCCCCACTTACATCAGGGTCCCCATCAGAGTCCTCCCTTACATCAGGGTCCCCATCAGAGTCCCCCCTTACATCAGGGTCCCCATCAGAGTCCCCCTTACATCATGGTCCCCATCAGAGTGAACCCCTTACATCAGGGTCCCCATCAGAATCCCCCCTTACATCAGGGTCCCCATCAGAATCCCCCCTTACATCTGAGTCCCCATCAGAATCCCCCCTTACATCTGGGTCCCCATCAGAGTCCCCCCTTACATCAGGGTCCCCATCAGAATCCCCCTTTTATCAGGGTCCCCATCAGAATCCCCCCTTACATCATGGTCCCCATCAGAGTGAACCCCTTATATCAGGGTCCCCATCAGAATCCCCCTTACATCACGGTCCCCATCAGAGTCAACCCCTTACATAAGGGTCCCCATCAGAATCCACCCTTATATAAGAGTATCCCCTTGCACCAGGGTTCCCATCAGAGTTCCCTTTAAAAGGTTTCCAATCAAAGTTCTCACTTACATTAGGGTCCCAATCAGAGTTCCCCCTTACATCAGGATTCCCATCAGAGTTCCCTCTAAAAGGTTCCCATCAGAGTTCCCCCTTACATCAGGATTCCCATCAGAGTTCCCTCTAAAAGGTTCCCATCAGAGTCCCCCCTTACATCATGGTTCCAATCAGTACCAACCCCTTACATCAGAGTCCCCCCTTACATCAGGGTCCCCATCAGAATCCCCCCTTACATCAGGGTCCCCATTAGAGCCCCCCTTACATCAGGGTCCCAATCAGAGTCAACCCCTTACATCAGGGTCCCCATCAGAGTCCCCCCTTACATCAGGGTTCCCATCAGAGTTCCCTTTAAAAGGTTTCCAATCAGAGTCCCCACTTACATTAGTGTCCCATCAGAGTCCCCCCTTAAATCAGAGTTCCCCCTTAAATCAGGATTCCCATCAGAGTTCCCTCTAAAAGGTTCCCATCAGAGTCCCCCCTTACATAATGGTTCCAATCAGTACCAACCCCTTACATCAGAGTCCCCCATTACATCAGGGTCCCCATCAGAATCCCCCCTAACATCAGGTTCCCCAGTAGAGCCCCCCCTTACATCGGGGTCCCCCATTAGAGTCCCCCCTTACATCAGGGTTCCCATCAGAGTTCCCTTTAAAAGGTTTCCAATCAGAGTCCCCACTTACATTAGGGTCCCATCAGAGCAGGGTTGCCAACTTTCAGTAAATTTACAAACAGTTTGTAAAATCCATAATTGTTGCATCTGTCCATGAATGTCAGTTACGGACATGCAACCTACATGTCTGTAATGGACATTCAAGGACAGATGCAAAAAGTACAGATTTTACAAACTGTTCATAGAATTACTGAAAGTTGGCAACCCGGAATCAGAGTCCCCCCTTGAATCAGATTTTCCCCTTACATCAGGGTACCCATCAGAGATCCCTCTAAAGGGTTCCCAAACAGAGTCCCCACTTACATCAGGGTTCCCATTTACATCAGGGTCCCCATCAGATTCCTCCCTTACATCAGAGTTCCCTCTAAAAGGTTCCCAAACAGAGTCCCCACTTATCTCAGGGTCCCCATCAAAGTCCCCCTTACATCAGGTTCCCCATTAGTTTCCCCCTAACATCGGACTCTCCATTAGAGTTCCCTCTAAAAGGTTCCCAATCAGAATCCCCCGTACATCAGGGTTTTGATCAGGTAGTTCCCCCTTACATCAGAAGCAGAAACTATAGATATCATCTGCTGACCTTAAACCAAAATGTAATATATTGCAGCTTGCCAATTGTGAGATGTGGTGGCTGCATTAGTTTTCTCTCTTTTTCTCCCTCTGTTTTCACCTGGTGATCTGGCCAGTAACACACCTCCTGTATTAGTAAGACACAGCTCTGGATGAAGGAGAACAGGAGGCACAGAAGACAGCAGAATTGTCAGTCTGGGGGGAGGGGAGTGTTAGATGTAACAAATTGAAGCCAAGCTCCAGCTTACACTTTATAATCAGTTACAGCAAACAGTTTTTTTTCTCCTATAAGGATAAAGATTTTACATGATTAGGTAAAAGCTGATCATTGTAAGCACCCCTGCCAGTGTTGAATGGTTTGTCTCATCCCTGTAACTGACACGTCTGCAAAAGAGCATGTTTTCTTGAAAAACAACAGACTTACTGGCCGGATCACCTGGTGAAAACAGAAGGGGAAAAAAAAATGAAAAAAGAAAACGAATGTAGCCACCACATTTAAGAATTTGTAAGCTGCAATGTAATAAATGTTAGCTTTTGGGTTTAATACCAACTTACTGTATATACTCGAGTATAAGACAAGTTTTGCAGCACATTTTTTTGTGCTGAAAATGCCCCCCTCGGCTTATACTCGAGTCACCTTTTTGCACCTGATCTCCCGGATTTTCGGACCAGGTACCGGCCCGCCGTAGGTCCCCTGGACCCCAAACTTGGCACACATGTAGCTTCACTCTTCCTCTACAAGTGTGCAAAGTTTGTTGTTCGGGGGACCTACGGCCGGGGAGCACCGATTTTTGAAATCCGGGCACCCCTTCTATAGACTCCCATGTTAAACGGTCATTTCTCCGGTGAATTTGGGGACCCGGTACCGGCCGTTCGTAGGTCCCCTGGACCCAAAACTTGGCACACATATAGCCTCATTTGTCCTCTACAAGTGTGCAAAGGTGTTGTCTGGGGGACCCACGGCCGGGGACCACCGGTTTTTCAAAACCAGGCACCCCTTCCATAGACTCCCATGTTAAACGTCAGTCTAGTCATGGACACAGTGAGGCAAAGTGAGGCACAGTGAGGCATGCAGATGGACACCCTAGGCTTATACTCGAGTCAATACGTTTTCCCAGTTTTTTGTGATAAAATTAGGTGCCTCGGCTTATACTCGAGTATATACGGTAATCCTCAAATGTGCACATTGGGATATGTCACTGACTCTAGCTGGGGGCCGGATAAAATGTTGTAGAGGGCCGGATGTGGCCTGGAGGTTGTAGTTGGAAGACCCTGAGTTTAGAGGACATTTCTAAATGTATATAAACGCATGTAATGAGGTTTCAATGGTGCCATTCACACTATGCATTTAAAGCAGAACTAACCCCACAAAAAAACTCACCTCCACCTTCCAATGATGCGGCGGTTACATCCCACGCCGGCCACTGTCATCTTCCTCCCAGCTACTTCCGGGTGCCTCTTAATTGGCCGGTGGTGGAATGACGTAATCTCAGGGTCAGGGTCTTCTAGTCTGTGCTGAACTTTTATCCGTTACATTGTTTCCAGCTATCTCTGTGGACTACAGAACACCTTCCTCCTATTTTGTGGAAAACAGGAGAGGTGTTATTCTATAGTGCCTGTCCTGGGATGACAATGCTTCTCCCCTGTATATACAGTAAAGCCAGTAAAAGGCGTCACCTTAGTACAAGAAGTGTGTTACTGGCAGGATCAACAGGTGAAAATAAAGGAAAAACAAAGAAAACGAATGCAGCCAGCCACTTCATCTACAGTCTGGCAAGGAATATATTAAATTTTTTGTTCTTGGGTTTAGATACTGAACGGCAAAACGCAGATCATCGCACCCTAGACGCAATATGCAGGTCTATTTATTTACGCCGTGCAACGCAAAGCCGAGGAGTGAAAATGTATATTAAAAACAATACCAAATGTTCACAGGAAGCTAAAGTTCCACTTTTCAATGGCTCAGCACAAGTCTGAGGCTCAATAAAGACTTGCCTGCTATCTACGTGTCTGAAGTCTGAACGTCTGCTGATTCCGCCCTTTTCATCCCAAAGTAAATGATTTCTTTTATTTCCATAACTCTGCCATTAGACAAGAATTTAATATTAGTAACCCATCATTTTGGTTTATGAGACGTCCCTCCATCTTTCCCTAGGGTTCTACTTATGTATATTTAACTATTTCCTTCTTTTTATGAAACAGCATGTTTTAACAAATGTGTGTGTGTATATATATATACACACACACACACATATATATATACACACACATATATATATTAAAGCGGAGGTCCACACAAAAATGGAACCTCCGCTTTTTGGAACCCTCCCCCCCTCCGGTGTCACATTTGGCACCTTTCAGGGGGGGGGGGTTGCAGATACCTGTATAAGTCCAGGTTCACACTGGGCTGCGGGAGTGAAGCCGTGCGAGTTCAGCTGAACTCGCACGATTTTACTCTCGCTGGCAGTCCCGATTTCAGCCGCGATTACAAAGACATCTGTGCAGGTTTCTGCGCAGATGTCAATGTAAATCGCGGGCCGAAATCGCAAAAAGTAGTACAGAAACTACTTTTTGAAATCGGTGCAGCGCCGCAGATGCGGCGTCGCACCGATTAGGGCGGTGCCATTGCCGGTAATTTGCGGCAAATATCGCCGTTTTGACATGCGATTTGACATGCCAAATCGCATGTCAAAACGCACCAGTGTGAACCAGGGCTAATACAGGTATTTGCACCCACTTCTGGGCATAGACCCCCGTGGGAGTTACGCCACTTCCTGTTCCCCCCACTGTCTTCTGGGAGACACACGGTTCCCAGAAGACAGCGGGGGCCATTCGGATTGCGCAGCACGACTCGCGCATGTGCAGTAGGGAACCAGGAAGTGAAGCCGCAAGGCTTAATTTCCTGATTCCCTTACGGAAGATGGTGGCGGCAGCATCCGAGGACCGAGAGACGGGTCGGCCTCGGGTGCCGACATCGCGGGCGCCCTGGACAGGTAAGTGTCCATATTTTAAAAGTCAGCAGCTGCAGTATTTGTAGCTGCTGACTCTTAAAAAAAAAAAAATTTGGCGGACCTCTGCTTTAAGTTGAAAAAACACAGAACAATCACGGGCCCCCCAGCCCCCCCGTTTTACTTACCTGAGCCAGTTCACCTGTTCGGCGCGTCCCCGGCATCCTCTTCTCCACCGAGTCTTGGCGTTGATTGGATAGATTAATAGCAGCGCAGCCATTGGCTCCCGCTGCTATCAATCAAATCCAATGACGCGGGCGCCGGGGGGCGTCTATGGACGCTGAGTGTATGACACAGGAGCGCGCCCATAAAGTAACCCCCTCGGGAGAGAGCTTCCCAGAGGGGGTTATCTGATGCGGGGAGGAGCCGCGAGAGCCGCCGTGGGACCCCAGAAGAGGATGTTCGGGGCCACTCGAACTGCACAGTGGAGGTAAGTGTGACATGTTTATTATTTAAAAAAAAAAAACCTGAACCTTTACAATTACTTTAGTGGCATCCCAGTCTAATGCCCCGTACAGACGATCGGACATTCCGACAACAAAACCGTGGATTTTTTTCCGACGGATGTTGGCTCAAACTTGTGTTGCATACACACGGTCACACAATTGTTGTCGAAAATTCCGAATGTCAAGAACGCAGTCACGTACAACACATTAGACGAGCCGAGAAAAATGAAGTTCAATAGCCAGTGCGACTCTTCTGCTTGATTCCGAGCATGCGTTGACTTTTGTGCGTCGGAATTTCCGACAACAAGTTTTGTTGTCAGAAGATTTGAGAACCAGCTCTCAAATTTTGTTGTCGGAAATTCTGACAGAAAATGTCTGATGGGGCCTACACACGGTCGGAATTTCCGACAACAAGCTCCCATCGAACATTTGTTGTCGGAAAAACCGACCGTGTGTGCGCGGCATTAGTCCGTAGGGTTCAATATTGAGTTGGCCCACCCTTTGCAGCTATAACAGCTTCAACTTTTCTGGGAAGGCTGTCCACAAGGTTTAGGAGTGTCTATGGGAATGTTTGACCATTCTTCCAGAAGCGCATTTGTGAGGTCAGGCACTGATGTTGGACGAGAAGGCCTGGCTCACAGTCTCCGTTCTAATTCATCCCAAAGGTGTTCTATCGGGTTGAGGTCAGAACTCTGTGCAGGCCAGTCAAGTTCCTCCACCCCAAATTCGCTCATCCATATCTTTATGGTCCATATTATTTCATTTTTTATTATTTATTAATTTTGCCTCTTTATATTATATTGCTCTGGTGGCTTGTCTTTTAGATTAGTAGGGAAAAGTTAAACCCTTTTGTTTCCTATTGGGGGGACTTACTTTTACTTCTTGCCCGGAGTTGGACTTTAAAGCAGACCCAAACCCTGAAAACAACCCCGCTTTTTTACATCTCCTGTCCCTGCCCCAACATGGTCCCTGGATGATGACAGCAGCTGAGCCGGAACCACAGCCAGATCCCTCCTAGATAATTAGGAAGTAGAACGTTTTTGGGGTGAGATAATACACATTAGCGAAGCACAATAACCAGGTTCTTTTCATGTTTTACATGCTCTTTAAAAAAATACTCACTTTCAGATGGAAGCTCAATGTCTATGGAGCTGCCTTGTAATGGCCAAGGGTACTTCCATGCCATGGTGTAGGTGAGGGGGGGTGGGGGTGATGCTAGTAGGCCTCAGATTGACTCTAAAAAAGCCATCTACACCTGCCCCAACTCAGTGGCAAAACTACCAGGGTCACAAAGGTCACACTTGCGACCAGGCCCTGGGGGGATGGGGGGGGCGAGACGGTAGGAAGGGGGCCACTACAGAACATGTGATAGGGTCCTGCTGTGGGATTGTAAGGCTCAATGCACACTGTTGCGACCCCAAAGCCGTGCGATTTGCTTGCAATTTCCTTGCGACTTTTGTGATTTACCATTGCAGTCTATGGCACTCAAATCGCACCAAAGTCAAAGAACAGTAGTGCAGAAACCTTTTTGTTTGTCACTCTGACGACTTGAGTCGCATTGGGCCCTGCAACGGGACCAAAGGGCCCTGGGCTCGGACGGAAGGGCCGCCGGCGATCAGGGGGGCCCTTCATGGTTTCTTGCACCGGGATCCTGAAGGTTCTAGTTACGCTTCTGACGCAACTATTACATTTGCAGCAAAGCTATGCGATAATCCGCTCTAATGCCGTGTACACACGACCGTTTATAATGTCATTGAAAAAAACGATGTTTTTCTCGACGTGATTCTTCTCAAGCCTGCCTTGCCTATACACTATCGTGAAAAAAAATGCTTGAGCAAAGCGCGGTGACGTACGAAATGTACAACGGCACTATAAAGGGGAAGTTCTATTCGGATGGCGCCACCCTTTGGGCTGCTCTTGCTGATCCTCGTGTTAGTAAAGTTTGGTGAGAGACGATTCGCGCTTTTCAGCCTCGTGCTCTTCAGTCCGTTACAGCGCGACGAATGTGCTATCTCCATTACGAACGCTAGTTTTACCAGAACGAGCGCTCCCGTCTCATCACTTGCTTCTGAGCAATGCACGTTTTTTTCACGTCGTTAAAGCCTACAAACGGCCAATTTTCATGACGAGAAAAACGACGAGAAAAATTAGAGCATGTTCCAAATTTTTAATGCCCATTTTTCACGTCGTGAAAAATGCTCTGGAGCCCACACACAATCGTTTTTAATGACCAAATTAAAAAATGGCATTTTTCTCGTCATGAAAAACGGTCGTGCGTACGCGGCATAAGTTGGTAAATCCAGTTGATTTCTAATAAGATTTGCATTGCATTAAACACAATTGCAATATATGTCCAGTTCTAAATTTCAGTGTATGCTCTTGTGCTGGCCAGCTGAATGCTAGCCCATCTAGGATGCTCCCAACTTTTATGCCGCGTACACACGATCGAGTTTCACGGCGGTGAAAACACCGCCATGAAACCAGACGGGAAAAACGAGGACCGGCTTGGTCCCCTACACATGGCCGTTTTTCACGACATGTTTTACCTTGGTCGAGAAAACCGGCCGTGTGTAGGCTCCCTAGCAGTGTTTCCCTATGGGAAAACTCCAGAGGAAAAAAATGGCGTGATTCGCGACGGGAAAAATTAGAGCATGTTCTAATTTCTCTCGTCGTGATTCTCGCAGTTTTTCTCGTCGGGAAAAATGCTGGAGAGCCTGAAGCCTCGTACACACGGCCGAGAATCTGGTCAGGAAAAAACTCGCCGTTTTTCTTGACGAGATTCTTGGACAAGAAACTTGTCCCGGCCGAGTGTACACACGCTCCATTCAAAGAACCCGCGGTTCTTTGAATGGAGCGAACGCGGTGACGTCATCGACTACGATGAGTGTGCGCTCGTCACATTCGATGCCGTCGCCGCCATCTTGCTACACCCTACCGAAGCCTAGGAAGCTACCGTGCATGCGCCAAAGTCATTTCGAGCATGCGCGGGTTTCCACGGCGACAGGTAAGTATACACACGCTCGGGTTTCTCGTCGAGAAACAGGCTGACGAGAAACCCGACGAGAAAATAGAGAGCAGGTTCTCTATTTTTCTCGTCGAGATTCTTGTCGGTTTTCTTGACGAGAAAACTGAAAGCCGCGTACACACGACCGATTTACTCGGCAAGAAAGCTCTGCCAGCAAGTTTCTTGCTGGTTCTTGCCGAGAAACTCGGTCGTGTGTACGAGGCTTGAGCCTACACACTGCTGTTTTTCCCGTCCAAGAGAGAAAATGTCATTTTTCCTGACGAGAAAAGTGATCGTGTATACGCGGCATTATAAGCAGCCACCTCAAATATCTCACTCTCTAGTTTATGCAACACCATAAATCCCAGAAGGCCTGCCATAACTCTCAGCTTGAGGTGCCCTATTCTACAGCCAACAATGAAAACACAGCTCCTGCTTGTACCATGCATATGTCTCCTGTCGGCAGGCCAAGTCATTTGTACTCCACAGGGGACTGTACACAAAGTAGCAATTGCAGAACAGCCCTGGGGGGCAGAGATGTCAATCATTACCCTGGATCTTGTCATGCGTTAAGAAGAAGAAATCATTTTAAAGTGGCTGAGGGGGGGGGGAGAGCGATTGTGATGGCAAAATGAGCTACTGATTGCCCATAATGGGAACATTCTACCCCAAGGGTAACTGTCAGGAGTCCCTAAAAGGGTATTTTGAAGGTCACTATTCAAGTTCACCGCTGAGCTAAAGTGGATCCTCAGAGGGATCTAGTTGTGGGATCAGCAGGCTTTACAAAGAAAGTGCAGAGGCACGTATTTCAGATTATTGGCAGTTTTAGACCATTTCTTGTCTTTTGATGAAAACATATCCAATCCCATATCAGAAGGCTGTAATGGAAGATTGAAGCATATGATTCTCATACAACCACTTCTATTGTCTTCTAAGCAATACAGGATCTCAGGCACCCTTACCCAAAGTTCACATGTCAGGTTTAGCCAGCCAAAACCACTAGTGCTCTCAGAGTTATGCCCTGTACACACGATCGGATTTCCAATGGGATAAAATCCGAAGGGATTTTTCCATCGGAATTCCGATGAACAGGAGAAAGGGAGCCGCTCAGGTGTGGAAATCCTTCAAATCACCTCCTCCCAGCAGCCGAGGGTGCAAGCTATGCTATTGACAGCAAACAGGAACGAACAAGTCTTCTGGACTGCAGCACTCCAAAAAATAAAAGCCTTTATTTTAAAATAAGGAATCCAAAATACATGCTATACATCACGGCACACAGGTCAAAAAAATCCGGCTAACATGTTTTGCACTATGCTAGTGCTTATTCATAGAATTCCGATGAAGCTGACTTCCATCAGTCTTACCTACACACCATCAGACAAAATTCCGACCGTCCAAAACGCCGTGACGTAAAACACTCAGAGAAAAATGAAGTTCAATGCTTCTGAGCATGCGTTGACTTGATTCTGAGCATGCGTGAGTTTTTTCTTTGATGGAATTCCACACAGACGATGGGAATTTCCTATTGGTTTTTCTTCCATCAGTAAAATTTAAAACATGTTCTATTTTTTTACACCGATGGGGCCCACACACGATCGTTTTTTCAGATGAAAAAAGTACATCGGAAAAACCGATCGTGTGTACACGGCATAAAAGGATTCATTACTAAGGAGCCCATAGACTTTACATGCCGGTCTAGTGATTCTAATGCCCCGTACACACGACCGTTTTTAATGATGAGAAAAATTACATTTTTTTAAATGGTCATTAAAAACGATCGTGTGTGGGCTTTCCAGCAGTTTTCCCGACGAGAAAAACGCAGAGAATCACGACGAGAAAAATTGGAACATGCTGTGATTACACAGAGCGGAGATCGGTGACATTGTCAGTAGGGGAGCGGGAAATGTTGTGTTTACACTAACATCTCCCCGCTTCATCCCTCCGTGAGACGATCGCGGGGATCCCCGCGGCGATCGAGTCCGCAGTACCCGCGGCCCGACTCACGGGGAAGGCAGGGGGGTCGTGAGCGTGCCGCCGGCGGCGTGCGTGCGACCCCCACGTCGGGCAGTTAAAGGGCCACGTACAGGTACGTGATTGTGCCTGTACGAGTCATTCTGCCGACGTATATCTACAGTGCATGGTCGTTAAGTGGTTAAAGAACAAATAGTTGTACATCAATTGAGCTCTATTGTTTTATCTACATTCGTTTACTCACTGTGTAACTGCAGATCTTTTCTAATTAATTCTCAAGTTAATACCGCGCCATCTCACTTGTGGTCTTCCGCGTTTTGTACATATTCTATTTCCGCCCCCAGTTTCTTCTTGGCTGTGTAATCCCGCGCGTGCGCAGTAATGCCACTAGATTCAAGCCTCTTTTTTCGTTTCCGGTTACTACGGTAATGAAGAAAAGACGTTCACGTCTCGCGCCGTCTGTCTCCTTCACCCCTGTGACGTAGGAGTCACAAGGTAACCATGATCCTCTTGGGGAGGAAATATCTGCCTAACCATCGCGGGATGTCGGGGCTGACGTCAACAGGAAATGACGCAGCCCTGACATAAACAAAGAATGATTCCGGCAGGGTCTCGGCTCGCCGGATTTAGCGATGATACGGCGCATGCGCGTATCAACATAATCACTCGGGAATATAGCGATAACACGGGAAGGAAGCAGGTAGGCAGAAAAAAAAAAAAGGCAATAGATTGGGGAGATTAGGAGACATCATTACATGCAAAGTTCAAGATTTGGGTTTACACGCACCAAGCTGACCAAGTAGGAAGAAAGCAAAACTGAGCAGACTGGAACATTTTAGTTCTCATTAATTCTCTGCTGATCATACAGAATTACAAGGACATCCTGTGTTGGAGCTTGTCCACCCTACACTGTCAACTGGATGTTCATGTATTAGAGGCCCGAAGGCCTGATTATTGAGTAATAAAAAGTAGCACTAAGCTTGTTCTGGGGTCTAGAGCTCGCTGTCAATGTTTAGAAACTCCCAGCAAAAGAAGTTTGCTACAAACTGTTCACAATACTGCCTGGGAACAATGTAGCGTGTTGCATTAATGGCTTATTCACCCACTTCGATTCCGAAAACACATTTTTTATTATTAAAACTTATTTCAAAACAAATAGAAATTCAAAGAAATTAAAGCGGTTGTATACCGCAAAACTTTTTTTTTTTTTTTTTGTCAACCTGCAAGGCAAAGGTATAATAAGCTAGTATGACTAGCATACTAGCTCATTATCAATCACTTACCTTAGATCGAAGCCCCCGCAGCGGTCCTCGGACACGTCCTCCGTCGCATCCATGATACCCGGAGTGACTTCCGGGTATCGCCGCTCCGGCGCTGTGATTGGCCGGAGCGGCGATGACGTCACTCCCGCACATGCGCGGGGAACGGCACGATCCCCGCGCATGCCCGAATTTCCGGCAGTGTCCGGCAGGCTCCCATTCAAGAGCCGCCGCGCTCAGTGCGCCTGCGCCGTTATCTACCGTAGATAGCGGTACAGTCTTTTTTGCAAATATCTCCGAGACTGTGTAGGTCTCGGAGATATTACAAGCACCTACAGGTAAGCCTTAATGTAGGCTTACCTGTAGGTGCTTGTACAAATTTTGGGTATACAACCACTTTAAGTAAAAACTGAGAGTATCAGGGTGGACTTTGGTCAGTGCTCAAAAACTATTTCAGGAGATGAATCTTTTTTAGAGGCATGGACTGTTCCTGGAAAACAAGGGCAATTGGCAACTTCCATACTCATAAGTCCAAAAGTGCACTGGAGGTCACAAGGCAACCAACTGGTTAAGTAATTAACCCTTTTGTCTTTCAACACTGGGCTCCTGTATGCGACTATTCTCAAAGTCTGCATGGAGTTTGCCAGTTCTGCCCATGCTTTGTAGGGCTTTGGTTCCACTGTTCAAAATGGGTGGTTTTACTAGCTTCTTTCTAATTGACGTTAGAGTATACCTTAGACCAGGAATCTCCAAACTACGGACCCCCAGCTGTTGTGGAACTACACGTCCCATAAGGTGTTGTAAAACTCTGATATTCACAGACATGACTAGGCATGATGGGAATTGTAGTTCCTGAACAACTGGAGGGCCATAGTTTGGAGACCCCTGCCTTAGACCATAGGTGTCAAACACAAGGCCCGCGGGCCGAATACGGCCCTCCAGGCCATTTCATGTGGCCCTCGCACCTCTCCTGCAGCTCCAGCCCTCCTCTGGTTCTCCTCCAGACTCTTACTTTCTTCTTTTAAGCAATGCATCCAGCTTCTTCCCAGCAGCAGCGTAAGGAAAGGGGAGTGCACTGTGATGTAAGGGAGGGTGGGGGACTCAACTTCTGATGGTGGGGTGATTCTTGACATCTAATGTAAGGGGAGGGGATGCGCTGGACATCTAATCTTACAGATACAACCGACCCTTTTCAGGGCAATCATAATGCTGATGTGGCCCACAATGAAATTGAGTTTGACACCCCTGCCTTAGACCTTAGGCCAGGGGTCTCCAAACTTTCTAAGCAAAGGGCCAGTTTACTGTCCTTCAGGCTTTAGGGGGGCCGGACTGTGGCCAGTGGGAAAAGAAAATGTTCGGGCATCGGTTCCCCTTCATTGATTTTAATGGGAGGAATAGTGGCTCATTGTGGATATCAATGAGAAGAATAGTGCCCCATTAATGGTGTCAGTAGGGGGAATAGTGCTCCATCATTGATGTCAGTTGTTGGAATAGCGCCCCAAGGGCCAGCTAAAAGCAAGCAAAGGGCCACATCCGGCCCCCGGGCCGCAGTTTGGAGACCACTGCCTTAGGCTATACATGTCTATATGACTGTGATACAGAAATTAGATTATAGACAGTGTTTGCATTAGTCATTAAAGGACAATGCCTCCCCAAAATCAGTTGTGCCCCCTCCCAAGCATTATGTTTTTTTCCACAGTACTGATGCCCGACTATTAAAGTTACAATGTAACATATGGTGCCAGCTCTACAGAGACTGATGTGCAAGTCCTACCTTCTTTATAAAGCTCTGTGAGACAAACTTGTGCCACAACCACAAGCATGCTAGGACTTGTAGTTCTCTTACTACAAGCTTTCTTGGCCAGCTCTTTTCATAGAACTGATGTGAAGGTTCTACTTTTCCTATATATCTTTGTGGATAGAATAGTGCTACATCCAGCAGTACTTTGGTACTTGTCGTCCTTTTATGACAAGTTTATCTAGCAAGCTGTCTTGGTGCTAAATCTGGTGCTTCAACCATTATCATGCTGTTCCTTACGGTCACTACATCCTGATGTAGCAGGCTTTCATGATCAGCTCTGTTCCTAAGGTCTTAGGTTCTACCTTCTCTAGAAGTTGTGAACAGGGCCGTTTGAAGGAATTTGGGGGCCCCAAGCAGATTGAGAATTTGGGGCCCCCAAGCGGGGGGGGGGTGCTACTGATTTTTTTTGGACAAGCGGGGGGGTGCTACACAATTTTTTTACTTTTTTTTTTAATTCAGAAAAGGGGGGGGTGCTAACGCAGGACATCGACGCCGATCGCGAGGGGGGGCGCGCCAATCGCGGGAGGGGGGCGCGCCAATCGCGGGAGGGGGGGCGCCAATATCGTGGGAGGGGGCCGCCAATCGTGGGAGGGGGGCTGCCAATCGCGGGTGGGGGGGCCGCCAATCGCGGGAGGAGGGGGCCGCCAATCGCGGGTGGGGGGGCTGCCAATCGCGGGAGGGGGGCCGCCAATCATGGGAGGGGGGCCACCAATCGCGGGTGGGGGGCCGCCAAATCGCAGGAGGAGGGGGCCACCAATCGCAGGTGGGGGGCCGCCAATCGTGGGAGGGGGGCCGCCAATCGCAGGAGGGGAGGCAGCTCTGCTGGGGCCCCAGGCCAGCTGGGGGCCCCAAGCAGTTGCTTGGTTTGCCTGTCCTGTTCCGACGGCCCTGGTTGTGAAGATATCTGGTGCCTCAACCACTATCATGTTGGTCCTTGTAGTGAATACATCCTTATCGAGTTTTCTTGGCCAGGTCTGTTCCTACAAGGTCTTAAGTTCTACCTTCTCTAGAAAGTTGTGAAAAGATAGGCGCCTCAGTCATTATCATGGTCCTTGTAGTCACTACTACCTGATCTAGCAAGGTTTCTTAGTCAGTTCTTTTCCAACAAGGTCTGAAGGTTCTACTTTCTCAAGGAAGCTGTGAGAAATCTGGTGTCAACCATGATCATGCTGGGCTTTGTAATCACAACATCCTGCTCTAGCAAGCTTTCTCTGTAAGTTTGGTTCCTACAGGGTCTGAAGTTTGTACCTTCTCTAGGAAGTTGTAAGGTATATGGTCAACCATGATCATGCTGGTCTTTGTAGTCATTATATCCTGATCTATCAAGCCTTCTTGGCCAGTTTAGTTGCTTCAAGAACCTACGTTCTACCTTCTCTAGGAGTTGTAAGATATCCGGTGCCATTATCACTCTGGTCCTTGTAGTTACTACCTTCTGAGCTATCAAGTTTTCCTCCCCAGTTCTGCTCTTACAAAGTCAGAAGTTCTACTTTCTCTAGGAAGCTGTGAGAAATCTGGTGCCTCAACCATGATCATTAGGGATGGGCCCGGTGCTCGATTCGAACCCATGTTCGAATCGAGCACCGGGCGTTCGCTCGCTCGTCGAGCCCAGAACTATTTGGGCCGTTCGCATCACATTCGTGTGATGCGAGCGGCCCCGCAATGCATTGCGGCCGGCGCGGCCGGCGCAGTGCATTGCTGGCTGATGATTGGCCAAGCATGCACTGTGACCCCGCATGCTTGGCCAATCACAGCGCCCGAAACTCGGAGAGCAATAATTGGCTACAGGCAGGACGCCTGTAGCCAATTACAGCTCAGGGGCTTTAGTACATGCCCCACCATTTAAAAGGCCGCCACGCCATCGGCCCCGGTCACATGAGTTCCGGCTTTAGGAGAGATCAGTCTGCTGATTCTGTCTTTGCTTGATACTGAAAGATTTGCTCTTCTTTGCTAAACCATTGGCTATTTCTTTGCTAAACCATTGCTACCTAAGTCATTGATCGTTCATTGCTGCTGATTGCACAGTTAGCGTGTTATTAGCTGCTGCTGGGGATTAGTCTGGTGCGTGCTTACTGTTAGTACAGTATTGCAGTAGTACCAACCGCAGTGCTGTTAGCACAGCATTGCACCCCAACAGCACCCAAAGGACTTCTAGTGTGTTAGTGGCAGCAAACAGAGCTCCTATATTTTCTTCTCAGCAGCACCCATAGGACTTCTAGTGTGTTAGTGGCAGCAAACAGAGCTCCTATATTTTCTTCTCAGCAGCACCCATAGGACTTCTAGTGTGTTAGTGGCATCACACAGAGCTCCTATATTTTCTTCTCAGCAGCACCCATAGGACTTCTAGTGTGTTAGTGGCAGCAAACAGAGCTCCTATATTTTCTTCTCAGCAGCACCCATAGGACTTCTAGTGTGTTAGTGGCAGCAAACAGAGCTCCTATATTTTCTTCTCAGCAGCACCCATAGGACTTCTAGTGTGTTAGTGGCATCACACAGAGCTCCTATATTTTCTTCTCAGCAGCACCCATAGGACTTCTAGTGTGTTAGTGGCAGCAAACAGAGCTCCTATATTTTCTTGTCAGCAGCACCCATAGGACTTCTAGTGTGTTAGTGGCATCACACAGAGCTCCTATATTTTCTTCTCAGCAGCACCCATAGGACTTCTAGTGTGTTAGTGGCAGCAAACAGAGCTCCTATATTTTCTTCTCAGCAGCACCCATAGGACTTCTAGTGTGTTAGTGGCAGCAAACAGAGCTCCTATATTTTCTTCTCAGCAGCACCCATAGGACTTCTAATGTGTTAGTGGCATCACACAGAGTTCCTATATTTTCATCTCAGAAGCACCCATAGGACTTCTAGTGTGTTAGTGGCATCACACAGAGCTCCTATATTTTCTTCTCAGCAGCACCCATAGGACTTCTAGTGTGTTAGTGGCAGCAAACAGAGCTCCTATATTTTCTTCTCAGAAGCACCCATAGGACTTCTAGTGTGTTAGTGGCAGCAAACAGAGCTCCTATATTTTCTTCTTAGCAGCACCCATAGGACTTCTAATGTGTTAGTGGCATCACACAGAGTTCCTATATTTTCATCTCAGAAGCACCCATAGGACTTCTAGTGTGTTAGTGGCATCACACAGAGCTCCTATATTTTCTTCTCAGAAGCACCCATAGGACTTCTAGTGTGTTAGTGGCAGCAAACAGAGCTCCTATATTTTCTTCTCAGCAGCACCCATAGGACTTCTAATGTGTTAGTGGCATCACACAGAGTTCCTATATTTTCATCTCAGAAGCACCCATAGGACTTCTAGTGTGTTAGTGGCATCACACAGAGCTCCTATATTTTCTTCTCAGAAGCACCCATAGGACTTCTAATGTGTTAGTGGCATCACACAGAGTTCCTATATTTTCATCTCAGAAGCACCCATAGGACTTCTAGTGTGCTAGTGGCATCACACAGAGCTCCTATATTTTCTTCTCAGAAGCACCCATAGGACTTCTAGTGTGTTAGTGGCAGCAAACAGAGCTCCTATATTTTCTTCTCAGCAGCACCCATAGGACTTCTAGTGTGTTAGTGGCAGCAAACAGAGCTCCTATATTTTCTTCTCAGCAGCACCCATAGGACTTCTAGTGTGTTAGTGGCATCACACAGAGCTCCTATATTTTCTTCTCAGCAGCACCCATAGGACTTCTAGTGTGTTAGTGGCAGCAAACAGAGCTCCTATATTTTCTTCTCAGCAGCACCCATAGGACTTCTAGTGTGTTAGTGGCATCACACAGAGCTCCTATATTTTCTTCTCAGCAGCACCCATAGGACTTCTAGTGTGTTAGTGGCAGCAAACAGAGCTCCTATATTTTCTTCTCAGCAGCACCCATAGGACTTCTAATGTGTTAGTGGCATCACACAGAGCTCCTATATTTTCTTCTCAGCAGCACCCATAGGACTTCTAGTGTGTTAGTGGCAGCAAACAGAGCTCCTATATTTTCTTCTTAGCAGCACCCATAGGACTTCTAATGTGTTAGTGGCATCACACAGAGTTCCTATATTTTCATCTCAGAAGCACCCATAGGACTTCTAGTGTGTTAGTGGCATCACACAGAGCTCCTATATTTTCTTCTCAGCAGCACCCATAGGACTTCTAGTGTGTTAGTGGCAGCAAACAGAGCTCCTATATTTTCTTCTCAGCAGCACCCATAGGACTTCTAGTGTGTTAGTGGCATCACACAGAGTTCCTATATTTTCATCTCAGAAGCACCCATAGGACTTCTAGTGTGTTAGTGGCAGCAAACAGAGCTCCTATATTTTCATCTCAGAAGCACCCATAGGACTTCTAGTGTGTTAGTGGCATCACACAGAGCTCCTATATTTTCATCTCAGAAGCACCCATAGGACTTCTAGTGTGTTAGTGGCAGCAAACAGAGCTCCTATATTTTCTTCTCAGCAGCACCCATAGGACTTCTAGTGTGTTAGTGGCATCACACAGAGCTCCTATATTTTCTTCTCAGCAGCACCCATAGGACTTCTAGTGTGTTAGTGGCATCACACAGAGCTCCTATATTTTCTTCTCAGCAGCACCCATAGGACTTCTAGTGTGTTAGTGGCAGCAAACAGAGCTCCTATATTTTCATCTCAGAAGCACCCATAGGACTTCTAGTGTGTTAGTGGCATCACACAGAGCTCCTATATTTTCATCTCAGAAGCACCCATAGGACTTCTAGTGTGTTAGTGGCATCACACAGAGCTCCTATATTTTCTTCTCAGCAGCACCCATAGGACTTCTAGTGTGTTAGTGGCATCACACAGAGCTCCTATATTTTCATCTCAGAAGCACCCATAGGACTTCTAGTGTGTTAGTGGCATCACACAGAGTTCCTATATTTTCTTCTCAGCAGCACCCATAGGACTTCTAGTGTGTTAGTGGCATCACACAGAGCTCCTATATTTTCATCTCAGAAGCACCCATAGGACTTCTAGTGTGTTAGTGGCATCACACAGAGCTCCTATATTTTCTTCTCAGCAGCACCCATAGGACTTCTAGTGTGTTAGTGGCAGCAAACAGAGCTCCTATATTTTCATCTCAGAAGCACCCATAGGACTTCTAGTGTGTTAGTGGCATCACACAGAGCTCCTATATTTTCTTCTCAGAAGCACCCATAGGACTTCTAGTGTGTTAGTGGTATCACACAGAGTTCCTATATTTTCATCTCAGAAGCACCCATAGGACTTCTAGTGTGTTAGTGGCATCACACAGAGCTCCTATATTTTCTTCTCAGCAGCACCCATAGGACTTCTAGTGTGTTAGTGGCATCACACAGAGCTCCTATATTTTCATCTCAGAAGCACCAATAGGACTTCTAGTGTGTTAGTGGCAGCAAACAGAGCTCCTATATTTTCTTGTCAGCAGCACACATAGTACCTATAGTGTGTTAGTGTCAGCACCCATAGGACCTACAGTGTGTTGTGAGCACACATAGGAGTTCTATTTTTTATACTATATACACTACCGACTACAATGGCTGGAAGACCGCCAAGGAGAGGCAGAGCGTGCCGAGGCAAGAACACAGGGCAGGCAGGCTCTGTTTCTAGAGACAACAGTGCTGGCCGTGGACGTGGTCGTGCATCGTTATCAGCACGTGGCCATGGGACACGCTTGTCTTTGTTTTCGGCAGCTGGACATGTGGAGCCGCATCATGCCGAAGGCTTGGTAGAATGGATGACCAAGCCCTCCTCATCCTCCTCATCCTCTCTCACCCAGGCTCAGGGTACTGGCAGAGCAGCTGCCAACGCGTACTCAATGGCATCATCAGCCACCCCTTCCCTAGACCCACCATGTCCTCCTGAGGAGTCCCCCGATCTGTTTGAGCACAGTGTTGGGTACATGCTCCAGGAGGATGCCCAACGATTCGAAGGCTCGGATGATGATACCCAGCTTGAGGAAGTCAGTAGTGTGCGCGCAGAGAGAGGGGATGCTGAAGGACAGCAATCTGGCAGTAGTGTTCCACCAGCTGCAGCTTACTGCCAGGTTTGCTCTAGTGGTGAAGAGGGAGGGGATGATGAGGTCACTGACTCCACGTGGGTGCCTGAAGGGAGAGAGGAGGAGGAGGAGGAGGATGCAGCGTCACATGTCCAACGAGGCAGGATGCCCCCTGGAGGCCAGCTAGAGGCCAGCACAGCAACTGTACCACACCGCAGAGCTCCGCCTGTGCAGGGCGCTGCCTCTGCACGTTATCACAAAAGTTCTTTGGTGTGGGCCTTTTTTGAGACGAGTGCATCAGATCGCACCACTGCTATTTGCAATATTTGTCTCAAGCGTATCTCGCGTGGCCAAAACATCAGCCGCTTGGGCACCACAAGCATGAGCAGACATATGTTGACCTGCCATGCAGCTCATTGGCAAGCACACATAAAAGACCCACACCAAAGAACAAAGCGGACCTCTCCTTGCTCCTCATCAGCTGGGATCTCCATCCCCACTATATCTTCAGTCCTGTCTGAAAGCTGCTCTGAGAGGACTGAAGGTGTAGAATTAGGTGTGTCACAACCAAGTACTTGCAGTACACCGACGTCCGATTGTAGCAGGCAAATTTCCCTGCCCCAGCTGCTGGACCGTCGAAAGAAGTATACTCCCAGCCATCCACATGCCCAGCGGTTGAATGCTAGCTTGGCTAAATTGCTAGCACTTCAACTGCTGCCTTTTCAGTTGATAGACTCGGCCCCCTTCCGTGAGTTTGTTCAATGTGCGGTTCCTCAGTGGCAGGTTCCCAAACGCCACTTTTTCTCACGGAAGGCGATTCCGTCTCTCTACTGGCATGTGGAAGGCAATGTCCATGCCTCGCTGGACAGGGCGGTCAGCGGTAAGGTGCATATTACCGCTGACTCATGGTCCAGCAGGCATGGACAGGGACGTTATCTTTCTTTCACGGCCCATTGGGTCACTCTATTGGCAGCTGGGAGGGATGCAGGACAAGGTGCAGTAGTGTTGGAGGTTGTTCCGCCACCACGCCTCCAAAATGCTACTACTGGTTGTGACACACCTCTCTCCTCCACCCCCTCCTCTTCTTCTTCCTCCATGTCCTCTTCGAGTGCTCTGTCCTCGGAACCAGCGGTGCTCCGTAGGCGTACAAGGGGCTACGCGAGTACGCAGGCAAAAAGATGCCATGCCGTGCTTGCGCTGGTGTGTTTGGGGGACAGGAGCCACACTGGGCCAGAGGTTCTGGCAGCTCTGCAGGGGCAGGCCGAGAGGTGGTTGACGCCACGCCAGCTTAAGCCAGGAATGGTCGTTTCTGATAATGGCACCAACCTCCTCTCCGCCCTGCGACAGGGGCAGCTCACCCATGTGCCCTGTATGGCTCACGTCCTCAACCCGGTGGTGCAGCGGTTCTTGGGCAGGTTCCCAGGCTTACAGGATGTCCTGAGGCAGGCCAGGAAAGTCTGTGTGCATTTCCGCCGATCTTATAATGCCAGTGCTCGGCTGACTGAGCTGCAAAAGGAGCTGAACCTGCCCAAGAACCGCCTAATATGTGACATGCCCACCAGGTGGAACTCAACGTTGGCCATGCTGCAGCGACTGCACACGCAGCAGAGGGCCATCAATGAGTACCTTTGCGACTACGGCACCAGGACAGGGTCAGGGGAGCTTGGCTTTTTTTCCCCACGCCAGTGGAGCATGATCAGGGATGCATGCACTGTCCTCTCACCATTTGAGGAGGCCACGAGGATGGTGAGCAGTGACAGTGCATGCATCAGTGACACTGTACCTCTTGTCCACCTGTTGGAGCATACGCTGCGTGGGATAATGGACAGGGCACTTGAGGCAGAACAGAGGCAGGAAGAGGAGGACTTCCTTGTCTCTCAAGGCCCCCTTTATCCAGACAATGTTCCTTCTGTCCCACCCATCACACAGGAAGAGGAGGAGGAGGAGGAGGAGGAGGAGGATTGTGTGAGCATGGAGGTGGAGCCTGGCACTCAGCATCAGCAGCAGCAGTCTTTTAGGGATGATGTACAGTCCCAACAAACCAGTGGACTTGTACGTGGCTGGGAGGAGGTGGCTGGCGATCATGTCATCCTCAGTGACCCAGAAGACTCCGGACCGAATGCCTCAGCTAACCTACGCTGCATGGCCTCCCTGATCCTGCAAAGCCTGCGGAAGGATCCTCGTGTTCTTCGGATCAAGGAGAGTGACCATTACTGGCTGGCCACTCTCCTTGATCCACGGTACAAGGGTAAGGTTGCGGACCTTATCTTGCCGTCGCAGAGGGAGCAGAGGATGAGACATCTCAGGGAGGCCTTGCAGAAAGGTCTGTGCAACGCGTTCCCAGAAACTGGGAGGTTACAAACTCCTGGTCCTGGACGACGAGTTGCTGAGGCTTCGGTCAGTAGCAGAAGGAGCGGTGGGGAAGGTGGACGTCTGACCGATGCGTTCAGACAATTTTTTAGTCCGCAGCCCCAAGGTATGATCGGTTCCAGCAACCATCGCCAGCGTCTGATATACATGGTGCAGGAATACCTAGGGGCAAGGTCAGACTTGGACACCTTTCCCACCGAAAATCCTCTGGCTTACTGGGTCCTGAGGATGGATCACTGGCCAGAGCTTGCACAGTATGCAATTGAGCTACTGGCCTGTCCTGTATCCAGCGTTCTTTCCGAACGCACATTCAGTGCTGCTGGAGGATTTGTCACCGATCATAGGGTGCGCCTGTCCACCGACTCGGTTGATCGACTGACCTTCATAAAAATGAATCAGTCTTGGATCACCACCAGCTACCAGACACCTGAAGCGGATATAACGGAATAATTTATAATGTCACATCCCTTCAAGACTGCCTATGCTGATGCTGAGTGACTGTCCTGTTATGTTCACTGACTATCCTCTTCCTCCTCCTCAATGATCCATGCCACCACACCAGTGCCTAAGGCACAATTTTTCAGCCCCTGTATAACAGGGGCGTGTAATTACAATTTTTTAAAAAGATGCTTCGCAACAGGTGTGACTGCTGTGCTCAGAGTACAGTATCTGTGAGGGGTTGCAGTGTTGTGGCACCAGCACCAGTGCCTAAGGCACAATTTTTCAGCCCCTGTTGGGGCGTGTAATTACAATTTTTAGGCAATGCTTTGCAACAGGTCTCATTGCTGTGCTCAGAGTACAGTATCTGTGAGGGGTTGCAGTGTTGTGGCACCAGCACCAGTGCCTAAGGCACAATTTTTCAGCCCCTGTATAACAGGGGCGTGTAATTACAATTTTTTAAAAAGATGCTTCGCAACAGGTGTGACTGCTGTGCTCCAAGTACAGTATCTGTGAGGGGTTGCAGTGTTGTGGCACCAGCACCAATGCCTAAGGCACAATTTTTCAGCCCCTGTTTAACAGGGGCGTGTAATTACAAATCTTGATCTAATAGTTCACAGCAGGGCCCATTCCTGCGCCCACCAAGAGTAACTATGAGGGCCTACAGTCTTGTGGCAACACCGTCCACCACCACCACCACCACCAAAGGCCCAATTTTTCTGCCCTGTTCAACAGGTGCATGCAATTACAAATCTTGATCTAATAACTCACAGCAGGGCCCATTCCTGCACCCACCAAGAGTAACTGTGAGGGCTTACAGTCTTGTGGCAACACCGTCCACCACCACCACCACCACCACCAAAGGCCCAATTTTTCTGCCCGGTTCAACAGGTGCATGCAAGTACAAATCTTGATCTATTAACTCACAGCAGGGCCCATTCCTGTGCCCACCAGTCTTGTGGCTACACCAACATCTAATAGGGCAAATTTCTGCAGAGTATATACGGCAGGCCCCTACTTTCAAACATCCAACTTACAAACGACTCCTACTTGCAAACGGCAAGAGAAAACAGGAAGTGAGAGGAAATCTACCCCTAGGAAGGAAAATTCTATCCTGTTAGATTTAATTTGGGAAAAAGGTATCTCCTCTCTACTGATGCTTTATCACCAATCCTTGTTTCAATTAAAACCCCACTTTTCCAAAAACATTTGTCATTGGGACGGAAAGTGAGGTGACATGTTCTGAACAGATGTGCAAAGACAGCAAATGTTACAGGGGTGATAACCCCTCCCTATGTTCTCCAAAAAGCTTAAAAATTGATTTTTTTGGGATGTAGCTACACTTCATAATGTACCTGTTCAGATTCTACTTAAGAACAAACCTACAGTCCATGTCTTGTTTGCACCACCTATATACTGCTGTTCAGAGTATATAGGGTTGTAGGTATAGGGTTTTATTTTGGGTGCGGGGTCCCCCTTAGTATCCATACAAGACCCAAAGGGGCTGGGGTGGGGGGGGGGGGGGTGATGGGGTAGCCATGCCATTTTTCTCAAGGATTTTCAGCCATATGGCGGCCAGGACAAGACATGACATTAAAGCCGCAAGTGGTTTTAAATGGCTTCTTTTTTTCCTTTACAAATGTCATTTTGTGCAAGGACAGTTCTAAACACGGGAAACACATGCCACTTCACAGGCATACTTTAGACACCCCCCAGGTACCATATTTAAAGGAAAATTTCACTTTTTTTTTTTTTCACTTTATGCATCATTAAAATTACTGCTCCCGAAAAAACTTTAGTTTTTAAAATTTCTTTTTGCATTGATATATGTCCCCTGGGGCAGGACCCGGGTCCCCAAACCTGTTTTATGACATTAACATGCATATTGGCCGTTGTAATTAGCAATTTTGATTTCGAACGTTCGCGTCCATTATAACGAATAGGGTTCGAAAATTCGCGCAAACTTTCGGTCCGTTCAAAGGTTCTGGTGCAAACCGAACCCGGGGGTGTTCGGCTCATCCCTAATGATCATGCTGGTCCTTGTAGTCATTACATCCTGATCTTGCAAGCTTTCTGTGTCAGTTCTATCTCTACAAAGTCTTAAGTTTTACCTTCTCTAGGGAGTTGTGGGACATATGGTGCCTCGACCATGATCATGCTGGTCCTTGTAGTCACTACATCCTAATCTTGCAAGCTTTTTTGGCCAGTTCTGTTTCTACAAGGTCTTAAAGTTCTACCTTCTCTTATCTATCAAGCTTTCTTGACCCGTTCTGCTCCTACAAAGTCAAAAGTTTTACCTTCTTTAGGAAGCTGTGAGATATCTGGTGCCACAGCCATGATTATGATGGTCCTTTTAGTCATTGCATCCTGATCTAGCAAAGTTTATTAGCCAGTCCTACTCCTACAAAGTCAGAAGTTCTACCTTCTCTAGGAAGTTGTGAGAAATCTGGTAGCCCAACCATGATAATGCTGGTCCTTGTAGTCATTACATCCAGATCTAGCAAGGTACCTTAGCAAGTCCTACTCGTACAAATTCAAAAATTCTACCTTCTCTAGGAAGTTGTGAGAAATCTGGTAGCCCAACCATGATAATGCTGGTCCTTGTAGTCATTACATCCAGATCTAGCAAGGTTCCTTAGCAAGTCCTAATCCTACAAATTCAAAAATTCTACCATCTCTTTGAAGTTGTGAGAAATCTGGTAGCCCAACCATGATAATGCTGGTCCTTGTAGTCATTAGGTCCTGATCTAGCAAGGTTCCTTAGCAAGTCCTAATCCTACAAATTCAAAAATTCTACTTTGAAGTTGTGAAAAATCTGGTAGCCCAACCATGATAATGCTGGTCCTTGTAGTCATTACAACCTGATCTAGCAAGGTTAGTTAGCCAGTTCTACTCCTATAAAGTCAAAAATTTGACCCTGTCTAGGAAGTTGTGAGAAATCTGGTAGCCCAACCATGATAATGCTGGTCCTTGTAGTCATTACATCCTGATCTAGCAAGGTTCCTTAGCAAGTCCTACTCGTACAAATTCAAAAATTCTACCTTCTCTATGAAGTTGTGAGAAATCTGGTACCCCAACCATGATAATGCTGGTCCTTGTAGTCATTACGTCCTGATCTAGCAAGGATAGTTAGCCAGTCCTACTCCTACAAAGTTAGAAGTTCTACCTTCTCTAGGAAGTTGTGAGAAAGCTGATCCTTGTAGTCACCAAATCCTGATCTAGCAAAGTTTCGTAGCCAGTTGTGAGCAATCTGGTGCCCCAATCATTGCCATGCTGGTCCTTGTAGTCCCTACCTTTTGATCTAGCAAGCATTCTTGGCCACTGGCTTACCTTGCAGGGAGAATCCACAGCCTTGGTGAGGGAGTCCAACCTGGCACTATACTCGGTGAACTTCTTCTGGTACCTGAGCGCTGTCATCTGCAGCTCACTCTGCACTGTGGACAGCTGGGACATCAGGGACTTCTCCCTCTTGCCGGACCTCAGCGCCCTCTTCTTCAGCTCGGTCTCCAGCCCGGCGATCTTAGTCTGGAGGAGGACGTTGTGCCCCCTCACCGCCTTCAGACAGCAGTGGTCGGCCAGCTTCAGCTCCCGGTGGGTCAGCATGAGCCCACAACCCTTCTGGCAGATGCCCACCGCCCGGTGCTCGCAGAACTCCCTCATATGGACGTCCATGTCCTTCAGGTTGAGCACTTCGGTGCAGCCCTTGTTGCGACACTTGGCCGGGGAATAGTCGCACATCTCGGCGTGCTCCCCCAGGTTCTGCAGCCTGACCACCTTGTCGCAGCCCCGGGAGTGGTTGTCACACTTGATCTCCAGCTTGAGGATCAGACTCTTCAAGGGCAGCACGTGGTTGAGCTCCTTGGCAGAGATCCGCTGGCATTTCACCGGGCAGCTGCCCTGCTGCACCACCCAGGGGAGCACACAGCCTGCGCAGAAGACGTGCCCGCACGGGGTGGTCAGGGGGTCCTCCAGGACTCGGTTGCACAGGTTGCACTTAAAATCGGGGTCCACCTCCCCGCTGAAACGGTCCAATTCGAAGCCCATGGTGCTGCTCGCTGCTCCTTGCTGGGCATTGGGAAGAACCCAGACTGGCTGACTGCAGGCTGTCTGCTCACTGCAGAGCCAGGAGGGTGGGGGGGGGGGGGGGGGCCTCCACCATATGTACTGGAGGCTGGGACTTCATCCAGGGAGGGGAGGGGAAGGGGAGGCACATGTGTCAAGGAGAACTTCGGAGAAGTTTGGAAAAGGCTGCAATGCATCCAGGAGCAAGGCATGTCCCAGAGCTGCATGGAATTCCAACCCTTTTTTCTTTTTTCCCAAAACATGGATGTGAAAGCATGTTTGTCATTCCTCAGCTGCTGCAGAACCTCTTTTATAGAGAGCCTCCAAATAAAGAAAATCACATAGAGGCTAAATAAAGTGTCCCTCAAACCTAACAACATTGATAGCATTTTGTGACACTATATTACCAATAGTATTGGGACGCCTGCCTTTACACACACACATTATTATTATTATTATACAGGATTTATATAGCGCCAACAGTTTACGCAGCATTAAAAGGGAGACGAAACTGGCAGTGAATGGGTTAACCACTAGGGGTTAAGTGTTCCCTGCATTGTGTTTCTAACTGAGGGGGGGGGGGTTGGGCTCTGTGTCATATGACACCAACGCAGCAGTTTACATGGGCATCCGCTGAACTTTTTTCAGGGGAGGGCATAATTTTAAGGTCATCCATGCATCTTTGGGGCAGTTTAGCAGCACTGTATACACCACTCCTCCACCGATCCTGCCCATTGAAATAAATGGGCACCGCTGCAGAAGCGCCTGCAAAGTGCTTCGGCAGCGGCGATACACAGTTGCATTTAACCCTGTCTTCGACCCCACTAGCAGCCGAATAGCGCCACTAAAACGATGGTAAAGCGCCGCTAAAACTAGCGGCGCTTTACCGATAATGCGGCCAGCTGGCAGTGTGAAATAGCTCTTGAGGATAATTCAGCTTCACTCCACCATGTCCATATAAATATAGCCTAGAGAATGTACTTCTTTCTATATTGCAATACATCTGTTGTGGCCATATTTTGATCTTTATGAAAACAGCCTATACTGTATAGGTTGTTTTCATCAAGATCAAAATATGGAAGCCCACAACAGATGTATTGCAATACATTGCAATACAAAAAGATGTACACAGTGGTGTCATGACACAGGCACTGCTGTTACCTGTAGTTCTTCAGCGATAGGCCCAGGGCAGGCACTGGCAGCGTATTCTCTAGTCTTGGCCACTGCACGCCACGCACCTGTGGGAGGAGCTGGCGCATACATTTACACAGGCAGAGGCAGGCTGAGGCAGCAGCCAATCACGGAACAGTTGGGTCACGGACGGTGATGTTAAGCAGAGGCCCGAGCGGCAGAGCCAATTCGATGCTCGGGCCGGGGGTGAGGAGGGAGGGATGGATGTGTATAGTCGGAAAAGACAGAGCAGCCCCAGCCCCCAGGCCAGCAGCAGACTTAGAAAAAAAAGTCCACGGCTGCCACGGTGGTGGCCATTGCAACACAGGGGGCAAGTGTCTTCACTCTGACTTCCGATTCCAGGGGGGACAAATGACCCCCCTTGCCCTATGGAGCGGACGCCCATGGCAGTTTACGCAGCATATAAAAGGGAGACAATACAGCTATAATACAATAAAATACAAGATGATTAAGAGGGCCCTGCTCAGAAGAATTTACAATTTAATAGGGTGGGGCTGGTGGTACAAAAGGTTGTAAGTGTGGGGAATGAGCTGATGGAAGTGGTAAAAGATTGGTTGGAGACGTGATAGGCTTCCCTGAAGAGATGAGTTTTCAGGGATCGCCTGAAGGTAGCAAGAGTAGGGGATAGTCGGACAGGTTGAGATAGCGAGTTCCAGAGGATGGGAGAGGCTCTGGAGAAATCCTGGAGACGAGCATGGGAGGAGGAGACGAGAGAGCTTAAAGCGGAGGTCCACCCTGAAAAAATCTTTACATTAAAAATCCTAAAAAAAAATGAATAGAATTTTTTTTTTTTTTTATACTCACCCTAAATGCCTGTTGCTATGTGGAAGTCCCCTAATCTGCCTCTAATGTTCCTCTTCTCGTCCGCGGTGGGTCTCCTTCCGCTTCCTCTTCTTGTGAATGGGGCTTGCTGCCTTCTGGGAACTGTGTGTATCCCAGGAGGCAAGCCGCCCATTCACAAAGCGCCGTGCGAGTGGCGCATGCGCAGTAGGAAACGGGCAGTGAAGCCTTACGGCTTCACTGCCTGTTTCCCTTACTCAGGATGGAGGAGCCGGGACCTGCCAGCAGCGATCGATCGCCGTGGCGGGACCGACATCGCGGGCGAGTAGGACAGGTAATTTTTCTTATTAAAAGTCAGCAGCTACACTGTTAGTAGCTGCTGACTTTTTTTTTTGGCTGCTCCTCCGCTTTAACCACTTGCCGACCGCCTCCTGTAGATATACGTTGGTAGAATGGCATGGACAGGCACATCAACGTACCTGTACGTCCCCTTTAAGTGCCGCCGGCGGCGCGCTCACGACCCTGCCGCCACCCCCGTGAGTCGGACCGCGGGTCCCGCGAACTCGATCGCCGCGGGGATCCCCGCAATCGTATCACGGAGGTATAGAGCAGGGAGATGCTTGTGTAAACAAGTATCTCCCTGCTCTGCCTAGTGACAATGACACGGATCTCGGCTCCGTATACTCGGAGCGGAGATCAGTGTCATGTGACACAGAGCCCAACCCCCCCTCAGTTAGAAACACACTGCAGGGAACACTTAACCCCTACAGCGGCACCTAGTGGTTAACCCCTTCACTGCCAATTTCATTTTCACAGTAACCAGTGCATTTTTATAGCACTGATCGCTGTGAAAATGACAATGGTCCCAAAAATGTGTCAAAAGTGTCTGATGTGTCCGCCATAATGTCGCAGTCATGAAAAAAATCACTGATCGCCGCCATTACTAGTAAAAAAAAAATTTTTAAAAAATGCCATAAAACTATCCCCTATTTTGTAAACGCTATAACTTTTGCGCAAACCAATCAATAAACGCTGATTGCGATTTTTTTTTACCAAAAATATGTAGAAGAATATGTATCGGCCTAAACTGAGGAAAAAAAAAGTTTTTTTAATATATTTTTTGTGGATGATTATTATAGCAAAAAGTAAAAATATTGAATTTTTTTCAAAATTGATGCTCTATTTTTGTTTATAGCGCAAAAAATAAAATCCGCAGAGGTGATCAAATACCACCAAAAGAAAGCTCTATTTGTGGGAAAAAAAGGACATCAATTTTGTTTGGGAGCCACGTCGCACGTCCGCGCAATCGTCAGTTAAAGCGACGCAGTGCCGAATCGCAAAAAGTGGCCTGGTCTTTGAGGTGCATAATGGTCTGGGGCTTAAGTGGTTAACTGACAATTGCGCGGTCATGCAACACTGTACCCAAATAACATTGATATCATTTTTTTGATCACCTCTGCGGTTTTTATTTTTTGCGCTATAAACAAAAATAGAGCGACAATTTTGAAAGAAATTCAATAATTTTATCTTTTTGCTATAATAAATATCCCCCAAAAAATATATAAAAAAAGTTTTTTTTTCCACAGTTTAGTCCGATACGTATTCTTCTACATATTTTTGGTAAAAAAACTTGCAATAAGCGTTTATTGATCGGTTTGCGCAAAGGTTATAGCGTCTACAATATAGGGGATAGTTTTATGGCATTTATATTAATTTTTTTTTTTTACTAGTAATGCCGGCGATCAGCGATTTTTATCATGACTGCGACATTATGGCGGACACATCGGACACTTTTGACACTATTTTGGGACCATTGTCATTTTTACAGCGATCAGTGCTATAAAAATGCACTGATTACTGTGAAAATGACACTGACAGTGAATGGGTTAACCTGTAGGGGGCGCTAAAGGGGTTAAGTGTGACCTAATGAGTGCTTCTTACTGTAGGGGGGCGTGGCTTGGCGTGTGACATCACTAATCGTCGATGCCTGTGACAGGGAACAGACGATCAGTGACACTCTCACTAGGAAGCACGGGGAGAGGTTTGTTTACACTTACCTCTCCCCGTTCTTCAGCTCTGTGACCCGATCGCGGGACACCAGCGGCGATGGGGTCCGCGGGTCCTGTGGGCGCGGTCACGGAGCTCCCGACCGGGTCGCGAGACTGCCGCCGGCGGCGTGCTCGTGACCCACGCCTCGCATCTTAAAGGGGACGTACCTGTACGCCCATATGCGCAGCCGTGCCATTCTGTTTACGTATATCGTCATGCGGCGGTCGGCAAGTGGTTAAAGTATTGCAGTGCCGTATAGCAAAAAATGGCCTGGTCATGAAGGGGGGTAAATCTATCGGAGCTCAAGTGTTTAAAGTAAGTCTAATGGTGGTCATACACACTCTGATAGGAATAATCAATCCATAGTTAACAACCCATTCCATCGATATGCCACAAATGAGGAAGTAGATTTTGATTGATAGTTAATATATGTTCGCACCATGTAATCTTATAATTGGATTGATGGAGATACGATCATATTTATGACCAACGCATTTCAGTGCTGCCAATCAATGCAAAACCATCAATAATATTTTGCCCTGGCCAAATGACCCAGTTTGATTGAATCCAATATAAATCAAGGCTAAACTGTTCAGAAGGGAAGTTATGGCTATTCGAATTGTTTGTATATTCGATCGTTTCGAATGCATCACACAACTATCAGAAAAAAACGAAATCGAAGCATGTATGGCCACCATAAATCCAATCTCTAAAATCTCATATAAGCTTTACAACATTATTGTAATGTAAATGTTGTTTTTTACTTTTCATTAAAATTATACCCGGTGATCCTGAAATGAAGATTCTTGTTCAAAAACCTATAATCTCCAGCGGCGTTGCATGCAGCAGGTGACAATGCAGGTGCACAGTTGGAAGAGAGTTGTCACCCCATCGCAGATTGTGACCGAACAAAGACCTCCATAGCCGGATCACCCAGTATATTCCTTTAGCCCTCATTCACACTGAACAGGGCATTGAACTCATGCAACTTCATCTGAAATCGCACGATTTCAAAGCCACGACTTGAAAGACACCTGTGAGGCTTCATGCACAGATGTCCATTGAAGTCGCACCCGAAATCAGCAAAAGAAGTACAGGAACTACTTTTGCAAATTGGTGCGGCGCTGCAAAGTCGGCATCGCACCGATTGGAACAGCGCCATTGCTGGAAATAGGCTACCACTTGTCAAATCGCATGACAAATCGCTTCAATGTGAACGAGGGCTTAATAAAATATGCAGATTTAAAAGAACTTAAAACAACTTTTGAAATAATGTTACGATTTTACAATGTATATGAGGATGTAGTGATTGGATATAGATCTACTTTAAAGCGGATCTTCAGTCATTGTTTCATCTTTCCATCTTTTAAATCGTCTCCCCTTGTTGTTTTAACTTTGGATAGTAAAACATTTTTTTTCTGCCAGTAAATACCTTATACAGCCCACTTCCTGTTTCTTGTCTGGTAAAAAGCCCAGGCTTATGACGTCATGCACAGCGCTCTTTCTCACTCTGGTGAGAGTTTTCCAGGAAGAGAAGGGGGATGAGTCATAAGAGGGCCAATGAGAGCTGCAAAACTGGAGGTGTGCCTCTGTGTGTCTGTGTAAATCCAGGAAGTGAACAGGCAGCAGCTTCAGCTGCCCACAGTTAAAATGGTTTCATCCAGACTCAGTGGAGGGAGATTTCTGCAGAATATTTGGCAAGTACAGAATCACAGTATATATAAAATAATATGCAAAGTGATTGAAGGGATGTTATTATTACAAATTATGTGAGCAGACTGCAGTTCCTCATTAACTTTTTCCCACCTGCGCTGTAGCCATCTTTCAGCTATAGCGCGGTCTTAATTGTCAGGAGGGCGTCCATAGACATCCTCCCGAGCATGCTATGTCAGCGCGTCCCTGCGGGCCGCACACAGCACGCTCTGTGATTGCAGAGTCTATGAGATTCCGGCCCCTTACCATGTGATCAGCTGTCAGCCAATAACAGCTGATCACGTGATGTAAACAGAAGATCAGTAATCTGTATTTTTGCCCTCTGTCAGCTGTCAGCGTGAGGGGAAAAAAAAGCCGAGACATCGGTCCCTCACAAAGAGAGCCATGGCTGCCTCATCTGTGCCCACCAGTGCCACCTGACAGAGCCCACCAGTACCACCTATCAGTTCCCACCAGTGCCACCTGCCAGTGCCCACTGTGCCACCTGTCAATGCCCACCAGTGCTGCCAATCAATGCCCAACAGTGCCTCATCATCAGTGCCAATGATCAGTGCTGCCTATCAGTGTCACCTGCCAGTGCCACGCATAAGTGCCCATCATTGCCACCTATCAGTGCCCTTCAGTGCCAACCATCAGTGCCACCTCTCAGTGCCTATCAGTGCCCATCAGTGCCGCCTTATCAGTGCAGCCTATCAGTGCCCATCAATGCCGCCTTATCAGTGCAGCCTATCAGTGCCCATCAGTGCAGCCTATCACTGCTCATCAGTGCAGCCTCTTCAGCGCACACCAATGAAGAAGAAAAATTACCTGTTTTCAAAATTTTATAACAAACTATGAAAGTTTTTCTTTTTCAAAATTTTCGGTATTGTTTAGTTTTTTTTAGCAAAAAATAAAAAACCCCAGTGGTGATTAAATACCACCAGAAGAAAGCTCTATCTCTGTGAAAAAAAAAAAAATTCATTTGGGTACAGTGCTGCATGACCACGCAATTATCATTCAAAGTGTGACAGCGCTGAAACGAGAAAACTGGTCTGGGCAAGAAGGGGTTTTAAGTGCCCAGTAAGCGAGTGGACTCATTCAGTGGACTCATTCACACTAGCAGTTGGGGGGTGGGGGGGGGCTCCACAAATGCTCCCAATTTTGCAGCAGAGGCAGTAGCGGAGCGGAGGGGTGTACACATGCAGCAGCCACAGCAGGAATTCTACCCCCTGTTGATTTGGTGGATGCTGCCACCCTCCGACCGTGACCAATTCAGGTGAACAGGGCCGCTCTGCAAGCGGTTAATTCAGGTGGTGGTGAGGGGATAAAATTCCTGCTCACCACCTGTCAAACACCTCTGAAAAGCGATCTAAGCATGGATCACTTTTCAGAGGTGCGGCAGTCCCTGACACACATGGGAATGAGCCCTATTGGACCAATCCTCAGCAGGTGACAGCACAGAGAATGCTGGGATTCACATATAACTGTAGCCACCTATAGCTTTGAATTTACCGGGCCTTTAAAATGTTTGCTACACATTATTTAAAAAATAAAGATACATTTGTTTCTCTTAGAAATGTTTACAAACATGTTTAAAGTATAACTGACGTTTTTTAGTTTTGGATGGGCAGTCTGCCACGCTGAGCAGGCAGATCCGCTTGACGCTTGCTAAAAATAGCGCCTGCAAACCGTCCCTAAACAGCGGCTGCTGTCTCTCCAGTGTGAAAGCCCCGAGGGCTTTCACACTGGAGCGGTGCGCTAGCAGGACGGTAAAAAAAGTCCTGCTAGCCGCATCTTTGGAGCGGTGAGAGGAGCGGTGTGTTTACCGCTCCTCCACCGCTCCTTCTCATTGAAAGCAATGGGAAACCGTGGTAATACCGCCGGCAATGCGCCTCTAGCGGCCGAATACCTCCGCATTTCCGACGGTATAGCGCCGCTAAAAATAGCGGCGCTATACCGCCACCGCCCCAGTGTGAAACCAGCCTTAAGAACAGACAATTTTTTTTATAAACACATTCCGTCATGGATTTAATTTTAAATGGAGATCAGCTGTGAATGCATTAATAATAAAGACAGGGGACTTGGTAATAATAAATACTTCTTCCTTTTTTTTCCAGACTTGGAAATACCCAGCAATAAACTAAGAATTTATTACAAGTACTTTCTATGCAATAATTTAATGCCAATAAAAAATAATTACATATTGGCATGTAAGAGACAATGTGGCTTCACGATATTTTCTTTAAATACATTTGTCTCCCTTTAATTTTTTCCATCTTATTATTTTGTTTTTTTAAAATGTATAATTAAAGTCATTGAGACTCAGAAGAAGTATCATTAACCCTCATGGTGCCAGCAAGCCATCAAAGCTACGCTTTATTCACAGCTTGTCGTTTTCAAAAGCTGCAAGGGTATAGCTTATTCATCCAGTGCCTCCAATTCTCATGTGGTCATTGATTCTATACATTTGGAAACCCCACTCTAATGCCCCATACACACGATCATTTTTCATGCCGTTAAAAATGGCATTAAAAAAAATGGCCATTAAAAATGATCGTGTGTATGCTCCAGAGCATTTTTAACGACGTGAAAAACGGGCATTAAAAATTTCGAACATGCTCTCTTTTTTCACGTCGTTTTTCATGTCGTTTTTTTTAACGACGTGAAAAACGATAGTGTGTATGCTTTAACGACGTGAAAAAAATGCGCATGCTCAGAATCAAGTATGAGACAGGAGCGCTCGTTCTGGTAAAACTAGCGTTCGTAATGGAGATAGCACATTCGTCACGCTGTAACGGACTGAAAAGCACTAGACTGAAAAGAGCGAATCGTCTCTCACCAAACTTTGCTAACATGAAGGGTGGCGCCATTAGAACGGAACTTCCCCTTTATAGTGCCGTCGTACGTGGTGTACGTCACTGCGCTTTGCTTGAACATTTTTTAAAATGATGGTGTGTACGCAAGACAGGCTTGAGAGGAAACAAGAAAAAAAATGACGAGAAAAACGTCAGTTTTAAAAATGACATTAAAAATGATCGTGTGTATGGGGCATAAGACCTGGTTCACACAGGGGCGACTCCGGATGCGACTTCTGGTCGCCCCGAGTTGCCCCAAGTCGTGCTATTTTTAAAACTAAGGCCCCTTTCACACTGACACGTTTTTCAGGCGGTTTAGCGCTAATAATAGCGCTGCTATACCGCCTAAAAAAAACGTGCCCTGCAGTCTTCAGTGTGAAAGCCCAAAGGCTTTCACACTGAAGCGGTGCGCTAGCATCTTTACAGCGGTGAAGGAGCGGTGTGTTCGCCGCTCCTTTACCGCTGCTGCCCATTGAAAGCAATGAGAAACCGCGTTAACACCGCCCGCAATGCGCCTCTGCAGAGGCGCATTGAGGGTGGTATTAACCCTTTTTCGGCCGCTAGCGGGGGTTAAATTCACCCCGCTAGCAGCCGAATACCATGGTAAAAACGAAGGTATAGCGGCGCTAAAAATAGCGCCGCTATACCCACAGTGCACCTTCCCGCCCCAGTGTGAAAGGGGCCTAATTGAAGTGAATGGAGATGTTTTAATGCACACGACTGCAGTCGCTCCGTTCCTATGGTAGCTGGCAGCCATGTTCCCAGGAATAGTCTGTATGCAAGGCTGCAAATGATTTAGTTCTGGAAGTCTCCAGTTGCCAACTCTGCTGGCCATACACTGTAAGATTTCTCTTATTAGGCCCCTTTTACACCTGTGGGTAGCAGGTGCAAAGGTGTGAAAAATGCTGTATAACATGCTGCGATTCACTTGAGGTACCATTATTTATTGCTGGCACCCCAAACGCTGGTAGGAGTCACGCATTTTTCCTCATGTTTCAACCAAGCAACGCAAAACGCGCTTGGCTTAAGTCCAAAATGTGGTACATGAGCTTCTTTAGCGCATTTTTGCAGTGGAAGGAGGCCCATTCAAATAAATTGTGCCACTGCAACAATGCTCTATAAAACTGCAATAAAAACACGACGCGGTAGCATTGCTCAAGTGTTTGTAGTGGGGTGGCGGTTTGTGGTGTAATATAAGACTGTCATTAACCTTGTGAAGCAATGCATTGTGGAACTTGCGGTACTTGGCGAACAGGACTCCATTGACACAAGTAGATAATAAGACTACGGTACCCACAGTGCAACTGCCCTCCCAAAGTGCATTGCATCCCCACACTGCTTTATGGGGAGGCTACTTAAAGGAGGGGAGGAGCTTTGTTCAGCCTCTTGGGATCTTCACCTCCTCCCTGCAAGACGTGTGTGTGAGGCCTGCTGCCAGAGGGACTTAGGCCTGAAGCCTGGGCCTCCAACCTTGCGGAGGATCACCAAGCCTGGAGGGTGATCTCTTTCTGTGTGTCCAGCTCGCGCTTCCCAGAGACCGGAGTCGTCCGTCGGCTGACATCTACTGCTGCCGAGAGAGGGACTAGAGACTGCACATTGCGGAGAGACCACGGATCGAGGTGCCAGCAGCGAGGAATCTCAGGTGGACTAGGCCTGTTCGGGTGAGCGGGCACCTGCCCAGGTTCTACAACTGTTATAGGCCTGTGACTTTTCAGGGCTCACCCTCAGCAGAGTAGTGTATCTCACATGTACCAAGCACATAGTGCAGCGCATGATAACTACGCAGTTTAAGTGGCGTTATACTAACTGAGAGTTCCCTTCCACAAACATTGTATCTGCAGAAGTTTAGTTGCATTTTTAAGTTTCCCTTGGATTACAAATTAAAGTGCACCAACGTTTGCTAGCGAAGACTCCCATCATTGAGGAACTTGTATAGTGATCTTTGCCAGGCCTGACTGGAATCAACACTTACGGGACACAGGGTGGTATTGCCCATTAGGGGGAGCTCGCGAGCATAGACTCTTTTCTAGATTGTAAGTAAACTTAAAGCGGAGGTTCACCCAAATTACTGACTTAATGCTATACACTTCTGTGCATAGCATAGATGCGCAAATGACAAAAAATTATTTTATAAGTGTTGTATTTACCTTTATATATTCTGTTTCTTTATGTTACTTCCTGTCTTACTCCCGCGGGAGTGGGCGTGTGCATTCCTTTTCCCCGACTCCTGGGAGCTAAGTGTAAACATTTCCAGGAGTCAGTGCAGATCGCTGCTGCGTGCGAAATCTCGCAAGATCATCTGCTCTCCCTCCCCGTACTGACCTGTGTATTTTTGGTTGCCATCACAACGGGGCGGGAACTTCCGACGCCTCCGCCCATTGTGATGGCAACCAGGAAGTGTTGACGGCGCTGCTCGCCGTCAACACTTATCACGTCAGAAAGAGCGGTGAATGCCGGGAGACGCGCATTCACCGCTACCCGGAAGTCTGTGCTTGTGGGCTTCACAATGCCCACAAGCAAAATGGAAAACAGCAACCTTTTTTATAAAAACGGACGGGGGATGTAATAAAGCGCAGGGCAAGTGAGTACTAAACTAGTAATCTGTAACCACATTTAATGGACTGAAAAAAAAATAACTATGGACCGCGGAACCTCCGCTTTAACTTTGTTTTTGATACCCTTTTACCTTTTTCATATTGGCTCTTGCAGGGCCCTGCATAGTCAACTGTATACATAAGTGTATTACTGTGTTTGTTTCTCACACCAAGAAAAGTTTGCCCTTGGTTAAGTGAAACATTTTTTTGAAGTACCGTATATACTCGAGTATAAGCCGACTCGAGTATAAGCCGAGGTACCTAATGTTGCCTAAAAAACTGGGAAACCTCACTGACCCGAGTATAAGCCGATGCCCCACTGTTCCCTGTAAAAAGACATTTTTACATTGTAATTATTACCTGTAAAGAAGTTGCGGCTGCGGCGTCCATCGTTCAAATTCCGCGGCGTCCATCATTCAAATTCCGCGGCGTCCATTGTTCAAATTCCGCGGTCTCTTCCTGTTCCTTACTTGATAGGCGAGTCTCAGCAGACACTCTCTGCCTATCACGATCCTTCTCTCATCCTTAGTTTTCCCAGCAGACACTGTGTTGGGTATTCCGCCAATCACAGACGTCTGCTGGAAAACTGAGGATGAGAGAACGTTCGTGATAGGCGGAGAGTGTCTGCTGAGACTCGCCTATCAAGGAAGGAACAGGAAGAGACCGCGGAATTTTGAACGATGGACGCCGCGGAATTCGAACGATGGACGCCGCAGCCGCAACTTCTTTACAGGTAATATTTACAATGTAAAATTTATATGACTCGAGTATAAGCCGAGGGGGGGACTTTCAGCCCCAAAAAAGGGCTGAAAATCTCGGCTTATACTCGAGTATATACGGTATCTTTGTTTCCAGAGGGATTGCTACCAGAGAAAGATAATGCTACTTATACATGTTATTGTGTTATACACGCCAAATTGTGTTCCCAGCATTCAGTGGGACTCACAATTACCATTTACACCAGTTGTGCCAAGGGAGAGTCTGAGCCAGTTAACCCCTTCCTTACTGGGCACATATACCCCCCAGGCGAAATTTCAGCTTTCAGCACTGTCACGCTTTGAATGACAATTGCGCGGTCGTGCGACGTGGCTCCCAAACAAAATTGACGTCCTTTTTTCGCACAAATAGAGCTTTCTTTTGGTGGTATTTGATCACCTCGGCGGTAACAGTGCTATAAATATGCACTGATTACTGTATAAATGTGACTGGCAGGGAAGGGGTTAACACTAGGGGGCGAGGAAGGGGTTAAATGTGTTCCCTATTAGTGATTTTTACTGTGGGGGGAGGGGACTGACTGGGGGAGGAGACCGATCTGTGTCCCTATGTACAAGGGACACAGCATCGGTCCCCTCTCCCTGACAGGACATGGATCTCTGTGTTTACACACAGAGATCCATGTCCTTGTCTCTGTAACCGCCGATCGCGGGTGCCTGGCGGACATCGCGGCCGCCAGGTACGCGCATCGGCATTGCAGTGAAGCGCCGGGAATGTGCGCGCGCCGCCGGCGGCGCTCGCGCGCCCCCCAGTGGCCAAATAGAGGAGGCCGTATAATAACGGCCTCCCGGCATTTGACAACCACCTTGCGGCCGTATATTCTCGTACGGCGGGCGCGAGGTGGTTAAAGGGGTTGCAAAACAGAGTACTGACCCAAACTAAACCAGCAGCTCCTTCGGGGGTAGTGCTACATGTTAATAGAGCCTTAAGCTGCATTTACACCTGGGCATTTCTGCAATGCATAGCAAAGCCACAGAGAACACACGCCATGCTTGCTGTGCCATTACTTGTTTTTGAAAGGTGTTATTTAAGTTTTTAAAGTTGTACAAGAAGAAGTACAAAACAAGAATAAAGAAAAGCAGTTATATCCACAACAACTGCAGGAGCTGTTTAGTCATAGGCGTGCGCACAGGGTGTGCTGGGTGTGCCTGGGCACACCCTAGTCACCCTGCGTGGCACAGATTCCCCCTGCTACCCATGCCCCCCCCCATATCTTCACCACCTATATTAAGCTGTGTATACAAAGCTTCAGTTTGTGAATGAACAAGAAACCCCTTAGCACAAAACACTGAGGAATAATAACAAAAGGAAAATAATAAAAATAAAAAACTACTGACACCATCCACGGCCCTACTGACACTGCTCATGTTTGTTTACATTTTGTGTGTGTCTGTGTGTTATGTATATATATATATCTAGATCCACAGTATCTCACAAAAGTAAGTACACCCCTCACATTTTTGTAAATATTTTATTCTATCTTTTCATGTCACAACACTGAAGAAAAGACACTTTGCTACAATGTAAAGTAGTGAGTGTACAGCTTGTATAACAGTGTACATTTGCTGTCCCATCAAAATAACTCAACACACAGCCATTAATGTTTAAACCGCTGGCAACAAAAGTGAATACACCCCTAAGGGAAAATGTCCAAATTGGGCCGAAAGTGTCAATATTTTGTGTGGCCACCATTATTTTCCAGCACTGCCTTAACCCTCTTGGGCATTGAGTTCATCAGAGCTTCACAGGTTGCCACTGAAGTCCTCTTCCCCTCCGACACGACGACATCACGGAGCTGGTGGATGTTAGAGACCTTGCACTCCTCCACCTTCCATTTGAAGATGCCCCACAGATGCTCAATAGGGTTTAGGTCTGGAGACATGCTTGCTCAGTCCATCATCTTTACCCTCAGCTTCTTTAGCAAAGCAGTGGTCATCTTGGAGGTGTGTTTGGGGTTGTTATGTTGGAATACTGCCCTGCGGCCCAGTCTCTGAAGGGAGGGGATCATGCTCTGCTTCAGTATGTCACAGTACATGTTGGCATTCATGGTTCCCTCAAGGAACTGTAGCTCCCCAGTGTCGGCAGCTCTCATGCAGCCCCAGACCATGAAACTCCTACCACCATGTTTACATGATGCATTATCCTGCTGGAAGGAGCCATCAGAAGATGGGTACACTAGTCATAAAGGGATGCACACGGTCAGCAACAATACTCAGGTAGGTCGTGGCATTTAAACGATGCTCAATTGGTACTAAGGGGCCCAAAGTGTGTCAAGAAAATATCCCCCACACTATTACACCACCACCAGCCTGAACCGGTGATACAAGGCAGGATGGATCCATGCTTTCATGGTAATGCCAAATTCTGACCCTACCATCTGAATGTCGCAGCTGAAATCGAGACTCATCAGACCAGGCAATGTTTTTCCAATCTTCTATCGTCCAATTTTGGTGATCCTGTGTGAATTGTAGCCTCAGTTTCCTGTTCTTAGCTGACAGGAGTGGCACCCGGTGTGGTCTTCAGCTGCTGTAGCCCATCTGCTTCAAGGTTTGATGTGTTGTGCTTTCCGAGATGGTATTCTGCATAGGGCTGGGCGATTTTCCCCCCAAAAAAAATCTGCGATTTTTTTTATAAAAAACTCGATTTACGATTCGATTTTCTTTTTATTATATTAATTAAAGTGCATCAACAAACAAAATTGCAAAGGCAAACCCTTTCTCTAACTGCAAAGTCAGTGTGCAACAAAGATTGTTAAACATCCAAATTATTAATACTGTATTTGGATTAAGCTAATAAAACAACAAAAAATCTTGAGGTTACTCTTAGTTGAATTGAACTGTGCCCGTGCCTCACTGTGCCCATGCTTCAATCACTGTGCCCGTACCTGATGCAGATTTTCATGGGATACGGATTTTACTGCTACACCGGTGGCCATTCCAGTATTCAAAAGCCGCGCCTCCTCCTCGTCTGTGATAGGCAGAACACTCAATTTCCCAGCATTAAGTGTTCCGCCTATCATGGACATCCGCTCATCCTCATAACACAGACGAGGATGAGAGGATGTCCGTGATAGGCTGAACACTGCCTGCTGGGAAATTGAGTGTTCCGCCATTCACAGGCAACGAGGACTCGGGAGGCGCGGCTTTTGAAAACTGCAATGGCCGCCGTCTGTCTGCATGACACGCTGATCAGGTAGGCAGACGGCGGCTTGCGGTTAGTTAGTGTTACATTACATCTACTCGCGGCGGCTGCGGCGAGTAGATGTAATTGGGGTAACACCGCCCAGTACCATTCCGGATACCCCCCCTGCAGCCCTGCTACGGAAACTTTAAAGGAAAAAAAAAAATCTAAAAAAATCGATTTTCTTCAAATCTGAATCGATTTGAACTCAAAACTCGATTCAAGATTAAAATCGATTTTTTCCCAGCCCTAATTCTGCATACCTTGGTTGTAAACAGTGGTTATTTGAGTTACTGTTGCCTTTCATCTTGATATAGATGTCCATTTTCCTCTGACCTCTGACATCAACAAGGCATTTTTGTCCACACAACTGCCGCTCACTGGATATTTTCTCTTTTTCTGACCATTCTCTGTAAACCTGAGAGATGGTTGTGCGTGAAAATCAGTAGATCAGCAGTTTTTTTAAATACTCAGACCAGCCCATCTGGCACCAACAACCATGTCATGTTCAAAGTCAAAGTCACTTAAATTCCCTTTCTTCCCCATTCTGATGTTCAGTTTGAACTTCAGCAAGTCGTCTTCACCACATTTGATGCCTAAATGCATTGAGTTGCTGCCATGTGATTGGCTGATTAGCAATTTGTGTTACCAAGCAATTGAATAGGTGTACCTAATAAAGTGGCCGCTGAGTGTCTGTAGTAAGTAAGGTTGAATATATTTTTATTAAAATTTTCCAAGTAACAATAGGGGGTACAGAATAAAAACGTAAATGTAGATAACATCATGTGAGAGTTGCAATCAAGAATCTATGCATTTAGTGTATCTAATCAATTGAATACATAAAATCGTATATAAACCAGGGGTAGGGAGGGATGGGGGGGGGGGGGGAAAGATGTGGGGGGGGATATAGATATACAGTTGGTGTAGTTGATACCTTACATTACAGTATGGTTGAGATAGGGTGCTCAGGGGGATGCTCACTAGGGGGTGGTCATCTACTCAGCCGGACCACGTACTCCTGTGATGCTCCGTCCGTGGGCCCCAAAAGCATCTCTCAGCTCAACCTCTAGTAATTTTGTTCAGTAGTCTATCCGAGGTTGAGTAATGGACCCAGATATACCAAAGTTTAAGGTGTTTATCCCAGGTGTCTCCCTCCCTAGCCTGCATCTCCTCCATGAGCATGACGTCATTGATAATGGCAATCCATGTCTGTAGTAAGTAAAAACCCATCAAGGTGAGTGGAAGCCCCTCATATGCCACAGTCGGTATGCAGACCCATTGAGATCCCACCCAAGGGCGCACCAGCCTAGTGTGATATTGTTTAAGATATTTTATTTCAAATAAAAGTGTAGCGGGTGGTCATATTTAGGGGAGGCATCTGAGTGGTATCAGGCTCAGATGCAACAATTGTTAGGATTCCTGGACCAATTTATGCCAGTGGAGGATATCAGTGGTGTAAGGTTCCCTGCAGCCTATAGGTGGCACTGTTGCCAAAGGCCGGGGTTGAATCACCATTGGAGGGCTGCGCCCTTTTTGTCCTCTCGCAGCAGTAGTACAGCGGGGCAGGGAACCTGCTGTGCATGCTGGGGGAGAGTATAAAGGGGGCAGACATCTTCTGCACGAGGTCTGCGCCCAGGCATCTTCAGCCTGGGTGCATGTGCGTGTTGTCCCGGGTGCCCTAGGACCGGGGACGGAGTTGCGGTTCCACCGCAGACACCTTTGGTCTGGGGTGAGATACTCTTTGGAGGCCTGAGGCCCAGTACCTTCGACTGGGTCCCGCAAGGGATCGAGGGCTCCTAGGGTGTCCTCCGGTGTGGACACCCGAATCTGGGACAAGGAGGCCAGGGAGGTGACCCTTCCGAAGACCCAGTGCAGCATTTGCTAGTGACGGCGGGGCCTCTGGTAACTGTCCGGATGGATGTCCTCTCTCTGACAGGGGCCATTGCTCATAGAAGGTAGTCCACGTTCTCATGGTCTGTGGCAGGGACCCATCGTGAATCAGGTCGGTGGCAGAGACCCAACAACCAGGTCTGTGGCGGAGGCCTTATTCGTCTGGTCTGTGGCAGAGACCCCCCTCACGGTCGGTGGCAGCGACTATGCGCCAAGCCTGTTTGTGCTATAATGGAACAGGAGAAAACACAAGTTCAAGTTTGTGCCTGGACCTCCTCCCCACTTTGTTCTATTCTATGTCTGAGCAGTCGCTCTTAAAGGACTATTTATTGCTCTGAAGAATAAATAAGTGTTGGACTTTCAGTGGTGTGGAACTTGACTTTCTGGGAGTTAAAGGGTCATTCTCAAGGGAAGTTTTGGCTTTGGACAGGGACACAGGCCCGAAGGTAAAAGGTTATAGCTCACACCTCTACACACAAGAGGATACGAGCTGGTGGTGTGCCACACTCTCCTCCCTGGTCCCCTAGACAAGAGCCATTGACCGAGAAGAGAAGGAGGGAGTGAGAGGTGAGGTCGCTACAAAAGCAATAGAAAGGTACTCACAAAAATAGTACAATTGTTCGCAATGTACAAGCGGTGCCTTGGAAGGCTGCAGCATATGGAACCCAAACCACACTTCAACCGATCATGGAGGACGTGATGGGGCGCACTACTGGCTGACGCGTTTTGAAGCGCACAGCATCTTCATCAGACTGCTTGGCTCTGATGAAGAAGCTGTGCGCTTCGAAACGCGTCACGCCTGTGCCTGTCTGGGTTTCCTCTGGGTACTCCGGTTTCCTCCCACACTCCAAAGACTGCTGGCAGGTTAATTGGATTTTGTCTAAATGGGCCCCTAGTATGTGTATGAATGTGAGTTGGGGACCTTAGATTGTAAGCTCCTTGAGGGCAGGGACTGATGTAAATGTACAATATATATATGTAAAGCGCTACGTAAAGTGACAGCGCTATATAAGTACATGTAATAAATAAATAAAATATAAGAATCCGTCGGGGTGTTTTAACTCTCCAGCATCTTTCAAAAAACTGAGATATCAGATTTGGGCGGACTGATCCTTTAAAATGTCTTAAAACGAACCTAGTACAAAATCTGTCTCTAACACAGTAGCTGACATAACCCCACCAGTGAAAATGTTTTTCTTTTTTTCGACTCCCCCCCCCCCCCCATGGAAAGTTGCCTTTCATTCCTTGCCTATCTTCTGCTTGGCTGGTGGTTGACAATGCTGGGTCAGGTAATAATGGTTCCCTTCTATTGGCGCCTGCAGCAGGATAGCTTGTCGCTCTTATCTCCTATTTCAATCAGAAGCTGGACCCTCCTTTCATACTGCCGACCACATCAAGGAGGGAGCCTGGGAGGAGAGCTGCGGGTCGTCTTCTCCCTCCGCTCAGCTCATTCAGCTTTTTGGGAATGCTTGGGGTCTGCCTCCAACAGAGAACAAAACGATGATCTAAACGCTTTATGGACCTGCATTAATTATGAGATCGGAGAGGGATGGTTGGGGTAAACTGCAGCTGTCAGATATGACACCGGGGGCAGCTCCTGTGGGTTTCCTGAATGCGGCGTAGCGTTGGTCATACACTTTGTACCACATAGAAAGGTAAAGGTCTGGAAAAGATGTGACACCCCCTCCGTCTCTTGTTCCTCGGATAAAAGCATCTGTGTGTCAGTAAGGATTTTGATGTTCCCCCCATGAGTCTGCCAAAGCTTGCCATAGATGTGAGTTAACCGTTGCCTGATGTGGCCAAAAATAATCATTTTTGCAGGGCGAGCTGGCTGTTCTTGGGGTGAATGTTGTGTAGCACTACCCCCACAAGGGTTGCAGATGATTGGGTTCCCCACTCCTGCATAGCCAAGCAGCAAGTATCTTCCACACTTTCTCCAGACACAAGGAACATGGGGAATAGGCATAGGTGTGCACACAGGGTGTGCCAGGTGTGCCTGGGCACACCCTAATCACCCTGTGCTGAGCAGATTCCTCCTGCTGCTTTTCTGCAGAGAAAGGAACTAGGGAATCTGTCCTCATTCCCTTTCTTTATCTCAAAAGTGAGACATCAGGGGTCTGTTTAGACCCCTAATATTTTACCAAAGCCCTCCAATGGGGCTCCTAAAAAACTGTAAAAAGATTATAAAAAATGATTGTAAAAAAAACCCAGTAAAAAATAAAAAATAAATGGTAAGTAATAACAAAAAAATAAAATAAAGATAAACTACTGACACCAATCTCTGCCCTACTGACACCGTCCACTGCTGTAACTGACACCGTCCACTGCTCTACTGACACTGTCTATTGCCTTGCTGCTATATACAGTATATATATATATATATATATATATATATATACACGCATGCGTGCTTAAACTTTCAGGTGCACACCCTAATGCAATAGACTGCGCACACCTATGGGAATAGGAATTATGGGATGCCCAACTTGATAGCAACAAAACCAGGGATAACTTCCTCCCTATGTACAACTCCGATTTGTCTCCTCTCCCGACTGCTGACAGTCCCAAATAGAAAAGATGCAAAAGCCCCTTAAGGACTAGGAACTCTCAGTCCCTTTGGAATGTAGCACAAAACGTTGTAGTTGCATACAGGAGTCACTCCAACTCTACCATAGACACTGATCCCAGTTCTACTGACTGCAGGAACTACTAGCCCACCTAGCTGCTTCTTCACCAGCCCATCTACAGCCCACCTACTTACGAACATCCGACTTACAAACGACTCGTACTTACAAACGGAGGGAGACAACAGGAAGTGAGAAGAAATCTACCCCTAGGAAAGGAAATTCACTCCTGTGAAGCCTCGTACACACGGCCATTGGCGAGTGTAGTAAATCTGGCGGAAACAAAACGCTGGGAATCCCAGCGGGAAAATACTATTTTTCCCGCCGGAATTCCCGTCAGTTTTCCCGGCGAGGGAGCATACACACGCCCGGTTTTCACAGCAAAAAGCTCTCCCAGCAGTTTTCTTGCCGGGAAAACCGGTCGTGTGTACGAGGCTTAAGAGTTATTATGGGAAAAAGGTGTCTCCACTGATGCTTTATCACCAATCCTTGTTTCACTAACAACCCAAAACTTTCAAAATCCAATTGTCATTGGGACAGAAAGTGAGGTGAAATCTTCTGAACAGGGGCACAGACAGCAAAACAAATGTTACAGGGGTGATAACCGTTCCCTATGTTATCCAAAAAGCTTAAAAATAGATTTTTTTCGCTGGAGCTACACTTAAAAAATTTACCTGTTCCAAATTACAAACAGATTCTACTTAAGAACAAACCTACAGTCCCTGTCTTGTTTGTAACCCGGGGACTGCCTGTACTGTGGATCTCGCAGGGCAAGGTAAAGGAAAGATTTAAGCACAACGCTTTTTTCCAGAAAGGCTTGTTACATGGGACAGTCTTTCTCCTTGTACGTCCCTAACCCTGCTGATGTACTCACACTGTCCTCCTTGCTCCCGCTGCCGCTTAGAATAAGATTCCTTTCAAACATCAATACTGTTATGCCTTGTACACACGATCGGATTTTCCGATGAAAAAAGTCAGACGGAGTCCGGAAATTCCGACCGTGTGTGGGCCCCATCGGAGAAATTCCGATGAATTCCATTGGAATTTTCAAATAGAACCTGTTCTATTTTTTTCCGATGAAATTCCGTCGGAATTCCGATGGGAGTTTGGTCGGAAAAAGGTCCGATCGTGTGTACGGGGCATTAGGATCCTTTCAAGCCAGCCTGAGCCCCAGCCCAAGGCAGAGTCCTAGCAGGGGTGCGCCTCAAAGTCTCCTGATGACACTCAATCTCCATCTTCCACCCGACTACCTCCTGGCATATCTTATCCATGTTTAAGGGCTGGCTCAGCCACCATGCTAGGCCCACCACCCGGGGATTGGCCAAATTTCCCTAAGTATGCAGATAAACCCATCTGGCCTCGGCCCTCCAGCTTCCAGAAAGTTCACCAACCTTCCAGAACCGGGGGGGGGGGGCACAAGAGACCTGCTTGTATGAGTGATCCAGCCATGAGCTGCAGTAAACTTTTCACTCAGATTCAAAGATACCATGAGCCAAAATTATGAACATTCGTTATGATGAATTTAAAAAGCAAACCCAGGAAGTCAGCAGTGCTGCTGACTTCCTGGGTTTGCTTTTTAAATTCATCATAACGAATGTTCGTAATTGTTACAAAAAGTTAACAAACCTAACGAAAATTCAGGGGCTCCCACCATCCCTGTGCTGTGCTGACTTCCTCCTGGGGCTGTGCCCCTTCTGTGCTCATTATGAGGGGCTCCCACCATCCCTGTGCTGTGCTGACTTCCTGGGTTTTTAACTTCATCATAACGAATAATCGTAATTGTTATGACAATAATAAAACGATATTAACGAACATTCTTATTTTGTCTGAGTAATTCGGATCCGAAATACGTAAACGAAATTTCATATTTTGTAAAATTTGGAAGCATAGCAATTCGGATTTCGGATGCTTCCGAATGTACGAACTTTCGGAAGTTCGTACGAATTAGCGTTTCGAACTAAACGAATCGCACATGCCTAGTGGAAACACAGCAAGGAGTGGGATATATGACATCTTAGAAGCGTGAGATACTGGCGGCAGCTATAGCTTTGCAAGAGAGCGAAGATTGGGGGTAAGGTGGCATCATCTGCTAGTACTTCAGTTTGATTCTTCTAGTAACACAGGGGTCAATTTACTAAAACTGGAGAGTGCAAAATCTGGTGCAGCTCTGTATAGTAACCAATCGGCTTCCAGGTTTTATTGTCAAAGCTTAATTGCACAAGCTGAAGTTAGAAGCTGATTGGCTACCATGCACGGCTACACCAGATTTTGCACTCTCCAGTTTTAGTAAATATACCCCACAGTCCCTTTAAATAATGCAGTAAATGCCTTGCCTTGACACAGATAGATATCAGTGCTCAGGGAGCGATCCTTACAACAGAGCTGGAGGACACGATAATTAGACATCATAATTGGACATCATACTGAGACATCTTACTACTGCAACTACATTTTTAAGAAGAGATGTATGCATACCAGCCCATACTTTTAAACAAATTACTATTTCTTTGTGCCTTGTTTTGGGCTATGGTGCCAAGAGAGAGTGTCTTTTGGGTGTGACATCAAGGATGGTTCGCTTTTCTGCCAGATCCTCAAGCCCAGCCCAGGATGCTTCCCTGACCCAGATAGAATAATGCTTCCTGAGACTTACATTTTTAGCTTTTGGAAAGAATTAGCAAAAGTGATGATCCTAATTATTTCCATTTTTTATTTACTTCTCAGCAGTTTGTAAGGTTACTAATTAAATTCCCAGTATAAAAAGTTATAATTTATCATTAGACGGAAGCTAGTGACAAACCTGTGTAAAGATTGTCTGTAGCTCTGCCTAAATTATAAAATGGTATCATTAAATGACTATTATTGGTTATAAATATTAAAGCTGAACTCAGGGACAAAAATAATATTTGCACATTTGCTGTGTAAAAATGGATTACTCCTAATGATATGTGTCCTGTTGGTAGATGCTGTTGCACTAGGAAAAAACTTTCAAAACTTTAATTCTCACACTGCTGTAAGTGCCAATTGTCTGGTTACACTCCCAGCGCTAGTACAAAGCATGCACTGGAGGATATGTGGGTCGTCTCACCTCCTCCATTCATAAAAGGCATTGTATTCTTTTCACACTATACAACTTGTTCTGCAATTGAAGGAGTGGCAGAGTAATGTCATAACCCCCCCTTCTCCAATCACAGAACAGTGTGTACTCTGTGAATACAAAGTCGCACTCTGACCTCATTAAGAAAATGAAGGGCCAATAGCAAGGGACCACCCATAAGCCATAACGGAGGAGAGTCCTGGGAAGCGAGGGGTAAGGTAAGTATTACACCCTGTTCCTCATCCCCTAGAGCAGTGGTCTCCAAACGGTGGCCCCGGGGGCCGAATGTGGCCCTTTGCTTGCCTTTCTTTGTGAAGAAATGCCATCAGCACACCAAGGATTCATCAAAAGGGTCCAAAGCTTTATTATCCTTGTAGCGCTACCCCCGTAAGGGCCGCTGGAAAATGTGGTTCGTCCCCCACCCTGCACAGCCAGGCACACAAATTTCCAGTCGCTCAGAGTCAAGAAACAGTCCTTGCAGCTTTGTTTTATTTTTTTTATTAGGGGAATTGAACTTGGATGGGGAAGGGTACCAATGGGATGCTCATTTGATCAATGAAACTCTGTAGGGACTTGAACTATATACACTCCAGTATATACATTCTCTCCTCTTCTACCTCCAGCACACACTTGCTTGCAGACTATCATTGCCAGGACCAACTAGCACAGGTTTCAAACCCAGCACAGTCTCAGCTGGGTCTGGTTGAATGCCCTTTGTAGGCAGGGACCGCGGGCCCCTATGGTGTAGCAAAAATGGAAGTCTTTGGTGCTAGCTGTCCTATCTGTGGCTACTGCTCCCAGTACCACCTCTTCAGGCACTGCCAGCCCTTTTGGCTGCAGCTGCCCCTTTCCACTGCTCATGCCACCACAGTCCTCCTGGCTGGCTCTGCACCATAGGCGTGCGCACAGGGTGTGCCGGTGTGCCCAGGCACACCCTAATCACCCCATGCGCATTAGTGTTATCGCTCTGTGTAGCAACAGGGACTTGGGAAAGATCTCCCTCTTACCAGTTCTGCCATAAGAGAAGTGTTTATGCTCTTCTCTTTCACTATGCCAGCAGGAAGATCAATGTGCCGGGGTCATATATATGTAGATACATACACATGCATGTGTGTTTGAGCTTAAGGGTGCACACCCTAATGCATTAGGCTGCGCACACCTATGCTCTGCACCCATCCCAGACTGCAATCTCCCAGTCCTCTCAGGCGTGCCTCCCAAACCTCCCGACTGTGTGTCACTCACCAGCCCTCTTGGCTGTTCCTGTTCTTCCTGGAGACTTGTCTAGCATTGTTCTCCCACTGTCCTCTCCTTGCTCCCAGTGCCTCCTGGCCAGGAAACCTCCATGGTTTTGGGAAGGTCCCGTCCGCATCCGAGTCCAGGTCCAAGGTCACCCCCCCTCCTGCCCCCTGCCAACCCAAGTTGGAGATTGGTCAGGGCCCTCAGAATACTCCAGGCAGCTCCACCTTACTTCCCCTCCCATTTTTCTAGAAGGTTCAAGTACATTCTAGAAATAGGGGGGAGGTCTCAGTGATGCTGCCTGTGAGTCATCCAGCTCTCCCTGGATCTCTGCCCAACCCAGGAAAAACACAGACAGGCTTAACTGCCAGCCAAGCCTGCACAAATTTACCTACACTTAAACACCAAGAAAAAAACTATCTACACTTCTAGCACTAGAAGGTGCTACATCATGATTACATAATAAACATACAGCAACATTTCGGAGCCACACAGGGCACCTTCATCAGGCAAGTGACACTTGCCTGATGAAGAGGCCCTGCGTAGCTCCGAAACGTTGCTGTATGTTTATCATGTGACCACAAAATAAAGCTTTGGACCCTTTCGAGGAATCCTTGGTGTGCTGATGACATTTCTTCACTTTGATCATCCATGGTTTCTAGCCTGTGGTCATTACAGCACCCAGCACTACCGAACAGCCAGTTTTTTGTACGTGTGTGTGGGGAATATTGCGCTTGTTCTTTTTTAAATGATTACAGATTCATATCTTTTATCACGCTTTATGATCCTCGATTTTTATTTGTCACTGTCCAGGGGCTACATAATTTGACCTAAAGGCTCTTTCACATGAGAGGCTGGGGGGGGCAAAAAAAACAGATGGCTAAACCCTTCCTGCCCACCCACTCGTATTATAACATAACAGCCTGACAGAGCTGTACATGTGCCGCAGCCGATGCTTATTTTCTGCATTTTTAACTTGGGCTGCCGAGTTTGACAGGCGGCACCTCCTGTCAAACTCACCCATTGAAATCAGTTGGGCTGCACAGCTCAGGTTGCGGTCGCGGTGCTATCCCACAATGTAAAATTGCCATTTGGCAATAAAAAAAAAAAAACAGGCATCAGGAGGTGGCAGGTGGCAGTAGCGCCTCAATGCCTGTCAAGCACTGCTTCACCTCTGAAAAATGACCTACTGTGGGCCGCTTTTCAGAGAGTGGTAAGCTTGTCCCTGTCTGAAAGAATCTTAAAGCAGAGGGGATTTATTCTCACTTCCTGATGTGTCTCTGGACATCTCCCCAATTGAAAAAAGACTAGCAAAAAAAAAGTTTTTTTTTATATATAATTTTTATTTATAGCTATATAGTTTTACAGATATGACACATCCAAAAGCAATTAAATGAAGACATCATAGCATTACATAACATCACAGTGTGATTGTAAGACATTATTCCTTTGGAATCCACTCTATGTTAAAATGTTACATTCCTATACATATTAAAGCTCAACATTAGCATTACATAACATGATGGTAAATAAGGCAGGAGAGGTTAGGATAGAAAGTAAATGGGTGCAAGGAGAAGAACAACATTTTAAATTTATGTTGGGGTGCATAGCACCATACTGTGATCTGTCGATATACAGGAAACGTTCATATGGATCATAAAAAAAGACAAAATAGGATTATCACAACATTTAGAATTTTAGTATTTTATAGTCTGCAAGATAAACGGTGTTCTCTATCAGACCCAAAATGTACCCAAGTGGCCCAGATTTTAGAAAATTCATCATATTTCTCCAAATAAGTGTACACCCATTGCTCCACTTAGATAATCGATTGGCTTTTTTAGTCCCGTCAACAACTGCGGGAAGTAGGTCTCAGCCAATCCCTGGGGGCGGGGAGTGCCCAGTAGGTGGCTGAGAAGGGCATAAATAGTCTGAGGCCTAGAGAAGCAAGGTTCTTATCCAGGAGGAGAAGTTCACAGCCTGAAGGGCTGTCGCCCCTTTGGGCAGGATAGCTGAAGTTACAAGAGTTCATTGAGGTCCTAGCTCATTGGAGGACCTATTTTCTGGAAGCAGTTGGAGCTAAATTTAAAGGGGTACACTGAGGATCTGGCCAGGAGATTCACAGGAGAAGTGTCTGGCCGCTTTTGGATGGAGGTATTCAAGTATCCAGGGACATTGTGAGTGGAGGCCTGGAAGTACAATCCTAGTGACTGGCTGCTGTTTTATCCCCTTGAGTGTCTGCCTTAGTGTTGCTGAATTGGGACTTCCCTTGTGTGGAGTGCCAGGATTGCTTGTGTTTCTAGTCTCCGCCAAGCAAAGGCGGATCCAGAGTCTAGTCTCGGGAGGGGCACTGGCAGAATTGTTTTTTTTTTGCGCAAACCAATCAATATTCGCTTATTGGGATTTTTTTTTTTACCAGTCACCGCTCTCTGCTCTGCTCCCCCTCGCTCACTGCAGCACTCCCACCCCCTCCACAGCCCAGTGCTGCAGTAAGCGAGAGGGGAGCAGAGCAGAGAGCAGTGACTGACAGTCAGCAGCTCTCTGCTCACGGAGCTGTGAAAACTGAGCGATCTGTGGTGTTAGATTGCTCGGTTCTCAGTGTTAGAGCCGGTGACCTGCCGAGAATTGCCCCTCAGCGGATTCTGCCAGCTCTGTTCTGCGCATGCGCAACACTTCAGCGGATTTCGCCCGCTCTGTCCTGCGCATGCGCAACACTTGAATACTTGTCAGAGAATTGTTAAAAAAAAAAGACATAAGATTTTTTTTAACAATTCTCTGACAAGTATTCAAATCGGCCATCCACATTGAACTACCCGCCCTCTCTGTCCATCAATTCATTTATTTAAACATGCATCCGCCCATTATAATAGTAATACACCCGCCCCCCTTGCAGTTTGGAGCGAGCATCGGGAGCGTGCGGCAACGACTGTCACAATACCCTGTTGATTGCGCAGTCGCAGTCTACAGCTCTTAATGTTCGGCAATTTTCGGAGCTAGAGCGCTGCGCCTGCGCAGTCCAGGGCTGGCAGAATCCGCAGGGGGGGCAGATCTCGGCAGATCACCGGCAAGGGACAGATGCAGCATTGGACTGATGCCGCATCCACCTAGATAAGTATGAATCGGCAAAAACCCCAAACCCCACACTTCTCTTTTAATTCATAGCGAGACTACAGGCAGATTCTTTATATTTCCAAATTATTGCTGTACTTTAACCTATAACACAAGACTATCTTTTCCCTAAAATTAAACTTGGGTAATTCCATTGCTAATTATCAAGCAGCAAATGTGTTACAATGGGCAATCAGACCTTATTGATCCCACACCTGGCATCAAATATTAGCTCAGCATTGATTTTGTATTGTATTAGCCTGCAATAACAACTTGTAGAATAATTTCATGTATTGATTGAAATGTGCTTTTCATTTTACACATCTCTTGTGTCAGGCAGGCTGTATAGCGGTCTCATTTTATAGAGAAGTGTTGAAGAGGATGAAGCGTTGGTGATAATTTGCTTTGTTTCATTATTCATCTCACATAATCTGCCAGCTTCCTTAACACATTTTAAAGTATAAATCATATCGGCCTTTGTTGATGTGAATATGTAGCCTCAGCCACTGCGTGAAGATTTCCACGGAAGTTGTTCCACGATAAGGCACCATGGTCCTCTCTATTACTTGTCTATCCATATCTGGGATTTTTCCATATGAGCATCTTATGGTCTCATAACACCACCAGCAATATATCTATTATTTAGCATACGTTTTTATGTACTGTAAATTATCCACCAGACATGGTAAGCATCTAATCTATATGCTAGATAACATCAAATAAATATTATACTAGTAATTTTTATTACAGGTACTAATAGAGCAGCATCATTTTACTCAGCACTTTACATACATTGGACATTCACATCAGTCCCCGCCCTTAAGGAGCTTACAATCTAAGGTCCCTAAGGCCTGCCATGCACTGAGCAAATTTATTTCCTGCAACCACAGGTTGCAAGTCTTTTTGGGTATGTCTCTACCTGCTTTGCACATCTAGAGCGTGATATTTTTGCCCATTCTTCTTTGCAAAATAGCTCAAGCTCTGTCAGATTGGATGGAGAGCGTCTGTGAACAGCAATTTTTAAGTCTTGCCACAAATTCTCAATTGGATTTAGGTCTGGACTTTGACTGGGCCATTCTAACACATGAATATGATTTGAACTAAACCATTCCATTGTAGCTCTGGCTGTATGTTTAGGGTCGTTGTCCTGCTGGAAGGTGAACCTCTGCCCCAGTCTCAAGTCTTTTGCAGACTCTGACAGGTTTTCTTCTAAGATTGCCCTGTATTTGGCTCCATCCATCTTCCCATCAACTCTGACCAGCTTCCCTGTCCCTGCTGTAGAAAAGCATCCCCACAACATGATGCTGCCACCACCATGTTTCACAGTGGGGATGGTGTTTTCAGGGTGATGTGCAGTGTTAGTTTCCGCCACACATAACGTTTTGCTTTTAGGTCAAAATGTTACATTTTGGTCTCATCTGACCAGAGCACCTTCTTCCACATGTTTGCTGTGTCCCCCACATGGCTTCTCGCAAACTGCAAACAGGACTTCTTATGGATTTCTTTCATCAATGTCTTTCTTCTTGTCACTCTTCCATAAAGGGCAGATTTGTGGAGTGCACGACTAATAGTTGTCCTGTGGACAGATTCTCCCACCTGAGCTGTGGATCTCTGCAGCTCCTCCAGAGTTACCATGGGCCTCTTGGCTGATTCTCTGATGAATGCTCTCCTTGCCCGGCCTGTCAGTTTAGGTAAACAGCCATGTCTTGGTAGGTTTGCAGTTGTGCCATACTCTTTCCATTTTCGGATGATGGATTGAACAGAGCTCTGTGAGATGTTCAAAGCTTGGGATATTTTTTTGTAACCTAACCCTGCTTTATACTTCTTCACAACCTTATCCCTGACCTGTCTGGTGTGTTTCTTGGCCTTCATGATGCTGTTTGTTCACTAAGGTTCTCTAACAAGCCTCGGAGGGCTTCACAGAACAGCTGTATTTATACAGAGATTTAAATACACACATGTGGACTCTATTTACTAATTAGGTAACTTCCGAAGGCAATTGGTTCCACTAGATTTTAGTTAGGGGAATCAGAGTAAAGGGGGCTGAATACAAATACACGCCACACTTTTCAGATTTTTTATTTGTTTACATCGTTACAGCAAATAGCAATGTTTCGGAAACCACGCAGGGCCCCTTCATGTGGTCACATCCCTGATGAAGGGGCCCTGCGTGGCTCTGCTGGTGACATCTCTCTCTGACTATTCAACCCAGAAGAGGACCGGTGACTAGAAAAGGATGAGGAATGCAGCATTGGAGCAATAAGAGGATTTTGGCTTTTTTTTTAAATTGAAGAATAGGGCGGGGGGGGGGGTTAATTAAAGTAGTATTAAACCCAGGAAACATTTATTATATTGTAGCTTATCAATTCTTAGATGTGATATCTGCATTTGTTTTCTTTTTTAGGCTTTCTTTCTTCTATTTTCATCTAGAGATCCAGCCAGTAAGTCTGTTGTTTTTCAAAAGAACAAGCTCTCCAGCAGAATGTATCAGTTACAGAGATGAGACAAACCATTTAACACCAGCACAGGTGCTAACAATGATGATCTTTTATTTATGTATGTAAAACCTGTATCCCAAAAGGAAAAGAACTGTTGCTGCAACTGCTTATAAAGTGTTAGCTGGCGCTTGGCTTCGATGTGTTAGTGTATCTTAATCTGCTAGTGCAACTCACCCCCCCCCCCCCCATGTTGCTCCTTCTCTCAGAGTGGTGTGTTGTTGGCCAGATCAACAAATGCAGCCACCACATTTACTGATTGGTATAGTCACCAGAGTGCACAACCCCACCTCAGCGTTATTGCTATTCCGCCTTAAATTACTGACCCCAGAGTTCCCCATTACATCAGAGTCTGCAGGATTCCCCCTTACAGTGCAACTCTGCAGAGATCACCTTACAACAGAGCTCCCCTTTACACCAGAGTCTGCAGCATTCCCCCTTACATCATGGTCTGCAGCAGCCCTCCTTAACATCAGAGTTCCCCTTTACATCACGGTCCGCAGAGTTCCCCGTTGCACTATAACAGGGAATCCTGCAGGCTTTGTTGTAAGGAGGAACTCTGTGGACTCTTCTGTAAAGAGGATGGGGGGTGGGCTCTGATGACTAGAGACCCCCCCTACATCAGGGTTCCCCTTTACATCATGTTCTGCGGCATTCTACTTTACATCAGGGCTCCCAGTGTTCCCCTTTACATCGGGGTCCACAGATTTCCCCCTTACACTGTATAGAAGTAATGTATAGGGGAACTCTGTGGACTCTGATGTAAGGGAGAACTTTGTGGACTGTGATGTAAAGGGGAACTCTGAGGAGTCTGATATAAGGGGGAACTCTGTGGACTGTGATGTAAAGGGGAGCTCTGTGGACTGGGATCTTTATACACCAGAGTCTGCAGCATTCCCCCTTACATCATGGTCTGCAGCATCCCTCCTTAACATCAGAGTTCCCCTTTTGCATCACGGTCCGCAGAGTTCCCCGTTGCACTATAACAGGGAATCCTGCAGACTTTGATGTAAGGGGGAACTCTGTGGACTCTTCTGTAAATGGGGGGTGGGCTCTGATGACCATAGACCCCCCTTACATCAGAGTTCCCCTTTACATCACGTTCTGCGGCATTCCTCTTTACATCAGGGTTCCCAGTGTTCCCCTTTACATCGGGGTCCACAGATTTCCCCCTTACACTGTATAGAAGTTGTAACGGGAGGGCCCGGGGAACCCAGAAGCTCTTAGAAAGTATGGGATACCCATGCTTCAGCTTCCCCAATGCCTCTTATGTGTAAACCACCCTGTGTCTCTATTAGGGGCACAGGGTGAATGAGAACCCCACCATGATCTGTGATAGCCATATCCCATACTGCATATACATGGCATATATGGGGTATATACTGTGTGTGGGCTGTTATGTAATACTTGCTGTGATGGGGTGTGATTACATTCCATTGTCTATTGTGGCGTGTTTGAGTTAAGCCTGTAATTATAGGGATTACATTCTATTGTCTATTGTGAATAGTGATAATTAGGTCTGTAAGTATAGGTATTGGACCCTAGCAGACCGTCTGGCTGGGGGAACACAAAAGGTCATGCATAGTCATTTAAGATGTAAAGGGATTAGCTTTGAACCTGTGTCTGCTAAGAGCTGTCAGATGTGTATTGGAAGACAGAAAGGTCATGTGTCTGAGTCAGCACTTGTAGCTAATTGGCTCATGTAAATTGGGTCTGGTCAGAGGGGTATTATGGGAGGAGGGTCAGAAGCTTCTCTCTGTGGATATAAAAGTGTAGTGTTTTTGCAATAAAGAGAGAGTCTATTCTGGAAAGATACAGAGCGTTGTCTCGTTCTTTGTAAGGATTATTCCTATGGAAAGTGGTCGCCTGACTGTGGAGGATCGGTAGCGAATGTGTGTCCAGGAGAGGGAAGGTCTTAGACGGCGTTAACCCCTTTCATATTAGGGGTGCTGTTACAGAAGTAATGTATAGGGGAACTCTGTGGACTCTGATGCAAGGGAGAACTTTGTGGACTGTGATGTAGAGGGGAACTCTGAGGAGTCTGATGTAAGGGGGTACTCTGTGGACTGTGATGTAAAGGGGTGCTCTGTGGACTGGGATCTTTTGTAAGGGGGGTGGGCTTTGGTGACCCCCTTACATCAAAGTTTCCCTATACACCAGAGTTTGCAGCATTCCCCCTTACATCAGAGCCCTCAAAGTTACCTTTTACATCAGAATCTGTAGAGTTCCCTCTTGCACTGTAAAGGGGAACCCTTCAGATTCTGATGTAAGGGGGGAACTCTGGGTCTAATAGGGCCCACAGACTTACAAATATTCCCTGATCTGATGGAAATAAGTGTGCATTCTATGTCTGGTCTATGGTCATATGGTCTAATATGGGCCAAGAGCTACTAGGAATAGTAATATGCACTCTGTAAAGGATTGCATAATGTCAGCTCTATAAAAAAATATGGCAAATAACACCCTCTCTTCTTTAGGTTTATTGCTGGTTGCTGTCTCCTTTAAACAGGAATATCCAGGATTACGGTGGAATGTGGGTTAGGAACATTCTCTGTCTTGGGAATATTCTACATAAAAAGTTTTGTCCCGGGGTTGATGCCGGTAAATCACCTACTTATGTTGATCTGATTAACTGATTAATGAGGCTGCCAGGTTACAGTTAACAATGAACAATACTAATAAGACGCATGGGTCATATTTACGTACATTTTGGTTTAATGAGATGCAATGGGCTACAAAAAACAGAAAGTATAACTTGGTTAAAGCCGAATTCCAGGCAGCGATAAAAATACCTTTTAATCAAATTATTGATTGACTTTTAAAAAAAAAGGGTATGATATGTAGCAAAATATGTGTTTCTATTGGCTTCCTGCTATTTTTAACGGAGTAGAGCTAGAAAAGGAAATGTGAACCAATCAGACCTTACTGCACAGTGCTGTCTGTCTGGTAATGTGAACAAACGTACTGTAGATATTGCAAATCTAATGGCGCGTACACACGATCGGAAATTCCGACAGCAAATGTTCGATGGGAGCTTTTCATCGGAAATTCCGTGTGTAGGCTCCATCAGACTTTTGCTGTCGGAATTTCCGCCAGCAAAAGTTTGAGAGCAGGTTCTCAATTTTTCCGAAATTCTTTTTTGGAAATTCCGATCGTCTGTAGCAATTCCCACGCGCAAAATTCCGACGCATGCTCGTAAACAATTCGACGCATGCTCGGAAGCATCGAACTTCATTTTCTCAGCTCGTCGTAGTGTTGTAGACGGTCGAAAGTTCAGAGAGCTTTAGTGTGACCGTGTGTATGTGTAGCGCCCTGCTACTTTTCAAGTAGGCGCTATGTGTAAATTTAGGGGTTATCTGAGCTGTAAGTAGCTCAGAGTTGATCTATGTAAATTGTTGGTTCTGTTCCAGCTTTGGCTGTTGTACGCATTTCCCACTATTGCCAGTAGGTGTCACTGTTGTCACAGGCCAGTGCGAGAAATACAGCCAGCTGAAGTCTATTGGATATTCTTTCTCCCAGAAAACAGCCCAATCAGGAGCTTCTTTGTAGCTGGGCAGGCTGGGGGAAGGATATTTAAGGGGTAGTGCCATGTGCTCCGGGGTTCATTCTTGCCTCATGGCCCTCCAGGCCGGAGGCTATGCTGCTGTGTTTGCTGCAAGTAGACCCAGAAGCCTGTCTGGGGCCTACTTAACGAAAGGTGATCCTGTGCTGTCTGTCCTGCGGGAGGAAGCCACTCAAGCGGAGAATATTCCAGGGGAGGACCCTAATGGAGAGGACCGAGCTGATGGCTGGTATCTCAGGAAGGGCCTGGTGACTCATTTAAAGGATGCACCCAAGTAACCTACCTCACAGTACCGCCGGATGGCTTAAAGGTTCAGGTACTGTGCAGCTGACCTAACTAACAGACTACTGGCTAACAATCCTGTGGCATGGGATTATCCAGGAGTTTCCACTTATTGCTAAAGTCTGTGGCAGAGACTTCGTCCCTTACCACTCAAGTCTGTGGCAGAGACTTTGTCCGTTACCACTCAAGTCTGTGGCCGAGACTACGTCCGTTACCACTCAAGTCTGTGGCAGAGACTTCATCCCTTACCACTCAAGTCTGTGGCAGAGACTTCGTCCGTTACCACTCAAGCCTGGGGCAGAGACTTTGTCCGTTACCACTCAAGTCTGTGGCAGAGACTTTGTCCGTTACCACTCAAGTCTGTGGCAGAGACTTCGTCCGTTACCACTCAAGTCTGTGGCAGAGACTTCGTCCGTTACCACTCAAGTCTGTGGCAGAGACTTCGTCCGTTACCACTCAAGTCTGTGGCAGAGACTTTGTCCGTTACCACTCAAGTCTGTGGCAGAGACTTCGTCCGTTACCACTCAAGTCTGTGGCAGAGACTTCGTCCGTTACCACTCAAGTCTGTGGCAGAGACTTCGTCCGTTACCACTCAAGTCTGTGGCAGAGACTTTGTCCGTTACCACTCAAGTCTGTGGCAGAGACTTCGCCGGTTACCACTCAAGTCTGTGGCAGAGACTTCGTCCGTTACCACTCAAGTCTGTGGCAGAGACTTCGTCCGTTACCACTCAAGTCTGTGGCAGAGAATTCGTCCGTTACCACTCAAGTCTGTGGCAGAGACTTCGTCCGTTACCACTCAAGCCTGTGGCAGAGACTTTGTCCGTTACCACTCAAGTCTGTGGCAGAGACTTCGCCTGTTACCACTCAAGTCTGTGGCAGAGACTTCGTCCGTTACCACTCAAGTCTGTGGCAGAGACTTTGTCCGTTACCACTCAAGTCTGTTGCAGAGACTTCGTCCGTTACCACTCAAGTCTGTGGCAGAGACTTTGTCCGTTACCACTCAAGTCTGTGGCAGAGACTTTGTCCGTTACCACTCAAGTCTGTGGCAGAGACTTCGTCCGTTACCACTCAAGTCTGTGGCAGAGACTTCGTCCGTTACCACTCAAGTCTGTGGCAGAGACTTTGTCTGTTACCACTCAAGTCTGTGGCAGAGACTTTGTCCGTGCTTCATACCGGCTGCTAGGTCGGTGTGAGAAGCCTATCCGGTAGTTCTCAAGAACCAGAGACAGAAAGCTGTGTCATCTGGACTCAAGAATTGTGTTAGTGATCTGAAAGAAACAAAGGTATCTGAACTTCCCCTAACCCTCCATCCATCCCCTACCTGAAGTTGTGTAATAAAGCAATTGAGAAAAAGACTAAGTGACTGGCAATCACCTTTTTCAAAACTACTAACATAGACTTTTAAGTTCTGGGACGGTGAAGTGTGGGGTAACGGCAGGACCTAAAGTTGATTCGAGCAGCTCCTACGGGGGTAGTGCTACATATGCAAGCCAAGCTTGAGCGGAATTCCGTCAGAAAAACCATCCAAGTTTGTGTGTACGCGGCATAACAGATTCCTCAATCCACGCTACTGTACATAGACTGGATGGATAAATCTCTCACTGCGGCTATTGTATTTTGACCGCCAGCCTATCCAGCTGTCAAAATACCCAAACAGCAGCTGCATCCGATTGGAGGCCTATTCCCCCTCCCCACTCCCAACACACAACAGCATTTTCTGCATTTTTCCTCTGGCTCAAGAATCAGTCTAGGGGTACATTTTGATGTTTTTATTGGTGAACGATGGACTTGGATGGGGATAGGGAGCATGGGATACCCCGGAACTGTAAAACTTGAACAACGCGAGAACTACTAAATTTCTGGCTGTTCTGCACAACTTTTGCACAACATTGTCTGCACACCCTCTCAGCAAAGTCCCATAGAATCTCCATCTGCCTGTGACCTTTACATCACTTACAGTGAGTCCCAAGTACCTCAATGGCACTTTTGCAGCACTGGGGTCTTGTTGGGGTCTGTCGATATCCTTCCAGGTTCTTCCTAGTAAGGGAGATGTAGACTCACACCGCTTCTTGGGTAACTTGGCCTCTCTCCCACAGCTTCCCACAGGCTCTATCCTGTGAGCTCTCTCCTGACCTTCTGGATTCTTCTGGTTGCTTTTCGAATAGGCCCCACAGCTAATTGGGACCTTGGTGTCTTCAGGCTGGCTTCCTTCCTTCCCCAGATCGCACAAAAAGTGCATGCACTACTTTAGAAAAACATGCAGCACCAAATCGCATTGTACTGTGGTACCATGTGATCTGATGCCTGCAAATACATTGCGTTTTGCGTTTGAGGTGCTATAAGCAATATATTGGTCCCCACAGCAGATCGCAAAGGCGGTGCGTTTTGAATGCAGCACAGAAAAAGCACATGAAACATGCCTTTACCATGCAGCATTCTTTTGTGAATCGGTTCTGAGCCATAAGCCAGTAGTCTCCAAAGTGCTGCGTAGGGGCCGGATGGGGCCCTTTGCTTGCTTTTATCCAGCCCCTGGGTCACTATTTCCCTTACTAACACCAACGAAGGGGCATAATTCCTCTTAATGACACTAGCGATGGGACACAATTCCTAACAATGACACCAGCGATGGGGCACAGTTCCTCCCAGTGATACTAACAATGGGGTGCAACGACATGTTCCTTTCAATGATACCAGCAATAGAGCACAACTTCTCGCAATGACACCAGCGATGGGGCACAATTCCTAACAATAACACCAATGATGGGGGATAGTTCTTCCCAGCGATACTAACAATGGGGTGCAATGACACCAATGATGGGGGACAATTCCTACCAATGATGGGGGGGGGACTATTCCTCTCAATGACACCAACAATGGGGCACAATTCTTCCCAATGACACCGAGCGATGGGGCACAATTCCTACCAATGATACCAAATGATGGGGCTCTATTCCTCCCAATGATACCAACAATGGGGCAGAATTCCTTCCAATGACACAAACAATTAAGCTCAATTCCTACCAATGACACAAACAATGGGGCACAATTCCTACCAATGACACAAACAATGGGGCACAATTCCTACCAATGACACAAACAATGGGGCACAATTCCTATCAATGACACAAACAATGGGGCACAATTCCTACCAATGACACAAACAACGGAGCACAATTCCTACCAATGACACAAATTATGGAGCTCATTTCCTACCAATGACACAAACAACGGAGCACAATTCCTACCAATGACACAAACAATGGGGCACAATTCTTACCAATGACACAAACAATGGGGCACAATTCCTGCCAATGACACAAACAATGGGGCACAATTCCTACCAATGACACAAACAATGGGGCACAATTCCTACCAATGACACAAACACTGGAGCTCAATTCCAACCAATGACACAAACAATGGGTCACAGTTCCTACCAATGACACAAACAATGGGGCACTATTCCTACCAATGACACAAACAATGGAGCACAATTCCTACCAATGACACAAACAACGGAGCACAATTCCTACCAATGACACAAACACGGGAGCTCAATTCCTATCAATGACACCAACGATGAGGCACTATTCCGCCCCCTGACACCAACAATGGGGCCCAATGATACCATTGATAGGGGCACAATTCCACGGAATGACACCAAAAATGAGGCACTGTTTACTCCAACTGATGCTGGGACATTTTCTACTCCTGATGACCACAGTCTGGCCCCCCTAAAGTCTGAAGGACTGTAAACTGACCCTTTGTTTAGACAGTTTGGAGACCCCTGCCATAAGCCGCGAATGATTGAAAAATTGAAGTCAGGAGGAAAAATATCTGCTGAACAGTCACTATCAGCCGCAGTCACTGCTCAGGTATTCTGGCAGCCATGGGAGTCGGCTGTCAGGATACAATTACCTGCTGGACTGAACGAAAGGAATCTTTACATGTATGGCCAGCTTCTACCTTTTACCATCAAAAATGTTCGGTAACTGGAATTCAGCATTCCTAATCCCATTAGTATTATTACTCACAGAATGATTTTCCTTGCTCCTGGGAGTTGCTTTGTAGCTAAACTGCCGGTGATTAAAACAAACACGCGTGAGACATAAAACATAAAACAAATCTGGCTGTTAGAAAGCTAAACATTAAACATAAAATGAGCCGGGATGCTTTGTTCTGCATGCAGATGATGTGGAGCGGCGGAGCAGCGTCGGCAGAGGACATATGAACGCAGATTGTTAAACTGTAACCTTTTAATAAGTTTGCTCATGTCGGTCACGGTGGCGGGTTAATGAGTGATTGGCCGCTACATACGTTTTTAAAACTCATTTTAAAATTTGGAATCTAGATTACTTAGTGGCATACGGAAGAATGTAAATAAAATAAATGGCTTTTATGGGCTACTCAGTTTAAAGGTCACTACTTGGCCTAGTTTACCATTGCAGGCATGGGGCGGTAATAATAGGGGTTGACCCATGGTTTTACCCTGGAACTGCCACCCACTTTTTAAAGTGGTTGTAAACCCTGGAAACATTTTTTTTTTTTTTAATCCCACCTGCAAGACAAAGCCATAATGAGCTAGTATGACTAGCATACTAGCTCATTATGCATCACTTACCTTAGATCGGGGCCCCCGAAGCCGTCCTCGTCTCCCTCTCCAGCCGCAGCCATCGCTGCAGCGATACCCAGAAGGTTACTTCTGGGTATCGCCGCTCCAGCCAATCACAGCGCCGATCCGGCGCTGTGATTGGCCGGAGCGGCAAAGACATCACTCCGCGCATGCGCGCGGGAGCAGTCAAATCCGGCTAAGCCAGATTTGTGAATGGGATTAACCCTGTGAATGCGCCGTTGTCTACGGCGCGCATGCGCCGTAGACACCAATGCATGTAATTTTTTGCAAATATCTCCTAAACCGTGTAGGTTTAGGAGATATTTCTTGCACCTACAGGTAAGCCTTAATCTAGACTTACCTGTAGGTGTAAGTTGCATAAGTGGGTTTACAACCACTTTAAGGGTGTCTTCACACTGCCTTTGGACGAAGCACAGCTGACCCGCAGTTTTCGTGCCGATTAGCCATGCTTTCCCATAGACTTCCATCATGCCCCACGGTTTTGGTGCGCTTTCAGAAAGTGCACCAAAACTCCTGCATGCAAACCGCAGCGGGACAGTAGGAAGCCACCCTTAAAGCGGAACTTCCGACATTTTTTCATCTTTCCATCTATTAAATCTTCTGCCCTTCTTGTTGTTTTAACTTTGGATAGTAAAACATTTTTTTCCTGCCAGTAAATCCCTTGTACAGCCCACTTCCTGTTTCTTGTCTGGTAAAAAGCCTAGGCTTATGACATCATGCACAGCTCTCTCTCTCTCGTGAGTAGGGTGACCACGTGTCCCGGATTGCCCGGGACAGTCCCACATTTTGCAGGTCTGTCCCAGGCACCTTCATTCCAGGACAATGAATACAGTGTCCCGGAATGAAACTGACACAGCCACCCCCCAAGCCAAACTAATGCCCCCAAAAAAGGCTGCCACATCACCGCTTTACTCACTGACAGTACTTGTCCTGGCCGGGAATGCCTGGAGAAGCACAGTCCCCGCCCCCTGCTTGTGATTGGAGAAATCATAAATCCCGCCTCTTGTGTCCAATCACTGTGTTGTAATTCGTTAGAGCACAAGCAGATTTTTGGGAAGGGGGGGGGGGTGTCCCTGAATGGAAGTTTGGAAATGTGGTCACCCTACTCGTGAGAGTTTGCAGGAAGGGAGGGGGTGAGTCATAAGAGGGCCAATGAGAGCTGCAGAGCTGGAGTAGGGTGACAACATTTCCAAACGGCCATTCAGGGACCCCCTTCCCAAAAATCAGCTTGTGCTGTAATGAAGCACAGCTGGGGCAGCGGATGCACGCTCTACCCAGAAGAATTGATCACGCCCCCAAAAGTGCGCTTGTGCGCTTGTCCTGAATGGCCGAGACCCGTTTTACATTGTTCCAATGCTGGCTTTACACTGCCCTGCTGTGATTAGACACAAGAGGTGGGATCTATGATTTCTCCAATCACAAGCAGGGGGCAGGGATTGTGCCTCTCCAGACATTCCCGGCCAGGACAAGTGCTGTTAGTGAGAAAAGCGGCAATGTGGTGGCCTTTTTTGGGGGCAACAGATAATGAAGGTGCCCGGGACCTGGGACAGACCTGAAAAATGCGGGACTGTCCCGGGCAATCTGGGACACGTGGTCACCCTAAGAGGTGTGCTTCTGTGTGTCTGTGTAAATCCAGGAAGTGAACAGGCAGCAGCTTCAGCTGCCCACAGTTAAAATGGATGCAGCCAGACTTAGTGGAGGGAAATTTCTGCAGCATGCCTGGCAAGTACAGAATCACAGTATATATAAAATAATATGCAAAGTGGTTGGAGGGAAGCTTCAGAATGGCAAAGATGTGTTTTTTACAAATTATGTGAGCAGACTGCAGTTCCTCTTTAAGTAGAACTAAAGGCACTATACTACCATATTCGGCTGTTAAAAAACCAACAAAAAAGCAGGAATTCGGTAAGCGGCCTGTCAGATGTACTGTACCTATGCCACTCTCTGAAAAGCGATCCACCGCGGACATGTATCATGTGTTAGATATACTGTTTGACATTAAATACTTTTATAGTTTCATACATTATGGTCCGTCATATGCCTCATATAAAGTCCCGAACTTTTCCTTCTTAAGTACGGAGTACATATGCATGCGTCTACTTTTCAGAGGTCCGATATTGTTCTATGTACAATCCTTGTTTTATTGATTGCATGTAATATTCTAATTTTCTGAGATTGTGGATTTGGGGTTTTCCTGAGCTGTAAGCCATAATCATCACAATTATGACAAATCACGGCTTGAACTATCTTGCTTTGCATGTAATGAGTCTCTCTCATATATTAGTTTCACCTTTTAAGTTGCGTTAGGCCCCTTTCACACTGGGGCGTTTTTCATGCGGTTTAGCGCTAATAATAGCGCTATTATACCGCATGAAAAAATCCTGCCCTGTGCCTTCAATGTGAAAGCCCGAAGGCTTTCACACTGAAGCGGTGCGCTAGCAGGACCGCTCCAAAAGTCCTGCTAGCCGCTTCTTTACAGTGGTGAAGGAGCGGTGTGTTCACCGCTCCTTTACCGCGGTCTCCCATTGAAATCAATGGGACAGCGCGGTAATACCGCCCGCAAACCGTGGCAATAGCCGCGGTTTGCGGGCGGTATTAACCCTTTTTCGGCCGCTAGCGGGGGTTAAATTTACCCCCCTAGCGACCGCATACCGCGGTAAGAACGACGGTATAGCAGCGCTGAAAATCGCGCTGCTATACCGCCACCGCTCCTGCCCGCCCCAGTGTGAAAGGGGCCTTAGTGAAATACATTTTTGCACGATATTCAAATTTTTCGAGTTTCACCTGTATATATTTTTTACTTTCACATTAGTCCCTGCCCCAAGGAGCTTACAATCTAAAGCTGGCCATAGATGGGTAGAATTTCGATGAAAAGTCTTGGGAAAATAACTTTCTAAGAAAGTTTGTTTGTTTTTCTAATAATTTAGTGGGTCAAATCGACATTCGTTTTCAACCTCAGGGATAGGAAAATTCAAAGGAGCCAGATGGAAAAATGTTCTCGAACAAATGAATTTCTAACAGTGAACGTGGTTTTTGTTTGGTAAAAGCCATTTATTTCAAAATCAAATGTTAAAATGTCAAAATCTTTTGAACAAAAAAACAAATGTTCTGAGACATTTTGCATGTATTTTCCCAAGACTTTTCCTAAGAATTTTGGTTCAAAATTCTATTGATCTATGGCCAGCTTAAGGCTGGCCATACGTTATACAATTTTCCTTTAGATTTAAAAAATAAAAACCATATAAGAGGGGGAAAAAAAGGAGGGGGGGGGGGGAATGGTAGGAATTGGGACTTTGTATGGAGCACGCAGTTTGGGGAAAAGCAACCATCAATATAATTGTTATAGTAATAAGGTATTTTATTGGATACAAGTAAATAATCTAACAATGACTACACGATGCAATGATTGATAATAATACAGACCATAAATACATGATAAAAAACAATGGTTGATGCTGCTGTAATAATTCCCATATAATTGATATATTTACACATGCATACATATCATGGACAAGACATAGAACCGACTACAGAGTAGAGGTCGCCTCCAACCTCCTAACTCCACATAGGTGTAATTAAAAAGAGACCCTGGGGTAGTAGTGTCTCAATCCAAAAACCCCATAATGAACAGGGTAAAAATTACAATTTATAATATGATAACTTACGGTACCTTTATTATTGACACATGCATTGTGTTAATGGATATAATTTAAATAACCTTTATTTTCAAGAATCTTCTACACCTTAGCTTTAATTCCTCCCACCATACTTCCTCCCCCATTGGCGTGCATCAAGGTTATTGTTGTGCGTTGGATGTCTCTATCCATTCCGTCTTACAGACTATATGGCCATTGTTATATGCTGTGTTATTGGGCACTATGTGGTCTGACCTATGTCCGCTCGGCTCCTTGTCTGCTCTGGGAACTGCGATGCGTGCCGCCGGCTTTTCCCCCCTCCCCCCTCTGACGTTTGGTTGGGCGGATGCCTGGCGCCACGCATCGGCGTCATCGTCCTTACCAGGACACCACTGTGTGTGCAGAAGTCTTTTGATCGGCGTGCGTACACTGAAATCATTGGCGCCAACCGCTGGGTGTCTATGACGTTCAGGTGGTGACGCCCCCTACCCACACGCACGCAGCGTGACGTTGGGGGTGTGTGTTTGGGCCCTACCTATAAAGGCTGACCCTCTGCTGGCTTCATACCTGGCTAGCAGTCCCTAATTACTATTGCAACTGCAGGGAACTCACTCTCACACTTTTCCATAAGGTAAACATCATCTATTCTGGGCCTGTTTATTCCTTGGTCATCGGGGCTCTGTTATATTGTATTTTATCATTATAATTACACTTGCTCCTTTGTCCATGATCCTTGCATCACTATGCCATGGTTCATGGATTGTGAAGTTGTATATATAAGCTTTATATATAATTTTTACATTATTATATTTTTACAGAAGCCCTTAACACATGCCCCTACGTGTTATATCAGGTCTACAACTATCCCTACTAGGAACTAGCGACCATGGATGGCTGTCCATACCATTGGGGGGCCTCTTGGTGGGTTGCCTATCTGACACACGCTCCCTCAGTTCCCGCACTTGACATTGCCGGTGTACCTCTTGGTCTAATGGGCCATGCATGTCCATACACAGCATGCCTGCCTGTAAGTTCACTATGAGTTTGGGTTGTCTTGTTTCATGCGCAGCCTTTTCCTCCCCTGCATGCCAATTTACTATGGAATTACTTACTTTATATTTTTGTACCTTATTATAGATATGCATCACGTGCCTGCTCCTGAAGAGTGGTAATACCAAACCACGAAACGCGTCAAGCTAACCTTAAGCCGTGGCTGCACTCACATATCTTTTATAAATTGTAATTTTTACCCTGTTCATTATGGGGTTTTTGGATTGAGACGCTACTACCCCAGGGTCTCTTTTTAATTACACCTATGTGGAGTTAGGAGGTTGGAGGCGACCTCTACTCTGTAGTCGGTTCTATGTCTTGTCCATGATATGTATGCATGTGTAAATATATCAATTATATGGGAATTATTACAGCAGCATCAACCATTGTTTTTTATCATGTATTTATGGTCTGTATTATTATCAATCATTGCATCATGTAGTCATTGTTTAATTATTTACTTGTATCCAATAAAATACCTTATTACTATAACAATTATATTGATGGTTGCTTTTCCCCAAACTGCGTGCTCCATACAAAGTCCCAATTCCTACCATTCCCCCCTCCCCCCTCCTTTTTTCCCCCCTCTTATATGGTTTTTATTTTTCACACTAGTTAGGGATGGAGGTACATATTCCCATGGTGATGACCTCATATAAAGTCCCAATTTGTTGCAATTTGTTGCTTTTGTTTTTTCCTTTGGATTTACCAAAACCACATAATATGAGGTCAAACCTAAACACTTTCAACTTGTATGCAATCAGGCAGGGCCTTGCACTATATAGTAGACATGTGCAATTAGTTTTGTTCCAAATAGTTTTTTAACAAATTCGTTAATTCGTAAGTATCTGAATTACCGAAAACCCGTTTGACAAATTTTTCTGAATATTCGTAAATTTGAATACTCGCAAATTCGGAAACTCGAAATTGGAAAATCTGAAAACCCCCAAAATTTTTTAATCTGAAATAATAACTAACTAATAACTTAAATACTACTAACTATTAAATTCTTGGGTTTTTGAATTTCCTTTAAAATCTGGCGGTTAGCGAATGTAACGAATACGAATTTATCCGAAGTTACGAATTATCCGAAATAACGAATGCCGTATCTAAACGAATGGAACGTAACAAATTCATAATAATAGATAAAACATTTTATTATTATTATTATTTATTATTAATTAGTTCCGTTCCATTTGTTTAGATGCGGCATTCGTTATTTCGTAAAATTCGTAACTTCGGATAAATTCGTATTCATTACATTCACTAACAGACAAATTTGAAAGAAAATTCCAATAGCAATTTAATAGTTAGTTATTATTAGTTAAAATTAAGGGGAAAATAATGCGCTAGTCTTGAAGTAAAAAATCAATATAAACAAAATATGAATAAACAAGCTGCTACATAAAATTTGACTAAATTAGAAAGGTAGAATACTCTTACCGGAAAGGATCGGTGTAGCAAGTCCGACGCCCCTGTTGAAGTACCCTAGTACGAAACGCATCGGGCTTGCTACACTGCTCCACACACTGCCCTTTTAAACGTTTTTTGTGATCACTTTTAATTTGTTGTTTTTTTTAAATAAAAACCCACATTGACCTGCACCATCGGAGCTTTCCCTTCATTCTTTTTTCCATGGTTGGCTGATTGAATTGAGATATTCTCGATGCTGCAATTCCATTCCGGTGAGAACTTCCAGAGTAGAGGTTGTTTCCTGCCTCTATCTGAGGAGTACGAGGATCATCGTCGAGTCCAGAGTCTTCTTTCAAGTTGGGGAACCCGCTGGAGAGTCGCCATCTGAGATTCGTTTGATCCAACCTTCAGACAAGCAGAACTGCCATTGAGATCTTCCATGCCCATATGATCTGCCTAACCCGCAGATCCACCTTTCCGGTAAGAGTATTCTACCTCTCTTCACCTTCAGAAGTTATGTGATGATCCATATTTCTACACATGTGATTTTCGTTTTTCACAATTTCACTGACTTTTTGTGGACTTTCTTTATTTGGATTCACATTTATGTTTACTTTGAGTTATTATTAGTTAGTTAGTTATTCTTTCGAATTTTCAGATTTTCTTTCTTATTTCCGGATTTTCGAATTTACGAATTTTCAAATTTACAAATTTATTTTCGAATGACCTGAAAAAAAAAAAATGAAACGAAAACTAACACATTTTTCGGCAGTGCACATGTCTTCTATATAGTTCCACCGTGGCATATGGCTTGTAATTCTCAGTGAACTGTGAGGTCAGTGCTTTACAGGCTCCTATCAAAAAATAAATAAATGCAAAAAATGTGCATTTATTTATTTTAAAGTAAACTTATCCTTTAAAATCCTCTAAAACCTGTGATGACTTCATCCTGAATTATTGCAGAGATGCAGCAGCCATTGGGGTCAGCACCCCCTAGAGTAGCGGGAGAGAGCCCCCTCCTGTTCTTTCGGGCCCCCTATGTGCAGTGCGTACTTTCCTGTAAACCTATGATGAGCTCAGTGTCTGCAACCGGAGAGAGAACACACTGCACATGTGCAGTCTGAAAGAACAGGAGGGCGCTCCCTCCTGTGGCTCTAGGGGGCGCTGGTCCCAATGGCTGCCCCATCCCTACAATAACCTGGTAAGGAACTGTCACAGGTTTCAGAGGATTTAAAGCGGAGTTCCACCCATGTCATTTTTTGTAGGGGGGGAGCGGGTACCCAGCTCCCTCTTCCTCCTCTGGCGCCGCGGTGCCGGAAGGAAGATCACCTCTCCCCCCTCCCTTCCTGTGATGGTGACCCCCCCGACATGCCACACTTGGCATGTCATTTTTTGGGGGGGGAGCGGGTACCCTGTTTTTACAGACACTCAGCTCCCTCTTCCTCCTCTGGCGCCGCGGCGCCGGAAGGAAGATCACCTCTCCCCCCTCCCTTCTTGCAATCTATTGGGACAGGTCACAGGTCACAGAAGATTGCCCGGCCATTCACAGTGCGGCTCGCGCATGCGCAGTGCGCGCCCGGCTGTGAAGCCACAGCCGGGCACCCACAGTTAAAATGCCGGTGCCGCAGAGAAGAGGGGGAGAGGCACGGAGCTTCGTACGCCCGGATCGTGGGACAGGTGAGTGTCCGATTATTAAAAGTCAGCAGCTACACTTTTTGGGTGGAACTCCACTTTAATGCATAGAATGCATTTAGGTAAAAAAAACCTTGAGGCTTTAGAACCACTTTAAGTAGTAGAAGTGCCCTTATGCTTTAAGTTTATCCCATTCACAAACATACAAAACAAAATAGAAGTGGAATCCGCCTTTCCCTGGCACAGCGACTGTGTGATGTAAATGTTCTGGCGATGTCAGATCTGAGGATCGCACAGCTGGATTGCACAGAACAGGCTGGAGCTCTGTCAGCAGATTTCACCAGCTCATATACAATGGTATTCCAGGCCTGCACTGCGCTCCTTATATGGCGGTGTCATTCCCAGCACAGTGCAGGGCATGCTGGGTGCCAGTTGTCTGTGTTATGTTTCCTTCCCCAGCTCCCCTCCATCATTGGTCAGCGCCTGCACATCAGCCGGTGTCTAATGTTTATGGCAAATACAGCTCTCATTTTTCACATGATACATACACCGATCAGCCCTAACTTTTTGACCACTGACAGTGAATAACATCGATTATTTCATTTCAATGGTATCGGAAAATCCATGGGATAGATTAGGCAGCAAGTGAACATGTTGTCCCTGAAGTTGATGTATTGAAAGGAGAAAAAATGGGCATCGCAGTTTGTTGTGTATGGGGCTGTGTAGCTGCAGACCGGTCAGGGTGCCGGTGCTGAGCCGTGTTCTCAGCCAAAAGCACCTACAATGGGCACGTGAGCATCAGAACTGGGCAGCAGAGCAATGGAAGAAGGTGGTCTGGTCAGATGAATCACATTTTCTTTTACATCATGTGGGTGGCCGGGTGCGTTGCTTACCCGGGAAGAGATGGCACCAGGATGCAATATGGGAAGAAGGCAAGTCAGCGGAGGCAGTGTAATGCTTTGGGCAATATTCTGCTGGGAAACCTTGGGTCCTGCCATTCATGTAAATGTTGACATGTACCACCTACCTAAACCTTGTTGCTGGCCAAGTACACCTCTTCATGGAAACAGTATTCCCTGACGGCAGTGAACAATTACAAAGAGGTTTTGACTTGGCCTCCAAATTCTCCAGATCTCAATCCAATCAAGCATCTGTATAATGTGCTGGAAAAACAAGTCTGATCCATGGAGGCCCTTCTCCTACCTATCCTGTATAAAAAAGATTGGTGTACTTTTTTAACCACTTGACCTGCCAATTAGGCGGTCATGCAACGCTGTACATAAATTACATTTATGCCATTATTTTCCCACAAATAGAGCTCTCTTATGGTGGTATTGATCACCACTGGATCACTGCCACTTTAAATTTTTTGAGCTATAAACAAAAAAGACTGACAATAGTGAAAAAAACAAAACAATATACAGTGAAACCTCAGATTGCGAGAAACGCGGTAAAGGGCGTTTCGCAATACGAGCATTTTTTTTTCTAAAATCCTGACTCGGTTTACGGGTGTTGTCTCGCAAAACGAGCAGGATTCAAGCCTCTGCGGTGTGCAGTACCGCATTTGGCCAGATGTGGGGGGGGGGCACCAGAGCCGAGCGGAGCCAATCGGAGCTGTTTGGAGCTGTTCGGAAATACTCGGAAACGCTTGGATATACTCCGTTCCCGAGCCTTTCCGAGGGTTTCCGAGTTCAGCCGATCTGTCCTGAGTATTTCCGAGGCTCTCCGGCACCCCCCCATCTCCAGCCACATGCGGTATTACATGCCATAGAAATCAATGCGGAACTAATTATTTTCGTTTCCACTGACTTCTATGGGGAAACTCGCTTTGATATGCAAGTGTTTTGGATTACGAGCATTCTGATCGTAATCCAAGGTTTTACTGTATTTAACTTTTTGCTTTAGCCACTTCAACACAGGGCTTTTTTTACCACCTCAATACCGGGCCTATTCTGGCACTTCTCTCCTACATGTACAAATCATCATTCTTTTGCTAGAAAATTATTCAGAACCCCCAAACATTATATTATATATGTTTTTTTAGCAGACACCCTAGGGAATAAAATGACGGTCATTGCAACTTTTTTCTTGCACGGTATTTGCGCAATCATTTTTCAAATGCCTTTTTTTTTGGAAAAAAAAATGATTTCATGAATTAAAAAATAACAAAACAGTAAAGGTAGCCCATTTTTTTTGTAAAATATGAAAGATGATGTTACGCTGAGTAAATAGATACCCAACATGTCACGCTTTAAAATTGCGCACACTCATGGAATGGCGCCAAACTTCGGTACTTAAAAATCTCCATAGGCGACGCTTTATATTTTTTTTACAGGTTACCAGGTTAGAATTACAGAGGAGGTCAATAAGACCCCACATCTCTCCTCCAGGCTGGAAAGCATGAGATCGTGAAAAAAAATTCACTGATCTCATGCTTACTAGCCGCAATGTCGGCTTTGTTTACTTCTGAGAACCCCGGCGTGACGTCATCACATCACGCCCGGGCCTCCGACAGTTATAGAGATGGCTGGTGACCATCTGGTCAGTCATCTCTATGCTTCCTATCCAGCGCCGGACGATTCATTCTCCGGGCCCCCGATGGTAGGGAGAGCCCGGATGTCCCCTCCCGCCGCCTATAAGAACGATCAAGCGGCGGAACCGCCGCTATGATCTTTCTTATGGTGCGCAGAATCGCCGGCAGAAGAGAAGGATATCTGAATGATGCCTCTAGCTGCACCCATCATTCAGATATTCCCCTACAAAGCCCAGGACGTCATATGACGTCCACCCAGGATGGGAGATCCCATCTGTGGAGGTCATTTGACTATGGGCCGGTAGGGAAGTGGTTAAAACACATCCAATAAAAATCTAATTTCTTCATCAATTTAGGCTTACAGTAAACCCCTCTCCATCGCGGGGGACACGTTCTGGACCCACCCGCGAAAAGTGAAAATCCGCGAAATAGAAAGACCCTATTTAAATACACCCTAGGCATGTTTTGTTAACTTTTTAATAGCATTTAAAGGACTTTAAACACACTTTTAAGCAATAGAAACACATAAAAGATAGAGAGAGAGCAAGAGCAGTGTAAAACACAAAAATATTCTGCTAACAGTATACTGTACAGTACTGATTCACCACGACATAACCGCGAAATGGTGAAATATTACCGCAATATCAGAATTAATAGGTCCTAATTAAAATAGCGCGATATACCGGGACCTCAAAAACTGAACCGCGATAGAGCGGGGGTTTACTGTATATGTTTTCTGCTACATATTTTTGGTACAAAAATCCCAATAAGTGTATATTGATTGGTTTGCGCAAAAGTTATAGCGTCTACAAACTATGGTGTACATACTGGAATTTGTGTTTCATTTATTTTTTATGGCAGTCATCAGCGACTTATAGTGGGGCTGCAATATTGAGGAGGACAGTTTGACACTAACTGACACTTTGTGGGAACCAGTGACACTAATACAGTGACCAGTACTAAAAGTCAGGGACGTGCAGTCAGGGGAGGCAGGTGAGGCAGGGCCTCACCTGCCATGAACATTAAAAAAATAAATCGAGCTTCGAGGGTCGTAGCTCAGTGACCTGAGGTCACAGAGACCCCAAATTTGGGTGGTAGGTAGCCTAAGTCTTACCCCACCACTGGTGGGGATCCTACGACCCATGGTTCCAGAGATACGGGGCTCCTTGTGCAGCCTGTCAGAAGCTACATACAGAGCGGACAGTTTAAAGCGGAGCTCCACCCTAAAGTGGAACTTCCGCTCATCGGAACCCTCCCCCCTACGGTGTCATATTTGGCACCTTTCAGGGGGGAGGGGGGTGAAGATACCTGTGTAAGACAGGTATTTGCACCCACTTCTGGGAGTCCTCTCTGTGGATATTCTGCGGGTAGTACGTCACTTCCCGCAGAATACCCGTTGTGTTCTGGGAGACACTCGGCTCCCAGAACACAACAGGGATCAGTGAGAACGGCACAGTGCGACTCGCGCATGTGCCGTAGGGAACCCGGGCAGTGTAGCCGCAAGGCTTCTCTTCCTGGTTCCCTCACCGAGGATGGCGGTGGGAGCAGCAGAGTGACGAGCGATTGCTCATCTTCTGCTGCGGACGTTGCTGGACTCCAGGACAGGTAAGTGTCCTAATATTAAAAGTCAGCAGCTGCAGTATTTTTTTTTCAGGGGAAACTCCGCTTTAAATACAAGCTGACACACTCTGTTTGCAGCAGACTGAGAGGATGAGCTCACAGTGCCTCTCCTTACTTCTTGTCAGAGGCACTGAGCTCAATGAACAGCTTGGAGTCTTGGACTAATGGTAAAGTACCATTAGCCCCAGCTGTCCAATAAAAATGCTGCAGTGGAGGCACGCCTCTCACTGCAGTGTCATAGAAGGGGTATGTGTCTAAAAGACAAATGCTCCCTTCCAGCTGTACCGTTTTAGGTGCTTTCGCTAAGGGCTCTTTCACACGGACGGTCCGTTCAGGTCCGCCTGTCAGTTTTTTAGGCGGACCTGAATGGATGCTCCATGTACCCCTATGGAGCCACGGATGTCAGCGGTGACATGTCCGCTGACATCCGACCCGCTCCGATCCGCAAAAGTGTGACGGAGGAAAACCCTATTTTTCCTTCCGTCTGCGGATCAGATCGGATGACGACAGACTCTACGGTCCGTCGTCATCCGATCCCCCATAGGGGAGAGCGGCGCTCTGACAAGGCGGTCCCTGCACAGTGTGCAGGGACCGCCCAGTCATCCGCCGGCTCAGCGGGGATCAACGGAGCGATCCCCACTGAGCAAGCGGAGCTTCACGGGGCGAATCATCACGAATCCGTCCCGTGTGAAAGAGCCCTAAGGGCTGTGATGGATTTTCTTTGCAACAAAAGCTGGTTTTGTTATTTATCTTGCAAAGAGCGATTAGAAATCTTACATGTACTCAAGCGCTCTTCAGCAAGCAAATCTGTATTCAGAAATATATTATTTATTATCCCCGTCAGCATACTGGAACTAAAACACTGGCAAAACCTCAGACTGTTTTGGATCAATAATATAATTCTGAATACAGATTTGATGACTAGGAGTGTTTGAGACTATGTAAGCTTTTTACATTTTTAAGGTGATATTAAAGTGGTTGTAAACCCGGTAAAATATATATATTTTTTAAACCAACCTGGAAGAGAAAGGCATAATGAGCTAATATGACTAGCATAATAGCTCATTATGCATCACTTACCTTAGATCGGGGCCCCCGAAGCCGTCCTCGTCTCCCTCTTCAGCCGCATCCATCGCTGCGGCGATAGCCGTAAGGTTACTTCCAGGTATCGCCGCACCAGCCAATCACAGCGCCGCTCCGGCGCTGTGATTGGCCGGAGCGGCGGAGACGTCACTCTGCGCATGCACGCGAGAGCCGTCACAATCGGCTACGCCCAGCTATTGCTGGGAAGTAGCCGATTTTGTGAATGGGATTAACCCCATGAATGCGCCGTTGTCTACGGCGCGCATGCGCCGTAGACAGCGGCGCCTGTCATTTTTAGTAAATATCTCCTAAACCGTGTAGGTTTAGGAGATATTTCTTGCACCTACAGGTAAGCCTTAATCTAGGCTTACCTGTAGGTGCAAGTTGAAAAAGGGGGTTTACAACCACTTTAAAGTCTATTTTTTTGGGTACTTTTTTAACCACTTGAGCTCTGGAGGGTTTTACTTCATGACCAGGCCATTGTTTGCTATTTAGCACTGCGCTACTTTAACTGCTAATTGCGCGGTCGCGCAACACTGTACCCAAACAAAAATCATTTTTATCACACAAATGGAGCTTTATTTTGGTGGTATTTGATCACCACTGGATTTTTTTTTTTTTTTGCGATATAAACAAAAAAAGACCGAAAATTTTGAAAAAAAACCAATATTTTTTCTTTCTGCTCTAAAACATATCCAAATAAAAAAAAATCGAATTTCTTCATAAATTTTAACCAAAATGAATGCTGCTACATGTCTTTGATAAAATATAAATCCCAATAAGTGTATATTGATTGGTTTGTGTGAAAGTTACAGCGCCCACAAACTATGGTATATATACTGGAATTAATATTATTTTTTTTTAACTACTAATGGCGGCAATCAGCGACTTAGAGCCCTTTCACACTGTGCCGTCCATAGCGTCGGTGGTAAAACGCCGCTTTACCGTCAGATTTGCGCGCATTGTGGCCGAGAAAGGGTTAAAACCGTCTGCAATGCGCCGCTACAGCAGCGTTTTGCCGGCGGTACGGCGGCGCTGCCCATTGATTTCAATGGGTAGGAGCGGTGAGAAGCTGCTGGCAGGACTTTTTCTGACGCCCTGCCAGCACACCGCTCCAGTGTGAAAGCCCTCTGGCTTTTACACTGGAGTGAATAGAGCAGCTGTTTAAGGGCAGATTGCAGGCGCTATTTTTAACGCTATAGCGCCTGCAAAACGCCCTCAGTGTGAAAGGGGTATTATAGCGGGACTGCGATAGAGCGGCAGACAATCTCACACTAACTGACACTGAGTGGGAACTGGCTAACTGCCACTGACATCACTAGTGACATTAATACAGTGATCAGCATACCTCCCAACATTTTGAGATGGGAATGTGGGATACCTACTAGAAAAAGTATGTAGTCATAGGACACGCCCCCTGCCACGCCCCCTTAAAGGAGAATTACCTAAAAAAAAGACAATTAGTTACATCTACAAGTGCTTTTTAATTACCACTACTATTCCTTTATATTGGCTTTTAAAATCTACAAATGCAGCAATTTAGAATTTGGATGAAAGGTTTAGCACTGGGAAACACTTTTTGAAAGATAAAAAGTGCATTTTATATACAACTATATAGATCAGACCAAAATGAGGGACAAATGAGGATGAAAGAGGGACATTGCTCCAAATCAGGGACAGTCCCTCGAAATCAGGGACAGTTGGGATCTATGGATCAGTGATAATACTATATATACTGTCACTGTACTAATGATACTGGCTGGGAAGAGGTTAACATGTAGTGAAAAGGGAGAGAGTGAAAGAAGACGCTGCTCTCGGGCCCAGCACTGGACTGAGATTGGGTTCAGGCGGGGGCAGCTGCACTTAAAAGGTTTTTTTGGGGGGGTGGCGTTATAGTGTCTAGAAACTATGGAAAATGTTTATAATTTTTTTTTTACTAGTAATGGTGGCGATCAGTGATTTATTGCAGGGCTGCAATATTGCGGCAGACAGTCGGGACACTAAATTACACTTTTGACACTTTGACCAGTGACACTAATACAGCTAAAAAATATGCACTGTCATTGTACTAATGACCAGTGGTGGCTGGTGTTTTTTTTTTGGGGGGGGGGGCGGCAGTGTGGCACTAGCGAACCCCCCTGCAGTCTGCCAGTCGGTCCTTACCCCATCTAGGTAGCGGGGTGCTGGCAGTGGCTCCGGTGTCCCCTCCAGCACACCGGGTGGGCCCCATCTAGGTGCGGGTAGCGGCTCCGGTGTCCGCTCCAGCACGCCGGGTGGGCCCCATCTAGGTGGCGAGGTGCGGGCAGCGGCTCCAGGTGTCCGCTCCTCCAGCAGCTTCCGCCATGTGTCTCCACTCTCTTCCTCCAACAGGATCGCCTGACGTTTTGGCCAATCTGGAAGCAGGTCTTACGACCCGCTTCCTGATTGGCGGGGAGGAGATTTAGTGTGAAAATAGCGAATATTCATTCGCTATCTCACACAACTGGGTGGGCTTTGGGCGCAGTGCTCGGCGCTGGGAGCCTACCCTTTTTTTGAAGCCTATTAGAGCCTCCCGGCTCTAATCACGTTCTTCAAAAAAACACCCCCCCCCCCATTGGAATCCATGGTACGGCGCCCTGTATGTAGCTCAAAGGAAGCATAGATGGGGGTGCCGCGCCTGTGCACCCCTAATGGATGGCCTGCTAATGCTAATGACACTGACTGGGAAGGTTAACATCAGGATCAATCAAAGGGTTAAATGTGGGCCTGACCAGTGCTTTAATACTGTGGGGGAGGTGCTTGTACTAGGAGAAGGCATGGATTGGTGCCCCTGCTTGGCAGAGACACAGGAACCATGTCTTCTGTACTGACAGAACGGGGATCTGCCTTTGTACCAGCAGACATTGAGTTTGTCGTGCCCGCCAATCAGCTCCTGCTGTGTCTAATCACAGCGGGAGCGGGCTGTCGGCCGCATACAGGCGCCCCAGACCTGGAAGTGCTGGATCACGTACTAGGTACATGATCCAGCGCAGGAGAGCCACCTTACCACCATATATTACAGTATACGGTAGGCAAGTGGTTAAGGTAAAAAAAAATTGACTTTGGCACTACTTTACACCCTTATGAAGGAGAAGCTTGTGACCCCTGAAATGCGTTGGTGTGTAAAGCAGTTTGGACTCGTTACCTGTGGATGGAAAATGCTCCCTGTACTGTATATTGCTTTGTGATAAAAATATGGAAACTTTTTTATTAGTGAGTCGCTGACCTGAAACAAGCATTTAGGTTGGGACGGTCTGACTTTACGTCTGCATAACACTGTACTGGGGTTTCAGCCAACCATCTAACTTCCCATTTTATTCCACAAGCAAACTTTTCTAATGTTCCAGGCCCTGGCGTGCAGCGGATAAGACAGAGCAGCTGTAATTCTGGAGCAGAGTGGTTAGTATAGTGTGGCTTGACACAAGATGAATGAGAGGAGCCGAAAAGAGATTAACCTCCCAGTAATAGCAGCTTTGTCAATGATGTTGGTGAAAAATGGGATTTCGCTTGAAGTGGCTGAACGCGCAGGAAGTGCTTGTGTGTTTTTGTTTGGTTTGTATACTGGGATTTGCAGGGCTTGGATTTTGCTGTTAAAACCTTGTAAAGAAACCATTCACAAGCTAACAACTAGCACAAGGCCAGATTGCCACACAGAACAGACAGGCCAAAGAAAAAGAAAACACTAATGCCGTGTACACGCGATCGATTTTCTCGACGTGAAAACACCGTCGAGAAAATCGACGGGAAAAACGAGGGAACGGCTTGGTTCCCTACACACGTCCGTTTTTCCCGACATTTTTTTTTTTTGGTCGAGAAAAACGACCGTGTGTGGGCTCCGTGGCAGTGTTTCCCTATGGGAAAACTGCCGCAGAAAAAAAACGACGGGAATCACGACGAGAAAAATTAGAGCATGTTCTAATTTTTCTCGTCGTGATTAATGCCGTTTTTCCTGTCGTAAAAATGACAAAAAGCCCACACACGGTCGTTTTTCTTGTTACATTTTTTTTTACATTTTTCCAGACGGGAAAAATGATCGTGTGTACGCGGCATAAGAATTTGCAGGCCTGCACTGATGAAACTCAGCTAGGCTGGAACACTACTGTCCACCTGTGGGTGTTGCTGAATCAGCAAAGACCATTTTGTATAGTGGTCTTTGATCAGTTATATATATATATATTTTTAAGAATAATTTATTTTATTTTAGATAGAGTTCGGGAAGAGTTTTTATTTCTGGGCGTACAAGGAGGAATGCCCAAAGGACAAAGCAGAACATATAACATACAGATTTCATTTTATTCAGACTTGTACAATGAAGGGATCCTGAGGGGTAATTAGTATGATTGCTCTAGATGCAGGATAAAGTGTACCTATACACTCTAACCCAGGGGTAGGCAACCTGGGGCCCTCCAGCTGTTGTAGAACTACAAGTCCCATCATGCCTCTGGGAGTAATTGTAACTGCCAGCTTTGCAATGCCTCATTGGAAATGTAGTTCCACAACAGCTGGAGAGCCCCAGGTTGCCTACCCCTGCTCTAACCCTTGACCACTCTATCCAAAACTAAGAAAATGTTTTTGTCACGGTCAAGGGTCAGGCTTGGAGACCAGTAGCTATAGCAGTAGAGAGGTTCCCACTGACCAGCAGGATGAGTACACGAGCAGATCGCCTTAGTGGATGGTTAGAGGGCTCTCCCAAGGTGTGGGGTCTAAGCACTAACCGCTCCTAAAGCCTAGTACACATTGGCCGAATGTTGGCTGGTATCGGCCTATTCAATATAAACCGGCTGACGATCGGCCTGTGTGTATGGCAGCCGGCCCAGCAGAAGCCGGCTTTTGTCGAAGGAGCATGACCGAAAAAGGTCTGCTGACCGGCTCCTGATCAGCGCTGGCTGAGAGCGCTGACCGAAATGTCCTGACGGGGGCCTCCCCTGTCAGAACACAAAACCTCAGCAGGGGAGATAGCTGTACTAACATTGGATTGTTAGCACAATGGCTCCGATCTGAGCTGTTTTTTTTCGTTCAACCCAGCACTAGTGGTGGGTACCAGGCTTAATGGTGGAGATGGGTTTTGCTGCATGCTAGTGCCAGATCGCAGTCCTCAGGATTGCCCTACCAGGAGGTGAGCAAGCCGGTGTCCTTTAGCAGATGTAGCAGGTAAGGATCGAGCAGAAGCATAGTCAGTAACAAGCCAAAGGTTGGTAACAAGAAGTTGTAGGCTGGGATCAAGGGGAAGCGTACTTGAGGAAAAAGCCATGGTCAGTAACGAATTGTTGCATGTTGGGATTGAGTGGAAGCATAGTCAAGGAACAAGCCAAGGTCAGTAATGAGTAGTAGTGAAAATAGCAGCAGTACAGAAAAGAGCAAGATATTGGCTGGAGAAGAGCACAACAATCTGGCAAACAATAAGTGCAAAGGTATGGCTTAAATAGGAAGTTCATAGGAGGAGCAAGGAGTTCAGGGTTCACCAAAAACAATGTACAAGGCAAGATTGCCCAAGGGACAAGACAGGTCCAGCATCTCAGGTGGCTCAACAAGAGGAGCTACTGCTGGAAGCAGAGGTCTTGGGCTCATTTGGTTATAGATATACTTTGTCACACTGGTTTAAAATGGAGACTTCACGGATCACTTTCGACATCCTGCAGGCACAGTCCACTTTGATCACCACGCGGAAACGCACCCTAAAAAATGTAGACAAAGTGACAAGGCATGAGTACAATTTGGAGACGGGCACAGAGCGTTGTCACCATACATCAGGAACTGCATCTGCAATGATCTTCATGGAAGGATCACCAGGGATTAGTTTAATGAAAGCTGCCGATTTGAACTTATTGAAAACGACATTTGAAATGAAATGAACATATTAAAGCTTGTACGAGATCAGACGCTTTATTCAATTTCTTCACAGAGCTTTTAGTTATTTTACAACTCATCTGAAGGCCAGCTTGAGAAAAAGATGGTGGAGAAGGCTGCGTTTACCATATTGGGACTAACGGGCAAGTGGCTAGGGCAGCCTTTCTGAACCTACTCCTCACAGAAAATTAGTGCGATTAGTAAATTGTAGAACGTTAAAAAAAGAATGTGGTGTACCTAAATTTTTTGACATCCAAGGCAGATTATCTATTAAGACCTATCTGCTGCAAATGGTAATTTTTTTTCCGTAATAATATTGAACTGAATTATGGCCCGTACACACGAATATCGGACGAAAACGATCGTCCGAGGAAGAATCGTATGATTTTCGGATCGTGTGTACAACACTTTCGATAGCTGATCACGACAGTTCATCCAATATTATTCGATCAGACAAGCACGAAAATTTTCCTCGTACGATGTCAGATCGTACGATTTTCGTTTAGTCAGTATAGTTGTCGTCCGAAAATACAATACAAATACATTACAACACATGACATCACTTCCGATTTTTTTTTCTGTCGTACGAGAATTTTCGTGACTTTAATAATCTATTTATTTTTACTTGCGACTATTAAGCAAAAAAAGTCTTACGATCCGTCGTACGATATTCGGATCGTGTGTACGGTGCATAAGAGTAATAGGTCAGCGCAGTTTATTCAACACATATAACAACAAATAAATAAACACATATTGTGAAAATGGTGGTGTTCCCTAAACAATGGTGGTCAATACAAAAAAGACCCTTTACGTTGGTGGTCAGTGGAAAAGTGCCCCATTGCACTAGAGATCAATGTATATAAAAGTTCAATCTACTATTGCTCAATGCTGAAGGAACCCCTAGCAACCTTATGAAGAACCCTAGGTAAGAAAGGCTTGACCAAGCTCTAACCCTTCTGGTGCTCAGTCAGATCTATTATTTAGAAGTTCATCGACTTACCTGTCCCTTCTGACCTAGCCTTCTTCCTTCTCCTTCAGTACACAATTCTCAGTAAGACCTGTAATACCACGTACACACGATCGGAATCTCCGACAAGAAAAGTTTGACGTGAGCTTTTGGTCAGAAATTCCGACCGTGTGTAGGCTCCATCTGACTTTTTCTGTCGGAATTTCCGACAACAAAAATTTGAGAGCTGGTTCTCAATTTTTCCGACAAGAAAAGTTCTTGTTGGAAATTCCAATCGTGTATATGCAATTCCGACGCACAAAAAAATACTCATGCTCAGAATCAAACAGAAGAGCCGAACTGCCTATTGAACTTCATTGATCTCGGCTCGTCGTACGTGTTGTACGTCACCGCGTTCTTGACGGTCGGAATTTTGTGTGACCGTGTGTATGATACACAAGTTTGAGCCAACATTCCGTCAGAAAAAAATCCATGGTTGTTGGAATTTCCGATCGTGTGGTTTATGCCTGTTCATAACTAGGGATGAGCTCCGGCGTGTTCGCATTGAACACGTGCAGAGCCCGCCAGGATGTCGGCACCATGCTGCGCTAATCATAGCCAGGGAGACATTTCCCGATCTCTGCAGCCGAGCATCGGGAAATGTCTCCCTGCCTGTCATTAGCGCAGCGCGGTGCCGACATCCTGGCGGGCTCTGCACGTGTTCAATGCGAACACGCCGGAGCTCATCCCTATTCATAACACGGCACGATCATGCATCCCTGCTCTCTGACATCGGCCAGACACCCTGACCCTGGCGCAATGATTTGCAAAAAATACAAGGAATTAAACTCATGGAGGACCTTACTTCCACCATTAAGGGAACAGAAGAAGCCTTCCTCTAGAGGTGGATTTATTGGTGTGGATTTACATTTACGGAGGACTACACCTCCTATTTTCAGCTCCCCAGAACCAGGATGCCCTATAATCACTCGGACAAGTCTTCTTTCTTTTGGTAGGTTTTGACCCATACCCCCCTTGATCCTCCACCCCCCACCCTTTTCCCAGTTTACTCACATCTCCCCTTTTTGCAATTCCTTTCCTCCCCCAAGGTTACCTGGGGCCATTTTTCTTTTGTTTACCATATACCCTCAATGGTTACAAATGAGTACAACTGTGATGACTCAGACTGTGGAGGATTCTTCTAGGAGCTTTGTTGATGTCTTGCTTAACCACATCTTTATCATGTAGAACTGTTTACGTTGCAATGTACAGTTGTTCACATAGAGAATATAGTTGATCTGTAACAATTGCTGCTTTGTAGCCTTAATGTTATGCACTCTTGGGATTGCCCTTATCTCTCTCTCAAAAAAAAAGAAAAATTATAAAAAAAAAAAAAAAAGGCTAGACTACGGCAACAAAGCTAAAGGATGCAGTAGCAAGCCTTGTGAACAGTTGCCTAGGAGTGTCCGCCTTGGGAGCTGTTAGCCGTTAAAATTTGGTTAAAGCGGAGTTCCAACTACAATCCACAATTTTTTAAACCATTCATAAGCCTTTTACATGACATAATAACACTCACGTGTCCGGTTAAATTTGTCCCCCGATGTCTGGTTTCATCTGTAAAAAAAAGTTTGATGAATGTGTCCTGTCCGTTTTTCATTTTGCTTGTGGGCATGTGAAACCCACAAGTATCCAGTTCCGGGGCCACGGTGCTGCTGCTGGACCAGCATGCACCGCCCGTTCTCTCGCCGTTTTCACGCATGCGCAGTAATGCTCCGTAGCGGCGCTGTAAAGTATACAGGTTGCCATGACAACGGGCGGCGTTGTCGGAAGTGCCCACCCCGTTGTTATGGCAACCTAGTCCTCGGCGCTGCCCAACTGACTCCTGGGAAATGATGACACACATCTCTCAGGAGCAGTAGCGAGCGGAGGCGCCGAGGGAAGTGACGAAAGGAGCCGAGGTGATGAGGGTGGAAGATTTTGAGGGAACGCATAGCAACAGCCATTTAAAGGTGAGTAAAAAATAAATAAATATCCAATTTTTTTTTTATTATTATTTATTTAATGCACATTATTTTATTTTTTTGGGTGGAACTCCACTTTAAGTTGGGTTGCAATTCTTATTATACAGGATTTATATAGTGCCAATATGCATTATGGGACACACTTGAAACTGATAGGACCATTAACCCGGCTCAGGGCAATTAACATGGCATCACTGTAATCCTCTGCATGGGGATGCCCAGAATTCCTGTTTCTCTAATTGAGGAGAATTGAGATGACAACCCCTTTCATATCTAGAAGGGAAAGAAGACAATTACTTTCCTAAGCCCTGTCTCTGCGAAGTAATAACATTGACTCAGGGAACATGGAAGAAACAAGGAGGGTGTAGTTATAACTTCACTAACTAGTAGGAGGGGAGGACAACAGGAGATACCAATTACACAAGTAAACAAGTTTTCATACCTCCCTACATTTTGAGATGGGAATGAGGGACACCTACTACCAAACGTATGTAGGCATAGGACACGCCCCCTGTCACACCCCATTAAAGAAGAATTGACCCCAAAAAAAGTAAATTAAATCCACAAGGGCTTTTTTTTTTTACCACTATTATTCATTTATATTGGCTTTTAAAATTTACAAATGCGGCAATTTCGAATTTTGGATGAAAGGTTTAGCACTGGGAAACACTTTTTGAAAGATAAAAAGTGCATTTTATATACAACTATATAGATCAGACCAAAATGAGGGACAAATGAGGAGGAATGAGGGACAGAGGGACATTGCTCCAAATCAGGGACATTCCCTCGAAATCAGGGACAGGTGGGAGCTATGAGTTATGACGGCTCTAAACCCTCGCTAGATCATGTCAGCATACACGAAAACAACAGTAACCTCACCTGATCAAGTTCAATACAACAACAGAAAAATACATATAGGTGGGACAGAACATTTCCAATGATGTAACTCCCAACATCTACAGAGGCTTCTGTTACTTCTCGGTTACTTACCGTATATACTCGAGTATAAGCCGAGTTTTCCAGCCCTTTTTTTAGGGCTGAAAGTATACCCCTCGGCTTATACTCGAGTCAGTACCTGAAAATCTTGTTATTCCGCGGCCGGCGTCCATTGTGTAAATCTCGCGGCTTTCTTCTGGTCCCTTCCGCGATAGGCGTTTCCAGCAAACACTGTGTTGAGTGTTCCGCCTATCATGGATGTTCTCTTGTCCGACGTCCGTGATTGGAGGAACACTGAACACAGTGCCTGCTGGGAAACGGAGTCCGAGAATGAGAGGATCTCCGTGATAGGCGCAACACTCAACACAGTGTTTGCTGGAAACGCCTATCACGGAAGGGACCAGAAGAAAGCCGCGAGATTTAAACAATGGACGCCGGCCGCAGAATAAGACGATTTTCAGGTACACTGACTGACTCTGGTTTTTTTTGTAGACATTTCTTTTTCTATCATTTTTTTTCTCTATCTCTTTTTTTTTTTGTAAGGGGCCCAGAGGTCCCCAGGGCCCCGGATGGCAACCCCCCCTTTTTTTTTTCTTGTTCTTTTTTTTTTTTTTGTTCGTCAACACCCAAAGCCACCCCGACCTCACGACGGCAGCAACCCCTCGCTTCTCAATTTGCTCCAGGGGGCCCATGCCTGAAGCTGTGTAAGGGGCCCCAAAAATCCTGATGGCGGCCCTGCTAGCGAGTACCAATGTGCAAATGTATTTCTTGTTCATACATCACGGGACACAGAGCAGCATAGTCATTACTATGTGGGTTATATAGAATTACCTTCAGGTGCTGGCACTGGCAACTTCCAAAACAGGAAGTACCCTCCCCTATATAAGCCCCTCCCATCCGGGAGTACCTCAGTTTTTTGCCAGTGTCTAAGGTGTTGGCCAAGGTTAACATGTATTCATCTGGGCTTGTGTACAGGTTCTCTGGGCCTTAGCAAGCTATTCCGGATCCGACCAAAAAAGCTTCATAGCTAAACGGTCGGTACCCGGGCCTTGCAGAGAAGAGCAGGGTTTTGCCTGTAATGCCTCTCTTAGGAGGGCTGGACCCTGGGATCCAGAGCTCTGGTCATACCCAAAACCAAGAGGCTATCTGTGCAGGGTGCTATACAGGTCCAGGGGAGTGGAATCCTTGGGAACCCGGTCCCTGAAGGTCTAGTACAATGCCTGCCTTGAGAGGTGAAGTTTGGGCTTCTGTGGACCAAGCAAAGTCCTGCGGCGGGGAAAAGGTAAGTGGGGGCCCCTCAGGAACTTGGTTCTATTGAGGGGACCCCCAAGCCTAATATGTCTTTCTGCCTGTTACCTAAAGGGTATTCCCGCTAATAGCTGTATATGCCTAAGAAATCCTAGAAATGTTTTTTCATAAGGGAAGTTTTAAAAAAACTGTAAACCTGGAAATGTTTTTTCATAAAGGAGGTTTTAAAAAAAAAAAAAAAAAAAGACAAAGGTGCGGTACCTGTGTTTGTCCACTAGAGGCCGCTGTGGAACGTCTTTTTTCTTGGGACTATTCCTTCCATGGTGAAAGTCCAGGCAGATGAGTGAGCTCTCTATCAGGGAAGCTGCATTCCTCTGTCATGCTGCCAAGTAGTTTCCTTCCATCCCCGAGTCCTGGTGAAACAGGGACCCTGGCTCCTCTCCCTACATGGCGCCAAGAGCGCACACGTGCACGCGCGCGCGCGCACACATGCTTTCCTTTTATAAGGTTTAGCTTCAAAAAAGGGGGCGGAGCCTGGCGGATGACGCGCTCTGTGCGCCCAGCGCTTCTGCGCATGTGCGGGCGTCCCAGCAAGATAAAAGGACTCAGTCCACGCTGCTTGCTATGGACACAGAGCATGAAAAGGAGCTGGTAGCATGGTATAGGGGCTTACAGCGGGCGGTTGATACAGGCATCCCCAGAAAGACGCATTAGTAGACACCCACTGATGTACATAGCAGCAAATTGCATTAGACTATTTCAGTAAGGGGTGTATTGCGGCTGGAATACCTCAGCTTTGAACTAAGGAATATGCCGCCTAAAAAACTCCGAGATATACCTCTCAGGAAGTGTAGGGGGTCTCCATCGGGCTCTGAGGATCTGGAGCAGTCATCTGCACCCTCCTCCCCTGAGAAATCAGAGGTTAATACCCATAAGGAACCCCCGGGAGTGCCAGGTACTGCGGCTGTCCTCAGTCCACCTGCTCCTGCATATATAACAGAGGAGGTTTTTTCCTCAACTCTGGAGGGATTGGAGCAGAGATTGGCTGCATTGATCGCTTCTTCTCTACAGGAAAGAAAGCGCGCCAGATCTCCATCACCTCCATTAGAGTGCCTGTTGGCAGAGCAACAGTCCCAGGAAGGGACCGACCTACCTGAAGGGGATCAGGAGGAGGTTAGCTCTGTTTTTGAGGAATCGACAGTAGATGAACCATTTTCAGCATCACAGACTGAAAGATTGTGGGTCCAGACCCTAACTGACATGGTTCGATCTGCATTTAAAATGCCTCTTGTTGAACCATCAACTACTGCTGTCTCCTCATTGGGGTCGCTAAAAGCTCCCCAGGTTAATTGCTCCTTTCCAATACATCCATTATTGGAAGGACTTATATACCAGGACTGGGAACATCCTGATAAACTATTTGTTCCGCCTAAAAGGTTTCCGGTGATCTATCCCATGGAGGAAAAGTTCACCCAGAGATGGAATGTTCCTACGGTGGATGCAGCCATCTCTTCTGTGAACAAATCACTGTACTGACATGTCCAGTAGATAATGTTCAAATGTTCAAAGATCCAGTGGATAAAAAATTGGAATCTTTATTAAAATCTGCTTTTTCCACAGCAGGGGCTGTTACACAGCCAGCAGTGGCAGCTATTGGGATCTGCCAAGCTTTAAAGGATCAAATGAAAATGGTCCTGAGGGATTTGCCAGACCAACAGGCCCAGGCTCTGGCTGATCTGCCTAGAGCATTATGCTTTGCGGTTGACGCCATCAAGGATTCTATCCATCAGGCCTCCCGCCTCACGCTGTCTTTGGTACATATGCGTAGGCTTCTGTGGCTCAAAAACTGGTCTGCTGAAGCTCCCTGTAAGAAGCTCTTAGTTAGCTTCCCATTTCATGGGGAACGCCTTTTTGGCGAAGACCTGGATAAGTATATCCAGAAGATTTCCAGTGGTAAAAGTACTCTCTTACCGAGTAAAAAGAGGTCTAGGGGTCCATCTTTTAAGAGGACTACCTCTCCTATCCCTGCGACGTCTGCTACTAAGCAGTTCCGACGGCCTCCTCGGTCAAACTCAGGAGGTAAAAATCAGGGACAGCCACAGGGTAATAAAAAGCCCTGGATCCGAAGAGGTACTAAACCAGCCTCCAAGTCAAGCCTATGAAGGGCTGCCCCCACTCAAACGGGTGGGGGGAAGACTTCAGTTGTTCGCAGAGACCTGGCGGGAGACGATCAAAGACAGATGGGTGCTCTCCGCAGTAACTCTGGGATACAAGTTGGAGTTAAAAGAGTCTCCTCCGTCCCATTTTATGTGGTCAGGCATGCCAAGAGACCCTCTGAAAAGAGGGTCTCTCCTATTGGCGTTAGAACAACTATTGCTCCAAGGAGTAATTATGGAGGTTCCTATGGAAGAGTGGGGGTTGGGTTTCTACTCAAACCTTTTCACAGTCCCGAAGCCAAACGGGGATATAAGACCCATATTGGACCTAAAGAGTCTAAACAAATTTCTAAACGTCCGGTCTTTCCGGATGGAGTCGATCCGATCGGTCACCGCTGCCCTACAAGGGGAGGAATGGTTAGCCTCGATCGACATCAAAGATGCTTACTTGCATGTTCCCATCTTTCCAGGTCATCAAAAATTCCTACGCTTTGCAGTAGAAGGGCGCCATTTTCAGTTCAGAGCCTTACCATTCGGTCTGGCCACAGCACCACGAGTGTTCACAAAAATTCTGGCCCCACTGTTGGCCGATCTAAGAACACGGGGTGTAACGATAATGGCATACCTAGACGACCTGTTGTTGATGGACCACTCAGTTGCCAAGCTAGAAGTGGTAATTGTCGATACAATCAAGTATCTAGAGTCTCACGGTTGGGTCATCAACCTGGACAAGTCAGCCCTACAGCCAGTGAAAAACCTGGTATATCTAGGGCTACGGCTGGATTCAGACCAGAGGAAGATTTTCTTACCTCTAGACAAGGTATCCTCTTTGAGGGCCTTGGTCCGTCTGCTTTGTGCAAAAAGACAGCCGTCCATACGCCTGTGCATAAGGCTGCTAGGAAAGATGGTAGCATCATTCGAAGCTGTGCCATACGCCCAATTCCACTCAAGGAATTTACAAAGGGCCATATTGTCAGCCTGGAACGGAAAAGTTCAGGCTCTAGACTTCCCGATGGCTTTGTCCCCTTCCGTTCGGAAGAGTCTCTGCTGGTGGTTGATCCCCCAGAATCTCCAGAAGGGAAAACCCTTCAGCCCGATATCTTGGAAGGTGGTCACTACAGATGCCAGCCTTATAGGCTGGGGGGCAGTACTGGAGCAATGGTCTCTCCAGGGCAGATGGTCAAATGTAGTAAAAACCCTGCCCATCAATCTCTTAGAGATACGAGCAGCCCGGTACGCCCTAGTAGCCTGGACATCCAGACTCCAAGGGTCCCCTGTCAGAATTCAATCAGACAATGCCACAGCAGTGGCATATATCAATCATCAGGGAGGCACCAGGAGTCGTGCAGCCCAGAGGGAAGTAAGTCACATCCTGGAATGGGCAGAAAAGCATGTCCCATGTATATCAGCTGTCTTCATTCCAGGGGTGGAGAATTGGAAGGCGGACTTTCTGAGTCGCCAACAGTTATGCCCAGGGGAATGGTCCCTTCATCCCGAGGTCTTCCGAGCAATATGTCAGCGGTGGGGAACACCGGATGTAGATCTGCTAGCATCCAGATTCAACGCAAAGGTGGACAGATTTGTCTCCCGGACAAGGGATCCCCTCGCTTGCGGCTCGGATGCTCTGGTGTTCCCTTGGGATCAGTTCAGACTGATATATGCATTCCCTCCGCTACAATTGTTGCCTCGACTCCTTCGCAGAGTCAGGTTGGAGAAGAAGCCGGTGATCCTGGTGGCTCCAGCGTGGCCCCGAAGGGCCTGGTACGCGGAGATCATCAAAATGTCTGTGGGGAGTCCTTGGACCCTTCCACGTCGTCCGGACCTGCTTTCGCAAGGACCGATATACCACCCTTCCTTACTAACTCTAAGTTTAACGGCCTGGCTATTGAATCCCACATCCTAAAGAAGAGAGGTCTCTCTAACTCTGTGGTATCAACTATAATCAATGCCAGGAAGCCTGTATCCAGGCAGATCTACTATAGAGTTTGGAAGGCGTACATCACTTGGTGCGAGGCCAGAAAATGGCATCCACGTAAGTACGTTATAGGCAGAATTCTGGACTTCCTGCAGTGGGCTGTAGACAGGAAGTTTGCCTTAAGTACTATCAAGGGCCAGGTTTCGGCCTTGTCAATACTATTTCAAAGGCCCCTGGCTATGCATTCACTTGTCAAATCCTTTATGCAAGGTGTGACTCGTATTATTCCACCGATTAAGGCTCCCATATGCCCATGGGATCTAAATTTGGTTCTGTCGGTTCTGCAGAAGCAGCCATTTGAACCTTTGCGGCACATTTCCTTGGTTCTACTCACCAGGAAATTGATATTTTTAGTAGCCATATGCTCGGCTAGAAGAGTGTCGGAATTAGCCGCCATGTCCTGTAAAGAGCCATATCTGGTTATCCATAAGGACAGAGTAGTATTACGTCCTCACCCAGCCTTTCTTCCTAAGGTGGTATCGAGGTTTCACTTGAACCAGGATGTGGTTCTTCCTTCTTTTTTCCCCAAACCAAGCTCGGTAGAGGAAAAGTTATTGCATTCTTTGGATGTAGTAAGAGCAGTTAAAGCTTATCTAAAAGCCACTGCTCAGATTCGTAGAACGGATTCTTTGTTTGTTCTGCCGGAAGGCCCCAGAAAGGGTCAGGCAGCATCAAAATCTACTTTAGCCAAGTGGATTCGACAGGTCATAATACAAGCCTATGGCTTGAGAAGTAGACCGCCTCCGTTCAAAGTTAGGGCGCACTCCACGAGAGCAGTTGGAACTTCATGGGCAGTGCATCACCAGGCCTCCCTGGCGCAAATTTGTAAGGCCGCAACATGGTCTTCAGTACACACGTTTACTAGGTTCTACCAGGTGGACGTTAGAAGTCAGGAGGATGTCGCCTTTGGGCGCAGTGTGTTGCAGGCCGCAAAAGATCCTCATGCCTGATGGCGCCCAGCTTATGTATGGTGTATCCCCCCCCTCATGTGGCATTGCTTTGGGACGTCCCACATAGTAATGACTATGCTGCTCTGTGTCCCGTGATGTATGAACAAGAAAGTAGGATTTTTAAAACAGCTTACCTGTAAAATCCTTTTCTTGGAGTACATCACGGGACACAGAGCTCCCACCCCTCTTTTGGGGACACGTATTGCTTTGCTACAAAACTGAGGTACTCCCGGATGGGAGGGGCTTATATAGGGGAGGGTACTTCCTGTTTTGGAAGTTGCCAGTGCCAGCACCTGAAGGTAATTCTATATAACCCACATAGTAATGACTATGCTGCTCTGTGTCCCGTGATGTACTCCAAGAAAAGGATTTTACAGGTAAGCTGTTTTAAAAATCCTACTATTTGCTTTGTAAGAATAAATCCCCTCCAATGTTGGGTGTCCTGTGTGTGTGGATGTTGCTGCATTATGTAAAACTATTAGTTTCGTTTTTTTACATTTTAGAATGGGGTGCCTCAAGAGTGTGCATAATTTTTCATACTGAAAAAAGGTTGAGAAACACTGCCTTACATACTGTATACCCAGTGAAGTGACTGGCCTTAGGTGATACACAGAGATGACACAAATCCTCCTGCACACGTTGTACCTGTTTATCTGCAACTCTCTCTCCTCTACAGCCATTCAAAGTGTACAGTTTACACAGCATTTCTAATTGTCAGAAGGCAAAGGGCCATGATGTGATGTCACACACTGCAAAGCATAGAGCAGGGAGCTGAGTGTAATCTGAGACATGAGTGGAGGGAATAGACACACTCTCCTCTAGACAGTCCCATAGGGAACATGCACAGCTGAGGTTGTCAATTATAGGCTGTGTGGTGGAGCACCCTTCCCAATCCCCCATTCCCCCCAAAGTCTGTCAGACATGGCTCATGCAGATAGCAGAGAAAGGAGATGGAGGACAGAAATCACAGTATGTGCTTTGGATTGAGGCAAGTGCACATTATAGAAGTATATGCTTTGTTAATTTTTCATTTCAAGGGTCTGCAACCAAGGGCCTTACATCCCACTACAAGTAGGGTGACCACATTTCCAAACTACAATTCAGGGACACCCTCCCTTCCCAAAAATCAGCTTGTGCTGTAACGAATCACAGCACAGTGATTGGACTCAAGAGGCGGGATTTATGATTTCTTCAATCACAAGCAGGGGGCGGGGATTGTGCTCCTCCAGGCATTCCCGGCCAGGACAAGTACTGTCAAGTGAGTAAAGCGGTGATGTGGCTGACTTTTTGGGGGGCATCAGATTGGCCTGGGGGGTGGCTGTATCAGTTTCATTCCGGGACACTGTATTGTCCTGGATCGAAGGTGCCCGGGACAGACCTGCAAAATGCGGGACTGTCCCGGGCAATCCGGGACACGTGGTCACCCTAACTACAAGGTGAAGATCGTTTCATACTTAGAAGTACCTTTAGCTTGTACTTGTATTAATTGAATCTGATTTCACTCATTCCATGAATATTTCCTTCCCTTACATCATCTCATTGTGTGATAGGGAACATGCCTTGTCCTCTGTGTGCACAACAAAGCAGCCCTGACCAGTGGTATTGAGACTTGTAATTGCTGGTAATTTGTCACTGTTTAGCTATTTAGGGCTGTGACATGTCAGCAGCAGGGAGATAAGATAAGAGGGAATAGGACAGGCTCTAAGCAAATGGTCCTAGCTTGCTACAATGTATCCTAATCTCTTTTTTAGCACTGCAGGGCTGGGGGACACAACCAGTGTTTGTTAGAACACAAGTGTTGTTTGTGTTTTTGTGAGTCCAGGAGATATATGAGTTTACATGGGCGCCCCGCTGTGTGGTTTGTGCATTTATGTCAAAGACTCAAAGCTCTTAAAGCAAAAAGGACAATTAAGTCAAAGGCTCAAAGCCCAAAGCAAAACACTGCGGCCTGAAACTCTCCCCATAGCTTTAGTTTACAAAAGCACACCGTAAATCACATGGATATATAAACTATATGAGACCATAGACATAAGATAGCAGACTTTAGAATGTCATTGGTCTGTAGCTGGCCATAGGTGTAACTTTAGCCATGGTAGCTCCTGTGGCTGCAATGGGGCCCAGGGGTAAGGTGACCAGATTTTTAAAATGAAATCCGGGGACAGATTTTTTTTTCTACTAGTAATGGCGGCAATCAGCGACTCTTTGCCCATCGCCGCCGCCGCCACCCGCCTCACAGCCTGTCAAGTCTTACTCTCCGGGCCCCGGCTACTACTGGGTGGGGAGGGGAGGAAGATCACTCCACCAGGGAAGGTAAGGGAAGGTGGCTGGCCGGGACTTGAGGCAGAAGAAGATGCGAGCGGAGCTGGATGGGCATGCACCCGAAACTGAAGAAATATTCCCTCCCCACCAACCAGCATCAGAAAGGGGCACAGATAATGGAAAAAAAAGACCCCCCTAAGCTAGTAGGAGCGGCGGAGTGGGGGGTGCGTAATTCAGAATTATTTTTTTTTATTCTGCACTGACTGTCTTTGAAATTGCCCCAGCCCCTGTTCAAATCCAATCCGGAGATAAAACCGGGGACAGACTTGGTCTTGGGACAGTGTCCTCAATTCGGGGACTGTCCCCAGAAACCAGGGATGTCTGGTCACCCTACCCAGGGGCATAGGACCAAATTGAGCGCTGAAAACCCACCTCAGACTCTATCCATTGCCACCCTCCTACTATTACAGAAGAGAGATAAAATAATCACACCTGAGTTTAAATGTGAGGACTGTTTCCTGGTCATCAATCCACCCATTTACTTAGTTCAGTGGTCTCCAAACTGTAGCCCATGGGCCAGATGTGACTCTTTGCTTGCCTTTATCAAGCCCTTAGGGCATCATTTCATCCACTGACACAAATTATGGGGCACCATTCCATCCACTGACATCGGTGATGGGGCACCACTCCATCCACCGACACCAATGATGGTGCACCAATATTCCCACTGACACCAATGATGGGACACCATTCCTCTCACTGACACCAATGATGGGGCACCATTCCATCCACTGACATCAATGATGGGGTACCATTACTCCCACTGAAACCAATGATGGGGCATTATTCCTCCCACTGACACAAACAATGAGGCACTATTCTTCCCAATGATACCAATGATGAGCCGCCATTCCTCTCACTGACACCAATGATGGGGCACTATTCCTCTCAATTACACCAATGATGGGGCACTATTCCTCTCAATTACACCAATGATAGGGCACTATTCCTCTCAATTACACCAATGATGGGGCACTATTCCTCTCACTTACACCAATGATGGGGCACTATTCCTCCCAATTACACCAATAATGGGGCACTATTCCTCTCACTGACACCAATGATGGGGCACTATAACTCCCAATTACACCAATTATTGGGCACTGTTCGTCCCACTGACATCAATGATCTGACACCAACAATGGAGCACTATTCCCATACCTCCCAACTTTCTAAGTTGGGGATGAGGGACACATATTAGCATAAGTATATAGGCATAGGACACACCCCCTGCTACACCTCCCTAAAAGGAGAATTATGCAAGAAATTATTAGTTAAACCCACAAGTGATTTTTTTTTTTTTAACACTACTATTCCTTTATACTGGTTTTTTAAATTTGTAAATGCAGCAATTTAGAAATTGGATGAAAGGTTTAGCACTGGGAAACACTTTTTGATTGATAAATAGTGCATTTTATATACAACTATATAGATCATTGCAAAATGAGGGACAGATGAGGAGGAAGGAGGGACAGAGGGACTTTGTTTCAAAATCAGGGACAGTTAGAGCTATGATATTCCTCCCAATGAAATCAATGATGGGACACAATTTCTCCCATTGACCTCAATGATGGGACACTATTCCTTCCATTGACATCAATGATGGGACACTATTCCTCCTGCTGGCATCAATGATGGGGCACTATTCCTCCTGCTGGCATCAATGATGGGACACTATTCCTCCTGCTGACAACAATGATGGGACACCATTCCTCCTGCTGGCATCAATGATGGGACTCTATTCCTCCTGCTGCCTACTGATGGGGCATTGTTTACTCCCACTAAAGCCAAGGCATTTTCTACACCCACTGGCCATAGCCCACCCTTTTTTGAAGCCAATTAGAGCCTCAGGCTCTAATCCCGTGCTTCCAAAAAAACAACAACATAGAAATCCATGCGTCTGGCTCCCTGCAAGTAAATTAGGGCCCGGGCGCATGGATTAGGGGGGCAGTGCCCCTGCCCCCCTAATGGAGCTGCCGCCACTGGTAAGGAGCATTCTTTCCATTGACCACCAGACTAATGTATCATGAATAATAATGGGGTGTGTATACTGCGCTATCTGTATAACAATAATGAATATTTATATGTGCTGCAACAAAAAATGGGAGACACAATGCAAATAATAAAAAATATGCTGCAGAAAGATAAAAACGTGATAGTGACAATGAATGCTAAAATGAACAGAACTTCCAATAATCTCTGTAGGTTTGATCCCACATCTAAAAGAAAAAAAGGTTAGGTCCAAAGTAATGTCCACAATATACTTCTCCTGTAGGGCTATCTAAAAAATGACTGGTGTGGATAGCATAGAAAGTCTTATAATACAAATAATATAAAACATGTATGATAAAAACGCATGTCCAATCTTCTAAACATGCATCCGTGACATAAAACTGGAACACCACAGAACAGTGCTGATTTGGAATAGTGAAGAATCCACCACCTCTATTTAAACTGGCCACTTACCGAAAGTTATTTCAAGGGTTCCTCTGCGTTGAAAAGGCTGAGAAAGGCTGCTCTATAGTCAGCGCCGTCTTTAAGGCAGGGCAAAAGGGGAAGCTGCCCCGGGCCCAAATTATTGTTGCGGGGCCCAAAGCAGCTGCTCCTTGAGCCTACACTGCCTGAAAATAGTTGACAAGTGGATTTGGGAGGGCCCAAGAAAATGTTTGCCTAGGGTCCAATCAATATTAAAGATGGCCCTGTCTATAGTATATCTCTTTGCTCAAAAAAAACTATGTAGGGAGGTGTAGGGAGGGATGGAGGAGCTGAGCCAGCACAGACACTAAAAAGACACTACTAGAAAAGGAGAGGACTATGATGTTCAAGGTGGAGAGTGATTTGATTCTTTTGGAATTGTCAAATTTTAAGCAAGTTCAATGGCACATTGAAATTGGATAAAAAGGAATCTCTGAACAGGAAAACATTGCAAGTACATAAACATTCCAAATATGTGATTTTTTGTGTTTTTTGCCTTCAGTTATCTTTGTGACAGGGTCTCTCTGTAAAGTGCTGTATGTTTTTTATAGTTTTTTGATCACTAGGGAGTGCTGTTTCATCAGGCTTGATACATAAGTAAATTGTTGCTTTGTTTCCCTTTACACCGGGGTCCCTCCTTATGTTTTTTTCTTTTTTGCCTGCGTCTTCTAATCTCCATTTCATAAAAATCTGTCTGTGAGTAAACAAATCCTTTTTTTCCTTTAGCAGCCTCAAAAATCCTAAATTACCGTTTATGAAGACGTGTGTTTTTTTCTGACTCCGGCCAAGTAAATATTTTCCTCGGAACGCGCCACGCTGTCAGCTACATTGTGCCGGAGAGGGAGGGAGGAGCAGGACTCTCTGCAGCTCTTTCCATGGTGGGAGCCTCTACAGAACACCTTGTCTTCATTAATTTCTTGGCAGGCGAGCCAGGTTCTGACATTACAGTCTATCATAGCGCTGAGTACGCTGAGCTGAGCTATCAGGGGATACATAGGAGAAATCCAATGTATGTAAAAGCATGGAAGTTATTATAGTTTTATTATAGTTACTGTCACCAAGAGAGGCGTACATACTTGGATATGCAGCACTTCACTATTTTTATGTTACCGATTTATGTAGTATTGACAAACTGCTTGGCTCATTTTGGTGGTTGCTGTAGAGCAGCCTTTCTCAATATTTTTACCCTGGACTAGAGGAACCCCTAAAATAATTATAAGGTCTTGGGGAACCCTTTCTGAACTAAATTCACCTGAGGGCAATAGGAAAGTGCTTTATACAATGGTAGTCAGAAGGAAGAGAGTAGGATGAGCAAAACCTTTACAGTAATGTTCAGAATGCCACCATTACAGTCAACTAAAAAGAACATTGGTGTCATGCTGCTGACTTTGCCAAGTGGAGTTTTTTCTGGAGCCATGCAGGTGTTCTGACGAGAAAGGTCCCCCGTCGAATAATGCCCACCCTGTACTGCGCAGGCGCAGCGCTTGCGCAGTACGGAGCACAACGGAGCCGCCGAAAGTCTCCGAACATGAACAGCTGTTGATCAGCTGCACACGGCGCCTGCACAATGAAGACGACATTGTGCCACACGTTGCTGCACGCTCCCGACGCTCGTGCAACTCTGCAAGGGGGGGGGGGGGGTGTATTATTCATTGAACTCTGCAAGGGGCGGATGCATACAGAAGAGGCCGTATTGTATTATGATGGGCAGAGCTCCTACGATGGGGGTGGATTTCTCAAAGGGGCGGATGTATTATTGAGAAGCCTGTGTAGTTTATTGAGAAAACCACCCCCAATTTATCAGCTCAGCCCATTATTATTAAATATGGCCTCTTCTGTAGGCATCTCACACACTTTATTCAACATTATATCCGCCCCTTGCAGAGTTGCACGAGCATCGGGAGCATGCGGGAGCGAGTGGCACAAAGTCGTCTGCTGTGCGCAGGTGCCGTGTACAGCCGTTCATGTTTGGAGCCTTTCGGCGGCTCCGTAGTGCTTCGTACTGCGCAAGCACTGCGCCTGCGCAGTACAGGGCGGGCATTATTCGATGGGGGACCTTTTTCATCACAACACAGGCACCAGCAAATGGGAGGTCAATCCGTCACAGCTCAAGGAACCCCTAGCAACCTCTGGAGGAAGCCTGGTTGAGAATGGCTGTTGTAGATCATCCATGCCAATAACTACCCGAAAAAAAACTATGACTGCCATTGGATGGCTCAGTCTGTCCACAAAACTGCTAAATACAACTTACTACTTATATTCCCATCTTACATTTAGTTGGGAAAAGCCTGGTATAAGAGGGTGCTGCAGCAGATGTTAACTGGTATCACCATACTAGAAGAAAGTATATATTACCAGCTCACCATGGATCCATATCATATAGTCCATAAAAATGCTGTATACATTGGTAGTCAGTAGGAAGAATAAAACTCTTACATTGGTGGCCAGAATGCCACCCTTACAGACAGCAAAAAAGATCATTGGTGTCATGCTACCAGCTTTGCCAAAGGGCGTTGGCCCTGGCATCATCAAATCAAAGGTTAATCAGCCACAGCCCAAGGAACCGCTAAAAACCTCTGGAGGATCCCTGGTTGTGAATGGCTGCAGTAGACTGATGTCAATCCCTACCCTAAAAAACTGTGACTGCCGTTGGATAACTGAGTCTGCAGCAGGCTGCTAACTTCACTTCCTATTGGGAAAAGCCTGGCATAATAGGATGCTGCAGCAACAACCAGATGGTTAACTGGTATCTTCACAGAAGAAAGTACTGTATATGTTGCCAGCTCACCATGAACCCCCGTGTGGGCCAGCCCATTACAAAGTACAAAAGATAGCCATCCAAACGGTCAAATGGAGAGTAAAGAACGGTCCAAGTATAAATGGTCGTTGTAGGTTATCCACGGATCCCAAATCTTCAGAAAATTGGCGTAGGTGTCGTTAAGTATAAATGTGAACTTCTCATGGACCATGGTTCCCAGGAGCCGCTGTTTAACTTCAGCAAAATTAAGGAACAGTTGGCGCCAGGCTTTGCCCAGGTCTGCTGTGCTGCCAGGGACACAAACCCCATCAGCTTCCTCTGGGCTTTAGTCAAAATGCAGCAACGCTTCCTAGGGATTGCGTGCGAAAGAAACATTTAGGACCATGCGGATCATTGCTTAGTCCAGGGACTGAAATCATAAGGCTTTGGGGCATGTGCACCAAAATGAAGAAGGGTGCCCGGTTCCCTGCATTCCTGAAAACTGGGGGTGCATTTTAAATTGGATTGGTAATGTAAACTCATGACAAAAACAAGTGGATAACAGGTTTGTATTTGGTGGATCACCGGCTCAACAAATCTGTATTCTGATACCCTTTGCCGTGTCAAATTGTTGACTCCTTACCATTTCATGACCACAGCTCCATGATACACGGATGTTCAGCCAAAATTTAGCAGCTTTAGTTAGTGACTCAATTACCTTGACAATAACCTTATACCTCATCTGACAACCTACAGTTAGAGCCCATTCACACAGTGACGACTTTGGATCCGACTTCAAGTCGCCTCAAGTCGCCTCAAGTCGCGCTGCATGAGAAAATCAATGTAAGTGAATGGAGCCGTCTTAATGCACACTACTGCAGTCTCTCCGACTTCAAAAAAGGTTCCTGTACTACTTCAATCCGACTTGTAGGCGACTGCTAGGCGACTTGTACCCATTGATTTCAATGGAAGTCGCCTCAGAAGTCGGATCACTGTCTTAACAGAAGCAACAATACATGAAGAGAACATACATTTCTCAGGCAAACCCCTCTCCCCTCCCTCCCACAGAGCTGATTCTTGTTTGATTGGCCACTGGAAAGCCTCCTGGAGGAGGACTTAAATTGTGTTGTAAGTCACCCCAAGTCACGCTGAAGTCGCCCCAAGTTGCGCTGCGATTCAAAGTCGTGTCCAAGTTGCCTCCAAAAGTCGCTCTGGAAGTCGTGTTGCACCTGTGTGAATGTGGTCTAAATAGGTTTTACATTGTTTTTAAAGAAATAAATATAAGCTTATATCTGGTACAATGTTTTAATAAGTACCCTGCATAGATTTATTATATACAACTGATAAATGTAAAAAAATGTTTTCCAAAAAAATGTTTTTGTTACTTTTTAAAACTTTTATCAGTTTATTTAAAAAATGATGGCACAGTGAGGCTGCATTTGATGTTTTTGTTTCAGTATTTTTCAGAATTTTTCAGTTCGTTTGCACCCCCCCAAAAAGTTTGAGCACCAGCCACCACTGATACAGTCTTTATATATAGCTCCACTTCTTCCTCCTGCACTCGCTTGCAGCACCCAACAGGAACACTGTGAATATCTGACAGTAACTGAGTCAGATGAAGCAATGGCCCATTACAGGCAGGAACCCAAGGCCCCTTGGCTGTGTAGCAAAATTTCAGTGTCCAGCTTGCATCACTCCTGTGGCTACTGATCCCAGCACCACCTCTTCAGGCACTGCCAACCCACCTGGCTGCAGCTGCCCCTTTCACTAGCCCTCCAGGCTAACTTCTCCCCAAAGTCCTCCAGACTGACTCACACCAGCCCAACTGGCTGACTCTTAGGAGATCTCCCAGACATGCTGACCTGCTCCTGCTGTCCTCTCTCCTTGCTCCCGTGCCTCCAGGAAGGGCTTCCTCTGTGTGTCTTGGTAGGATCCTTCCAGTACCTGAGCCCCAGCCCAAGGTCACCCTCCCCCCGTATTAGGGGGCATCCTCAAGGGCCACCGACAGTCTCCTCAACAATCCATCTCCATCTTCCACCCGACTGCCACTCTTGGCATGACTCATGCCTATTTATGAGGTAGCCTGTCCCCTGCCAGCCGTTTACTGGAGATTGGCCCTCATAAATATTTCAAGCAGCATGGCATGTGCCCCTCGCTCATCCCACAATGCAGTGTTTAGCAGCAAAACAATATATTGCCGGTCAAGCACTGTTGTATTGAATCCCCCATTTTGCATAGGACACCCCCCCCGCCATGCACCCTTAAAGAAGAATTATAAAAAAATATATACATTAGTTAAACCCACAAGTGCTTTTTTTTACCACTACTATTTTTTCATACTGGATTTTGCAATTTACAAATGCAGCCATTTAGAAATTGGATGAAAGGTTTAGCACTGAGAAAGATAAAATGTGAATTGTATATACAAATATATAGCTCAGGCCAAAAAGAGGGACAAATGAGGAAGAAAGAGGGACAGGGGGACTTTGTTCCAAATCAGGGACAGTCCCTCGATATCAGGGACATTTGGGACCTATGCCTGTTGACACCACATGGCTCGAGAAGTTGATTTACAAATCGACTGAGCCAGGGGGAAAATTCTCCACTGAATAGTGACAGCATCAGATGCAGTCACTGTTGGGTATTCAGACAAACTTGAGTGCAGCGGCTGTCTATATACATTAGTCGTCCGAGAAGATTCCTCCATCCACTATGTTTAGTCCTGCAGGCTGAGCAAGAGAAATCCAATGGTGTATGGCTTGCTTTAGTCTACTAATGACTATTAGTGCTCTGCAAACAGGTTCCCTTTAAAGGGGTTGTAAAGGTTCGTTTTTTATCTTCTAAATAGGTTCCTTTAAGCTAGTGCATTATTGGTTCACTTACCTTTTCCTTCTATTTCCCTTCTAAATGTTTTTTTTCTTTGTCTGAATTTCTCACTTCCTGTTCCTCCTCAGTAAGCTTGCCCCCATCATCTGAGCCGTTCTGGCTGGGGGCTAGTCAGGTGCTTGGGACTACATCCCTGCGGGGAGATGCTAGTCAGCGTGCTCGCCCCCTACCTTGGGACTACATCCCTGCGGAGAGACACTGTGAACGTTCACAGCGTCTCCCCGCAGGGATGTAGTCCCAAGGGAGGGGGGAGCACGCTGACTAACCCCCAGCCAGAACGGCTCGGATGATGGTGGCAAGCTTACTGAGAAGGAACAGGAAGTGAGAAATTCAGACAAAGAAAAAAACATTTAGAATAGGGTGACCAGACATCCCCGGTTACCGGGGACAGTCCCCGGATTGAGGACACTGTCCTTGGACCAAGTCTGTCCCCGGTTTTGTCCCCGGATTGGATTTGGGCTGGGGCAATTTCAAAAACAGAAAAAAAAAATTCTGAATTACACACCGCCGCTCCTACTAGCTTAGGGGGGTGTATTTTTTTCCATTATCTGTGCCCCTTTCTGACGATCATGTGCTGGTCGGAGCGGAGGGAATATTTTTTCAGCTCCGCTCGCATGTTCTTTTGCCTTGGCTTAAGTCCCGGCCAGCCGCCTAACCTGCTTATCTCCTTGCCTTTCCTGGCGGAGTGATCTTCCTCCGCTCCCCACCCGGTAGTAGCCGGGGGCCCGGAGAGTAAGACTTGAGAGGCTGTGAGGCGGGCGGCGGTGGTGACGGGAAGAGAGTCACCAATTGCCAACATTACTAGTAAAAAAATAAATATGTCCCCGGATTTCATTTAAAAAATCTGGTCAACTTAATTTAGAAGGGAAATCGAAGGAAATCGAAGGAAAAGGTAAGTGAACCAACAATGCACTAGCTTAAAGGAACCTATTTAGAAAAAAAACGAACCTTTACAACCCCTTTAAGAGATAGACACATAAGACATGAGTAAAAGCATTCAGTCTCTTTTGATACATGAGTCACGATCCCTCTGAAGCAGCAAATTTGTCTACAGATAAGTCCCAGCCATGGACACCATCCAGCCACTGTGTTTGATTTAAAATGTGTTATCTCATGGACAAAAGCTTCAAAGCCTAGAGTCATGCTGATAGAAGCAAGAAAAGACCCACTCATCATTTCCCAGAATGCCGTGTTGTTCCTGGTGCCTTTCACTGAAAGCTGTAGGAGCCCAGTTAGGATTAAAGAACTTTAGTCTGACGGAAAAGAAGGATATTGTTTTAAAGTGAGCAGCTGTGAAAAATCATGAAATACAATCAATTAACACTTTTAACCCATTTCCTTGGGATGGGAGGTTGGCCAATCTGTAGTCCGGTTCCTGCCATCTCCACAACATTTGTCTCTTCTCACTACCGCTACAACCCCATCCTACCCCAGAGATTAGTGCCAGGGCAAGGATGAAGGGGTGAAAAATTCCCACTTCAGGTCTCAGAGAACCCCTGATAAAATCAATTCATTGAAGTCATTGGGAGAATGCTCTTTACATTGATGGTCAGTTGTAAGAATGGCCCTTTTAGTGGTCGTCATAATGCCACCCTTACAGACAGCTGAAAAGATCATTTTCATCATGCCCCTGTGTAGGCATGGAGTAGGTTGACCTCCCTAGGTGGTGCTGTGCCATCCAAGTTGCAGGGAGAGTGGGGGACAGGAATATCCATTCCTCTTAGACCTTGGCACGTGTCATCAGATGGGCTGCTGTCTAATCGGATGCTGTGACCCAGGTGATACCTGAAGCCATCTTTAGTGAGGGCAGAGCTTACAAAAATCCCTGGCTCACTGCAGTTGCCGGGTAATTCTGCGTGTGGCTAGGTGAGGGATAGGAACCCACTTGACCCATGGTGCTTAACCACTTAACGACCGCCCACTGTAAATATACGTCGGCAGAATGGCACCGACAGGCACAATCACGTATATATACGTGATTGCCTTTGTATAGTTGGGGGGTCCGATCGGACCCCCCTTCTTTACAGTGAGCGGTCGTTTTACCTTCGGGAGCGATCCGGCATGAGGGGACGGCCGTTCGATTCCGGCCACCCCCTCTCGATCGCTCCCGGCGAATGAGAGAGCTTCCCCTGCCTGCCAGGAAGGAGGAAGTGATGTCATCTCTCCTGGGGCGCTCACATATACCGAGCGCCGTACAGGAGAAGATGCCAGGTTAGTACACACAACACTACACTGACACCAGGACACATAGGCACATAAATCGCCCCCCCAGGCCCCCCCAGACACCCCCAGATCACCCCCCAGCCCCCCCCCAGCCCCCAGTCACAGTGTCACTGATTGCAGTGACCATTTATTTAGTGATCACTGCAATCAGTGACATTTGTGACTGTAAAAGTGTCACCAAAGTTTAGTCTTAGGTCCAGTGTAGCCCCCTAACCCCCCCTAATAAAGGTTTAACCCCCTGATCACCCCCCAGATAACCCTTTCACCCCCTATCACCACTGTCACTAAGCAATCATTTTTCTGATCGATGTCTTAGCGTCGGTGATGCTGATCGGTAGCCAGTAATTTTTTTTAGGTTCGCCGCAGGTTTTTATAGCGTCGGGTACCCCCATATATTACCTAATAAAGGTTTAACCCCCTTGATCGCCCCCCAGGTAACCCTTTCACCCCCTATCACCACTGTCACTAAGTTATAATTTTTCTGATCGATGTCTTAGCGTCGGCGATGCTGATCGGTAGCCAGTAATTTTTTTTAGGTTCGCCGCAGGTTTTTATAGCGTCGGGTACCCCCATATATTACCTAATAAAGGTTTAACCCCCTTGATCACCCCCCAGGTAACCCTTTCACCCCCTAGCACAGCCGTGGCTATGCGATCATTTTTCTGATCGATGTCTTAGCGTCGGTGATGCTGATCGGTAGCCAGTAATTTTTTTTAGGTTTGCCGCAGGTTTTTATAGCGTCGGGTACCCCCATATATTACCTAATAAAGGTTTAACCCCCTTGATCGCCCCCCCCAGGTAACCCTTTCACCCCCTATCACCACTGTCACTAAGCGATAATTTTTCTGATCGATGTCTTAGCGTCAGTGATGCAGATCGGTAGCCAGTAATTTTTTTTAGGTTCGCCGCAGGTTTTTATAGCGTCGGGTACCCCCATATATTACCTAATAAAGGTGTAACCCCCTTGATCACCCCCCAGGTAACCCTTTCACCCCCTAGCACCGCCGTCACTATGCAATCATTTTTCTGATCGATGTCTTAGCGTCGGTGATGCTGATCGGTAGCCAGTAATTTTTTTTAGGTTCGCCGCAGGTTTTTATAGCGTCAGGTACCCCCATATATTATCTAATAAAGGTTTAACCCCCTGATCGCCCCCCAGGTAACCCTTTCACCCCCTATCACCACTGTCGCTAAGCAATCGTTTTTATGATCGTTGTCTTAGTGTCGGTGATGCCGATAGGTAGCCAGTAATTTTTTTTTAGGTTCGCCGTCAGGTTTTTATATAGCGTCAGGTACCCCCATATATTACCCTAATAAAGGTTTTAACCCCCTAATTGCCCCTAGTTAACCCTTTCACCAGTGATCATCATATAAGTGTTACGGGTGACGCTGGTTAGTTAGTTTGCTTTTTATAGTGTCAGGGCACCCGCCGTATATAACCCAATAAAGGTTTAACCCCCTGATCGCCCGGCGGGTGATATCAATTAGGTTTTAGCGTCAGAGAGGGTCTGCGTCACACCCCAGGCAGCGTCAGGTTAGTGCCAGTAACGCTAACACCCACGCGTAAAGCATACACCCCCCTTAGTGGTATAGTATCTGATCAGATCAATATCTGATCTGATCAGATCTATACTAGCGTCCCCAGCAGTTTAGGGTTCCCAAAAACGCAGTGTTAGCGGGATCAGCCCAGATACCTGCTAGCACCTGCGTTTTGCCCCTCTGTCCAGCCCAGGCCACCCAAGTGCAGTATCGATCGATCACTGTCACTTACAAAACACAACAAACATAACTGCAGCGTTCGCAGAGACAGGCCTGATCCCTGCGACTCCAGTGCTGTAGGAGGTAATTTCACCACCACAGTTAAAAAAAAAAAAGCATATATTCCGAAGCATTGGGGCAGCAGGGGCGGAGGAGCGATTTTGCTCCTAATGCCGCATACATACGGTCGAAATTCCGACGGAGGCTTGCCCGTGGAAAAGTCTGACCATGTGTACGCGGCATAACTTTTGCGAGAAGATGCCCCCATGCTTCGGCATATATAAATGGTGCATGTATGCCCATCATTACAAGTGGGTGGATGAAGGGCGGTATTCTAATGGTGGGCATACCCACCGATCAATCTTTTTTTTTCGTTCAGCCAACAGGCTGCATGAAAAAAAAGATTACAATACATGTCCAACAAGGACCAGCAACGTACTGGTATGTTGCTGGACTTTGAATGTTTATACCAGAATGATGCCTGCGGGTTTAGGTATCATCTTGGTATCATTCTTTTCAGCCAGCGGCCGGCTTTCATGTAAAAGCAATCCTAGTGGCTAATTAGCCTCTGGACTGCTTTTACAAGCAGTGGGAGGGAATGTCCCCCCCCCCGGATATAAAAAGCGCCATTGGGAAATTGGGAAAGCATTTTATCACACCGATCTTGGTGTGGTCAGATGCTTTGAGGGCAGAGGAAAGATCTAGGGTCCAATAGACCCCAGTTTTTTCAAAAAAGAGTACCTGTCATTACCTATTGCTATCATAGGGGATATTTACATTCCCTGAGATAACAATAAAAGTGATAAAAATAAATAAATATGGAAGCAACAGTTTAAAAATAAAATAAAAAAGCAAAATTAATAATAAAAAAAAAAAAAAAAAAAAAAGCACCCCTGTCCTGCCCTGCTCTTGCCCAATGGCGAACGCAAGCGTCGGTCTGGCGTCATATGTAAACAGCAATTGCACCATGCATGTGAGGTATCACCGCAAAGGTCAGATCGAGGGCAGTAATTTTAGCAGTTGACCTCCTCTGTAAATTTAACGGGGTAACCTGTAAATGCTTTTAAAGGCTTTTAAAAATGTATGTAGTTTGTCGCCAATGCGCGTTTGTGCGAAATTTTAAAGCATGTCGTGTTTGGTATCTATGTACTCGGCCTAAGATCATCTTTTTTATTTCATCAAACATTTGGGCAATATAGTGTGTTTTAGTGCATTAAAATTAAAAAAAGTGTATTTTTTCCCCAAAAAATGCGTTTGAAAAATCGCTGCGCAAATACTGTGTAGAAAAAAAAAATGCAACACCCACCATTTTATTCTGTAGGGCCTTTGCTTTAAAAATATATATAATGTTTGGGGGTTCAACATAATTTTCTTGCAAAAAAAAATATGTTTTCATGTAAACAAAAAGTGTCAAAAAGGGCTTTGTCTTCAAGTGGTTAGAAGAGTGGATGTAAGCTTCCTAATGTTGTGTATAAAATGCCAGAACAGTTCAAAACCCCCCCAAATGACCCCATTTTGGAAAGTAGACACCCCAAGCTATATACTGAGAGGCATGTCGAGTCCATGGAATATTTTATATGTTGACACAAGTTGCGGAAAAAATATTTTTTTTTTTTTTTTTTTTTTGCACAAAGTTGTCACTAAATGATATATTGCTCAAACATGCCATGGGCATATGTGGAATTACACCCCAAAATACATTCTGTTGCTTCTCCTGAGTACGGGGATACCACATGTGTGAGACTTTTTGGGAGCCTAGCCGCGTACGGGACCCCAAAAACCAAGCACCGCCTTCAGGCTTTCTAAGGGTGTCAATTTTTGATTTCACTTCTCACTGCCTATCACAGTTTCGGAGGCCATGGAATGCCCAGATGGCACAAAACCCCCCCAAATGACCCCATTTTGGAAAGTAGACACCCCAAGCTATTTGCTGAGAGGTATTGTGAGTATTTTGCAGATCTCGCTTTTTGTCACAAAGTTTTGAAAATTGAAAAAAAAAAAGAAAAAAAAAATGTTCTTTCTTCATTTTCAAAAACAAATGAGAGCTGTAAAATACTCACCATGCCTCTCAGCAAACAGCTTGGGGTGTCTACTTTCCAAAATGGGGTCATTTGGGGGGGTTTTGTGCTATTTTGGCATTTTATGGCCTTCAAAACTGTGATAGGTAGTGAGGAGGGAAATCAAAAATTTGCGCCCTTAGAAATCCTGGAGGCGGTGCTTGGTTTCCGGGGTCCCGTACGTGGCTAGGCTCCTAAAAAGTCCCACACATGTGGTATCCCCGTACTCAGGAGAAGCAGCAGAATGTATTTTGGGGTGCAATTCCACATATAACCATGGCATGTGTGAGCAATATATCATTTAGTGACAACTTTTTGTAATTTTTTTTTTTTTTTTCGTCATTATTCAATCACTTGGGACAAAAAAAAAATATTCAATGGGCTCAACAGGCCTCTCAGCAATTTCCTTGGGGTGTCTACTTTCTAAAATGGGGTCATTTGGGGGGGTTTTGTGCTATTTTGGCATTTTATGGCCTTCAAAACTGTGATAGGTAGTGAGGAGTGAAATCAAAAATTTGCGCCCTTAGAAATCCTGAAGGCGGTGCTTGGTTTCCGGGGTCCCGTACGTGGCTAGGCTCCTAAAAAGTCCCACACATGTGGTATCCCCGTACTCAGGAGAAGCAGCAGAATGTATTTTGGGGTGCAATTCCACATATAACCATGGCATGTGTGAGCAATATATCATTTAGTGACAACTTTTTGTAATTTTTATTTTTATTTTTATTTTTTGTCATTATTCAATCACTTGGGACAAAAAAAAAATATTCAATGGGCTCAACATGCCTCTCAGCAATTTCCTTGGGGTGTCTACTTTCTAAAATGGGGTCATTTGGGGGGGGTTTGTACTGCCCTGTCATTTTAGCACCTCAAGAAATGAGATAGGCAGTCATAAATTAAAAGCTGTGTAAATTCCAGAAAATGTACCCTAGTTTGTAAACGCTATAACTTTTGCGCAAACCGATAAATATACGCTTATTGACATTTTTTTTACTAAAGACATGTGGCTGAATACATTTTGGCCTAAATGTATGACTAAAATTGAGTTTATTCGATTTTTCTTATAACAAAAAGTAGAAAATATCATTTTTTTTCAAAATTTTCGGTCTTTTTCCGTTTATATCGCAAAAAATAAAAATCGCAGAGGCAATCAAATACCATTAAAAGAAAGCTCTATTTGTGGGAAGAAAAGGACGCAAATTTCGTTTGGGTACAACATTGCATGTCCGCACAATTTACAGTTAAAGCAGCGCAGTGCAAAATTCTGAATTCACCTCTGGTCCTCTAGCTACCAAATGGTCCGGGGCTTAAGTGGTTAAAGGAGAAATACAGCCAAACCTTGTTTGGCTGTACGTCTCTTATGGATCACAGGAGTGCAGATTGTTCTGCACTCCTGTGACCCATTTTCAGCAGAAAGCTGGCTAAAACCCGCTGTTAGCTGACGTCACAGAGCCAGTCCAGGTTCGGGCAAGATCACTACAATGAAGTCGGGATCTGCCCACATGCCTAGACTGGCACCTGGCTCAGCCTCTCAGCGAGCCACTGAGAGCCTGAGCTGGCCGCTCCCGCCCCCTCCACAACCCAGCACTCCAGTGAGGGGGGCGGCAGAGCAGACAGCGGTGACTGACAGTCACCAGCTCTCTTCTCAGGGAGCTGTGAAAACCGAGCGATCAGTGGTATTAGATTGCTCGGTTCTCAGTGTTAGAGTCAGTGGGGGACAGATGCAGCATCAGACCGATGCTGCACCCACCTAGGTACTGTAAGTATGATTGGGGGGGAAAAAAATCCCATACTTCTCTTTTAATATATGTACATTTAATCTTATACAAACAAGTTTGTTGTAATTGACACTGCAAAACAAAGAAGAGAGCCTTGTGCATTACCCAAGTGGTATATTTAATAATGTAAAGGGCTCTGAGGAAGAAGAGATCTCCCTTCGAAACGCGTTAGCCATCTGGAAGGTCCTCCAGCTTGCTGGGACTAGTCTCGATGACCAGATTGCTTTGTGCATGCTTTGGACACTGATATGCATTTACCTTTGAGTTGTTTGCGAGTATATTTCCTTTAATACATTATTAAAGATACCACTGGGGTAATGCACAAGGCTGGTGCGCCCTTTTTTTGTTTTGCAGTGTCTCTACTGGGTCCCCCCCCCCCCTGACCTTCAGGGGGCAGCAAAGACCGTGCTTGTATTGAAAATATCATGGACCTGTCATCCATCTTCCATTATTACATTGCTCTTGAGCGCAGGAGCTTACTGTTCTTTTTGCTTAACCACTTCCCTACCCGTCCAGTGTCAAATGACGTCCGCAGGAGGGATCTCCCATATTGGGCGGGCGTCATATGACATCCTGGGCTTCCCGGTTGCCTAGGGGGCGCACGCGCCGTGTCACTCGGGAGCGCGAGCCCGGCCGCCGCAATGTCCGCCGGGCACCCGCGATTGCCGGTAATAGAGCCAGGGACGTGGATCTGTGTGTGTAAACACACAGATCCACGTCCTGTCAGGTGAGAGGAGACCGATGGTGTGTTCCCAGTACAGAGGAACACAGATCGGTCTCCTCCCCTTGTGAGTCCCCTCCCCCTACAGTTAGAATCACTCGCTAGATAACACATTTAACCCCTTGATCGCCCCCTAGTGTTAACCCCTTCCTGCCAGTGACATTTACACAGTAATCAGTGCATTTTTATAGCACTGATCGCTGTATAAACGTGAATGGTCCCAAAATAGTGTCAAAAGTGTCCAATATGTCCGCCGCAATGTCACAGTCACGATAAAAATTGCAGATCGCCGCCATTACTAGTAAAAAAAAAAATGCCATAAATCTTTCCCCAATTTTGCGATTTTTTTTACCAAAAATATGTAGAATAATACATATCGGCCTAAACCGAGGAAAATGGAAAAAAAATTAAATTGGGATATTTATTATAGCAAAAAATAAAAAAAAGATTGCGTTTTTTTCAAACTTATCACTCTTCTTTTGTTTATAGCACAACAAATAAGCGCAGAGGTGATCACATACCACCAAAAGAAAGCTCTATTTGTGGGGAAAAAAAATCATAAAAATTTGGGTATAGTGTTGCATGACCGTGCAATTGTCATTCAAAGTGCGACAGCGCTGAAAACGAAAAAATTGGCCTGGGCAGGAAGGGGGTGAAAATGCCCGGTATTGAAGTGGTTAACGCGGACCTTCAGTCATTTTTTCATCTTTCCATCTATTAAATCGTCTCCCCTTGTTGTTGTTTTAACTTTGGATAGTAAAACATTTTTTTTTCTGCCAGTAAATACCTTATACAGCCCACTTCCTGTTTCTTGTGTGGTCATTAGCCTAGGCTTATGACATCATGTACAGCTCTCTCTCTCACTCTCGGGAGAGTTTGCCAGGAAGGGAGGGGGGATGAGTTATAAGAGGGCCAATTAGAGCTGCAGAGCTGGAGATGTGTGTGTCTGTGTAAATCCAGGAAGTGAACAGGCAGCAGCTTCAGCTGCCCAAAGTTAAAATGGCTGCAGCCAGACTTAGTGGAGGGAGATTTCTGCAGCATATTTGGCAAGTACAGAATCACAGTATATATAAAATAATATGCAAAGTGGTTGGGGGGAAGCTTCAGAATGGCAAAAAATGTTTTTATTACAAATGAAGTGAGCAGACTGCAGTTCCTCTTTAAGGTTGCTGTAATAAATGGTCTGGAGACAGGGCCTCTTTAACAAAACTGGACGTTTCCTTCAAGGTCACTTCATCAGTCAATGATTCCAAAATTGCTTAGTAGGGATGAGCTTCGTGTTCGAGTCGAACATACGTTCGACTCGAACATTGGCTGTTCGATCGTTCGACGAAGATCGAACGATTTGGGCCGTTCGCGCCAAATTCGAGTGACGCGAACGGCCCACAATGCACTACGCCATCGCAGTGTCATCCAGGCGCTGTGATTGGCCAAGCATGCACTGTGACCCCGCATGCTTGGCCAATCACAGCGCCGGCAGCGAGGAGAGCAATGATTGGCCACAGGCAGGATGCCTGTGGCCAATTATTGCTGAGGGTGTTTAGTACACGCCCCACACTATAAAAGGCCGCCAGCACGGCGGCCTAGTGTAGTGTGTTCCGGAGCAGGGAAAGAGCAGCATAGGCAGGGACAGTGACTGTTATTTCTTTCTTGCTTAACCTGGATTCCTTTAGTTTAGGGAAAGAGAAGGATAGGTAGGGAGAGTGTCAGTGTGTTTTGTGCTTCTGCTATAGTGTGCTTAAAAAAAACATTTATTCTAGGGACAGAAAACTCTAGGTAGGGACAGTGTCAGTTTCTTTCACTCTGCAAGTCCTTGTTTCCAGGGACCTGTAAGGACAGTGAGTTAATTGTCCTTGTGCTATATTGTGCTTAAAAAAAACATTTATTCTAGGGACAGAAAACTCTAGGTAGGGACAGTGTCAGTTTCTTTCACTCTGCAAGTCCTTGTTTCCAGGGACCTGTAAGGACAGTGAGTTAATTGTCCTTGTGCTATATTGTGCTTAAAAAAAACATTTATTCTAGGGACAGAAAACTCTAGGTAGGGACAGTGTCAGTTTCTTTCACTCTGCAAGTCCTTGTTTCCAGGGACCTGTAAGGACAGTGAGTTAATTGTCCTTGTGCTATATTGTGCTTAAAAAAAACATTTATTCTAGGGACAGAAAACTCTAGGTAGGGACAGTGTCAGTTTCTTTCACTCTGCAAGTCCTTGTTTCCAGGGACCTGTAAGGACAGTGAGTTAATTGTCCTTGTGCTATATTGTGATTAAAAAAAACATTTATTCTAGGGACAGAAAACTCTAGGTAGGGACAGTGTCAGTTTCTTTCACTCTGCAAGTCCTTGTTTCCAGGGACCTGTAAGGACAGTGAGTTAATTTTCCTTGTGCTATATTGTGATTAAAAAAAACATTTATTCTAGGGACAGAAAACTCTAGGTAGGGACAGTGTCAGTTTCTTTCACTCTGCAAGTCCTTGTTTCCAGGGACCTGTAAGGACAGTGAGTTAATTGTCCTTGTGCTATATTGTGCTTAAAAAAAACATTTATTCTAGGGACAGAAAACTCTAGGTAGGGACAGTGTCAGTTTCTTTCACTCTGCAAGTCCTTGTTTCCAGGGACCTGTAAGGACAGTGAGTTAATTGTCCTTGTGCTATATTGTGATTAAAAAAAACATTTATTCTAGGGACAGAAAACTCTAGGTAGGGACAGTGTCAGTTTCTTTCACTCTGCAAGTCCTTGTTTCCAGGGACCTGTAAGGACAGTGAGTTAATTTTCCTTGTGCTATATTGTGATTAAAAAAAACATTTATTCTAGGGACAGAAAACTCTAGGTAGGGACAGTGTCAGTTTCTTTCACTCTGCAAGTCCTTGTTTCCAGGGACCTGTAAGGACAGTGAGTTAATTGTCCTTGTGCTATATTGTGCTTAAAAAAAACATTTATTCTAGGGACAGAAAACTCTAGGTAGGGACAGTGTCAGTTTCTTTCACTCTGCAAGTCCTTGTTTCCAGGGACCTGTAAGGACAGTGAGTTAATTTTCCTTGTGCTATATTGTGATTAAAAAAAACATTTATTCTAGGGACAGAAAACTCTAGGTAGGGACAGTGTCAGTTTCTTTCACTCTGCAAGTTCTTGTTTCCAGGGACCTGTAAGGACAGTGAGTTAATTGTCCTTGTGCTATATTGTGATTAAAAAAAACATTTATTCTAGGGACAGAAAACTCTAGGTAGGGACAGTGTCAGTTTCTTTCACTCTGCAAGTCCTTGTTTCCAGGGACCTGTAAGGACAGTGAGTTAATTTTCCTTGTGCTATATTGTGATTAAAAAAAACATTTATTCTAGGGACAGAAAACTCTAGGTAGGGACAGTGTCAGTTTCTTTCACTCTGCAAGTCCTTGTTTCCAGGGACCTGTAAGGACAGTGAGTTAATTGTCCTTGTGCTATATTGTGCTTAAAAAAAACATTTATTCTAGGGACAGAAAACTCTAGGTAGGGACAGTGTCAGTTTCTTTCACTCTGCAAGTCCTTGTTTCCAGGGACCTGTAAGGACAGTGAGTTAATTGTCCTTGTGCTATATTGTGATTAAAAAAAACATTTATTCTAGGGACAGAAAACTCTAGGTAGGGACAGTGTCAGTTTCTTTCACTCTGCAAGTCCTTGTTTCCAGGGACCTGTAAGGACAGTGAGTTAATTTTCCTTGTGCTATATTGTGATTAAAAAAAACATTTATTCTAGGGACAGAAAACTCTAGGTAGGGACAGTGTCAGTTTCTTTCACTCTGCAAGTCCTTGTTTCCAGGGACCTGTAAGGACAGTGAGTTAATTGTCCTTGTGCTATATTGTGCTTAAAAAAAACATTTATTCTAGGGACAGAAAACTCTAGGTAGGGACAGTGTCAGTTTCTTTCACTCTGCAAGTCCTTGTTTCCAGGGACCTGTAAGGACAGTGAGTTAATTTTCCTTGTGCTATATTGTGATTAAAAAAAACATTTTTTCTAGGGACAGAAAACTGTAGGTAGGGAGAGTGTTTTTTTTCTTTCACTCTGCAAGTCCTTGTTTCCAGGGACCTGTAAGGACAGTGAGTTAATTTTCCTTGTGCTATATTGTGATTAAAAAAAACATTTTTTCTAGGGACAGAAAACTGTAGGTAGGGAGAGTGTTTTTTTTCTTTCACTCTGCAAGTCCTTGTTTCCAGGGACCTGTAAGGACAGTGAGTTAATTTTCCTTGTGCTATATTGTGATTAAAAAAAACATTTATTCTAGGGACAGAAAACTCTAGGTAGGGACAGTGTCAGTTTCTTTCACTCTGCAAGTCCTTGTTTCCAGGGACCTGTAAGGACAGTGAGTTAATTGTCCTTGTGCTATATTGTGCTTAAAAAAAACATTTATTCTAGGGACAGAAAACTCTAGGTAGGGACAGTGTCAGTTTCTTTCACTCTGCAAGTCCTTGTTTCCAGGGACCTGTAAGGACAGTGAGTTAATTTTCCTTGTGCTATATTGTGATTAAAAAAAACATTTATTCTAGGGACAGAAAACTCTAGGTAGGGACAGTGTCAGTTTCTTTCACTCTGCAAGTCCTTGTTTCCAGGGACCTGTAAGGACAGTGAGTTAATTTTCCTTGTGCTATATTGTGATTAAAAAAAACATTTATTCTAGGGACAGAAAACTCTAGGTAGGGACAGTGTCAGTTTCTTTCACTCTGCAAGTCCTTGTTTCCAGGGACCTGTAAGGACAGTGAGTTAATTTTCCTTGTGCTATATTGTGATTAAAAAAAACATTTTTTCTAGGGACAGAAAACTGTAGGTAGGGAGAGTGTTTTTTTTCTTTCACTCTGCAAGTCCTTGTTTCCAGGGACCTGTAAGGACAGTGAGTTAATTGTCCTTGTGCTATATTGTGCTTAAAAAAAACATTTATTCTAGGGACAGAAAACTCTAGGTAGGGACAGTGTCAGTTTCTTTCACTCTGCAAGTCCTTGTTTCCAGGGACCTGTAAGGACAGTGAGTTAATTTTCCTTGTGCTATATTGTGATTAAAAAAAACATTTTTTCTAGGGACAGAAAACTGTAGGTAGGGAGAGTGTTTTTTTTCTTTCACTCTGCAAGTCCTTGTTTCCAGGGACCTGTAAGGACAGTGAGTTAATTTTCCTTGTGCTATATTGTGATTAAAAAAAACATTTTTTCTAGGGACAGAAAACTGTAGGTAGGGAGAGTGTTTTTTTTCTTTCACTCTGCAAGTCCTTGTTTCCAGGGACCTGTAAGGACAGTGAGTTAATTGTCCTTGTGCTATATTGTGCTTAAAAAAAACATTTATTCTAGGGACAGAAAACTCTAGGTAGGGACAGTGTCAGTTTCTTTCACTCTGCAAGTCCTTGTTTCCAGGGACCTGTAAGGACAGTGAGTTAATTTTCCTTGTGCTATATTGTGCTTAAAAAAAACATTTATTCTAGGGACAGAAAACTCTAGGTAGGGACAGTGTCAGTTTCTTTCACTCTGCAAGTCCTTGTTTCCAGGGACCTGGAGAGACATTGAGTGAATTGTCCTTGTGCTATATTGTGATTAAAAAAAACATTTATTCTAGGGACAGAAAACTCTAGGTAGGGACAGTGTCAGTTTCTTTCACTGTGAAAGTCCTTGTTTCAAGGGACAGAGAAGGACACCTGAAGGTAGCCCTTATTGCTTTTTTCCCATCTCCCTGCAGGCCATCTATTAGAATGTCTGGAAGGCAAACAAGGAGAGGCAGACAGTCAGGAGGCAATAAAAGAGGGCAAGCAGGCTCTGTGTCTGGGGGCAACAGTGCTGGTCGTGGACGCGGTGCATTGTCATCAGCACATGGCCATGGGACACGCTTGTCCTTCTTTTCGGCAGCTGGACATGTTGAGCCACATCATGCCGAAGACTTGGTAGAGTGGATGACCAAGCCCTCCTCCTCCTCCTCATCCTCTCTCACCCAGGCTCAGGGTACTGGAAAAGCAGCTGCCAAAGCGTCGTCTTCCCTGGTATCAATGTCAGACAAATCATCAGTCACTCCTTCCCTAGACCCACCATGTCCTCCTCCTGAGGAGTCCCCCGAACTGTTTCAGCACAGTGTTGGGTACATGCTCCAGGAGGATGCCCAGCGTTTCGAAGGGTCTGATGATGAAACCCAGCTAGAGGAAGGCAGTAGCGTGAGAGCAGACAGAGGGGATGCTCAAGAAGGACACCAATCTGGCAGTCATGTTCCAGCAGCTGCAGCATACTGCCAGATTGGCTCCAGTGATGAGGAGGGAGGGGATGATGAGGTCAATGACTCCACGTGGGTGCCTAATAGGAGAGAGGAGGAGGAGGAGGATGAGGAGGAGGCACATCTCCAACGAGGCAGGATGCCCTTTGGTGGCCAGCGTAAGGGCAGTACACCGACGGAATCACACCGCAGAGCTCCGCCTGTGCAGGGCGCTGCCTCTGCCCGTCATTCAAAAAGTTCTTTGGTGTGGGCCTTTTTTGAGGCTAGTGCATCAGATCGCACAGCTGCTGTTTGCAACATATGTCTCAAGCGTATATCGCGTGGCCAAAACATCAGCCGCTTGGGTACCACATGCCTGACCAGACATATGTTGACCTGCCATGCAGCTCGTTGGCAAGCCTACCTCAAAGACCCACACCAAAGAACAAAGCGGACCTCTCCTTGCACCGCATCAGCTGGGATCTCCAACCCCACTATAACTTCAGTCCTCTCTGAAACATGCACTGAGAGGAATGAAGGTGTAGAATTAGGTGTGTCACAGCCAAGTACTTGCGCCCACTCTGCTAGCAGTACACCGACGTCCGATTCTAGCAGGCAAATTTCCCTGCCCCAGCTGCTGGACCGTCGAAAGAAGTTCACTCCCAGCCATCCACATGCCCAGCGGTTGAATGCTAGCTTGGCTAAATTGCTAGCGCTTCAACTGCTGCCTTTTCAGTTGGTAGACTCGGCCCCCTTCCGTGAGTTTGTGCAATGTGCGGTTCCTCAGTGGCAGGTTCCCAAACGCCACTTTTTCTCACGGAAGGCTATTCCGGCTCTCTACCGGCATGTGGAAGGCAATGTCTTGGCCTCGCTGGACAGGGCGGTCAGCGGTAAGGTGCATATTACCGCTGACTCATGGTCCAGCAGGCATGGACAGGGACGTTACCTTTCTTTCACGGCCCATTGGGTCACTCTTTTGGCAGCTGGGAAGGATTCAGGACAAGGTGCAGTAGTGTTGGAGGTTGTCCCACCGCCACGCCTCCAAAATGCTACTACTGGTTGTGACACACCTCTCTCCTCCACCCCCTCCTCTTCTTCTTCCTCCATGGCCTCTTCCTGTGGTTTGTCCTATGAACCAGCGGTGCTCCGTAGCCGTTCACGGGGCTACGCAAGTACGCAGGCAAAAAGATGCCATGCCGTGCTTGCGCTGGTGTGTTTGGGGGACAGAAGCCACACTGGGGCAGAGGTCCTGTCTGCTCTGCAGGGCCAGGCCGAGAGGTGGTTGACGCCACGCCAGCTTAAGCCAGGAATGGTGGTTTGCGACAATGGCACCAACCTCCTCTCCGCCCTCCGACAGGGACAACTGACCCATGTGCCCTGTGTGGCTCACGTCCTTAACCTGGTGGTGCAGCGCTTCTTGGGCAGGTACCCGGGCTTACAGGATGTCCTGAGGCAGGCCAGGAAAGTCTGTGTGCATTTCCGCAGATCTTATAATGCCAGTGCTCGCCTGGCTGAGCTGCAAAAGGAGTTGAACCTGCCCAAGAACCGCCTTATATGTGACATGCCCACCAGGTGGAACTCAACGTTGGCCATGCTGCAGCGGCTGCACACGCAGCAGAGGGCCATCAATGAGTACCTGTGCGACTACGGCACCAGGACAGGGTCAGGGGAGCTTGGTTTTTTTTCTCCACGCCAGTGGGGCATGATCAGGGATGCATGCACTGTCCTGGCACCATTTGAGGAGGCCACGAGGATGGTGAGCAGTGACAGTGCATGCATCAGTGACACTGTACCTCTTGTCCACCTGTTGGAGCACACGCTGCGTGGAATAATGGACAGGGCACTTGAGGCAGAACAGAGGCAGGAAGAGGAGGACTTCCTTGCCTCTCAAGGCCCCCTTTACCCAGACAGTGTTCCTTCTGTCCCACCCATCGCACAGGAAGAGGAGGAGGAGGAGGAGGAGGAGGAGGAGGAGGAGGATTGTGTCAGCATGGAGGTGGAGGCTGGCACTCAGCATCATCAGCAGCAGTCTTTTAGGGATGATTTACAGTCCCAAGAAACCAGTGGACTTGTACGTGGCTGGGAGGAGGTGGCTGCGGATCATGTCGTCCTTAGTGACCCAGAGGACTCCGGAGCGAATGCCTCAGCAAACCTACGCTGCATGGCCTCCCTGATCCTGCAAAGTCTGCGGAAGGATCCTCGTATTCTTCGGATCAAGGAGAGGGACCATTACTGGCTGGCCACTCTCCTTGATCCACGGTACAAGGGTAAGGTTGCGGACCTTATGTTACCGTCGCAGAGGGAGCAGAGGATGAGACAACTCCGGGAGGCCTTGCAGAAAGGTCTGTGCAACGCGTTCCCAGAGACTGGGAGGTTGCAAACTCCTGGTCCTGGACAACGAGTTGCTGAGGCTTCGGCCAGTCAAAGAAGGAGCGGTGGGGAAGGTGGCCGTCTGACCGATGCGTTCAGACAATTCTTTAGTCCGCAGCCCCAAAGTATGATCGGTTCCAGCAACCATCGCCAGCGTCTGATAAACATGGTGCAGGAATATCTAGGGGCAAGGTCAGACTTGGACACCTTCCCCACCGAAAATCCTCTGGCTTACTGGGTCTTGAGGATGGATCACTGGCCAGAGCTTGCACAGTATGCAATTGAGCTACTGGCCTGTCCTGCATCCAGCGTTCTTTCGGAACGCACATTCAGTGCTGCTGGAGGATTTGTCACGGATCACAGGGTGCGCCTGTCCACCGACTCGGTTGATCGACTGACTTTCATCAAGATGAACCAGTCTTGGATCACCACCAGCTACCACACACCTGATGCTGATATAACAGACTAATTGATTTTAAAATGTCACATCCCTTCAAGACTGATGCTGATGCTGAGTGCCTGTGCTGTTATGTTGACTGGCTATCCTCCTCCTCCGAGTCCTCAATGATACGATTGATGATGATAGCTTGGAAGATCATTTTTGTTTATGGGTGCCGCCACCAGTGCCTAACGCCCAATTTTTCAGCCCCTGTTTAACAGTGGCGTGTAATTACAATTTTTGAAGCAATACTTTGCAACAGGGCTCATTGCTGTGCTCCAAGTACAGTATCTGTGAGGAGTTGCAGTGTTGTGCCACCAGTGCCTAAGGCCCAATTTTTCAGCCCCTGTTTAACAGGGGCGTGTCATTACAATTTTTGAAGCAATACTTTGCAACAGGGCTCATTGCTGTGCTCCAAGTACAGTATCTGTGAAGGGTTGCAGTGTTGTGCCACCAGTGCCTAAGGCCCAATTTTTCAGCCCCTGTTCAACAGGGGCATGTAATTACAATTCTTGATCTAATAATTCACAGCAGGGCCCATTGCTGCACCCACCAAGAGTAACTGTCAGGGCTTACAGTGTTGTGGCACCAGCACCACCATCAAAGGCCCAATTTTTACTACCACTGTTCAACAATTATATGTAATTAAAATTCCTGATATAATAGTTGACAGCAGGGCGTTCCAGCACCAACCAAGAGTAACTGTGAGTGCTTACAGTGTTGTGCCAACACCAACAACTAAGGGGCCTATTTCTGCAGAGTATATACGGCAGGTCCCTACTTTCAAACATCCAACTTACAAACGACTCCTACTTGCAAACGCAAGAAGACAACAGGAAGTGAGAGGAAATCTACCACTAGGAAGGAAAATTCTCTCCTGTAAGAATAAATATGGGAGAAAGGTGTCTCCTCTGTACTGATGCTTTATCAGCAATCCTTGTTTCAAGAAAAACACCACATTTCAAAAACAGTTGTCATTAGGACGGAAAGTGAGGTGAAATGTTCTGAACAGGGGCACAGACAGCAAAACAAATGTTACAGGGGTGATAACCCTTACCTATGTTTTCCAAAAAGTTTAAAAATAGATTTTTGGTCTGGAGCTACACTTCAACAATGTACCTGTTCAAAATTACAAACACATTCTACATAAGAACAAACCTACAGTCCCTGTCTTGTATGCACCGCCTGTATACGGCTGTTCAGAGTATATAGGGCCTTTTTTATTTTATGTGCGGGGTTCCCCTTAATATCCATACAAGACCCAAAGGGGCTGGTAATGGGCTGGGGTAGGGGGGGGGGTCATGGGGTAGCTATGCCATTTTTCTTAAAGATTTTCATCCATATTACCGGGACCAGACATTACATTAAAGCCGCAAGCAGTTTTAAATGGCTTTTTTTTCCTTTAGAAGTGTCATTTTGTGCAGGGACAGTTCTAAACACGGGAAACACGTGGCACTTCACAGGCATACTTTAGACACCCCCCAGGTACGATATTTAAAGGAATATTTGACTTTTTTTTTTTCACTTTATGCATCATTAAAATGACTGCTCCCGGAAAACGACCGTTTTTAAAACTTATTTTTGCATTGATACATGTCCCCTGGTGCAGAACCCGGGTTCCCAAACCCTTTTTAGGACAATAACATGCATAATAGTTGTTATAATTAGCACTTTAGAATTCGAACGTTCGCATCCATTGTATTTAATAGGGTTCTAATGTTCGTTCGAACTTTCGGTCCGTTCGCGGGTTCTGGTGCGAACCGAACCCGGGGGTGTTCGGCTCATCACTATTGCTTAGTAATCTTTTATGGCTAACCTTCTTAACTTGCAAACCAGCAATGAAAAGGTTAAGTGTTGCCGGGATAAATCAGATTTTTTTTCATTTATTTTTTTTTGTCACAATTGACATTCTGACAATCTGTTTGTAATATTAAAGCTTTCTGTCCCTGTGAGCACAAACCCCTCCACTATTGGGGAAAGAAAACCATTACTGTAATCGTATTTAATTTCCCTTTTTTAAGCCATTGTGCGTAATTGGGGGCCAGGCAGGAAACCTTGGCTCCACGCTGACTGACGGCTGTGCGTGGATTTTTTAGTCTAATAAACTAACAAGGAAATTGCACGGGAGTACATACTGACCGCCGTTCCGTAAAATAACCTAGGTCATTATTTTATTCTGTCTCGTTAATTTGTAACATTTTTGAAAAAGTTAGAATTGCTCCGGTGAACGAATTGTTGCCATTATAGGAGGATGACTTTAAGAAAAATTCTCAGTAAAATGAAAATCTTTGGAACTATTGGGGCCTCTACTTGTAGCAGTGGTGACACTCTACGACACCTATATGTTGGCGCTCTGCAGGCAATGGCTCAAAAAGAAGAATAGCTGGGAAAGGCTATGGTAACCAAGGTGTAAAGGCCAAAGTGCACCCTTCACCCCCCCCCCAGGGTTGCCACGTGTCCAGGATTCGCCCGGACAGTTTGGATTTGGAATCATGCATCCAGGTTTCAGACTGCCTGAAACCCGGACACATTATTTTAACTGGACTATGGCCTTCCAGCAGAGTTGCTGGCTGCAGTTGTCTAAGCTGAGAGCGTCTGTTACACTCTTTCAGACTGCCCAAAGCCAGCACTAACAAACACCCCCACCCCAAACACCCCTACCCCTCTGTGTCTGCCCACACTCCAACCCCAGGCGCTGTGCCTCAGAAAAGGAAAGTTGGGGCCGGAAATTTGAAGTCCAGAAGCCTCAGATACATCTGGATGAGAGGTGCTGACTGTCGAGGGGAGAGTGAGCTCACCATCCATCCCTGTCTGTGACTGAAGTCTCCCCCTTCTCTCTCCTGCCTCTGAGTGAGTACACTAAAGCCGCGTACACACGATCGGTTTTACCGATGAAAACAGTCCGATGGACTTTTTTCATCGGACAAACCGATCGTGTATCGGCCCCATCGGTCTTTTTTCCATCAGTGTTTAAAAATAGACCATGTTTTAAATTTATCCGATGGGAAAAAAACAGATAGCAAATTACTATCGTCTGTGGGGAACTCCATCGGATAAAAAACCCACGCATGCTCAGAATCAAGTCGACGCATGCTCAGAAGCATTGAACTTAATTTTTCTCGGCTCATCGGAGTGTTTTACGTCACTGCATTTGGAACAGTCGGTTTTTTGACTGATGGTGTGTAGGCAAGACTGATGGAAGTCAGCTTCATCGGATTTCCGATGGAAAAATCCATCGGTTTAAAAACCATAGGAAATCAGATCGTGTGTACAGGGCTTAAGGCAAATCAGGGTTCTCAGAGCACCCCTTACATCACAGTTCCCCTTTACACCAGAGGCCACAGTCATAAGTGTGCGCAGCCTATTGCATTAAGGTGTGCACCCCAAAGCTTAAACACATACTACCAATCACTCACGATGAAGGGGAAGGGGCCGGTAAGTTACATATTTACCAGCCCCTTCCCCCACTCATCCTCAAACATCCCTGCAGCAACAGCCGGAGGGATAGGAGAGTAGAGAAGCCGGAAGCGCTGCAAGGGGAATGAGGGGAGAGCCTAGGCAGTAGGGGGAATCTGTGCTTCCCAGGGTGATTAGGGTGTGCCTGGGCACACCTGGCACACCCTGTGCGCACGCCTATGGCCACAGTGTTCCCCCTTAGGCCCCATGCACACGAGACGCTGTTATTTGCTGTTGAACGCACGTTCAGAGGCAGTTGGACGCTTTTTTCAACTGCTCCTGAACCCATTCAATGTTATCCTATGTGTCCATGCACACACTCTCGTTTTTTGGCGTTTACAAGCAGTTGCGTTTAACCTCGTTTTTCCAGAAGCAAAAAACTGGGTTCAGACGCAAAAGTTTTCCACGTTTCAGATGCTAAACGCCGCTAAACGTGGCTAAACGCGGCTAAACGCGGTACCGGCGTTTGCGTTTATAAGCGTTTTTAAAGGTGACCTATTTTTTAACATTAGAAATCTCAAAAATTATGGCAAATGATGAAAAACTATTAAAAAATATAAAAGAAAACTGTAATTGCTTGCATTGCATTGTGGACAATCCACAACTTGTGGCAGGTGACGTGGCAAATCCACAACTTGTGGCAGGTGACGTGGCCAGGTGACGTGGCAGGTGGACAATCCACAACTTGTGGCAGGTGAGGTGGCCAGTTGACGTGGCCAGTGGACAATCCACAACTTGTGGCAGGTGACGTGGCCAGGTGACGTGGCCAGTGGACAATCCACAACTTGTGGCAGGTGACGTGGCCAGGTGACGTGGCCAGTGGACAATCCACAACTTGTGGCAGGTGACATGGCCAGGTGACGTGGCATGTGACGTGGCATGTGACGTGGCACGTGGACAATTCACAACTTGTGGCAGGTAACGTGGCCAGGTGACGTGGAAGGTAACATGGCCAGGTGATGTGGCCAGGTGACGTGGCAAGTGGACAATCCACAACTTGTGGCAGGTGACGTGGCCGGGTGACGTGGCAGGTGACGTGGCAGGTAATGTGGCCAGGTGACGTGGCCAGGTGACGTGGCAAGTGGACAATCCACAACTTGTGGCAGGTGACGTGGCCAGGTGACGTGGCAGGTGACGTGGCAGGTGACGTGGCAAGTGGACAATTCACAACTTGTGGCAGGTGACGTGGCACGTGATGTGGCCAGGTGACGTGGAAAAGGGACAATCCACAACTTGTGGCAGGTGACGTGGCTAGATGACGTGGCAGGTAATGTGGGCAGGTAACATGGCTAGGTGACGTGGCTAGGTGACGTGGCAAGTGGACAATCCACAACTTGTGGCAGGTGACGTGGCCAGGTGACGTGGCAGGTGACATTGCAAGTGGACAATTCACAACTTGTGGCAGGTGACGTGGCCAGGTGACGTGGCACGTGATGTGGCCAGGTGACATGGCAAGTGGACAATCCACAACTTGTGGCAGGTGACGTGGCCAGGTGACGTGGCAGGTGACGTGGCAAGTGGACAATCCACAACTTGTGGCAGGTGACGTGGCCAGGTGACGTGGCAGGTAACGTGGCCAGGTGACGTGGCAGGTAACATGGCCAGGTGACGTGGCCAGGTGACGTGGCAAGTGGACAATCCACAACTTGTGGCAGGTGACGTGGCACGTAATGTGGCCAGGTGACGTGGCAAGTGGACAATCCACAACTTGTGGCAGGTGATGTGGCAAGTGATACGCTAAATACAAGTACACTGCTGCTCTCTCAGCTGCTGCTACTCACTCTGGTCTCACAAACTGGATAAAATGGTTAAAATTTACTGTTTTTTGAGCTTAGGGAGGGTCTATGATGAAACGCTTATAAACGCAAACGCGGTAAAACGCTGCTAAACGCAGCTAAACGTGGCCGCAAATGCGGCAAAACGCGCGTTTATAAACGCCAGTTTCAGCGTTTAAAAACGTGTGTTCAGCAGAGTTTGCACCTGCGTCTCGTGTGCATGGGGCCTTACATCAGAGTCCTCTCCGTGCATCACAGTTCCTGCATAAATCAGGGTTACCAGAGCATCCCTTATGTTAGAGGCCCCAAAGTTCTCTCTTACATCAGAGTCTGCAAAGTCCCCCCCTTACAGTGAAAGGGAACTTTTTTTATAGCAAAATATATGTATAGTTTATACGATAAAAAAAAAAAATTGCTGTGCGCCGCTAAAGTGTTCGGGTTTGACTTAAAGTAAAGGTGGCAACCCTACACCCCCCCTTCCCAATGAGCCGCAATAGTAGCCTAGATTGTAAGTACTGCCCTTTCTGCGCCCCTCCTGGTATACTGCTCAAGGCGCTTTCCCCTTCTGCCCACCCGTTTGTCCAGCCATCAACACTGGCTGTTTTGAGAAGACCTTGATAAATGTGTTGTTTACCTTTTTATAGCTCCTCCCAGCCAAGCATGTCCCAACTATTAAATTCATGCTTCATGTTATTTTATTAAAAGATTATTATAAAAGGTCATCAAAAATGCCGGCACTCATATACTACCCAATGTGCAATAGCTTTTAATAGCAATATTAGTTCTAAATATGAATAAATGCTGTATAATAAATGCAGAAATTAAAATGCAATTTAACCACTTGCCTACTGGGCACTTTCACCCCCTTTCTGCCCAGGTCAATTTTCAGCTTTCAGCGCTGTTGCAATTTGAATGACAATCGCGCAGTCATGCAACTCAAATACTGTACCCAAATGACATTTTTCTATTTTTTTTTAGACGGCTAGAACTTTCGTTTGGTGCTATTTAATCACCACTGGAATTTTTATTTTTTACTAAACAAACGAAAAAAGAATGAAAATGTTGAAAAAAAAATGTTTTTCTTAGTTTCTGTTATAAAATCTTGCAAAAAAAGAAATTTTTCTCCTTCACTGATGTGCGCTGATGAGGCTGCATTGATGGGCACTGATGAAGTGTCACTGATGGGAACTGAAGAAGTGGCACTGATGAAGTGGCACTGATGGGCACTGATGAAGTGGCACCGAAAGGCGGCAATTAGGGATGAGCTTCGTGTTCGAGTCGAACATACGTTCGACTCGAACATCGGCTGTTCGATCGTTCGACGAAGATCGAACGATTTGGGCCGTTCGCGCCAAATTCGAGTGACGCGAACGGCCCACAATGCACTACGCCATCGCAGTGTCATCCAGGCGCTGTGATTGGCCAAGCATGCACTGTGACCCCGCATGCTTGGCCAATCACAGCGCCGGCAGCGAGGAGAGCAATGATTGGCCACAGGCAGGATGCCTGTGGCCAATTATTGCTGAGGGTGTTTAGTACACGCCCCACACTATAAAAGGCCGCCAGCACGGCGGCCTAGTGTAGTGTGTTCCGGAGCAGGGATAGAGCAGCATAGGCAGGGACAGTGACTGTTATTTCTTTCTTGCTTAACCTGGATTCCTTTAGTTTAGGGAAAGAGAAGGATAGGTAGGGAGAGTGTCAGTGTGTTTTGTGCTTGTGCTATAGTGTGCTTAAAAAAAACATTTATTCTAGGGACAGAAAACTGTAGGTAGGGACAGTGTCAGTTTCTTTCACTCTGCAAGTCCTTGTTTCCAGGGACCTGGAAGGACAGTGAGTGAATTGTCCTTGTGCTATATTGTGCTTAAAAAAACATTTATTCTAGGGACAGAAAACTGTAGGTAGGGAGAGTGTCAGTTTCTTTCACTCTGCAAGTCCTTGTTTCCAGGGACCTGTAAGGACAGTGAGTGAATTGTCCTTGTGCTATATTTTGCTTAAAAAAAACATTTATTCTAGGGACAGAAAACTGTAGGTAGGGAGAGTGTCAGTTTATTTCACTCTGCAAGTCCTTGTTTCCAGGGACCTGGAAGGACAGTGAGTGAATTCTCCTTGTGCTATATTGTGCTTAAAAAAAACATTTATTCTAGGGACAGAAAACTGTAGGTAGGGACAGTGTCAGTTTCTTTCACTCTGCAAGTCCTTGTTTCCAGGGACCTGTAAGGACAGTGAGTGAATTGTCCTTGTGCTATATTGTGATTAAAAAAAACATTTTTTCTAGGGACAGAAAACTGTAGGTAGGGAGAGTGTTTTTTTTCTTTCACTCTGCAAGTCCTTGTTTCCAGGGACCTGGAAGGACAGTGAGTGAATTGTCCTTGTGCTATATTGTGATTAAAAAAAACATTTATTCTAGGGACAGAAAACTGTAGGTAGGGAGAGTGTCAGTTTATTTCACTCTGCAAGTCCTTGTTTCCAGGGACCTGGAAGGACAGTGAGTGAATTGTCCTTGTGCTATATTGTGATTAAAAAAAACATTTTTTCTAGGGACAGAAAACTGTAGGTAGGGAGAGTGTTTTTTTTCTTTCACTCTGCAAGTCCTTGTTTCCAGGGACCTGTAAGGACAGTGAGTGAATTGTCCTTATGCTATATTGTGCTTAAAAAAAACATTTATTCTAGGGACAGAAAACTGTAGGTAGGGAGAGTGTCAGTTTATTTCACTCTGCAAGTCCTTGTTTCCAGGGACCTGGAAGGACAGTGAGTGAATTGTCCTTGTACTATATTGTGATTAAAAAAAACATTTTTTCTAGGGACAGAAAACTGTAGGTAGGGAGAGTGTTTTTTTTCTTTCACTCTGCAAGTCCTTGTTTCCAGGGACCTGGAAGGACAGTGAGTGAATTCTCCTTGTGCTATATTGTGCTTAAAAAAAACATTTATTCTAGGGACAGAAAACTGTAGGTAGGGAGAGTGTCAGTTTATTTCACTCTGCAAGTCCTTGTTTCCAGGGACCTGTAAGGACAGTGAGTGAATTGTCCTTGTGCTATATTGTGATTAAAAAAAACATTTTTTCTAGGGACAGAAAACTGTAGGTAGGGAGAGTGTTTTTTTTCTTTCACTCTGCAAGTCCTTGTTTCCAGGGACCTGTAAGGACAGTGAGTGAATTGTCCTTGTGCTATATTGTGATTAAAAAAAACATTTTTTCTAGGGACAGAAAACTGTAGGTAGGGAGAGTGTTTTTTTTCTTTCACTCTGCAAGTCCTTGTTTCCAGGGACCTGTAAGGACAGTGAGTGAATTGTCCTTGTGCTATATTGTGCTTAAAAAAAACATTTATTCTAGGGACAGAAAACTGTAGGTAGGGAGAGTGTCAGTTTATTTCACTCTGCAAGTCCTTGTTTCCAGGGACCTGTAAGGACAGTGAGTGAATTGTCCTTGTGCTATATTGTGCTTAAAAAAAACATTTATTCTAGGGACAGAAAACTGTAGGTAGGGAGAGTGTCAGTTTATTTCACTCTGCAAGTCCTTGTTTCCAGGGACCTGGAAGGACAGTGAGTGAATTGTCCTTGTGTTATATTGTGATTAAAAAAAACATTTTTTCTAGGGACAGAAAACTGTAGGTAGGGAGAGTGTTTTTTTTCTTTCACTCTGCAAGTCCTTGTTTCCAGGGACCTGGAAGGACAGTGAGTGAATTCTCCTTGTGCTATATTGTGCTTAAAAAAAACATTTATTCTAGGGACAGAAAACTGTAGGTAGGGAGAGTGTCAGTTTATTTCACTCTGCAAGTCCTTGTTTCCAGGGACCTGGAAGGACAGTGAGTGAATTGTCCTTGTGCTATATTGTGATTAAAAAAAACATTTTTTCTAGGGACAGAAAACTGTAGGTAGGGAGAGTGTTTTTTTTCTTTCACTCTGCAAGTCCTTGTTTCCAGGGACCTGTAAGGACAGTGAGTGAATTGTCCTTATGCTATATTGTGCTTAAAAAAAACATTTATTCTAGGGACAGAAAACTGTAGGTAGGGAGAGTGTCAGTTTATTTCACTCTGCAAGTCCTTGTTTCCAGGGACCTGGAAGGACAGTGAGTGAATTGTCCTTGTACTATATTGTGATTAAAAAAAACATTTTTTCTAGGGACAGAAAACTGTAGGTAGGGAGAGTGTTTTTTTTCTTTCACTCTGCAAGTCCTTGTTTCCAGGGACCTGGAAGGACAGTGAGTGAATTCTCCTTGTGCTATATTGTGCTTAAAAAAAACATTTATTCTAGGGACAGAAAACTGTAGGTAGGGAGAGTGTCAGTTTATTTCACTCTGCAAGTCCTTGTTTCCAGGGACCTGTAAGGACAGTGAGTGAATTGTCCTTGTGCTATATTGTGATTAAAAAAAACATTTTTTCTAGGGACAGAAAACTGTAGGTAGGGAGAGTGTTTTTTTTCTTTCACTCTGCAAGTCCTTGTTTCCAGGGACCTGTAAGGACAGTGAGTGAATTGTCCTTGTGCTATATTGTGATTAAAAAAAACATTTTTTCTAGGGACAGAAAACTGTAGGTAGGGAGAGTGTTTTTTTTCTTTCACTCTGCAAGTCCTTGTTTCCAGGGACCTGTAAGGACAGTGAGTGAATTGTCCTTGTGCTATATTGTGCTTAAAAAAAACATTTATTCTAGGGACAGAAAACTGTAGGTAGGGAGAGTGTCAGTTTATTTCACTCTGCAAGTCCTTGTTTCCAGGGACCTGTAAGGACAGTGAGTGAATTGTCCTTGTGCTATATTGTGCTTAAAAAAAACATTTATTCTAGGGACAGAAAACTGTAGGTAGGGAGAGTGTCAGTTTATTTCACTCTGCAAGTCCTTGTTTCCAGGGACCTGGAAGGACAGTGAGTGAATTGTCCTTGTGTTATATTGTGATTAAAAAAAACATTTTTTCTAGGGACAGAAAACTGTAGGTAGGGAGAGTGTTTTTTTTCTTTCACTCTGCAAGTCCTTGTTTCCAGGGACCTGGAAGGACAGTGAGTGAATTCTCCTTGTGCTATATTGTGCTTAAAAAAAACATTTATTCTAGGGACAGAAAACTGTAGGTAGGGAGAGTGTCAGTTTATTTCACTCTGCAAGTCCTTGTTTCCAGGGACCTGGAAGGACAGTGAGTGAATTGTCCTTGTGCTATATTGTGATTAAAAAAAACATTTTTTCTAGGGACAGAAAACTGTAGGTAGGGAGAGTGTTTTTTTTCTTTCACTCTGCAAGTCCTTGTTTCCAGGGACCTGGAAGGACAGTGAGTGAATTCTCCTTGTGCTATATTGTGATTAAAAAAAACATTTTTTCTAGGGACAGAAAACTGTAGGTAGGGAGAGTGTTTTTTTTCTTTCACTCTGCAAGTCCTTGTTTCCAGGGACCTGTAAGGACAGTGAGTGAATTGTCCTTGTGCTATATTGTGATTAAAAAAAACATTTTTTCTAGGGACAGAAAACTGTAGGTAGGGAGAGTGTCAGTTTCTTTCACTGTGAAAGTCCTTGTTTCAAGGGACAGAGAAGGACACCTGAAGGTAGCCCTTATTGCTTTTTTCCCATCTCCCTGCAGGCCATCTATTAGAATGTCTGGAAGGCAAACAAGGAGAGGCAGACAGTCAGGAGGCAATAAAAGAGGGCAAGCAGGCTCTGTGTCTGGGGGCAACAGTGCTGGTCGTGGACGCGGTGCATTGTCATCAGCACATGGCCATGGGACACGCTTGTCCTTCTTTTCGGCAGCTGGACATGTTGAGCCACATCATGCCGAAGACTTGGTAGAGTGGATGACCAAGCCCTCCTCCTCCTCCTCATCCTCTCTCACCCAGGCTCAGGGTACTGGAAAAGCAGCTGCCAAAGCGTCGTCTTCCCTGGTATCAATGTCAGACAAATCATCAGTCACTCCTTCCCTAGACCCACCATGTCCTCCTCCTGAGGAGTCCCCCGAACTGTTTCAGCACAGTGTTGGGTACATGCTCCAGGAGGATGCCCAGCGTTTCGAAGGGTCTGATGATGAAACCCAGCTAGAGGAAGGCAGTAGCGTGAGAGCAGACAGAGGGGATGCTCAAGAAGGACACCAATCTGGCAGTCATGTTCCAGCAGCTGCAGCATACTGCCAGATTGGCTCCAGTGAAGAGGAGGGAGGGGATGATGAGGTCACTGACTCCACGTGGGTGCCTAATAGGAGAGAGGAGGAGGAGGAGGATGAGGAGGAGGCACATCTCCAACGAGGCAGGATGCCCTTTGGTGGCCAGCGTAAGGGCAGTACACCGACGGAATCACACCGCAGAGCTCCGCCTGTGCAGGGCGCTGCCTCTGCCCGTCATTCAAAAAGTTCTTTGGTGTGGGCCTTTTTTGAGGCTAGTGCATCAGATCGCACAGCTGCTGTTTGCAACATATGTCTCAAGCGTATATCGCGTGGCCAAAACATCAGCCGCTTGGGTACCACATGCCTGACCAGACATATGTTGACCTGCCATGCAGCTCGTTGGCAAGCCTACCTCAAAGACCCACACCAAAGAACAAAGCGGACCTCTCCTTGCACCGCATCAGCTGGGATCTCCAACCCCACTATAACTTCAGTCCTCTCTGAAACATGCACTGAGAGGAATGAAGGTGTAGAATTAGGTGTGTCACAGCCAAGTACTTGCGCCCACTCTGCTAGCAGTACACCGACGTCCGATTCTAGCAGGCAAATTTCCCTGCCCCAGCTGCTGGACCGTCGAAAGAAGTTCACTCCCAGCCATCCACATGCCCAGCGGTTGAATGCTAGCTTGGCTAAATTGCTAGCGCTTCAACTGCTGCCTTTTCAGTTGGTAGACTCGGCCCCCTTCCGTGAGTTTGTGCAATGTGCAGTTCCTCAGTGGCAGGTTCCCAAACGCCACTTTTTCTCACGGAAGGCTATTCCGGCTCTCTACCGGCATGTGGAAGGCAATGTCTTGGCCTCGCTGGACAGGGCGGTCAGCGGTAAGGTGCATATTACCGCTGACTCATGGTCCAGCAGGCATGGACAGGGACGTTACCTTTCTTTCACGGCCCATTGGGTCACTCTTTTGGCAGCTGGGAAGGATTCAGGACAAGGTGCAGTAGTGTTGGAGGTTGTCCCACCGCCACGCCTCCAAAATGCTACTACTGGTTGTGACACACCTCTCTCCTCCACCCCCTCCTCTTCTTCTTCCTCCATGGCCTCTTCCTGTGGTTTGTCCTATGAACCAGCGGTGCTCCGTAGCCGTTCACGGGGCTACGCAAGTACGCAGGCAAAAAGATGCCATGCCGTGCTTGCGCTGGTGTGTTTGGGGGACAGAAGCCACACTGGGGCAGAGGTCCTGTCTGCTCTGCAGGGCCAGGCCGAGAGGTGGTTGACGCCACGCCAGCTTAAGCCAGGAATGGTGGTTTGCGACAATGGCACCAACCTCCTCTCCGCCCTCCGACAGGGACAACTGACCCATGTGCCCTGTGTGGCTCACGTCCTTAACCTGGTGGTGCAGCGCTTCTTGGGCAGGTACCCGGGCTTACAGGATGTCCTGAGGCAGGCCAGGAAAGTCTGTGTGCATTTCCGCAGATCTTATAATGCCAGTGCTCGCCTGGCTGAGCTGCAAAAGGAGTTGAACCTGCCCAAGAACCGCCTTATATGTGACATGCCCACCAGGTGGAACTCAACGTTGGCCATGCTGCAGCGGCTGCACACGCAGCAGAGGGCCATCAATGAGTACCTGTGCGACTACGGCACCAGGACAGGGTCAGGGGAGCTTGGTTTTTTTTCTCCACGCCAGTGGGGCATGATCAGGGATGCATGCACTGTCCTGGCACCATTTGAGGAGGCCACGAGGATGGTGAGCAGTGACAGTGCATGCATCAGTGACACTGTACCTCTTGTCCACCTGTTGGAGCACACGCTGCGTGGAATAATGGACAGGGCACTTGAGGCAGAACAGAGGCAGGAAGAGGAGGACTTCCTTGCCTCTCAAGGCCCCCTTTACCCAGACAGTGTTCCTTCTGTCCCACCCATCGCACAGGAAGAGGAGGAGGAGGAGGAGGAGGAGGAGGAGGATTGTGTCAGCATGGAGGTGGAGGCTGGCACTCAGCATCATCAGCAGCAGTCTTTTAGGGATGATTTACAGTCCCAAGAAACCAGTGGACTTGTACGTGGCTGGGAGGAGGTGGCTGCGGATCATGTCGTCCTTAGTGACCCAGAGGACTCCGGAGCGAATGCCTCAGCAAACCTACGCTGCATGGCCTCCCTGATCCTGCAAAGTCTGCGGAAGGATCCTCGTATTCTTCGGATCAAGGAGAGGGACCATTACTGGCTGGCCACTCTCCTTGATCCACGGTACAAGGGTAAGGTTGCGGACCTTATGTTACCGTCGCAGAGGGAGCAGAGGATGAGACAACTCCGGGAGGCCTTGCAGAAAGGTCTGTGCAACGCGTTCCCAGAGACTGGGAGGTTGCAAACTCCTGGTCCTGGACAACGAGTTGCTGAGGCTTCGGCCAGTCAAAGAAGGAGCGGTGGGGAAGGTGGCCGTCTGACCGATGCGTTCAGACAATTCTTTAGTCCGCAGCCCCAAAGTATGATCGGTTCCAGCAACCATCGCCAGCGTCTGATAAACATGGTGCAGGAATATCTAGGGGCAAGGTCAGACTTGGACACCTTCCCCACCGAAAATCCTCTGGCTTACTGGGTCTTGAGGATGGATCACTGGCCAGAGCTTGCACAGTATGCAATTGAGCTACTGGCCTGTCCTGCATCCAGCGTTCTTTCGGAACGCACATTCAGTGCTGCTGGAGGATTTGTCACGGATCACAGGGTGCGCCTGTCCACCGACTCGGTTGATCGACTGACTTTCATCAAGATGAACCAGTCTTGGATCACCACCAGCTACCACACACCTGATGCTGATATAACAGACTAATTGATTTTAACATGTCACATCCCTTCAAGACTGATGCTGATGCTGAGTGCCTGTGCTGTTATGTTGACTGGCTATCCTCCTCCTCCGAGTCCTCAATGATACGATTGATGATGATAGCTTGTAAGATCATTTTTGTTTATGGGTGCCGCCACCAGTGCCTAACGCCCAATTTTTCAGCCCCTGTTTAACAGGGGCGTGTAATTACAATTTTTGAAGCAATACTTTGCAACAGGGCTCATTGCTGTGCTCCAAGTACAGTATCTGTGAGGAGTTGCAGTGTTGTGCCACCAGTGCCTAAGGCCCAATTTTTCAGCCCCTGTTTAACAGGGGCGTGTCATTACAATTTTTGAAGCAATACTTTGCAACAGGGCTCATTGGTGTGCTCCAAGTACAGTATCTGTGAGGAGTTGCAGTGTTGTGCCACCAGTGCCTAAGGCCCAATTTTTCAGCCCCTGTTTAACAGGGGCGTGTCATTACAATTTTTGAAGCAATACTTTGCAACAGGGCTCATTGCTGTGCTCCAAGTACAGTATCTGTGAGGGGTTGCAGTGTTGTGCCACCAGTGCCTAAGGCCCAATTTTTCAGCCCCTGTTCAACAGGGGCATGTAATTACAATTCTTGATCTAATAATTCACAGCAGGGCCCATTGCTGCACCCACCAAGAGTAACTGTCAGGGCTTACAGTGTTGTGGCACCAGCACCACCATCAAAGGCCCAATTTTTACTACCACTGTTCAACAATTATATGTAATTAAAATTCCTGATATAATAGTTGACAGCAGGGCGTTCCAGCACCAACCAAGAGTAACTGTGAGTGCTTACAGTGTTGTGCCAACACCAACAACTAAGGGGCCTATTTCTGCAGAGTATATACGGCAGGTCCCTACTTTCAAACATCCAACTTACAAACGACTCCTACTTGCAAACGCAAGAAGACAACAGGAAGTGAGAGGAAATCTACCACTAGGAAGGAAAATTCTCTCCTGTAAGAATAAATATGGGAGAAAGGTGTCTCCTCTGTACTGATGCTTTATCACCAATCCTTGTTTCAAGAAAAACACCACATTTCAAAAACAGTTGTCATTGGGACGGAAAGTGAGGTGAAATGTTCTGAACAGGGGCACAGACAGCAAAACAAATGTTACAGGGGTGATAACCCTTACCTATGTTTTCCAAAAAGTTTAAAAATAGATTTTTGGTCTGGAGCTACACTTCAACAATGTACCTGTTCAAAATTACAAACAGACTCTACATAAGAACAAACCTACAGTCCCTGTCTTGTATGCACCGCCTGTATAGGGCTGTTCAGAGTATATAGGGCCTTTTTTATTTTATGTGCGGGGTTCCCCTTAATATCCATACAAGACCCAAAGGGGCTGGTAATGGGCTGGGGTAGGGGGGGGGGGTCATGGGGTAGCTATGCCATTTTTCTTAAAGAATTTCATCCATATTACCGGGACCAGACATTACATTAAAGCCGCAAGCAGTTTTAAATGGCTTTTTTTTCCTTTAGAAGTGTCATTTTGTGCAGGGACAGTTCTAAACACGGGAAACACGTGGCACTTCACAGGCATACTTTAGACACCCCCCAGGTACGATATTTAAAGGAATATTTGACTTTTTTTTTTTCACTTTATGCATCATTAAAATGACTGCTCCCGAAAAACGACCGTTTTTAAAACTTCTTTTTGCATTGATACATGTCCCCTGGTGCAGAACCCGGGTTCCCAAACCCTTTTTAGGACAATAACATGCATAATAGTCGTTATAATTAGCACTTTAGAATTCGAACGTTCGCATCCATTGTATTTAATAGGGTTCTAATGTTCGTTCGAACTTTCGGTCCGTTCGCGGGTTCTGGTGCGAACCGAACCCGGGGGTGTTCGGCTCATCACTAGCGGCAATGATAAGCAGCACTGATAGGCATCACCAGAGGCGGCTCTCTAATTAGGCAAAAAAGGCGGCCGCCTAGGGCATCGCGCTCCCAGGGGCCTCGCGGCCGCCTAATTTGCCTGATGTGTGTGGGAGTGTGAGAATGGGAGGAAATGTCCCCCGATCAGTGTCCCCAAGCTGGCAGGGTGAGCAGGCCGGTCTGGTAAAGGATTGCCATGTTTTTGTATACAGTCAGCGCTGCCTGCTGCTGCTGCATCACTGATAGGCACTGAAGGGCAGCACTGATGGGCACTGACAGGCAGCACTGATGGGGCTGCACTGATCATCAGGACACGGATGATCAGTGTAGATGTCCCCTGTGTGGCTTGCCGCTTACCGGCTTTCTTCTTCTCACACGCTGTCAGTGTGAGGAGAGGCATGCCAATAACCGGCAAATCCTGTTTACACTGTGATCAGCTGTGATTGGACACAGCTGGTCACATAGTAAAGAGCCACTGTGATTGGCTCTTTACCCCGATCCGTGATTACAGATCCCTGCCGAAGCACACGCAGGGGAAAAATGTGCGATCACGCTGTAGCCGTCTTTCTGCACAGTTGTGAAGAGGTTAAATTAAAGTGGAACTAAACTGTATCTAAGCACCACAAACTGAAAATGCTATTTAATAAATTTTTAATATTCAAAGCAAACTCACCCATCCATCCATGCCTCCATGCTTTATTTTGTAGAAAAATCATTTTGAACCCCCCCCTAGCATTTCTAGCTGCGGCCATCTTGAGTAAGGGCAGTTGATTCATGTAGCATTTAATTATTGGAATCCATCTGCCCGTAGCTCAGGCATGCAGGCAAGAAGGTGTGCTTAGCTGAGAAAGCCCCTATTTCACGTGAAAGAAAAAAATGCCCATGTAGTCTCCTGGGATGTATAGGCCAGAAACCAGGAAGCAACTGAAGAAATGTAAAAAAGAGTTTGAAACAAGTAAATATAATCTACCTTCCTATCTGTTTACCAAGATTAGCAGTATAAGGACTAAACTAGTTAAAGTTGATTAAGAGAGTTTAGTTCCGCTTTGAAAGTGAATGAATAGTCTTTTACTATGTTTTTAAGATAAACATTTCAAAGATATCAGCTTAATGCAAATAAACTTATCAATACCTGTTGATATTTTAACAACCTAGTTTCTATGTATAATTTGTATTTTAGTTTATATACACAATGGTTGTTCTTTACTGCTCCTTCTCACAATGCAAATCTACTGTAGATGTTGGCTGATTCATTAAAAACAATGCACTCCCTGTGTGGCTAATCTTATCTCAGCAACAGCCATTGTATTCAGGAGGAATCTGCAAGGAGCTTTCTCTTGTGGCTCATCTACAAGTCAAGCATGCATGTTTATATCCAGGGCTTTTTTTTCAGTGGGAACGCAGTTCCGGTGTTCTGCCGAGAAACGGCCCCCCGGCGGATTCTGCCCCCACCTGTACTGCGCAGGCACGGCGCAGGCGCAGTACGAACGTGAATGAGCTTCCGAAAATAGCCGAACATATGTAGAGCTGAGAGTAAGCTCTAGGCGGCGTCTGCGTGGACCTCGCTGTAAGTGGCCAGTCGCTCGCTTGGCCTCCTGGCTCTTTTTTTAACATCCTCCATGTCCACGGGGATGGTAAAGAAAGAGCCTGGATGTCAGAAGTGTAGCACAATTTGGTGTGCGCAGGCGCCATCTAGAGCTGACTCTCAGCTGTACATGATCGGCTATTTTCGGAGGCAAGCGCGGCGCCTGCGCAGTACAGAGCGGGCAGAATACGCTGGGGGGCAATTCTCGGCAAGACACCGGCATCTCCAGTATTGAATGTAAGGCCGGCCATACACGGAGCCAGTTTCTTTCCTGCAACCACGGGTTGCAGGAAAGAAATCCCTCCGCCATTATCTTCTCCTTGCGGGGGGGGGGGGGGGGGCAGGGGAAGCCGTCCCCACTGGGAGAAGACAGTAATTATTGCTAGCGGCTATAGCAGGCGCTAGCGATAATGACAGTTAAAGCCCGGCATGCTGGTTGTACCAAAGTTGATTGATCGATTAACTTGGTACATCCAGTCAACCCAAAGACGGTTCGAATCTCGGCCGGTTCCTGCTGCCAGCCAAGATTCGAACTGTGTATGGCCTGCCTAAGTAATGGCAAGGGGTGTTGGGGTGTACTGGACAGTCTATCAATGCTGGCTGCTGGGGGATTTATTGTCACTGGTGAGGATCTATTTTTGCATGGGGGTTACTGCTGAACCAGCCGAGATTCAAGCTGTGTATTGCCTGCCTAAGTAATGGGTGTTGGGGAATATATTGTTGCTGGTAGGGATCTATTTTTGCATGGGGTTCTATTGTTACTAGGGGGATCTGATATTGCTGGTGGGGGATTTTATGTTGGTGGGAGGGATTTACTGTTGAGAGATAGAGGTCTACTGTTGCTGGCTGCTGGAGGGGCTATTAATGCTGGCTGCTGGTGAGATCTGTTGTTGCTGCTGGTGAGATCTGTTGTTGCTGCTGGGAGTCTGTTGTTGCTGGGGTGGTATTTTGTTGTATGGGTCCATTGTTGCTGGTGGGGGGGGGAGGGTCTATTTTTGTGTTGGGGATCTATTGTTGCTGGTGGCAGGGGATCTATTTTACTGCTATACCTGTTATCATTAAAAAATTACTCAGCACTAGATATGTGCACTGCCGAACATTTTTATTATTTTTTTTTCGTTTTCGTTTCTGTTATTTTTTTTTTTGTTTTTAGTTTTTCGGGTCATTTGTTATGATCGATATTCGTTATTTCTAATAAATTTGTCAATTTAAAAAAAAATAGAATTTGTTACGTTCCATTCGTATAGATGCGGTATTCATTATTTCGATAATTCAGAAATTCAGAAAAGTTTGAATATTGAGTATTCGTTATTTCCATCATTCGTAAATTCAGATAAATTCGTATTCGTTACGTTCACTAACAGCCAAATTTGAAAGGAAATTCCAATCCCTATAATTTAACAGTTTATAACTATTATTATAGTTTTTATTATTATTTATTATTATTAATACATAATAATAAAAAAATTATAATAATGGTTAATAAACTTAATAATTTATATTAAGTTTATTATATATAATAGAATGTTTTTTGTTCTTTCGAATTTTCAGATTTTCGTTCTTATTTTCGCTCTTATTTTCACATTTTCAAATTTTTGTTCTTTCGAATTTTCGGATTTTCGTTCTTTCAAATTATCGCATTTTAGAATTTCGGATTTTCGTTCTTTCGAATTTTCGCATTTTTTGAATTTCAGATTTACACTCTTTCGAATTTTCCTTCTTTTAGAAAATTTGTTTTCGGAAAAATTTGTTAAACGGTCTTTCGTTAATTCGGATGTTTCCTATTTAACGAATATGCAGAATTTTAACGAAAAACTAATTCGGAACGAAGCGAGTTGCACATGTCTACTTAGCACCGCAAAATGATACTTGCTTCTGTATTTTTTTTTAAAGCGGTGGTACTTAGAGGTGAGTGGGGGGTGGAACCAAGGGACAGTGCTCGGAGGTGGGTGGGGGCGGATCCAAGGGACAGTGCTCGGAGGTGGGTGGGGGTGGATCCAAGGGACAGTGCTCGGAGGTGGGTGGGGGTGGAACCAAGGGACAGTGCTCGGAGGTGGGTGGGGGTGGATCCAAGGGACAGTGCTCGGAGGTGGGTGGGGGTAGATCCAAGGGACAGTGTTCGGAGGTGGGTGGGGGTGGAACCAAGGGACATTGTTCGGAGGTGGGTGGGGGTGGATCCAAGGGACAGTGTTCGGAGGTGGGTGTGGATGGATCCAAGGGACAGTGTTCGGAGGTGGGTGTGGGTGGATCCAAGGGACAGTGCTCGGAGGTGTGTGGGGGTGGATCCAAGGGACAGTGCTCGGAGGTGGGTGTGGGTGGATCCAAGGGACAGTGCTCGGAGGTGGGTGGGGGTGGAGACAAGGGACAGTGCTCGGAGGTGGGTGGGGGTGGAGACAAGGGACAGTGCTCAGAGGTGGGTGGGGACGGATCCAAGGGACAGTGTTCGGAGGTGGGTGTGGGTGGATCCAAGGGACAGTGCTCGGAGGTGGGTGGGGGTGGAGACAAGGGACAGTGCTCGGAGGTGGGTGGGGGTAGATCCAAGGGACAGTGCTCGGAGGTGGGTGGGGGTGGAGACAAGGGACAGTGCTCGGAGGTGGGTGGGGGTGGATCCAAGGGACAGTGCTCGGAGGTGGGTGGGGGTAGATCCAAGGGACAGTGTTCGGAGGTGGGTGGGGGTGGAACCAAGGGACATTGTTCGGAGGTGGGTGGGGGTGGATCCAAGGGACAGTGTTCGGAGGTGGGTGTGGGTGGATCCAAGGGACAGTGTTCGGAGGTGGGTGTGGGTGGATCCAAGGGACAGTGCTCGGAGGTGTGTGGGGGTGGATCCAAGGGACAGTGCTCGGAGGTGGGTGTGGGTGGATCCAAGGGACAGTGCTCGGAGGTGGGTGGGGGTGGAGACAAGGGACAGTGCTCGGAGGTGGGTGGGGGTGGAGACAAGGGACAGTGCTCAGAGGTGGGTGGGGACGGATCCAAGGGACAGTGTTCGGAGGTGGGTGTGGGTGGATCCAAGGGACAGTGCTCGGAGGTGGGTGGGGGTGGAGACAAGGGACAGTGCTCGGAGGTGGGTGGGGGTGGATCCAAGGGACAGTGCTCGGAGGTGGGTGGGGGTGGAGACAAGGGACAGTGCTCGGAGGTGGGTGTGGGTGGATCCAAGGGACAGTGTTCGGAGGTGGGTGTGGGTGGATCCAAGGGACAGTGCTCGGAGGTGGGTGGGGGTGGATCCAAGGGACAGTGCTCGGAGGTGGGTGGGGGTAGATCCAAGGGACAGTGTTCGGAGGTGGGTGGGGGTGGAACCAAGGGACATTGTTCGGAGGTGGGTGGGGGTGGATCCAAGGGACAGTGTTCGGAGGTGGGTGTGGGTGGATCCAAGGGACAGTGTTCGGAGGTGGGTGTGGGTGGATCCAAGGGACAGTGCTCGGAGGTGGGTAGGGGTGGAGACAAGGGACAGTGCTCGGAGGTGGGTGGGGGTGGAGACCAGGGACAGTGCTCGGAGGTGGGTGGGGGTGGATCCAAGGGACAGTGCTCGGAGGTGGGTGGGGGTAGATCCAAGGGACAGTGTTCGGAGGTGGGTGGGGGTGGAACCAAGGGACATTGTTCGGAGGTGGGTGGGGGTGGATCCAAGGGACAGTGTTCGGAGGTGGGTGTGGGTGGATCCAAGGGACAGTGTTCGGAGGTGGGTGTGGGTGGATCCAAGGGACAGTGCTCGGAGGTGGGTAGGGGTGGAGACAAGGGACAGTGCTCGGAGGTGGGTGGGGGTGGAGACCAGGGACAGTGCTCGGAGGTGGGTGGGGGTGGAGACAAGGGACAGTGCTCGGAGGTGGGTGGGGGTGGATTCAAGGGACAGTGCTCGGAGGTGGGTGGGGGTGGAGACAAGGGACAGTGCTCGGAGGTGGGTGGGGGTGGATCCAAGGGACAGTGCTCGGAGGTGGGTGTGGGTGGATCCAAGGGACAGTGCTCGGAGGTGGGTGGGGGTGGAGACAAGGGACAGTGCTCGGAGGTGGGTGGGGGTGGAGACAAGGGACAGTGCTCAGAGGTGGGTGGGGACGGATCCAAGGGACAGTGTTCGGAGGTGGATGTGGGTGGATCCAAGGGACAGTGCTCGGAGGTGGGTGGGGGTGGAGACAAGGGACAGTGCTCGGAGGTGGGTGGGGGTGGATCCAAGGGACAGTGCTCGGAGGTGGGTGGGGGTGGAGACAAGGGACAGTGCTCGGAGGTGGGTGTGGGTGGATCCAAGGGACAGTGTTCGGAGGTGGGTGTGGGTGGATCCAAGGGACAGTGCTCGGAGGTGGGTGGGGGTGGATCCAAGGGACAGTGCTCGGAGGTGGGTGGGGGTAGATCCAAGGGACAGTGCTCGGAGGTGGGTGGGGGTGGAGACAAGGGACAGTGCTCGGAGGTGGGTGGGGGTGGAGACAAGGGACAGTGCTCGGAGGTGGGTGGGGGTGGATCCAAGGGACAGTGCTCGGAGGTGGGTGGGGGTGGAGACAAGGGACAGTGCTCGGAGGTGGGTGGGGGTGGAGACAAGGGACAGTGCTCGGAGGTGGGTGGGGGTGGAGACAAGGGACAGTGCTCGGAGGTGGGTGGGGGTGGAGACAAGGGACAGTGCTCGGAGGTGGGTGGGGGTGGATCCAAGGGACAGTGCTCGGAGGTGGGTGGGGGTGGAGACAAGGGACAGTGCTCGGAGGTGGGTGGGGGTGGAGACAAGGGACAGTGCTCGGAGGTGGGTAGGGGGCGGAGACAAGGGGTGACTCAGAAGGGGGAGGGAGGGGTATCTGCACCTATTCTCGTAAGAAAAAAGCCCTGTTTATGGACATGTGAATTTCTTGGATATAAAAAATCCTGCTTTCTCCATTACAGAAAGACTCCATTATACAAAGAAGACACGAAATGAAAAAGATTGAGACAAATATACAAAACAATTTACTGATTGAGGGTTTTCATAGACTTGCAAAAAGAACCACAAAAGTATAATTTGTTACATTGTACCCCTGGCTGCTGGAAACAGTGGAGGCAAGGTTGAAAAACATCCAGTTTTGCGCTCTGCGGATGACTATGTTTGGTAGAGAAACATTTCTCTGAAACAATGCAAGCAAGTTATGCCACAAAAAAAAGTTTTAAATCTTGACGAACTGTAACAATTCCCCTCCCCCGTCTGTCTGCGAGAGAAAATATGGCATTTTTTTGTGTTGCTCCACAAAGCTGATTCATCAGCTATTTAAAAATCCCTCTCAGCAGGACAGCAGAGACAAGTAGCATAACTTAGTCGTAAGATTTGTTTCACTTGAGTTTTTATTTTTTTTTCATTCACTACTTTGTAGGATAAAAATAAGTATATTCTTCGATCTCAACACACAAACAGATGCGGCTCAACAAATCTTACAGCCAAACTCCAGGCAAACAGCTAAATACAGATAGGTATTCATATAAGGGAGATACAGTATATTGCCTGCCAAAGGGATTTGTATTTCTGTCCAACCAGTCCTGAGATTTACACAGCTCTGTCACACAGCACAGCCCTGTCCAGCAGTGGACTTGATCTTTTCTCTGCCTCGGATAGGTTTGACAGGTGCTCAATCTCTGGCTCTCCAGTTGTTGGGGAACTACAAGTCCCATGATGCATTGCAAGCCACTGACAGTTACAAGTGTAGCGACCTCACCCCTCTCACCCCTTCTTCTTCTCGGCTTGTTGTCTCGTCTAGGGGGGAGTATGGGAGGAGGGATGAGATACACCATGGCCCATGTCCTCTTTTGGATAGAGGGGAAGGCCAGAACCTATTTTACCATTGGGTCGTGTGTATAACCCAGAGCCAAGTCTTTTCTGTAGATGACCCCCTCTGCTCCTAGTAACTGGAGTTCCACACCACTGAAAAGATCCAACTCGTATTTATTCTCCAACAGCAATAAATCGTCATTTAGCACAGACAGGTTGTGACCAAAGAACAGTTCAGTATAGGTGGGGAGTAGGTCGAGGCACAATCCTTAGGTAGAACCAACCATTGTGATGTCACCAACGGTTATGGCGCACAGTCGCTGCCACCGACTGTGTAGAACAGAAAGTGAATTACCTTCGCTAAACGCAGCCCCTGTCAGAGGGAAGACATCCGTCCGAGTTACCAGAGGCCCCGCCGTCACCAGCAATGCTGCACCGGACTGTTCGGAGGGGTTACGCTCCCTGGCCTCCTCATCTCAGACTCGGGCACCCAAGGCTTTAGGGCCCCCTCGGATTCCTCCACCCTTTGCGGGACCCAGTCGAAGGTACCGGGCCCCAGGCCTCCTCAATAGTACCTCACCCCAGGCTAAAGGTGCCTGTGATGGACTCCATCTCCCGCTCCGGCCAGGTCAAGGGCACCTTAGCCTGGAACTCCGGAACGCCGGCACCCAGACTGAAGGTGCCTGGGCGCGACTCTGACCTCCGACTCTGAACCCCGTTTTCAGGGCGTCCGCCCCTTTTATCTCCTCTCCCTTTGCGTCACAGCAGGTTCCCCGCCCCGCTGTACAAGCGCCAGAAAAGGACAAAAAGGGATGCAGTCTTGCGATGAGGGTTCAACTCCGGCCCAGGGCAACAACGCCACCTGCAGGCCGCAGGGAACCTCACACCACCAGAGTCCTCCAAGAACCATAATAAAGGTCCCAGATTCCCCAACAATCAATGCATTGGGTCATACTACCACCCTTGCACTCCCCCTAAATTTTAACCCCCGCTACACAAGCATGACTCCCAAAAGCATAGGGATGATGGGACTTGTAGTTCTGAAACAGCTGGAGGGCAGTGGCGGCTGGTGCCCAAAATTTTTGGGGGGGCGCAAACAAACTGAAAAAAAAAAAAAACATCAAGCGCAGCCACTGTGCCCATCAAACGCAGCCACTGTACCCATAAATTGCAGCCACTGTGCCATCAAATGCAGCTACTGTACCCATCAATTGCCGCCACTGTGCTCATTAATTGCCGCCACTGTGCCCATCAATTGCCGCCACTATGCCCATCAATTGCTGCCAGTGTGCCCATCAATTGCTGCCAGTGTGCCCCATCAATTGCTGCTAGTGTGCCCATCAATTGCTGCCAGTGTGCCCCATCAATTGCTGCCAGTGTGCCCCATCAATTGCTGCCAGTGTGCCCCATCAAATGCTGCCAGTGTGCCCCCCCCTCCGCCCGGCACTTACCTGTCTCGGCGCTGTACTCCACGCTCCGAGTCCTCATATCTTCTACCGTCCTCTTCCTGTCCTCTGCTATGATTGGACGCCTGATAGGCGTCCAATCACAGCGCCTGTCGCTTCAGCCAATCAGGTGACAGACCCAAGCACCTGAGAGGCGGGTCAGTGTTAGGAAAGCGATTTTTTTCCTTTCTCTAACACAACACTGTGTAAACAGCGAACGCACTTTTTACCAACCGCTGTTTACCAATTTGGAAGCCTATTAGAACCTATGGCTCTAATCAGGACGCCTATTAGAGCCGACGGCGCTTCCAAAAAAAAAAAACAGCCGCTGTAATTCAGATGCCCGGCGTCTGACAAGGGGCCAGACACCTGAATAGGTGACAATAGATAGATTCATGCAATGCATGAATCTATCTATTGGTGATTGACAGGTGCAGGAGAGAGGGGCGGCGCTCCTGCGCCCTTTATGTACGCACCGCCACTGCTGGAGGGCCACAGGTTGAGCACCCATGACGTAGGCCCTATGCACACTGGGCCCCAAGTGGAGATCCTGGCACTTTGGTGCAACCAGAAGGCACATCCAGAACAGCCGCCAGCTGCCAGCTGTGCACCAAGTGGTACTAACATTTAGGGTATTGTGCACATACTGTCTCAAATGTACTGTAAGTACCACCTCTCAGATAGCAAGCAATTGTGCTGCAAGTTTGAAAATGACTTGCTAAGCTATTGCTAGACATGCCAGGCTTCACAAGTTTTTTGCACAATTGCACTAAGTCCGCATTGCATGACTCCAGATCAACTGTGCAAACATTCTGCAAGTCTGCTGCAGGTTCTGGTTCAGTTATGTTGTGCAATAGTCATCCCACCACAGGGGTCACTGTGGCTGAATTTTCATGCTGTAGACTTGCAGAGCTCTTGCTGTAGACTCGCTACTGCAACTTTGCTCTTGCTAGAGACTTGCCACGCAAATTAGCTACAAATTGGAAAAGTGTCAACTAGAACTTGGGCTTTAAGTGCTCTGCAAGTGTACAACTTGCCAGTGAAAATGTGCAGCAAGATAACAGACTTACAAGTCAACACTGCCACAAATTACTGGCAAGTTATCCTTGCTATTTGGGTTGATGCACCCTTCAGTACCATACAGCTGCAGCAGTTTTCAGCCTCTGCACACACCATAAATACTGGGGTCATGCACCAGGAATGAGGCCTTACTGGTCTTGTCTCTCCCCCAGCCTGTGACTGGACAGTGAAATGAGAAGCAGCCAGTAGCAGCCCATCCATTAGGGGCGCACCCGTGCCACCCCTCCTATCCATGCGTCCAGCCCCCTGATGTACATACAGGGCACCGGACTCATGGATTCCAATAGAGGGGGTGTTTTTTTGAAGCACGTGATTAGAGCCAGAGGCTTCAGAAAAGGGTGGGCTTCGGGCGCAGATTACTGCGCCCGAAGCCAAACCAGTTGTGTGACATAGTGAATGAATATTCGCTATTTTCACACTGATCCTCCTCCTGGACAATCAGGATCATGAGACCCATCACCCGATTGGCCGAAAGGAGATCCGTTACGATTGGCTGCCAGGAGGAGGAGGGACGAGAGACTGGGGAACCGAGACCCGCCCTCGGCCCAGAGCAGCCGCCGCCGCACAGAGTGCAAACCACAAGATGGGGTAAGTGCTGCCCCTGACTTACTGACTTACTGACTGTACCATGCTTCCCAACTACCATTATAGATCACAACTGTTGTGTATCTGACATACTGTATGTGTTGGGGGGTATACATTAGAAGAAGAGGCAGTTGGGTATTACATTTTCCATATGTACTGTAGAGTTTAAAGCTGAACTTTGGGAAAAGTGTGTTTTCAGTTGTGGACAGGGTGGGCAAAGGCTAGAGTTTTTTGTCATGTTTATTGCGGTCTGTGTCCCCTTGGGGAAACTTCCCCTCACTTCCTGTCCTGAGATCACTTTCACCAGGACAGGAAGTGTGGGTGAAATCCACTAAACAGCAATAATACTCAGATGATTTGGCTGGAGTTCCTCTTTAAAGTCAACAAAATAATTAAAATTGAGCTTGAAAGTAAAATCATTTTTTTGGGGAGGGAGTGAGTTCCTTCTTTTTAGAGGGACTTCCTGTCCCACTTCCTCCTTCTGCTTTTTGGCGACTCCTCCCCTCCCCCTAGGTGGCCCCTCCTTCCCTGCAATCGTCTGGAACATGTCACAGATCCCAGAAGATTGCTTGGCCAATAGCAGAGCGCAGTGCGTGCCCGGCCGTGAAGCCGTAAGTTGTCACAGCCGGGTGCCCACACTTGCTATGACGGCACCACGGAGAGGAGGGGGAGAGAAGCGAGGCTCCGGGCGGTCGCATCGCTGGACAGTGGAACAGGTAAGTGTATGTTTATTAAATGTCAGCAGCTACACATTTTGTAGCTGCTGACTTTTAATAAACTAAAATGCTGGTGGAACTCAGCTTTACCCATTTGGCGCCTGCCCGCCCGCAATGTACTGCGGGCGAGTGGGCACTGTAGGCAAAGTAACATACGGGTACGTCACTGCCTACTTCTGAGTTTAGGGTGTGCACATGTGTGCCCTCTGCCCGGAACCCACTGTGATTGCATATAGCGGGAGCCTGTCAGCAAGTCCCAACCAATGATTTGCCGCAAGGACCTGCTGATTGGCTGTGTACAATCACAGCCCAGAGCTTTGTGTTGTTAAACAACACAGAGCTCTGTACAGAGGAAGCGATCTCTCAGTTTCTCATCCCTGCAAAGCAGGGATGAGAAACTGAGAGATCTCATAGCAAAAGCAGCACAAATTACACAAATCACACATAGTTAGGCACCCATTTAACCATTTATCATCCTAGATCAGTGATGGTGAACCTTGACACCCCAGATGTTTTTGAACTACAATTCCCATGATGCTCAACTACACTGCAGAGTGCATAAGCATCATGGGAAATGTAGTTCCAAAACATCTGGGGAGCCAAGGTTCGCCATCACTGCGCTAGATATTAACCCCTTCCCAGCTAGTGTCATTAGTACAGTGACAGTGTATAGTATTATCACTGATCACTGTATTAGTGTCACTGGTGATGTCAGAAGCAGTCAGTTCCCCCCCAGAGCCAGATTGCCCGCTGCACTATCGCAGTCCCATTATAAGTCACTGATCCCTGCCATTAGTAGTATATAAAAAATAAAAAATAAATAAATAAAAGTTCCAGTATCTATACTATAGTTTGTAGGTGCTATAAAACTTTCATGCAAACCAATCAATATACACTTATGCCCTGTACACACGATCGGATTTCCGATGGAATAAAATCTGATGGATTTTTCCATCGGAATTCCGATGAAGCTGACTTTCATCAGTCTTGCCTACACACCATCAGACCAAATTCCGACCGTCCAAAACGCGGTGACGTAAAACACTCAGACGAGCCGAGAAAAATGAAGTTCAATGCTTCTGAGCATGCGTCGACTTGATTCTGGGCATGCGTGGGTTTTTTCACCAATGGAGTTTACCAAATCGGAATTTGCTATCGTTTTTTTTTCCACCGGTAAAATTTAAAACATGTTCTATTTTTGTACACAGATGGAAAAAAGGCAGATGGGGCCCACACACGATCATTCTTTCCGATAAAAAAGTCCATCGGTCTTTTTTCATCGGAAAAAACGATCGTGTGTACGCGGCATTAGAGGGATTTTTTTTAAATCAAAATGTAAGAGTACATTTTGGTCAAAAAGTATTAAGAAATTTGACTTATTTTTTATTATTTATTGGATATGTTTTATAGCAGAAGGCAAAAAATATTATTATTTTTTTTTTTTTTTTTTTTGGTATTTTTTCATTTATATTGCAAAAAGTAAAAAACCCAGGGCCAGTGGGAAACAAATACCAGCAAAAGAAAGCTCTAATTGTGTGAAAATTGAAAATTTCTGCAGCACTTTTGACAAACACACTGGCCACATGTCAAAGATCGACTTCTCAAAAGCTGTTTTACAAGCAAAAATGGGAGCAAGATTTGGAAACCAGCTTGGCAATAGAAGAGTGGAGAAAAATGGTACAAGGTGCATTCAAACCATATATTAAAGGGGTTGTAAGCCCTCGTGTTTTTTCACCTGGGAAAAAAAAAAAACTTGCTGTGCCTGGTCCCCCAGCCCTACCTACCTGAGCCCTGAATTTCCGTGGGCGCGATCCCGCTTCGCTATCCCCACAGCTTCTCGGCTTTTCATTGGATAGATTTATAGCAGTGCAGCCATCGGCTCCCGCTGCTGTCAATCAGTCAACTTACGATTACAATGGCAAATGCTGATCTTGTACTTGTTAAAATTATCTGAATAAAAATATTGGAAAACAAAAAAAATATTCAGACAATGTTCTACAAACGAGTAGAAAATAATAAAAAAAAAAAAAGGGGAAATTCTCTAACACGCTCATTCGTTTTCGATCTTAAAACAAAATACCACTGTCGCTAAAAGCACACTAATGAAACAAAAATAAAACGAATAGTCTACCATCTCTATTTTGCAATAGATTTTCTATTCAGGTATGGTTCAGCTTCAAATGCCAAAGTCAGATCTCTGGCATGCCACATTTTCCTTAATGATCTGCATCTCTATGTTGGATAGAGGTGGGGGGACCCATGATCTGAAGCTGAACACTGGGTTGTACCAGGAATGTTGGCTCTTAGCTTAAGGTGACCAGATTTTTTATACTAGTAATGGTGGCAATCAGCAACTCTCTCTGCCCATCGCCGCCACCGCCTGCCTCACAGCCTGTCAAGTCTCACTCTCCGGGCCCCGGCTACTACTGGGTGGGGAGCGGAGGAAGATCACTCCACTAGGGAAGGCAAGGAGATAGGCAGGCAGGCGGCTGGCCGGGACTTGAGCCAAGGCAGAAGAACATGCGAGCGGAGCTGAATGGGCATACACCTGAAACTGAAGAAATATTCCATCCGCTCCGACCAGCACATGATCATCAGAAAGGGGCGCAGATAATGGAAAAAATACACCCCCCTAAGCTAGTAGGAGTGGCGGAGCAGGAGGGGGGGGTGTATTTCAGATTATTTATTTATTTTATTCTGCACTGACTGTCTTTGAAATTGCCCCAGCCCCTGTCCAAACCAATCTGGGGACAAAACCGGGGACAGATTTGTTCCGAGGACAGTGTCCTTAATCCGAGGACTGTCCCCGGAAACCGGGGATGTCTGGTCACCCTATCTTAGCTCAGTGTTGAGATCCGTTCAGAACCTCATATAAATGATAATAATACTACAATCACACAATGAATACTCTTATATAATCTCCATATCATTATATTTATATTATATGAGGTAATAGTTGTGCTCAACATAAAGGGAGGAGTGGGAGTCATGCAGAGATGATGATTACAGGGCTGAACATCAGTCCACTGAGCATCTTCTAAGATTAGAGGACCAGGTCCTCTGCATTTGGACATGTGACTGGTTGACAACATTAGAACAAAAAACATTGGTTTATGCAGGACAGATAATTATATGGCTTTTTACAAATAATGTATCATTTTAGGCTTCCCATCCCAGGTAAATGTACACAGAGCACAGGATGATATAATACATAATAAAAAAAACATTAAAAATGAATAACTGATCCAGACATAAGAGAAGCTGAAGTTATGAATCTCAACCAGGACATTGCCTTCTTGGAGTTTGCATGTTCTCCCTGTGCTTGCCTGGGTTTCCTCCGGTTTCCCCCCACACTCCAAAGACATGCTGGACTGGTAGATGAATTGACTCCTCTCCAAATGGGCCCTAGTATGTGTGTGTGTGTGTGTGTGCCTGTCAGATAGGGACCTAAGGCCTCACGCACACTAAGGCCTATTTACACTTTGCGTTGTGGAAACTCACGTTACCGCACATGATTTTGCATATATGCGATTCCGCGTGTCACACATAGGGGAGCCCATTCACTTCAGTGGGCTGCCCTATGTGTGTTTGTTGCCCAAAATAATCTCCTGCTCCTTTATGGGCGACAAGCTTCACGTGATTTTAAGTTGTGGTTTGCCACGATTGCAGCGTGATTCTGTCACTGGACAATCACAGGAAAATCGCACCGCGTTTGGGGTGCCGTTTAAAAGGAATGGCACCCAAACGTGCGTTGCGATTGGAATCGCTGGCAGAACTGCATCTCCATCAAGTATGATTCATATAGTCATGAAACCTGGCTGGCTTGGACCGCAATCCCTAGCCACAAACACCAACCCAGTGTGCTCGGTGACGTCATGTCCAAGCCCCACCCTACACGTTTCGTCATCTGATTTTTGTTATATGATGCACAAACTATTTATATTTATTATATGAGGAATTCATATGCACATAACACCGTGATATATGTTATATAGATTGGAGAAGCCGCGCTAATAAAGTTCAATTATTGCAAAATATTTGATTGTGGAAATAACCATCATATTCCTAATGACCGAAATGATGAAATGATAAATCAGGTTCTTCTAAGATAGACATCACAGTGAAGTCATTCAGCAAATTGTGCCACCACCTTTAGAAAAACTCGCTTACCAGATGGCAAGCAAAACCAGGCATGTGGCTATAGCCCAGCCAAGACCTTTGCTTGCCCTGAATTTCCGTGGGCGCTTAGCAAGCAAAGACCTTGGCTGGGCTATAGCCACATGCCTGGTTTTGCTTGCCATCTGGTAAGCGAGTTTTTCTAAAGGTGGTGGCACAATTTGCTGAATGACTTCACTGTGGTGTCTATCTTAGAAGAACCTGATTTATCATTTCATCATTTCGGTCATTAGGAATATGATGGTTATTTCCACAATCAAATATTTTGCACGGATTATCCAATCTATGTCTTTTCTGTGTATATCTCACATTAAGCTGCTACTCATTGGACTTTAATTTTATTATTTCTTATTTATTGATTAATTAATTTCAAATGAGACATTAGCGCGTTTTTTCCCCCCTTTTATATATGTTATATATTTATGTGGACATATTGCACGATACTGTATATGTTTATTAGGATTGATTTATATATGCTTATAGAATTGACACATTCAAGTGGATATATTGCACTGTGATTAGGATTGATGGTACAAAGTATATTTCTCATTAGCAGCAGCGCTGTCCTTTAAGAACAAAAAAACAAGTCCTCCTTTTCCCTATCTCCAAGGCTGCTTATTGGTTAGGAACGCTGACGATCACAAAAAAAGAAGCAAAGTCTTGGCAAGCTGGACAAAGTGGGACCAAGCTACATTTTTGTTTGGTATTTAAAGGCCAAATCCAAAAAATAAAAAAATCCACCCTTGCCATGGGGACCCCTGTGCACTGCAAGGGATAAATGCACTGTCTAATAATAATAGGTGCATGAAAAGTGTGTTAACCTTATTCCTCATTCCAGCAGGGTCCCAGCAGGGTCCCTCCTCCAGTGCTGTGTCCCCCACAGCCTGCTCTGTAAGCTGCGACCAGCTCCAGTAACACTTCAGACTCCTCCGCATACAATACAAGGTTAAAGCAGAACTAAACTCTCTCAACACATATCTGCCAACAGTCCAGATTTTCCCGGGACATTTACGGTTTTTAGACCCTTGTCCCAGTCTGTCCGTGTCCCGAGAAAAATCACGGAAATTTGGCGTTGTCCCGGCAACCCGTCACCGGCCGACCACTGGCTGCAGCTCCCAGCTGTGAAGAGCCATGAGCAGGGGATCTCTCCCTCTCTTTCTTCTCCCTCCATACCTCTTTCATTTTAGACTCTAACCTCACCCCATTAAACCACGCCCGAAATGTTGTTTAAGCCACGCCCATTCCCCCTCTCTACTAAGCCACACCTACAAATGAATGCCCCAGCCCTAATTAAAATAAGACTCTGCCTACATACACAAAAGGTGTATTTTTTCAGAATATTGTCAACTACCTATTTTTATTCTTTATGTTGCCAGCCTTAGTAAATAGATAGTAAGGTATATTATATTTACTTGTTTTAAACTTTTTTGTTTGTTTTTGTTTTAAAACTTTTTTTTTTACATTTCTTCAGTTGCTTTCTGGTTACTATGCCCAGGTCAAAATGATGTCACACATCCCAGGAGTCTTTATGGGCATTTTTTTTCTGGAGAAGGGGAGGAGGGGCTTTCTCGGCTAAGCACACCCTGCTGCCTGCATGCCTTCGCTAAGGGCAGATGGATTCCAGGAAGTGAATGCTACATGAATCATCTGCCCTTACTTAAGATGACAGCAGCTAGAAATTCTAGGGAAATTCATTGTGTACACCCGTGCAAGGGCAGTGTTTGCTTGGACGAGGATGCACAAGTATCCTGTGCATCCACATGCAGGCAGTCCCATTTATGTAAATTGGGACGCAGTGGCTGCGCGGACACAGTCACTGCTCCCAATTTGACATCCACGTGGGTGCGTGTCCATGAACTCACATTGTCTGCATTCGGGGACACTTACATGCACCCACATGGATGTCAAATTGGGAGTAGCGTCTGTGTCCATACAGATGCTGCAGAAACAAGATATACCTGTGCTCAGTAAAAATAGCCCAATAGCTTGTACATGTATATAAGCTAGCAAGTGCTAAAGGGGTGTGACCATGTGTTAACACAAAAAATTCTGGATGAACCCTCTGCACACTGCTATATACCCTTTCTAGCCAACTTTGCAGAAATAATATGGATATTTAGTTCACACAAATTGCAATACATGTTTAAGCTGTCCAACTGCATCAAAGTAATCCCCCTTTGGCCAGTCCTACTCTGCTCTGCCACTGCAAATGCTACCGTGGACAAAATACCAACATGGGGCAAACAGACACAAAATGGGGGAGAGCTCCAAGGTTTAGGTCTGGCCACTGATCTGCAATACACCGGGTGCTAAAGGGGTGTGACCACGTTGTTAACATATGGTCACACCCCTTTAGCACCTGATAGATTATATGCATGTACAATAAGGTGACCAGATTTTTTAAATGAAATCCGGGGACATATTTTTTTTTTTTTACTAGTAATAGCGCCAATCAGCGACTCTCTGCCCGTCGCCGCTGCCGCCCGCCACACAGCCTGTCAAGTCATACTCTTCGGGCCCTGGCTACTACTGGGTGGGGAGCGGAGGAAGATCACTTCGCCAGGGAAGGCAAGGAGATAGGCAGGCAGCTGGCCGGGACTTGAGCCAAGGCAGAAGAACATGTGAGTGGAGCTGAATGGGCATGCACCCGAAACTGAAGGAATATTCCCTCCGCTCCGACCAGCACATGATCATCAGAAAGGGGCACAGATAATGGAAAAAAATACACCCCCTAAGCTAGTAGGAGGGGGGGGGGGTGTATTTCAGATTTTTTTTTTTTTAATTTTGCACTGATTCTCTTTGAAATTGCCCCAGCCCCTGTTCAAATCCAATCTGGTGACAAATCCGGGGACAGACTTGGTCCAGGGACAGTGTCCTCAATCCGGGGACTGTCCCCTGAAACCGGGGATGTCTGGTCACCTTAATGTACAAGCTATTGGGATCTGAGCACAGGTATATATTGTTTCTGTTGTTGCAGGTCAGTGTCCAGACCTGAACCTAGTAGCTCTCCCCCATTTTGTGTCTGTTTGCCCCATGTTGGCAGTGTGTCCACAGCAGCATTTTTGGTGGCAGAGCAGAGTAGGACTGGCCAAAGAGGGATTACTTTGACGCAGTTGGCTATTATTTTATTTATCACAGTCAGATCAATGAAATATGGTTCATGTTAATATAGTTAAAGTTGTTGTTAATGTTTATTTTTGTAAATTAATTCTGCATAAAACATTTAACAGTGTAATTTCATGAGATAATTTACGAAGGCCTGTTTAGGGGTGGAATTTGGGTCGGGGCAGGGTAGGGGTTGGGTGGGGCAACTGGTGGCAAGTAACTCTTAAGGCCTCGCTAGTAGCTCAGGACTTGAAATTTTGAGCCTGTATAGCAGGGTTCGTCCAGTATTTTTAGTGTTAACATACAGCTGCTGCGTCCCAATTGCCATGAACTGGACTGCCTGCATACAGATACACATTCACATTAGTCTCTGCCATCAAAGAGCTTACAATCTATTGTGTTATAAAGATGTATACAAAGTTTAGCTCAATGAAAAGCTTAATTCTTGCAGGCCCAAAGGTGGCAAGTAATGCACAGCTTCAAGACTGGACAGAATAAATGGTCTGACCCTCCGGCACCTCACCGGTTAACCTTTCTTATTCATTAAGGCCCCTTTTATCTCCATAGGAGCCTACAGGAGCTAGCAAATGACTTACTGTGCCACTGAACGCTGTTAATCATACGACCAATTATTAACAGATCAGAGTTAAGTGACTATAATCCTCTCTCTGTGTCTCTTTTTGAAGTGATAGATTATGTCTGTGCTCCAAACATCCTCAATTAACTGCGAAACAGACTCTGAAAGAAGTGCGTCCGGAGGGACAGTTTCGACGAGTGCATCTTCGGGAGCAGATGACGAGCTCACAAATGATCGTTTTTTTTTTGTTTTTTCTTTCAACCACATTCTTTCACAGCACTAATTTGCAGGTATTTAAAGAGAATGTGTCACTGGGAATTAATATATCTGGCTGTAGATCACATCAAACACTACCTATACATCTGGTCTGTCACCAGATCTTTGAGGTTTTTATCCACCATATGTAAACCTCACCACCAAAAGCTTATGTAAGCTTTATTATGTTAATGTTATTTCAAAAGTCATTTTCAATATTATTGAAGAATTCCAGGTTTGGACGTTTATACATAGTTACATTGGCCAACCTTGGACCAGCTTGGTAAGTAGCTGTGCATATACCATACCGATCCCTCTAGAACAGACTTTCTCAAACTCTTTACGATAGAGGGACCCTTGAAATACTTTTTAGGTCTTAGGAAACCCCTCCGATGCATCCAGGATCAGTGGGAAATATGCCCTTTACATTGTTGGTCAATGGAAAGAATTTCCCCCTTACAGCGGTGTCAGGAATACTATCCTTACAAGATCATTTTTCTCATACCACTGACTCTGCCGAGTGATATTAGCCCTGGAACCATACAGACACCATCAAATGGGAGGTCAATCTGTCAAAACTCAAGGAACCCCTAGCAACCTCTGGAGCAGTGGCGGCTGGGGCTCAAAAATTTTGGGGGGGCGCCTAGAAACTAAAAAAAATAAAAAAACATCAATTGCAGACACTGTGCCCATCAATTGCCGCCACTGTGCCATCAAACGCAGCCACTGTGCCCATCAATTGTCGCCACTGTGCCATCAAACCCAGCCACCGTGCCATCAAACCCAGCCACTGTGCCCATCAATTGCTGCCAGTTTGCCCCATCAATTGCCGCCAGTTTTCCCAATCAAATGATGCCAGTTTGCCCCATCAAATGCCGCCAGTTTGCCCCATCAAATGATGCCAGTTTGCCCCATCAAATGCCGCCAGTTTGCCCCATCAAACGCCGCCAGTTTGCCCCATCAAATGATGCCAGTTTGCCCCATCAAATGCCGCCAGTTTGCCCCATCAAACGCCGCCAGTTTGCCCCATCAAATTATGCCAGTTTGCCCCATCAAATGCCGCCAGTTTGCCCCATCAAACGCTGCCAGTTTGCCCCATCAAATGATGCCAGTTTGCCCCATCAAATGCAGCCAGTCTGCCCCCCCACCCGGCACTTACCTTTCTTGGGTCAGCGCCGTCCTAGCCGCTCCCTCCGAGTCCTCGATGTCTTCTCCTGTCCTCTTCATGTCAGAGATGCTATGATTGGACGCCTAGCGCCTGTCACTTCAGCCAATCAGGTGACCGGTAACCAGACCCGGTGCACCTGATTGGTTGAGAGGCGAGTCAGTGTTAGGGAAGCGATTCCCTAACACAGCAAGGTTTAACCAGGGAACGCACAGCAGTGCGCCTGCTGTTTAACAATTTGGAAGCCTATTAGAGCCCACAGGCTCTAATCAGGAAGCCTATTGCTCTAATAGGCACTTCCAAAACACCCCCACTGCTGTAAATCAGATGGCCGGTGCTCAACAAGGGGCCGGACACCTGAATAGTGGGCGGCAGCGGCGACAATAGATAGATTCATGCAATGTATGAATCTATCTATTGGAGATTGATGGGTGCAGGAGAGAGGGGGTGGCGCTCCTGCGCCCACTATGGACGCACCGCCACTGCTCTGGACTAACCCTAGGTTTCCACAGAACCCTGATTGAGAATGGCTTTTCTACTGTTCTGGGAAAGCTCACTACAAGATTTTGGGGTGTATCTATGGAAATTTGTGGCGATTTACCCAAAAAAGCATTTGCGTGGTCAGGTACTGATGCTGGATGTGAAGATCTGGCTCACAATTACAATTCATCCAAAAGATGGTCAATAGGGTTGAGGTCAAAGCTCTTTGGGGGTCTCTGGGACCCTGCAGGCACCATCAAATGGGTGGTCAATCAGCCACAACTCCAAGAACCCCTGGCAACCTCTGAAAGAACCATAGGTTTCCCTAGTTTGAACCCTAGTTGAGAATGGGTGCTTTAGAAGCTGGAACTCACTCTTGTAGACATTTCCACTCCAGTGATCCCCACTAGCTTGTGGGTCCTGTGTTGCCTTGCTGCATTCTAATCACAAGAGGTCAGCTGCTCAGCATTGATGTCATGCTCGCCACTTTATCCAATCAGAGAATGTTTTCTAATCCAAACAGTGTAGTGCTAAATCAAAAACAATAATAAATAGGGATGCATCGATACCCTTTTTTTTATCAGCGAGTAGGAGTACCGATACCTTCGGGCAAGTACTCGTCGATACCGAGTACCGATACTTTGCGGTGTGATTTGAGTCCATATAAAATTAATGGGTGCAAATTGCACTGCAAAGAATTGCATGCGATTTGAACAGGAATATAGGGTCCCCTCAGTCTCTCCACAGAATGCATCCAGAGATTCAGAGGGTGAGAGGATGCTCTGGTTTCTCTCTGCTCCCACTGTGACCTCCCCCAGGTCTTAATGTCTGGTTCTGGACACTTGCCCTGTGGATTATCTGTGTTCACTAGGCCCGTAAGGTGACCAGATTTTTAAAATGAAATCCAGGGACATATTTTTTTTTTTACTAGTAATGGCGGCAATCAGCGACTCTGTCCATCGCCGCCGCCCGCCTCACAGCCTGTCAAGTTTTACTCTCCGGGCCCCGGCTACTACTGGGTGGGGAGAGGAGGAAGACCACTCCACCAGGGAAGTCAAGGAGATAAGCAGGCAGGCGGCTGGCTGGGACTTGAGCCAAGGCAGAAGAACATGTGAGCGGAGCTGGATGGGCATGACCCCGAAACTGAAGAAATATTCCCTCTGCTCCGACCAGCACATGATCATCAGAAAGGGGCACAGATAATGGAAAAAAATACACCCCCCTAAGCTAGTAGGAGCGGCAGACCGGGGGTGTGTAATTCAGATTTTTTTTTTTTAATTCTGCACTGACTGTCTTTGAAATTGCCCCAGCCCCTGTTCAAATCCAATCCAGGGACAAAACCGGGGACAGACTTGGTCCGGGGACAGTATCCTCAATCCAGGGACTGTCCCCTGAAACTGGGGATGTCTGGTCACCCTACACTAGGGCCAATGTACACACCTCGGCTCCCGTGCTGCAAAAAGGAAGAGGTTTCCAGTGCAGTCTGGTTAAAGCTGTTCCACCACTCCCCTTCCTCCTTAATGTCCCATTCGGAACTGTATTGTAAAGGTCAATAAGTCCCATTCTGTGATTGCTGTTTCAGACTACAATTCCCATGATCCTCAGCGATCTGCAAAGAAATCCATAGGCTTTCCTGGCTGTAGTTCTCCCTCTGCTGACTGGAGGGGATAAAGCAACACAACATTCAGAATAACAGCAAAAAGTGAAAGTACACTGAGGGAAATGTCTTCTTCTCCAAGTTTCTCTAGGCTAGACCTGGCTACAAACTATTACGCTAATATCAAGTGGCATAAACTACTTCCGTTTTATTCTCCAGGGTCTCTGCTTTCAGAAAATATACACATATTCTTTAGTGTTCATTCTCTTCCTTACAGAACTTATCAGTTTTACTTAGTAAAGGCGCTACTGGTCTGCCCTCTCACCTTCGCTCTGTTCAGAAGGAGGTCGCACATTAAACTAATTTGATTCACACTTGGAATTTGGGATGAGAGAAGGGCCGCATTAAGGCCTCATTAAAACCCTACAGCCTTTAAATCCTAAATCGATCCTTCTGTCGGTAAAAAACACGCAGACAATGAACGGCTTGGCATATGCAAAAATCAGTCTAATAGGAAACAGCCAGCGGACATTAATCAAGGAGAGTTTAGCTTCATGCGGTGTCTGTCTGTTTTACAAGCATTTTGTGTTATTTCTTGATAGCCGGTGGCGTGGTTTAATACAGTATAAACAATGTAAACAGAAAAGGAAGCAATCTGCTGCTATGCATTCTGTAAGAGGAAGCGGTGGAAGAAATAAGAAACAAATTTATCTTAAAGGAAAGCTCCACCTTTAAGCCCCCCTCCCATAGGGCCCAAAATGAAATCGTAACCTTTAATCAAGCAGCTAAATATACAGCTGAAATACATACATGTGGACTGTCATGTCTACCAAAGGATTTGTAATTCTGTCCAGCCCGTCTTGTGATTCAAGCACCTCTGCCAGACAGCAAAGCCAGGAGAACGATACCATTTTTTTTTCAGTTGCAGATAATGAATACAGTGGTGTCACCTCCACACCAGGAACCTTCTGATTGGAAGGAGCAGCAACGTGCTCTTAAGTCATCAAATCTGCTCCTTCTGCACTCTTCCCTTGTCGGCATGTAGGCAGGTTGCCTACAAAAACATTAGTTAGACTGTGGCTGGCACAGGCTGGGGGGGAAAGAGTTAATGTGTGTGCTGCTGTTCCCGGGCTTTTTGGATCCAGCCTACCCGCCTGTGATATAAATAAGGGGCAAGGCTGGGTTTGGGGAGTCGGCTGCCTGCTCCAGAAGGTGATGGCGTGGTTGCTGTGGAGGGGGACTGCTGTGCTTTGCAGTTTATTGGAGGCACCGGGAGTCCGGAGATCGTCCAGTCTTGGTCTAAAAATGGACTGCTACCTGGTCAAGGTATGCCTGGGCAGCCTAATAGAGAGAGAGATAGTTAGGGAACACTTTAATGTGTTTGTTCATGTTGGACTGTATTGAGAAGCATTTCAGTAAAGGTTGCATCTAAGCCTGGTCTGAAGCAAGAGGAATACTTAGGGTTGCCACTTTTTCTTCAAGCCAAACCCGAACACTTTAGCGGCGCACAGTCAATTCTTTTTGTTTTAGTATACACTATAAGATTGTAACAGACCTGGGACACCTTTGGGCACTCCAAAGAGAAAAGTAATGCGGCGCACATAGTGCCCCCTCACCCTACCCTCCTGTCAAGCCCTTTTCCGAGCCACATTCCTGTCTGAATAACAGTGGCGGCTGGTGGTAATTTTTTTTAAGGGGGTGGCAAACAGTGCACCCACAGCCACCCCCCCGATCCGGACGGTCTGTTGGGTCAGGAGCACTTACCCCATCTATGGCGGGCAGAGCTTCACCCGGGCGACAGGCAGCGTGCATCACCGGCGGCTTCCCCTGCTCTCCCCGGGTTCACAGTGGCTTACGGCGACTTCCGTTTCCTCCCTCCTCCTCCTCAGTGGCCAATAGGGGCGCTTTTCCCTTCAGCCAATCAGGAAATGGATCTCATACGCAGCAGCAGAATGTATTTTGGGGTGTAATTTCACATATGCCCATGGCATGTTTGAGCAATATATCATTTAGTGACAACTTTGTGAAAAAAAAGTTTGTAGACGCTATAAACTTTTGTGCAAACCAATATATATATATATATGTAGCGGGGTCCCCAAATTTAACCCCGCTATACCTAAATTTAGGGGAAGGTTTGAGCTGTAGTTGGGCTCAGACCACCTTAATTGTTAGGGCATTCTATTTTACACCGCAGGTAGTATACTGGTGTGTGGTTCCCTGTGGCCTGTGGGTGGCACTGCCATAATGGGTAAGGGTTGAACCGCTGGTATAGTGCTGTGCCTTGGGTGTCCTCTCTCGGCGGCGGTACAGTGGGCGTGGTCAACCTGCTGTGCATGCCGGGAGAGGATATAAAAGGGGCAGACGCTGCTTGCGAGGGGGGTCTGGGGTGGTTCGGTCTTCGTTCCAGAGTTGGAGTCCTGGTACATGGTACCTGGCCCTCCTGGCCAGGGGCCCACGTACGCATCAGTCCCAGGCACCTTTAGCCCTGGGGCTGCAGCAACAACCTTGGGCCCAGCACCTTTAGCTGGGGCCCGTGTCCTGGAAGGAGAAATCCCAGGGTGCCTCTGGCATGGGGACCCGTTCTGAGATGAGGAGGCCGGGGGAGGACCCTTCTGAAGGACCGGTGAAAAGTTCACGGAGAAAAAAGGGCCTGGTAACTCTCTGGAGCGATTAGATCCATCCAACACCAGAGGATTGGGATTAACGATTCTGTGGCAGAGAATCTCCTAGTCGCATCTAAAGAAAAGGGAAAACAAAAGAAATGTCCGAGCATCACTTCGGCTGCTAGGATCCGCTTTCATAGGGAACTATCCGGGTGAGCTAAGCCTACTTGAAGAACGAGTAGTGAATTCATAATTTGTCTTGTGCCTGGACTCATATCCAAACTCTTACTGTCCTGTCTTCTATCCACCCTTTTCTATCCATTGACTTTGCATATAAAGAAATAAACTCTACGTTGGAGTTTACTATTGGTGTGGACCTTGGAGTTACTTGGGGATATAGAGACTTGTCCTTACATCCTAAGAGACGGGAACCAACTAAAGGGAGAACCTTGCTGTAGGACCCTAGTTTGTGACACCGCTCAACCTCTTCACACAAGAGGGTACGGGCAGGTAACAGGGTGAGTCTTTCCTGCAAGTGAGCCAAAGGCAGGTGAAAGACGGAGCCCGGGTGTTACATATATATATATACGCTTATTGACATTTTTTTTACCAAAGACATGTGGCTGTCTGGCTGAATACATTTTGGCCTAATTGTATGACTAAAATAGAGTTTATTGGATTTTTTTATACCAAAAAAGAGAAAATATAATTTTCAAGATTTTTGGTCTTTTTCCTCTTATATATATCGCAAAAAATAAAAATCACAGAGGCAATCAAATACCATCAAAGGAAAGCTCCATTTGTGGGAGAAAAAGGACGCAAATTTTGTTTGGGTACAGCATTGCATGACCGCGCAATTACCAGTTAAAGGAGTTGTAAGCCCATACAGACCACTTCACCTAAAGGTAAGCCTAGATTATGGCTTACCTGTAGGTGCTTGAACTATCTCTTAAACCTCCACCGTTTAGGAGATATTTACAATTACCTCGTACGGCGATGTCTTCCGCACATGCGCACTTTAGAAAGGTCACACTGTGCCGTTTCTAGATGGGGTCATGCGCAGGAGTAACGTCACGCGACTCCGGCCAGTCATAGAGTCGGAGTTTGCGGCCCCGGAAGGAAGAGGGGTGAAGAATGGATGCTTCCAGCCAGCGAGGAAATCGGGGACATCGCAGGCTTCGGTTTCAGGTAAGTGACACATAATGGGCTACTATGCGACGCATAGTAGCCCATTATGCTTTACCTTTGCAGGTAAACAAAGAGGAAGTAAAACCCATCAGTGGTTTACTTCCTCTTTAAAGCAGCGCAGTGCCAAATTGTAAAAAGTGCTCTGGTCATTGAGCAGCCAAATCCTCCGGGGCTGAAGTGGTTAAGTAATCACTTTCTATTCGTGGAGTATTGTTTATAGAAAATGCAAAGGAAGTGATATCAATTAATGCAATAATAATTACCATATTTATCAGCGTATAACACGCACATTTTCCCCCCTAAAATCAGGGGAAAATCCTGGGTGTGTGTTATACGCCGATCCCCACCGATCCCCGTCGATCTCCGCTGATTGTAAGCGGAGCGATCGCCGCCGAGATACACATAGCCGAGTGTACTCGGCTCTTCTCGGCTTCGCTCACAGTCACGCCCAGTCCCGCCATTGGACCTGTGTTATGTCCATGATAGGGCAGGACTGGGCGTGACTGTGAGCGGAGCCAAAAAGAGCCGAGTACACTCGGCTATGTGTATCTCGGCTCCACCCAGTCCCTGCGATCTCGGCGGCATTTGCTCCGCTCCGTCCAGTCTCAGCGGCGATCTCGGCAGCTCCAATTTTAAATTCATCCAAGGCTGCAATGGACACTGGGGGCAAGGTTGCACTGGGGCAAGGCTGCAATGGACACTGGGGGCAAGGTTGCACTGGGGCAAGGCTGCAATGGACACTGGGGGCAAGGTTGCACTGGGGCAAGGCTGCAATAGACACTGGGGGCAAGGCTGCACTGGGGCAAGGCTGCACTGACAAGGCTGCAATGGACACTGGGGCAAGGCTGCACTGACAAGGCTGCAATGGACACTGGGGCAGGGCTGCACTGACAAGGCTGCAATGGACACTGGGGCAGGGCTGCACTGACAAGGCTGCAATGGACACTGATAAGGCTGCATTGATGGGCATTTTAATGTAAGTTTTTTTTTTTCCTTAAACTTCCCTCCTAAAAGGTTTTTTCCTTAAAATTCCCTCCTATACTTGGGGTGCGTGTTATACGCCGGCGCGTGTTATACGCCGATAAATACGGTAATATACATGCTCAATGAAAATGCGTTATACTGTCCCTTTAACTTAAATATTACCTTTTTTTAATGGTCAGTTCATCGTTCAGACATAAGGATTTTTTTTTCCAACTCATTTCCTCTACTTACATTTTTCAAGATCCGATTTTTGTTTTCTTAAACCCAGTTTAAAAATGGAAAATACTTTTTAAATAAAAAAAAGAAAAAAAAATCATCTGATCTACATTAACGTATCAGTTCCTTTGCGTCTTCTGTAAGCAATACTCCTTGAATAGAAAGCGTTCTCTTAAATAAATACAGAATCTTTCCATTCCTGTTGGAAATACTTTCTCGCTATAAAAATATACGGAGCCCCGGTGGACAGTGACGCTTTGTGCAATGTAAACAAGCCCTCCGAAAATTACATTAGAGACCAGAGATGAATATGAGTTCTTTTCTCTTGCTGGTCGTTAGTGGAAGCTGGTTTGTAGCGTGACAAAAAACTGCGAGATCCCCTGCTGGAACGAATCTAGGGAGAAGCCGGCCAGTCTTCTATCTCAACTCATTGCAAAAAGAAAAGGCTGCATTCACATTGGTGTCGAACGTAATTGTAAACAAAATCGAGCAATTCTGTGTGCGCAAAAGAGGTGTTATTCATTGGTATCGGCACTCCAAATGCGAGAAGCAAAACATGTGTTTGTATATGTGAAAAAGAACACGGCAAACATGGCAAAACATGCGGTTAAAGCGGTGGTCCACCTAAAGAAAAAAAAATTATAGTCAGCAGCTACAAATACTGTACCTGCTGACTTTTAATATATGGACACTTACCTGTCCTGGAAGCCCACGATTTTCGAATCGGCTGTCGGTGGGGGTTGCCACCTTTTCTTCAAGTCATTCCCGAACACTTTAGCAGCGCGCAGCAATTTTGTTTTATAGTATAAACTATACATATATTTTGCTATTAAATAACATTTCTAATCATAACAAGAGTCCTCCTTTACATCAGAGTCCACAGAGTTCCCCCTTACATCAGAGTCCACAGAGTTCCCCCTTTACATCTGAACTTGCAGAGTTCCGATTCACTGTAAGGGGGGACTCTGCAGACTCTGATTTTAGGGAGATCTCTGGGGGCTCTAACATAGGGGATGCTCTGGGAACACGGATTTAAGGGGAACACTGAGAACTCTGATGTACAGATAGGACTCTGATGTAAGGGGGAACACTGTGGCCTGTGGTGTAAAGGGGAACTCTGATGTAAGGGGTGCTCTGAGAACACTGAATTATCTTAGTGTACTCAGAGGCAGGGGAGAAAACGACGGGGGGGGGGGGACTTCCGTCAAAGACAGGGATGGATGGTGAGCTCACTCACCCCTTGGCAGTCAGCACCTCTCATCCAGATGTATCTGAGGCTGCTAGACGTCAAATTTCCGGCCCACACTTTCCTTTTCTGAGGCACAGCGCCAGGGATTGGAGTGTGGGTAGACACAAAGGGATAAGGGCGGAAGGAAGAGGTGCCGATCGAGCCCTCTCTCCTCTCCCGTCTGTGTGTGCGTGGGGGGGGGGTGGATTGTTAGTGCTGGCTTTGGGCAGTGTGATAGAAAGTGTAACAGACACTCTCGGCTTAGACAACTGCAGCCAACAACCCTGCTGGAAAGCCATAGTCCGGTCTGAATAAAATGTCCGGGTTTCAGACAGTGTGAAACCCGGACGCATGATTCCAAACTCAATCTGTTCGGGTGAATCCACACATACGGATACAGTGAATATCTCCTAAACTGTGCAAGTTTAGGAGATAATCACGGTACGTACAGGTAAGCCTTATTATAGGCTTACCTGAAGTAAGGGTCTACAACCACTTGAATGGTGCCAAATGTGGCACTTGAGGGGGGGGGGGGGAGCAGATCAGCGGAGGTTCCACTTTTGGGTGGAACTCTGCTTTAAAAACAGAGCAAACTTTCTTACACATAGGTACAACAGTTTCAGTCATTACTTTTATTTTTATATTTTTTGTTATTTATTCTTTATTTTTCGAATTTTTGCTTTTATTTTATTCCTATAATCTTATTTTATTATTATACTTTATCATACTCTAAAATACTCGAAATTACTCAGTCAGAACGGGTTTTTGACAAGGAATCTAGAATTGTTAAAATCAAATGTTAAACTGTAAAATGGTCCAACTGTTTATCCATTAGGAGCACAAATTATTATCAGATGAACCGCACATACTGTATTTACCATTCTTCCATTATAAGCGTTATTTGACACATTCTGTATGATAACATTTTGTTTGTACAAATTATCCAGAAAACAATAAAAATAATGTAAAAAAACAGCAAAGTTTGAAGCTCAAAAAGGTGCATGAGCTCTTTTGTTGCGTTTGTTGCACATAGGGCAGCCCTAGGAAATGAAATGAAATTAATAGGTTGTCCTATGTGTGAAACATGAAAACACACAAAATAACTGGATGTGCGTGGCGCCCGATGTCATGCAACATAGTGTGAATGGGGGGAGGTGATTCTCATTTTTATTCACTATACTAGGGATGTACCGATTCCAGATTTTTATCGGCGAGTACGAGTACCGATACTTTTTCGGTCAAGTGCTAGCCAATACCGAACACTAAGGTCCCTTTCACACTGGGCGCGGGAGGTGCGCTGGCGGTATAGCGGCGCTATTTTTAGCGCCGCTATACCATCGTTTTTGCTGCGATATTCGGCCGCTAGCGGTGCAGTTTTAACCCCCGCTAGCGGCTGAGAAAGGGTTAAAACCGCCCGCTATGTGCTGCTGAAGCAGCGCGTTGCGGGTGGTATAGCCGCGCTGTACCATTGATTTCAATGGGCAGCAGCGGTAAAGGAGAGCCGCTCCTTTACCGCTCCAAAGATGCGGCTAGCAGGACTTTTGGAGTGGTCCTGCTAGCGCACCGCTTCAGTGTAAAAGCCTTCATGCGTTCGCATTAAAGACTGCAGGGCAGGATTTTTCAGGCGTTTTTCAGGCGCTATTTTTAGCGCCAAAACGCCTGAAAAACGCCCCAGTGTGAAAGGGGCCTTATACTTTGCGGTGCGATTTGCATCCATCTTCTGATCATGAGAGCCAATCACATCACTTACATGAGCTGCATCGCCTCCTGGCATTAAAAATCCACTTAAAGGGCCACCAGGAGAAAGTGTAAGGCCCCTTTCCCACATGCGGACTGCAACGCTGTATCCTGGCCTAGGCCAACAAGGCCCAGGTCTAGGGCAGCACTTTGTAGGGGGGCAGAACGGAAAGAGTCCCCGCCGGCTTGCGCTACACTGTTAGTTTAGCGCCAGTCTTATGGGGCGGACTGGGCTGAGAGGCAAATTAGTCTAGCGGCCCTATAAAGCGGCCGCACTGCTTCCAATATGCAGGCAGCCACCGTGGGGGGGGGGGGGGGTGCTGCTTCTAATTTTGACTGTCCTATCATCCTGGACCACAAACCTTCCTCACTGTGCTATATGTTTTCTGCTGCACCATTGGCATGGTTATATCTTCTTAGTCCTCTCCATAAAATTATCAGAAAGTAGAACTATAGGCAACAGTTATAGCCCCTGTCAGTTTATTTTTTTACCATCCCTGTCCCATTGCAGAGATTTCCCTTCACTTCCTGCCCCATAACCAAACAGGAAGTGAGAGGAAATCTATGCAAATTAAGGGAATTTATTGCCCCCAGGCCCCCAGAACTAGTGTCCCCACTTGAAAATTTCAGGGCGGGTCTTAAAAAGCAAGGGGTGTGGCCTTGACAGAAAGGGGTGGGTCATATTTAAATTAGGGGGTGCACAAGTTTAGTCAGGCCTAGGGCAGCACAAAATCTGAATACACTACTGGCGAACTGTTTGTCCTTTTTTCATCCATCCGTTGATGGATGAGAAACAGACATCAATGAATCTCTGTTGAAAAACAGATGTAAACGCATTATCATCCATTTACATCCGCATCCGGCAACATCCATTTTTTGAAACAGATCAAAGCCCTATTTTTATTCCGTTAAATAAAACGGAGCAGATAAAAAACGGATGTAAATGGCTAAACAGTCCGTTTTTGCATTGGCAGTGGATGTAAAAAACATGTAAAACTGATGAGCAACTGATGAGAAACTGATGAAAAACGTATGTAAACTTAATTCTTTTTTTCTTTGAAAAAAACATAACCGAACTGATGAAATGAACGATTGAAACGTGAAAAGGGCCTAACGGGGTTAAATAAAATTTAACCTGTTAGGCTCCATGTACACTGAAGCTGATAAACTGCAGTTTATTGGCGTTTTGGCGTTTTTTTAAAAAAGACCATTAACTGCACTCTATGTTAGCCTATGTGTTCATGCACACATAGCGTTTTTTAGCGTTAATGAGCTTTTTTCTGAACGCAAGAAATTTGCGTCAAAGTGCTGTATTTCTGCGGAAAGAAACGCTAAACGCTAATAAACGCTCAAAAACGCTCCAAAACGCAGCTCGCCAGCGTTTTTTTTTTTGCGTTTTTTGATCCATTGAAAAAAAAAAAAGCTAAAAGACGCAACACTGAATAACGCTAATAAACGCTATTGCAAAAACGCTAAAAACCGTTGAAAGGCTCCCTGCAAAGCTACTGCCGTTTTTTATAGCTTTTTTTTGCGTCCAGTGTACATGCAGCCCTAATCTCATTTCAAAAGTCATGGGTGACAACCCTCCGTCCTTGTCTCACAACTGTTCCCCAGCGTTGTCACCATGTCACACAGGCATCCTGTAGAGACTGTGGGGTTGATTTACTAAAGGCAAATTTATTGTGCACTCTACAAGAGCAGTTGCTACAGAGCTTAGTAAATGAGAAGAAGCTCTGCTGACTTCCATCATCCAATCATGTGCAAGCAAAAATGCTGTTTTTTTTTTTTTTTCCTTGCACGTGATTAGGTATTCTTTGCAAAGTGAAGCTTTACCTCATTTACTAAGCTCTGTGGCAATTGCACCTGCAGAGTGCAACTGCACATTGCAAAGTGCACAGTCTAGTTGCACTTAGTAAATCAACCCCTATGAGTGGCTACTTCAACATACATTACACAAACGTGGTCCACTGTTGTCACCATCGGGAAATCGGACCTGAGATACGCCATAAAGCCATCGCTGGAGTGCATGCAGACATACTGGGGTTGATTTACTAAAACTGGAGGGTGCAATATCTGGTGCAGCTCTGCATGGTAGCCAATCAGCTTCTAAGTTCAACCTGTTTAACCTCCCTGGCGGTAATCCCGAGTCTGGCTCGGGGTGATTTTTTCTATGCTAAGAGCGGTAACCCCGAGCCAGACTCGGGCTGCATTGCAGTATCCAGGGGAAGTAACTTACCTTGTTCCCTGGATCCTGCGATGTCCTCCCGCAGTGTCTGCGAGCCGTGTCTCGCTCGATCCTCACTGCAGAGTGCCGAGCTCCGTTCCCTGCGACGTTGCGGCGCACGGGGGCGGAGTTCGGCCCCAAATTCAAAAAAGTAAACACATAGTATACATACAGTATACTGTAATCTTACTGTATGTAATAATTACACATCCCCTTTGTCCCTAGTGGTCTGTCCAGTGTCCTGCATGCACTTTTATATTAGAAAAAACTGTTCTTTCTGCCTGGAAACTGGAGATTGTCCATAGCAACCAAAAAGTGTCCCTTTATGTCAAAAGTGGTTTTAGACCAGCTAGAAAACAGCGATAATAAATTAGAATCACTTGCAGAATTGAGCGATAGCGATTTGTGGGGAAATTCGTCATCAAACACTGAATCTAATGACTGCGACAATTCTGCAACTGAGCAAATTTCAGTGTTTTTGATTTGATTACATTATTGAATCATTTTTATTATTATTATATTATTATTTGTTCTAATTATTTATAGTTATTTATTATATTATCATTTATGATTTTGTGTTTCAAACTTTATCATACCCGGGATGTCTACTAGACTCTGGTTTGGTCAGGTTTAAGTAAGTAATTACTAAGAATCGCAGGCCTACAATACATAACACCAAATTTCCATGCAAAATAATTGTACCGCTTTTTGGTACATAATTCCAGACAGAATCATACCGCCAGGGAGGTTAATCAAGCTTTGACAAAAAGCTGAAAGCTGATTGGTTTCTATGCAGAACCCCCCCCCCCCCCCCCCGGATTTTGCAAACTCTAGTTTTAGTAAATCAGCCCCAAAGTAGCTACAAATAGGCTGCAGGAGATCAACAGCACTGAGATGTAACAATGGATGAAAAAAAAAAAAAGTGAAGGCAGGTATTTTATATTTAGAAAATAGCAATTATTTATGAGACTTGGTTCTTTAGCAAACTTAGTGTCATACAATTTGGTTTACATCTACTTTAATGACAAGCTATGGTGCATTTCACTGCGCACACATTATCAGTTATTATTTATACTAGTGACTGTGTGTATTGTTGTTCTGCTTTAATATATTGAATATGTTTATCACATATAATAGTTGCATACCATTATCAGAGGATTGAAGGATCGCCCCACTTACTGGGAGATGGTCCCGCAAATCGCAAACTCTCCCTATAGAATTTAAATGTTGCCCCCCAGCTGCTTGAGGCTCTCATTATCGCCCGACAGGGCATCAGAAACATCCCAACCATTGCAAGCAATGCCCCAAATCAGAGGTATTGCTTCTATCGAGCCATTTTATATGCGGAAGACTTTTTTTAAGCGCTGATATTAATACATTAAGACTCTAAAGAGTCGGGTCAGCTATAGGTTATTGCGCCCTGGGGGGAAGCATCTGCACTGCTGGATAAGATGACTCCTGAATATGTATGACTCTCTAAAACGATATGAAAACTCTCACAAATGCCTCTGAAGTCCTAATTCCCTGCAGAAATGGCGAGTTTGGAATATCAGATTCCTGACGGTTTCCATGAATTGGGCCAAAGCTGAGGAATAACCATTAGGATAGACGTGGTCGCAGTTTGTGGGGGTTGGTTAGGATCTGAGTCAGGCCTGCAGGATCTATTTCTGCAGAGCCGAGATAAAAGGTAGAGTGTGCTATTAACCCTTTCCTGACCAGAGGTTATTGATGCCTAGATGAACAGGCCAAAGATAGCAGCATACATGGAAAAAGGAACAAAGCATATACTTCTATAGTGTGTGCTTGCCTCAATCCAAAGCACCCAATGTCTCCTCTCTTATTCCTCTGCTATCTGCATGAGTCACTTCTGACAGTTTATGCCCACACCAAGCAATCCTGGGTTAGGTGCTTGATAGCCTCAGCCCAGGGAAAATGGTCCATTAGGGGTGCCGCCCCCTAGTTTGCATGTGAGATGCATGCGAGGCGCCTGACTCATAGGTTTCTATGAGTTTTTTTTCCCCCCAAGCACATGATTAGAGTCAGAGGCTGTAATTGGCTTAAAAAAGGTTGGCCTTGAGGCGCAGAGCACTGCACCCCAAACCCACCCACTTGTGACAATAGGGAATCAATATTCGCTATTGTCTTCTGGCTTCTCCTCCCAGCCAATCAGGACAGGAGGTGGATCGGGTTGGCCGGGAGGTGAAGCCGAGGAAGCCGCGGAGGGACTGTGTCATGAAGCGGTGAGTGCAGGGACCGTGGAGCGGTGAGTGCGGGGACCGTGGAGCGGTGAGTGCAGGGACCGTGGAGCGGTGAGTGCAGGGACCGTGGAGAGGTGAGTGCGGGGACCGTGGAGTGGTGAGTGCGGGGACCATGGAGTGGTGAGTGCGGGGACCATGGAGTGGTAAGTGCGGGGACCATGGAGCGGTGAGTGCGGGGACCGTGGAGCGGTGAGTGCAGGGACCGTGGAGCGGTGAGTGCGGGGACCGTGGAGCGGGGAATGCGGGACCGTGGAGCGGTGAATGTGGGGTCCCTGGAGCGGTGAGTTGCGGGACCGTGGAGCGGTGAGTGTGGGGTCCATGGAGCGGTGAGTGCCGGGATCGTGGAGCGGTGAGTGCCGGGACCTTGGATTGGTGAGTGCCAGGACCGTGGATCGGTGAGTGCAGGGTCCATGGAGTGGTGAGTGCGGGGACCGTGGAGCGGTGAGTGTGGCGCCCATGGAGCGGTGAGTGCCAGGACCGTGGAGCGGTGAGTGTGGGGTCCATGGAGCGGTGAGTGCCAGGACCGTGGATCGGTGAGTGCCGGGACCATGGATCGGTGAGTGCAGGGTCCATGGAGTGGTGAGTGCGGGGACCGTGGAGCGGTGAGTGCGGGGACCATGGAGTGGTGAGTGCGGGGACCGTGGAGCGGTGAGTGCGGGGACCGTGGAGTGGTGAGTGCGGGGATCGTGGAGCGGTGAGTGCCAGGACCGTGGATCGGTGAGTGCCAGGACCGTGGATCGGTGAGTGCCAGGACCGTGGATCGGTGAGTGCGGGGTCCATGAAGCAGTGAGTGTGGGGACCGTGGAGCGGGGCCAAGGAGCGGTGAGTGCGGGGTCCATGGAGCGGTGAGTGCGGGGACCATGGAGCGGTGAGTGTGGGGACCGTGGAGTGGTGAGTGCGGGGATCGTGGAGCGGTGAGTGCCGGGACCGTGGATCGGTGAGTGCCAGGACCGTGGATCGGTGAGTGCCAGGACCGTGGATCGGTGAGTGCGGGGTCCATGAAGCAGTGAGTGTGGGGACCGTGGAGCGGGGCCAAGGAGCGGTGAGTGCGGGGTCCATGGAGCGGTGAGTGCGGACCTGGGGGGGGGGGTTTGTTTAGCACCAGCTGCTACTACTGTACATGCCAGGACTACAGCATGGATGGCGGGCTCTCCTCCTCTCTACGACTTTCAATTCACCTGGATGGACGGAGAGTGGGGGAAGCAGATCTGTTCTTTGGTGAGCACGGAGGGGCGTGCTGGGCATCCACCGATTGGTGATCTACCGACACCCCCTCTCCCCTCCCCTGGGGCATGGAACACAGAGCAACCCTCTGATTACAAGGATTGCGGGCATTATGTCATCCTCTCATCCACCGACTACCAGGAGGACAGCGTGGCAGAGTATGCTATCACAGCCAGCTGGAGGGCTCCGCTATAAGTTGAGTGCGGACCTGGAGGGAAAACCACCCCACACCATAATTCCCCCCCCCCCCCACCAAATGATTTGGACCAGTGCACAAAGCAAGGTCCATAAAGACATGGATGAGCGAGTTTGGGGTGGAGGAACTTGACTGTCCTGACCTCAACCCAAAAAAACCTTTGGAATGAGTTAGAGCGGAGACTGGGAGCCAGGCCTTCTCGTCCAACATCAGTGCCTGACCTCACAGATGCACTTCTGGAAGAACGGTCAAACATTCCCATAGACACACTCCTAAACCTTGTGGACGGCCTTCCCAGAAGAGTTGAAGCTGGTATAGCTGCAAAGGGTGGGCCAACTCAATACTGAACCCTACGGACTAAGACTGGGAGGCCATTGCTCTAAACTGAGACACTGCAGACGATTCTCCAAACCAGGGAGTGAATTTTGTCTCATTGTAACAATAATCCGTATACTGACAGACTAAGTGAAAACATGCTACTTTATCTACTCAGGGTCTTGCTACATGTTGAAGTGTTTTTATTAGGTGACAGATCCCATTTCAGCATCTTGTACATGAAAATGGAAGCTTGGAATGGAAGCAGTTTAAACCCCAAAAGAAACATGTATTATATTGCAGTTTACCAGTTTGTAGATGTAGAGGCTGCATTCGTTTTATTTATTTGTTTTCATTTTTTCCCCCTTTACTTTCATCTGTGATCTAGCCAGTAAGTCTGTTATTTTACAGCTTCCTTTACCAAGCCAAGCCGTCCAGCAAAAGTGGCAGTTAGATGGTTGAGACAAACCATTTACCACTGACAGGGGTGCTTACAATGATCAGCTTTTATTTATTTATGTAAAACCTTTATTTCAAAAGGGAAAAATAAAATAAAAAATGGTGCTGTAACTGCCTAAAAAGTGTCACTGAAGTGTGGCTCAGTTGCTCCTCCATCCGGAGTTGAAATCAAGGAAAAATAAAGAAAAAAAGCCCCCCCCCCCCCCAAAAAAAAGAAAAAGAAAACGAATGCAGCCAGCACATCTAATGACCACACATCTTTACATCCCCCCAGCTAAAATCCTCTCTCCCCATACAGTATGCTGCAGCAAAACCCCCCCCCCCCAAATAAATGTCCCCCTCTTAGCACAAACCCCTCAAATGTCCTCTCTGAGCACAATTCCTCTCCCCCAACTCCAAATCCCTGCAGAAGAAATTCCCCTCCCCACCTTCCCCATCCCAGTACAAATCCCTCCCCCGCCGCCCCCAAAGTTCCCCTCCTAGCACACATCCCCTCTCAAAAAAAATCCCCTCCTAGAACAAATTCCTTCCCCTCTCTACCATATCATCTTTTCTAGCACAAACCCTGCAAATCCCCCCCCCCCAGCACAAATCCCCCCCAGCACAAATTCACCCCCCCCCAAAATAAATGTCCCCCTCTTAGCCCAAACTCCTCAAATGTCCTCTCTGAGCACAATTCCTCTCCCCCAACTCCAAATCCCTGCAGCACAAATTCCCCTCCCCACATTCCCCATCCCAGTACAAATCCCTCCCCTCCCCCCAAAGTTCCCCTCCTAGCACACACACCCCCCTCTCACATCCCCCCCCCTCTCAAAAAAATCCCCTCCAATAACAAATCCCTCCCTCTACCATATCATCTTTTCTAGCACAAACCCTGAAAATCCCCCCCCCCCCTAGCACAAATTCACCCCCTCCCAAATAAAATTTAAAGTACTAACAATAATTTACAAAGCCACCCACAACTCTGCCCCCAGCTACATCACTAACCTAGTCCCAAAATACCAACCAAACCGCTCTCTTCGGTCCTCCCAAGACCTCCTGCTCTCTAGCTCTCTTGTCACCTCCTCCCATGCTCGCCTCCAGGATTTCTCAAGAGCTTCTACCATCCTTTGGAACTCCCTTCCCCTATATGTCCGACTGTCCCCTAATCTATCCATATTTAGACGATCTCTGAAAACCCTTCTCTTTAACCACTTCAACCCCCGGGCTTTTTTTACCACCTCAATACCGAGCCTCTTCTGGCACTTCTCTCCTACATGTACAAATCATCATTCTTTTGCTAGAAAATTACTCAGAACCCCCAAACATTATAAATGTTTTTTTAGCAGACACCCTAGGGAATAAAATGACGGTCATTGCAACTTTTTATCTTGCACGGTATTTGCGCAATAATTTTTCAAACGCCTTTTTTTTGGCAAAAAAATGGTTTCATGAATTAAAAAAATAACAAAACAGTAAAGTTAGCCCAATTTTTTTGTAAAATATGAAAGATGTTGTTACGCCAAGTAAATAGATACCTAACATGTCACGCTTTAAAATTGCGCACACTCATGGAATGGTGCCAAACTTCGGTACTTAAAAATCTCCATAGGCGACGCTTTGAAATTTTTTACAGGTTACCAGGTTAGAGTTACAGTCTAGTGCTAGAATTGTTGCACGCGCTCGAATGCACGCAGCGATACCTCACATATGTGGTTTGAACGGCGTTTACATATGTGGGCGGGACTTACGTGTGCGTTCGCTTCTGATCGCGAGCTACCGGGGACAGGGGCGTTTTAATTTAATTTATTTTTTACTTAATTTTTTTTATTTTTACACTTTTTTTACATTTTTTTTTTGATCACTTTTATTCCTATTACAAGGAATGTAAACATCCCTTATAATAGGAATGGTGTGTGACAGGTCCTCTTTATGGAGAGATGTGGGGTCAATAAGACCCCACATCTCTCCTCCAGGCTGGAAAGCATGAGATCGGGAAAAAAAAATTCACCGATCTCATGCTTACTAGCCGCAATGGCGGCTTTGTTTACTTCTGAGGACCCGGGCGTGACGTCATCACATCGCACCCGGGCCTTTGACGGTCATAGAGATGACTGGTGACCATCTGTGTCTGCCGGCGGAGGGCATAAAAGGGGTAGACGCCCTCGCCACAAGGTCTTCTTCTGCTTTGCTGCTATCCCGCACCCAGGCACCTTTGGCGTGGGTGCTGGCGGTCCGGAGTGTTTTATTGGGTCTCAACCAGTCGGCTGGAAAAGGACTGTTTATTGGAGTGTGTTAATAAACAAGTGTTGGACCTTTATCGGTGTGTGGTACTCTGGTTAATGGGAGCAAAGGGAGGTGTCAGCACAACAGACTCGGCTCTTAAAGAAGCACACCGGCCCGAGGAAAACAACAGGTACTGGCCTTCACCTCACCCGCATCAATGGGGAGGACATGGGCCGTAGTGCATCTCACTCTCACATGCAAGATACCCTTAGACCAGAGCTATCGGATAACCGATACACGAGAGAAAGGAGTGAGGCTGCTACACTTACCTGAGCCTGATCTCGATCCAGTGATGTGCGCAAGAGCCGAGGCTCTCTCCCCCCTCATTGGTTTAGAATCAGCAATGGGAACCATTGGCTCCTGCTGCTTTCAATCACAGCCAGTGAGGAGGGAGCGGGGTGGGGCCGAACAGTGCCCTGTGTGTCTTATGGACACATGGGTGGCTCGGGAGCGAGCACACACAAGATGTCCACATAGCAAGGGGCTTGCTACGGGGCAATCAGCAGGGGGGGGGAGGAGGCAGGTGTTCCAGAAAGGGATTGGGGCTGCTCTGTGCAAAACCATTACACAGAGCAGGTAAGTATAACATGTTTGTTATTTTTTTTGTAAAAAAAATGCTTACAATCACTTTAATTAAAGGTGAACTGACCCTTTAAATAGAATGTGAGCCGAAATGTGAGCCGAGGCACAGTACACACTGCACATGTTAGACACTAATACTATTACAATGTCACAGGAGACACATTAACCTTACATCTTCATCTGCTCTTCTTAGTTAGCGAGGTGTAGCGGCTTATTTAATAACAGTACAAATTACCGTTTATTAGAATAACCCATATCCACCAATCAGGAGTCCGAGTGTAGCTCCATAGGGTGGACTGACCCCTTAATGAGAGCAAACAGTTCCACGTGAAAGTTATATAAAGTCATATTAATTGTGTGCAGGTGTGTTCTACAGATCTATTTGTGGAAAACATTCAAAGCTCCTTATTACTGAATCATTTTTAGTTTTTTTATTGGTCCTTTAAAGCCGAACTCAAATTATTGCCACTCTGTAATCATTATTACATCATTAAAGTGGTTGTAAAGGCAGAAGGTTTTTTTTTATCTTAAAGGGGTTGTAAAGGTAAAAGTTTTTTCACCTTAATGCATTCTATGCACTAAGGTGAAAAAACATCTGACAATACCGGCCCCCCCTGGCCCCCCAGGCCCTCGTTTAGCTTACCTGACCCCTCGAAAGTCCCGCGCTCGCCCCCGACATCCTTTCGCCGCTTAGCCTGGCCATTGATTGGTTACAGTGGATGCATTGAAAGCAGCACAGCCATTGGCTCGCGCTGCTGTCAATCAAATCCAATGACGCGGGGGGGGCCGAGTGATACAGTGAGCGGCAATAGCCGCTGGCTGTATCACTGGAGCGCGCCCGCAATCACTCACCACCATGCGAGCTTGCATATAGGTGGTGAGTTATTGCGGGGAGGAGCCAAGACAGCCGCCGAGGGACCCCAGAAAACGTGGATCGGGGCCACTTTGTGCAAAACGAGCTGCACAGAGGAGGTAAGTATAACATGTTTGTTATTTTTTCTTTTTTTTTCTTTAGTGATCCTTTAATGCATTCTATGCATTAAGATAAAAAACCTTCAGTGTGCAGCCCCCCTCATACTTACCTAAGCCCCATCTCGATCCAGTGATGTTGCACGAGAGTCTTGGCTGTCTGGGACTCTTCCCCCTGATTGGCTGAGACACAGCAGCGGGAGCCATTGGCTGTCAATTAAAGTCAGTGAGCCATTGAGGAGAGAGAGGGGGGCTCTGTATCTGGAGGGAGGGGCCAGAAGCGCTGGCGAGGGACCTGAGAAGAGGAGGATTGAAGCTGCTCTGTGCAAAACAACTGCACAGAGCAGGTAAGTACAGTAATACCTTGGATTACAAGCATAATCCGTTCCAGAAGAATTCTTGTAATCCAAAGCACTCATATATCAAAGCGAGTTTCCCCATAGGAATCAATGGAAACTCAGATAATCTGCTGCTGTAGGCAGTACCGCATGTGGCCAGAGGTGCGGGGGCGCCAGAGACACTCGGAGACGCTCAGAGACACTCGGAAAACAGACTGTCTCCGAGTGTCTCTGAGCGCTTTCGGGTGTCTCCGAGCGTCACCGGCGCCCTTGCACCTCTGGCCAAATGTGGTACTGCACACCCTAGCGGCTTGAATCCTGCTTGTCTTGCGAGACAACGCTCGCAAACCGAGTCAGGATTAAAAAAAAAAAAAAAAGCTTGTAAATCGCGTTACTTGCAATCCGAGGTTTCACTGTATAACATGTTTGTTATTTTTAAACAAAAAAACCCAGAGACTTTAATATCACTTTTAATGTATTTTCTACAGTAAATGTAGTGGGTAAAATGTTGTATTTAGACATCTACAGCGTATAGTTTTGTACACATCTAAATGCAGCACTATAGGAATCAATGGGGCCATAACCACAGCTGTGTCTACAGATAAAAATGCGTGCTGAGTTTGACAGCGGATGAAAAAAGTAGGACACGGCTGTTTATGGGGGTCGTACAAATCTATTGATTTTATACATGATAACACATATACGTGTAAAGTTATTAGAAGGCTTGTATGTGTCTAAATGCTTCTAAGGCTTTGGTCACACTGAATCCAAATTTGAAATTGTGCGACCTCACTTAAAGTCACACGATTTTAAAGTCCTAGGCACGACAGTGCGACTTCAGGTGCGAGTTGGAAGGCATCTGTGTGACTATATGCAAATTGCACCTGATCTTGCAAAAAGTAGTGCAGGAACTACTTTCAAAATCGGTGCGACTCCAATGGAGTCCATTGCGGACAATAGGGTGAGACTTGTCATGCGATTTGAAACTATCAAGTCGCATGACAAGTCGCACTGAGACTAAATGAAAGTTCTTTAACTACCTCAAGCCCGGACACTTTCACCCTTTTCCTGCCAAGGCCAATTTCCAGCTTTCAGCACTGTCACATTTTGAATGACAATTACTCAGTGAGGCAACACTGTACCCCAGGGGTGCCCAACCTTTTGAAGCGCGAGGACCACTTCAGCGACTTGGAAACTGGTCGCGGGCCACAATCAGCGGAGCGGGCGGATGGCAGGTCTATGTCCGCTCTGCACAGCCGGATTGGATTGGAGGTAGGACACAAGTCGGTTTACATCTGCCACTCCTTAGAGGTGAATAGAGGGTTCAATTGGTTTGGACTAACCGTGTGAAAGGGGCCCATGTGGCTGCTTTCACACTGATGCGCTGTGGTTTACCCGCACCACAGGTACACCGCAGTGTACCTTTGGCTTTTCTGCACTTTGCAATAGACTTCTAATATATTCTGCAGATTTGGTGCACTTTCAGAAATCTCACCAAACTTGCAGGTAATAATAGAAGTCTATGGCTCAGAGCAGGTAACCCGCAGGTAAACTGCTCTGCATCTGCGGATTAGTTTGAAAGCAGCCCAGTAACCACTGCAGAACAGATATGCCCATACATATACTGTGATTTTAGTAATAAACTGACCTTTAATAACAGGATTCTATCCCATCCCAGGGTCGCGGGCCACATCAGAGGGCTCCGCCGGCCACATGTGGCCTCCGGGCCACTGGTTGGGCACCCCTGCTGTACCCGTATGAAATTATTATATTTTTTTGAGACAGACAGAGCTTTCTTTTGGTGGTATTTAATCACCACTGGGTTCTTTATTTTTTGCTAAATAAACAAAAGACCAAAAAAAAATGCAAAAAAAAAGTCTCTAATGCCGCATACACACGATCGTATTTCACAACGTTAAAAATTCCATTTTTTAAATTGGGCATTAAAAACGATCGTGTGTAGGCTCCAGAGCATTTTTAACGACGTGAAAAATGACCTAAAAAAAATGAGAACCTGCTCCATTTTTTCACCTCGTTTTTTTTAACGACGTGAAAAACAGTAGTGTGTATGCTTTTACAAGGGGAAAAAAAACATGCATGCTCAGAATCAATATGAGACGGGAGCGCTCGTTCTGGTAAAACTAGCGTTCGTAATGGAGATAGCACATTCGTCACGCTGTAACGGACAGAAAAGCACGAGGCTGAAAAGCACGAGGCTGAAAAGCGCGAATCGTTACTCAACAAACTTTACTAACATGAACGGTGGCACCATTCGAACGGAACTTCCCCTTTATAGTGCCGTTGTACGGGTTGTACATCACTGCGCTTTTCTGGAGCGTTTTTTTTTAATGAACGTGTGTATGCAAGACAGGCTTGAGAGGAAACAAGAAAAATCACGTCGAGAAAAACTTTGTTTTTGAAAATGACATTAAAAACGATCGTGTGTACGCGGCATTAGTTTCTGGTATAAATTTTTGCAAATACTGTAAATAATCTTTCTTCATAAATTTTGGCCAAAATGTATTCTGCTCCATTTCCTTGGTGAAAATAACCCAAATCAGTGAATATTATTTCGTCTGTAGGAAAGTTATAGAGTCCATAAACTATGGTATACCGTATATAGTCGAGTATAAGCTGAGTTTTTCAGCACATTTTTTTGTGCTGAAAATGCCCCCCTCGGCTTATACTCGAGTCACTTTTTTACGCCTGATCTCCCAGACTTTGGGGACCCAGTACCAAACTTGGCACACATGTAGCCTTCCGCTACAAGTGTGCAAAGTTTGTTGTACGGGGGACCTACGGCCGGCGAGCACCAATTTTTCAAATCCGGGCACCCCTTCCATAGACTCCCATGTTAAATGGCAATTTCTCCGGTGAATTCGGGGACCCGGTACTGGCCGGTCGTAGGTCCCCTGGACCCGAAACTTGGCACACATGTAGCCCCATTTCTCCTCTATAAGTGTGCAAAGTTTTTTGTCTGGGGGACCTACAGCTGGGGAGCACTGATTTTTCAAACCTGGGCACCCCTTCCATAGACTCCCATGTTAAACGTCAGTCTAGTCATGGACACAGTGAGGCATGGGCACAGTGAGGCATGGGCACAGTGAGGCATGGACACAGTGAGGCATGGACACAGTGAGGCATGGGAACAGTGACAGTGAGACATGGACACAGTGAGGCATGGGCACAGTGAGGCATGGACACAGTGAGGCATGGGCACAGTGAGGCATGGGCACAGTGAGGCATGGACACAGTGAGGCATGGACACAGTGAGGCATGGGAACAGTGACAGTGAGGCATGGACACAGTGAGGCAAAGTGCGGCACAGTGAGGCATGCAGATGGACACCCTAGGCTTATACTCGAGTCAATATGTTTTCCCAGTTTTTTGTGGTAAAATTAGGTGCCTCCGCTTATATTCGGGTCGGCTTATACTCGTGTATATACGGTATATCTAAATAATAGATCAATCCTGATATACTGACGGCCGATCTAATTTCTTGAGGCCCGAAAACGCCAGGTCAGTACAAATACGCCCCAAATTACCCCTTTTGGAAAGTAGACAGTCTTTAGTAAGAGGCATGGCAGGTTTTTTTAAAGTTGTAATTTTTGTCACAATCTTTTGAAAATTAAGAAATGTAATAATTTTTTTTTTTTTTTACAATGTTGCTATTTTAAGTTATTTCTCAAACACAGCATAGGCATACTAATGCCGCGTACACATGTCTGGAATTTCCGACAACAAATGTTCGATGTGAGCTTGTTGTCGGAAAATCAGACCGTGTGTAGGCTCCATCGGACATTTGCTGTTGAAATTTCCGGCATGTTTGAGAGCTGGTTCTCAATTTTTCAGACAACAAAAGTTTTACTCAGAAATTCTGATCGTGTGTAGCCAATTCCAACGCACAAAAATCCTACGCATGCTCGGAATTAATTTGACGCATGCTCGGAATCATTGAACTTCATATTTCTCGGCTCGTTGTAGTGTTGTACGTCTCCGCGTTCTTGGCGATCGGAATTTCAGACAACATTTGTGTGACCGTGTGTATGCAAGACAAGTTTGAGCGAACATCCATCGGAAAAAAAAAACGCGGTTTTGTTTTCGGAAATTCCGATCGTGTGTACGCGGCATTAGAATTTCACCCCAAAACACATTTTGCTATGTCTCCTATGTATGGGGATACCGCATGTGTGAGACTTTTTCACTGCCTAGACATATAGAGAGAGGCCCAAACTCCAAAGAGCAACTTTGGGCTTTCAAGGAGCATATATTACGTATCTAATTTTCTGGCTACCTATCACATTTGTGGAGGCCTTGGAGGACCAGGACAGAAGAAATTCCCACAAAATCAACACAGTCCCTGGCAGAGTGATCTTCCTCCGCTCCCCACCCAGTAGTAGCCGGGGACCCGGAGAGTACCTTGACAGGCTGTGAGGCGGTCGGCGGCGGCGACGGGCAGAGAGTCGCTGATTGCCACCATTACGGCCTCATGCCCACTGGCGTTTTTACAGCTGCGTTTTTTGCAGCTTAAAAACGCCTGTCCATGTTATTGTAAATATTTTTTTTTATTTATTTATTTTTTTTGAAGAAAAAAAAAAAAAAACGTCGGAGCTAAAAACGCGACCGCGCGTTAGTGCGCGTTTTTGCGCGTTTTTTGACGCTCGCGTTTTTTCCTGCCTAATTCTGACGCTGAGGAACGCACTGGTCCTGGGTTTTTTTTACAGCTTACAAACGCCTATGCTCTTTACAGCTCAAAAACGCCTAGGTGGGCATGAAGCTATAGACTAACATGGACAGGCGTTTTTAAGCTGTAAAAAACGCTCAAAAACGCGGCTGAAAAAACGCCCGTGGGCATGAGGCCTACTAGTGAAAAAATAGAATATGTCCCCGGATTTAATTTTAGAAATCTGGTCACCTTACCCTAAAAGCCTGAAGGACAGTAAACCGGCCCTTTGTTTAGAAAGTTTGGAGACTCCTAGTTTAGATGAATTGGGTTGAAGGATGCTGGCCATCAGACTGAGGACATCTAGAGGCAGAAAAAAGTACTGCAGGGGAGATCTCTGGACTGAAGGTGACTATTGCAGCAACAGCTAATTTTGTTATTTTATCTTGTAATGGGCTATTTAATGTATCCTTTTATTTAGGTTTATTTCTGCTTTAAGACACCTCCTATCTCTGTATAAGGCTCAGTATAACATAAGCAGCTTATATAAAAGTAGTTAATGTCATTACAATTTTACAGCAAAGGAAAAGAAGTCTGGATAACGGATGACTATTCCCCATATACTGGGAGCACGTTGGGGGTATATTTTGTTCTTCAGTTTTATAGCTGGGGCAGACATCATTGTAAATGTGATTTAGGACAGTCTCTACTACTGTCTGATCTTATCATCACCGGCTGGAGTTGGAATTTGTCTGAACATACCCAGCGCACAGGAGCAGACTGAAACTGGGGAGTGGGACTGAATACTTAACAAACTCCCCTGGAAACTGGAGATAGACATGTGTTTGGGGACATACAGAACGCTGCATGGTAATTCAACCGCAGGGCAATAAATCTCGGTATACACTAGTAGAATTTGAACGAAAACTCATACAAAAATTCTCTGAACATTTCAATGTTGTTTGAAAGTAGTTCAAGATTTCGATCTTGACAAACATTTGATTTTGGAATGAATGGACTTTACTGAACGAAAACCGCATTTACTGTTAGGCCTCATGCAGGCCGGACATTTTCTCTGCTGCTCTTAGGCTGCTTTCACACTGGGGCGGTGGGTTCCGTTAGCAGTAAAGCACCACTAGTTTTAGCGGCGCTTTACCGCCACTTTAGCAGCGCTTTTCGTCTGCTAGCGGGGGGGCTTTTAACCCCCGCTAGCGGCCGAAGAAAGGGTTAAAAGGGTCCGTGTCGCTTTTCAGGCGCTTCATTTCAATGGGCAGGGGCAGTGTTGGAGTGCTGTATACACCGCTCCTTCACCGCCCCAAAGATGCTGCTTGCAGGACTTTTTTTCCCGTCCCGCAAGCGCACCGCCCCAGTGTGAAAGCACTCAGCCTTTCACACTGGGGAGGCATGAGAGGCGCTATTTTTAGCGCTAAAACACCTGAATGGCGCCTCAGTGTGAAAGGGGTCTTAGGGGAATTTTTATTTTCTGTTTCTAAACACCCCTGCATGTTAGACTATGTGTCCATGTACACATAGGCATTTAGAAGAGTTTAGAGGCAGGAAAAAACTACAAAGCCAGTGCATCCAGGAGCAGCAGCGGTTTTGGCAAAAAAATCTTTGACACAGAAGAACTAATTAAAATAGTCAAGGACTGGTCTGAAGCCAGCAGCGGCGGCTGGTGTTTTTTTTGGGGGGGGGGGGCGGCAAACAAACACACCCCCCCCGAGCGGCACCCACCCCCCCGGTCAGTCCGGCACTTACCCCATTGGCGGCGGTGGGTGGCAGGCAGCAGGCAGCGTCTCCATCTTCCTCTCCTCTATGGCGTCCAATAGGATTGCCTTTCCTTTCAGCCAATCGGGTGACCGGTGTCAAAACCGGCTTCCTGATTGGCCAGGAGGAGGATCAGTGTTACCACAGCGAATGTTCATTTGCTGTTTAAACACACCTGAGTGGGATCGGAGTGCACTCTCTGCAACCCAAGCCCACCCTATATTGAAGCCTATTAGAGCCTCTGGCTCCAATCTGTGCTTCAAAAAAACAGCCCCCTGGGCTGTTGGACAGGGGGTGTGATGCCTGTGCGCCCTTAACCTCCCTGGCGGTATGATTCTGTCAGATTTTAGGTGCTGAAAGCGGTGCCATTATTCTGCATGGAAATTTGGCATTTTATATTGCAGGCCTGTAATTCTTAGGAATAACTCACTTAAATCTATCCAAACCAGAGTCTAGTAGACATCCCGGGTATGATAAAGTTCAAAAAACAAAATTATACATTATAATAAAATAAATAACTATAAAATAATTATAACAAATAATAATATAATAATAATAAAAGTGTTTTTCAGTGTTTGATGACGAATTTCCCCACAAATCACTATCGCTTAATTCTGCGAGTGATTCTAATTTATTATCGCTGTTTTTTAGCTGGTCTAAAACCACTTTTGACATAAAGGGACACTTTTTGGTTGCTATGGACAATCTCCAGTTTCCAGGCAGAAAAAAAAAGTTTTTATTATATAAAAGTGCATGCAGGACACTGGGCAGACCACTAGGGACAATGGGGGTAATTATTACATACAGTACTGTAATCTGTAAGATTACAGTATACTGTATGTGTACTGTGTTTTAACTTTTTTTAATTTGGCGCCGAACTCCGTCCCCGTGCGTCGTAACGTCGCAGGGAACGGAGCTCGGCGGCACTCGGAAGTGTGTGAATCGAGCGAGGAGACAGCTCGATCACACAGCGGAGAGGCATCGCAGGATCCAGGGGACAAGGTAAGTAACTCTGCCTGGATCACTGCAACGCAGCCCGAGTCTGGCTCGGGGTTACCGCTTTTGGTGCTGAAATTTAACCCCGAGCCAGACTCGGGAATACCGCCAGGGAGGTTAATGGACGGGCCGCACCTGGAAGCCAGTAACTGTTGAGACAATGAACACTTTGGTGAGAAGTATGTAACGTACAATATAGTGTACCCCCCACCTTACACTTTCATAAAAAAAAATTCACTCCAAATCCCCCCTTGCACAAATCCTCCTTCCCATAGTCCCTCCTCCCAGCACAAGTCCTCTCCACATTTCTAGCAAAGCTCCCCCCCCCAGCCATCTTGGATTTGGTGGGACCTTCCTGGAATTCAAACAAGATCCCACTCTCACGCAAATCTGGGCTGAGTCCCAGAGCCAGATGCCAGAACAAGTTGCGGCATCTATCTCCACTAACCTGCCTGTCTAGGCACCCAGGGCATGTGCCCAGCATCTCCTGTGGGGTGCCCAGAGTCTCAGATGGCAGTTGGCATCTTATTGGGGTATCGGAGGATATGTGCTGGGGGGCGCTTTGCGAGCGGAGAGGACTTGTGCTAGAAGAAGGGGGCGGGTTGGGGGAGGTCAGATCCCCTTTCTAGCAGGTCCTCTCTACTTGCAAAGAGCCCCTCCAGCACATCTCCTACCCTCAAATCACTCCACTAGTGAAACTTTGTGCAACCCACCCCTCTTTCCTGGCCACTGTCTTCTCCACTTCCGGATCACTGTTTTGTCCCCTTCCTATTCACTGACTTCTTCCCTTCTTGGTCACTGTTTTCTCCCCTCTTGTACAGACCTCAGATCAACTTGTTCCGGCACTGAGCTCCGGGATTTAGCCTGTACTCGCAAGACGCCGGGATTTAAATCAAATCCGGGACGGTTGGGAGGTATATTACTACAGCATACAGAAACATTTTAGACAATTGTGTGCTTCCAACTTTGTGATAACAGTTTAAGGAAGGCTCTTTAACCACTTTAGCCCCGGACCATTTGTCTGCCTAAGGACCAGAGGTCTTTTTACAATTTTGCACTGCGCTGCTTTAACTGGTAAGTGCGCGGTCATGCAAATGTTGTACCCAAAATAAATTTGCGTCCTTTTTTCCCCACAAATAGAGCTTTTTTTTGGTGGTATTTGATCACCTCTGCGGTTTTTATTTTTTGCGCTATAAACAAAAATAGAGCGACAATTTTGAAAAAAAAATTCAATATTTTTTACTTTTTGCTATAATAAATATCCCCAAAAAATATATAATTTTTTTTTCCACAGTTTAGGTCGATACGTATTCTTCTAAATATTTTTGGTAAAAAAAATTGCAATAAGCATATTGATTGGTTTGCGCAAAAGATATAGACTGTTTTATGGCATTTTTATTAATATTTTTTTTTACTAGTTATGGCGGCGATCAGCGATTTTTATCGTGACTGCGACATTATGGCGGACACATCGGACACTTTTGACACATTTTTGGGACCATTGTCATTTTTACAGCGATCAGTGCTATAAAAATGCACTGATGTGAAAATTACACTGGCAGTGAAGGGGTTAATCAGTAGGTGGCGCTGTAGGGGTTAAGTGTGCCCTGATGAGTGTTTCTTACTGTAGGGGGGGTGTGCTGTGTGTGACATGACACTGATCTCCGCTCCGACTACACGGAGCGGAGATCAGTGTCATTGTCACTAGGCAGAGCGGGGAGATGCTTGTTTACATAAGCATCTCCCCGCTGTATCTCTCTGTGAGACGATCGCGGGTGCCCCCGCGGCGATCAAGTCCGCGGGATCCACGGTCGGGCTCACGGAGAAGGCGGTAGGGTCGCGAGCGCACCAGCGGCGGCGTGTGCGCGACCACACGGCGGCATCTTAAAGGGGACGTACAGGTACGTGGTTATGCCTGTCCGTGCCGCTCTGCCGACCTATATGTACAGGCGGCGGTCCTTAAGCGGTTAAGCATGACTGTGCATACAAAAGCCAACTCCATAAAAACATGGCTTGATGAGTCTGGTGTATAGGAACTCTAGTGGCCCCCACAGAGTACTAATCTTAACCCAACTGGATGAATTGAAATGCAGATTATGAGCTACATCTTCTCATCCAACATCAGTGCCTGACCCCACAAATGCTTTTTTTGGCTAAATGGGCACAAATTCCCATAGACACACTTCAAAATCTCTCAGAAAGCCTTAGCTCTTGCTAATTGACCTCCCATATGATGGTGCCTGCATAGGTCCGAAGCCAACACCTCTTGGCAGAGCCAGCTGCAGGACACCAATGATATTTTTAGCTGTAACGGTGGCATTTAGATCAACACTGTAAGGGAGGTATTCTTCCCACTGGACACCAATGTAAAAGCATTTTCTCCCAATAATAACCATAACCATCAATGAGTTGATTTTTACAAGGGATTCCCTAAGACCTAAAATTATTTCAAGGGCGCCTCTGGGGTAAAAATGTTGAGAAGGACTGCAGTAGAGGCTGTTATAGCTGCAAAAAGGAAGTGGGGTGACTCTATATTAATGGTAATGGTTTTGGAATGGGAGATTCACCAAACCGATATAGGGGTGATGGTCAGGAGTCCACAAACCCATGTTCATATAACGCATAAAAATGTTTAACCACTTTCTGCCTATGCTATAGCCGAAAGACGGAAGGGTGTACATGGACGTTCTGATTATCAGTGCAGTCCCAACAATGTGCACCTGTGCTGACAATCAGCACCCACTAGTGCTGCCAACCAGTGCCCATTAGTGCTGCCAATCAGTGCCCATCAGTGCCTCCTCATCAGTGCACCCTATCTGTGCTGCCCACCAGTCCCACCTATCAGTGACCATCAGTTCCGCCTATCAGTGACCTACAGTGCCACCTATCAGTGCCCATCAGTGCCACCTATCAGTGCAGTCTCATCAGTGCCTCCTTATCAGTGCCAACAGTGCCCATCAGTGGCATCTATCAGTGCCGCCTCATCATTGCCCATGAGTTCAGCCCATCAGTGCAGCCTCATCAGCGCACATCAGTGAAGGAGAAAAATTACCTGTTTGCAAAGTGTCTCTCACTGCACATACTCTGGGGGACTTGGCGTGGTGACCCCGCACTCTCTCCTTCAGAGTACCCCTAGATGAGAACCAGAGAAAGAGGAGAGAGTGGAGGCCGCTACACAAGGCCGCTACACAAAATTTTATAACAAACTATGAACATTTATTTTTTTCAAGATTTTTGGTCTTTTTTTCATTTGTTTAGCAAAAAATAAAAAACCCAGTGGTGATTAAATACAAAAGAAAGCGCTATTTGTGTTAAAAAAATGATAAAAATTTCATATGGGTACAGTGTTGCATGACCGTGCAATTGTCATTCAAAGTGTGGAAGCGCTAAAAGCTGAAAGTTGGCCTGAGCAGAAAGGGGGTAAAAGTGCCCGGTAGGCAAGTGGTAATACATCCAAAAAAATCGATTAAAATGAAATTGTTTTAAAACACATTAACGTTTTCTTTAATAATTATGCCATCCAAGCTTGCCAGGTTGGGCAATTTTTATCTTTTTTTGTGTATGTCTGACCTAACAGTCTCCTTGACAGGAGCTTAGAGAAAAAAAGTTAAGGGCATTTGCAGCCTCGGATAAATTAACAGCAGGCCCATTTTTCTTGTGAATGGATTTATTGACTGTATGGGACTCTGTGTGAATCCAGTTAGCATGAGTTGAAATAAGAGCTCCCTCTGCTCTCTCCGCATATTAACTCTTCCCCGCATGGGCTCAGCCCCTGTCTTTCCATTACGCTCATATCCAGGCATTTTTCATGGCGCTCAGGGGGTTACACCGATCACTGTCTTGGCAAGAAGTAATCGTTCTATCTGGCTAGTAGTGGACACATAAAAAAGAGAATTATTCCATAAGTAAAAATCCTCTTCTAAGTCCCCCTGAACAGAGTCATTACATGAAAATCAGAGATTACATCGTTCTCCCAAAAAGGCCGTTTGTCTTTCTGCACAGCCCGTTACTCTGGCATGGCGACCATACTGATAAACTGCTGATTCCACGTGTTTTGTTTTTTTCTGACATCAGGAATTGATGTGTACAATGGGAAACAGCTCTTTGAGTCTGGAAGCTGGTCCCCTTCTACATGGGGGGCTCGAAAGCCATGAGAGCTTGGCAGCAGTTATGGAGCCACATTCTTCTTTGTTGGTAGAAAGGAAAAGAAAAGTTTGCATTATGTAGAAATAAGGATTGTCTTAAAGAGGAACGAAAGGCATAAAAAATTACCTCTGTTCCAACGAGGTCCCCTGCCGGTGCTGGCATCTTCTCCCAGGCTTCTTCAGGGTGGCAGTCTTCAGGCGTCTCGATTGGCCAGTGCAGGACGATTTCGCTCCCATGCATGCGCAGGACTAATCCGGGCACACAGACAGTAGACATGTGCACTGCTGAATTTTTTTTTCGTTTCATTTAGTTTAGATGCAACATTCGTTAATTCGAATAATTCGTAACTTTAAATTCTTATTAGTTATGTTCACTAACAGCCAAAATTGAAAGGAAATTCCAATACCTATAATTTAATAGTTAGTTATTATTAGTTAGTTATTATTTCAGATTTTCAAATTTTCAGGTTTTTGAATTTTCAGACTTTCGTTCTTATTTTCAGACATTCGTTCTTTGAATTTTCCTTCTTTTTTTCGGATTTTCAAATTTTGGGGTTTTCAAATTTTCGGAGTTTTGAACTTCCGAATTTTCGAATTTCCGGATTTTCGAATTTCTAATTTAGGAGTTTTTGAATTCACAGATTTTCTAATCTCGAATTTACGAATTTTAGACTTTCCGAGTTTTCAAATTTCCGGATTATCAAATTTAGAATTTTCAAATTTAGAATTTTCTAATATTCAAATTCATGAATATTCGCAAGAATTTGTTAAACGGTTTTTCGTTAATTCGGATATTTCCGAATTTGTCGAAATTCGTAAAAAAAAAGAATTTGGAACTAAACGAATTGCAAGGACAGACAGTGTGCCAGAATGTAAACTAAGCTGTGCATGTAATTGTAAGTGTATTTTTATTTTTTTGCAGAAGAGACCATTTTGATTTTAGATTTACAAAAATCAAATAGACTATGCACTTTTGAAAGTTCAGTTCCACTCTGCAATTGCAGTTTCTCCAGAGCTTAGTAAATGAGGTAAAGCTTCACTTTACAAAGAACACCCAATCATGTTCAAGGGAAAAAAAAAAATAATGCATTTTTGCTTGTACATGATTGGATGATGGAAGCCCTCACTTACTAAGCTCTGGAGCAACTGCACTTGCAGAGTGCAACTGCACTTTCAAAAGTGCACAGTAAATTTGACCTTAGTAGATTTACTAAAACTGGAGAGTGCAAAATCTGGTGCAGCTCTGCATAGAAACCAATCAGCTCCCAGGCTTTTTTTTGTCAAAGCCCTAACTGAACAAACTGTAGTTAGAAGCTGATTGGCTACCATGCAAAGTGCTCAAAGTGCACTCTCCACTTTTAGTAAATCAACTACAATACCTCTTCTACAATAAATAGCCTACCTGTTTGACAATTTTGGATGAATGTGCAGCCTGGCATTGCACATCAAGGTATATTCTAGAACAGGGGTCTCCAAACTTTCTAAACAAAGGGCCAGTATACTGTCCTTCAGACACTAGGGGGCTGGACTGTGGATATTGGGAGTAGAAAAGGTCCCGACATCAGTGGGAAAAAAATAATGCCCCATCATTTGTTTCAGTGGGAGTAATTGTGCCCCATCGTTGGTGTCATTGGGAAGAATTGTGCCCCATCGTTGGTGTCATTGGGAGGAATTGTGCCCCTATTGATGGTATCAGTTGATGAAATAGTGTCCCAAGGGCCAGAAAAAAGCAAGCAAGGGGCCGCATCTGGCCCCCGGGCTGCAATTTGGAGACCACATTTCTAGAAGTTTGTTGAAGTTGACAGTTCACAGGTGAAGCCAACGTGATTTGTGGGAAATGCCCCCCCCCCCTTCATCAGGGCTAGTATATAGGGAGCACCACTGTCAGAATACACTGATCAGTAGTGCAGCCAACTGGTCAAATAAAAAATTTCCAGCAGGTTCATTCAACAGAAGCCAATCTAATAATCCTACATTGGTAGCCAGTAGGAAGAATGAAACCTGTACACTGGTGGTCAGAATGCCCCCCATACAAACAGCTAAAAAAGTAATTGGTGTCTTGCTGCTGGCTCTGCCATGTGGTGTTTACCCTGTGCGAGCACCATCATAAGGCCACAGCTCAAACAACCCCAAGCAACCTCTGGAAGAACCCTGGTTGAGAATGACTGTTCTAGTGTAAGTTCCTAAGAGCTCGTTCCCACGTTCCCCTAACTGCCCACCTAGACACAGAAATGCAGCCGCTCAGGACTGTACCTATGCTGTGGATGTTATACTATATGCTTCATAACCACAGAAAAAATCCAAATTGAATGCCAAATTCAGCAGGCAATATGGTAGGTCAGCATTTTTAGGGTTAAAGCAGGCATTGAGGAGGAGTCATATCACTTTCTCACTGCCTGTCAAACGCTCTCTGAATAGCATGGAGCGCTTTTCAGAGGGGCAGCACGTATGTGTCTTAACCTCATCTCCTATATCAGTGGTCTGCAAACTCTGTCTCGGGGGGGCCAGATGCAGCCCTTTGCTTGATTATACCCGGCCCTTGGGGCACTATTTCATCCACTGATACCAACAATAGGGCATAACCCCCCCCCCCCGCACACTGACCCAATGAAGGGGCAAAATTCCTCCCAATGCCATCAATGATAGGGCACAATTCCTCCCGAAGTCACAAACGATGGGGCACAATTCCCCCAATGACACCAACAATAGGGCACAATTTCCCCCAATGACACTAACAAAGGGGCACAACTCCTCCCAATGACACCAACGACAGGGCACAGTTACTCCCAATAACACCAACAATCGGGCACAATTCCTCCCAATGACACCAACAACAGGGCACAATTCCTCCCAATGACACCAATGACAGGGCACAGTTACTCCCAATGACACCAACAATAGGGCACAATTCCCCCAATGACACCAACGACAGGTCACAGTTCCTTCCAATGAAACCAACAATAGGGAAAAATTCCCCCCAATGACACCAATGACAGGGCACAATTCCCCCCAATGGCACCAACAATCGGGCACAATTCCTCCCAATGACACCAATGACAGGTCACAGTTCCTTCCAATGAAACCAACAATAGGGAACAATTCCCCCCAATGACACCAATGACAGGGCAAAATTCCTTCCAATGAAACCAACGATAGGGCACAACTCCCCCCAATAACACCAACCACTGTGGACTGTGGACATCGGGACCTTTGCTTTATTCAATGGCCACAGTCCGGCCCCCCAAAAGTCTGAAGGAAAGTAAACTGGGCCTTTGTTTAGAAAGTTTAAAGACCCCTGTCCTATATAGTAGAGCTCATACTGGAAGAGAAAGGGGCAGCATTAGGTGTCATTCAGGAGTGCTGCGTGCATATGTCTTCACAAAGATCATGCTGACAGAAGTAGAGAGCAGAGAGATGACCTTATAAGTCTGCTGCTGCTCCTTCGTTGCCCATTCCGAGGCTGGGGGCAGGAATGTCACCTAGCTCTCTTGCTTATGTATAGCAGAGAGAGGTCTGATTGCCAACCTGGCTCAGCCAATTGGTTGCCTACCTGGCTCAGCCAATTGGCATAGATATGTGATTCTCAGGACTGGATTACAAATCCTTTGACAGGTAATACGGCTCCAATAAATGTATTTCAGCTGTGTATTTGGCTATTTGCCTGGAGTTGGTTAAAAATAAAGTTAAAATAAAGGTAAGTGGCCGTGTTTTTTGTACCGTGGTGCTGTGGGCTCACTTGATGCAGCAAAAGCAAGGTTAAAATCGGGAATGCTGAACACACTCTTCCATCTCACGTGTATGCATTGTTCTATACGGCTTCATTCCAAGAACACATTTTTTCATGCAGGGATCTTTCTACAATGCAAATCAACTTCTTTGAAAATATGTTTAACATTTTCCCCCTTATGCCCATAATCTAACTTAATTAAAAACTTTTTCTGTTTTAACGAAAAAGCGCACATTCAGCTAAAAAGCTGCTAACATGATAAAACTGAAAGCCCTATTGTTTTGGCAGACAAAAGGCATCCTATCGCATTTCATAACTCCTCGTTCCCGAGACAAAAGTTCTACTCTGAAGCCGACTGTTCCTTTGAACTTTTACATACCATAATTTTTTGGTGAAAGAGAGAAATATGGTCATAAGTCCATCTGATAAATACAGAACTGAAATATAATTGTGCTGAGACATTTCGGCTATTTAATTATTGCATTGGGAAAGAAAAATGTCACATGACCTCTGCGAGACGGGGTTAGACTGTGCGCTACTATTGTGTTACAAGTCAAATTCCATTAAAATCTGTAGGGTTTCAGGCTTGAGTAAACTCTGGTAGTATCAGGATTTTGTATCAGGAGCCGAGGAACATTAAATCGGTCACCAAAAACTGGTATTTTAGGGCTCGTTTACGCATGTGGTTGGTGGAAGTGGTAAAAATACATGGTGCCCCCTGTGCACCTTCATCCAGAGTGGAGGCACTCTAATACAGGAGTTATGTTACTGGCCAGATCACCAGGTGAAAACAGAAAAAAAAGCTTAAAAAAAGAAAACGAATGCAGCCAGAATATCTGATTGGTAAGCTGCAATATACTACATTTTTAATTTGGGGTTTAATACAGCTTTAAAGGTTTGCCTGGAGTTTTTCTATAGATATCAGTTTTTGGTGGATTAATTAATTCTGTCTGTTTTGCTTATGCCTTTTTTATCCACTTATCCCCCCCCCCCCCCCCCCCCCCCCCACCTGTGGTCAATGTAGGCAAAGCGACGTACCCATACACATTGTTGCCTACTTCCGGGTTTAGGGTGTGCGCAACTGCGCATGAATAGTTGAAGAAAATGGAAAGATAGCACTGGACAAGGCAAGCAAAGGGCCACAGTTTGGAGACCACTGCTTTAGAAGTATCATTTCTGTAGAAAGGAAAGGATTTAGGGCTCATTTACACTTCCGCATTGAGCTAGTACGTCGAGGAAAGTGGAAAGATAGCACTGGACTCGTAGGGTTATCTTAACGGTATTGTTATCTTAGGATATTGATGTTGGTGTAAATGATCTGGTTGCTGAGCAGGCGGCTTCTACACCCCAGAGGATCTCCACAGTCCCCTTGGCTTGTAGTGTAATGTAATGGGAATTGAAATTGAAGTGCCACACCACTGTGTGTAGGTCCAGTTCACTTCTGGTTCGTTAACATTGTTGGCAGTCAAGCCCTGATGAAGGGGGGCACTTGGACCCCTAAAACGCACTGGCTGCTTTCTTGGATTGTACCCCTGCCTTTTAGTGGAATAAAGTTGTATCTGGACCTCTTAGCGGTGCTGTGGCGCTTCAATTTCTTTACATCACACTACAAGCCAAGCAGGCTGTGGAGATCCTCTGGGGTGCAGAAGCTGCCTGCCCAGAAACCAGATCATTTACACCAACATCAATATCCTAAGATAACAATACCGTTAAGATAACCCTACGAGTCCAGTGCTATCTTTCCACTTTCCTCGACGTACTAGCTCAATGCGGAAGTGTAAATGAGCCCTAAATCCTTTCCTTTCTACAGAAATTATACTTCTAGAGCAGTGGTCTCCAAACTGTGGCCCTTTGCTTGCCTTTACCTGGCCCTTGGGGCAATATTTCATCTTCTGACATGAACAATAGGGCATAATTCCCCCCCAACTGACACCAATGAAGGGGCACAATTCCCCTAATGACACCAACGATGGGGCATAGTTTCTCCGAATGACACAGACGATGGGGCATAGTTTCTCCCAATGACACAGACGATGGGGCACAGTTCCTCCCAATGACACAGACGATGGGGCACAGTTCCTCCCAATGACACAGACGATGGGGCACAGTTCCTCCCAATGACACAGTCGATGGGGCACAGTTCCTCTTAGTGACACCAATGGTGGGGGATAATTCTTCCCACCCATTGATACCAAAGATGGGGCACAATTCCTCTCGTTGAGATCTCAAAAGGAGCATTGTTTACTCCCACTGATGCCGGTGTCTTGCCGAAAAAGTTCCCCCGGCGGATAAGGACCCCCCTGTACTGCGCAGGCGTGAACTGAGCCTCCGAAAATAGCCGAACATGTAGAGCTGAGAGTCAGCTCTAGACGGCACCTGCGCACACCAAATTGCTACACATCTGACATCCAGGCTCTTTCCTTACCATCCCCGTGGACATGGAGATGATAAAAAAAGAGCCAGGAGGCCGAGCGATCGAAGCGAGGTCCACGTCACCCTGGACCTGCTGTAATAACTATTTCATTGCGCAGGCGCCGTCTAGAGCTGACTCTCAGCTCTACATGTTCGGCTATGTTCGGAGCTCAGTTCACGCCTGCACAGTACAGGGAGGAACTTATCCGCCGGGGGAAACTTATTCGGCAGAACACCGGGACATTTTCTACTTCCAATGGTCACATTCTGGCCCCCCTAAAGTCTGAAGGACTGTAAACTGGCCCTTTGTTTAGAAAGTTTGGAGACTCCTGTTCTAGAGCTTAGACAATCATGGGAGGAAATGTACATAATAAATACTATTCTCAAGTTTATTGGCATGCTTGTCTAGAATATATTTTTGGTGTGATGGATGGACTTGGATGAACTCTCACGTCATTGATAGGGAACAAATGTTTCTTTATTGTTGCCCTATTGTACATCTTGGCATCTCCATTCTTAATGTTTGTACAATAAACAGTTCTGAGGTCTCCTATTTGTATATGGTCATGCCATGATAAACTTCCCTGTTTCAGGGTCTACCCCCCCCAGACCCCCAGATAGGAATAGTCGGGAGGTATGTAGAAAATGTTCTCCATGGTTCTGATGCTACTAATATATGCTCTGAACATAACAGCACCACTCGACGTGCATTAAGATTGTCACTCAGAATCAGGTGCCAAGTAAAACAAAGCTGGCGGCTTGACAGCTACAAGATAAGTCTGCCATTGATAAGGGCTTGGCGAAAGTAAAGCGTATTTACACAAGAAACAAAACAACAATGCGATTCCAAGTGTGATCCAATCTCTCCGAGATAAATTACACTGTTTAGATTTGTATTTGCCAGTTCCAAATGTCAAGCTGTATTTTTTACAGAAAATCACACTTAAGAGTGCTTTTTACACTGAAAGCTTCGGCCGTTAGCGCTAAAGCGCCGCTCGTTTTAGAGGTGCTTTAGTGTTGTTAAAGGGGCGCTTTTCGGTCGCTAGTGGGGCACTTTTAACCACAAAAAAGGGCTGAAAACTCCAGTTTTGCGGCACTTTGAAAGCGCAGCCAATTCATTCCAATTGGCAGGGGTTTTGGGAGTGCTAAATACAGCGCTCCCAAACCGCCCACCCCCCCAAAGATACTCCTTGCAGGACTTTTCATAACGTCCCGCAAGCGCACCGTCCGAGTGTGAAAAGTCACACTAGAATGAATAGAAGGCAGTTTTCAGGTGCTTAGCAGAGGCTATTTCCAGCGCTAAAGCGCCTGAAAACTGTCCCAGTGGGAAAAGGGTCTAAGGATTTTACGTGATTCTGATTAAAGAGCTTTTAGGCCCCATGCACACTGGGCATTTAGTCCCAATGCATGGGGCACCAGTGTTTAGCTGGGAGCAGAGTGCACTGGTGCATCGTCCAGACCCACTGCCAGCAGCCTGTAGAACTCTATAGGAGGTTGAAAGCTGCTGCAGCTGGACGGTGTACCTAGCGGCACCCAGGAACAACTGCCTGAAACACAAACTGCTTGCGCCACTACTATAATGATCGCCCCTGACTTCTGAGTCCCGTGCCAAGAGGCTACCCTGCTTTATAGTGAACACAGGAGATCGCTCACTCAAAGAATGCTTTGCATTTTCTCAATGACTGCAAAGTGTTTTCTGATTGTACAAGGTGGAGAGGCAAATTGTTGAAGAAATGCAAAGCGTTTTGTGAATGGCGCCCATGTGGGGCAAGCAACCTCCTGTGTTCCCTAAGCATCAAGGCAGCAGCTTGGCACAAGGCCAAGAAGCCAACGGTAATCACTGTAGTGATGTATGAGAGAAAAAGATACCGCTCCAGGTGGGTGCAATCAGGCAATCAATGTCTTCTCGGAAACCATGGGTGCAGGCAATGCACGAAGCAAGCAATGGGATAAATGTATGGACAGCCGCACTCCAAAAACCATTCAGGTAGCCTTTAATTAAAACTGCAAAGCACTACAAGTCACAGCAGACAAAATGGGGGCACAACTGACATGTTTCGCACTGGGAACTAGTGCTTAGCACTTTGGAGTGCGGTTGTCCATACATTTATCCTATTGCTCACTGTAGTGATGCATACTAGAGGGATTTCCAGATGCTACATTGCTCAGCCAGGTATGGCACATACTCTATATTACCAAAAGTATTGGGACACCTACCTTTACACGCACATGATCTTTAATAGCATCCCTGTCTCATTCCGTAGGGTTCAATATTGAGTTGGCCCACCCTTTGCAGCTATAACAGCTTCACCTCTTCTGGGAAGAAAATACAAAAATATATTTGCGCTACTAACACATATGAGCAGCTACAATACCTGTGAAAAGAGCAAAAACAAACAGTATACAAAAAATGTAGCGCTATACATAAAAAATAAATAAACACCCAAGTGTAGTGCTCAAAGTGAATGAGTCTTGAAAAGTCTGTACAAATAAATCCAAAAAAGTGCTGAAAAAGTCTCTGATGACCATTCAAAAAGAGGATAGTGTTGAAGCTTCCAAGGTATAATGGTGACTTTCAAAAAAACAAGTGACTGTAACGTGACCACCACCACTCGAAAGGAGGCTTACCAGATGAAGTGGACCCAATGGACATACGTCTATAGGGTCAACTAGGCTTGATATATGTATATCTATGGATATGGGGTCCCAGCTGGCATTGCACACATCTATATCCAAGATCCAGGATCAAATGATGTCACCAAATCTCCAAGCCCGATGGAATGGTAAAATGACTCGCAGATGTTCTCCCAGGGGCACAGAGGAACACACAGGGATTTCTTTAGAGTAACAAAAGCCTTCAAGAACTCTTTTGGCTGAAGTATCTTCAACATCTGCAACACCTTTGGGCATGTGATGCCAGCCTTCAAAACTCTCGAAGACAGCAAAAGCCGAGGTTCAACCCACTGGAGAGTCCCCCTGTGAGTCATTTTACCATTCCATCGGGCTTGGAGATTTGGTGACATCATTTGATCCTGGATCTTGGATATAGATGTGTGCAATGCCAGCTGGGACCCCATATCCATAGATATACATATATCAAGCCTAGTTGACCCTATAGACGTATGTCCATTGGGTCCACTTCATCTGGTAAGCCTCCTTTCGAGTGGTGGTGGTCACGTTACAGTCACTTGTTTTTTTGAAAGTCACCATTATACCTTGGAAGCTTCAACACTATCCACTTTTTGAATGGTCATCAGAGACTTTTTCAGCACTTTTTTGGATTTATTTGTACAGACTTTTTAAGACTCATTCACTTTGAGCACTACACTTGGGTGTTTATTTATTTTTTATGTATAGCGCTACATTTTTTGTATACCTCTTCTGGGAAGGCCGGCCACAAGGTTTAGGAGTGTGTCTATCGGAATATTTGACCATTCTTCCAGAAGTGCATTTGTGAGGTCAGGCACTGATATTGGACGAGAAGGCCTGGCTCGCAGTCTCCGCTCTAATTCATCCCAAAGGTGTTCTATTGGGTTGAAGTCAGGACTCTGTGCAGGCCAGTCAAGTTCCTCCACTCCAAACTCACTCATCCATGTCTTTATGGACCTTCCTTGTGCACTGGTGCGCAGTCATGTTGGAACAGGAAGGGGCCATCCCCAAACTGTTCCCACAAAGTTGGGAGCATGAAACTGTCCAAAATGTCTTGGTATGCTGATGCCTTAAGAGTTCCCTTCCCTGGAACTAAGGGGCCAAACCCAACCCGTAAAAAACAACCCCAAACCATAATCCCCATAAATGTTCATAAAGACATGAATGAGCGAGTTTAGGGTGGAGGAACTTGACTGGCATAAAAAACGTTTGATGCTTGTAAATGTGTGTAACGTGTTTAGGCGCATCAAGCGCTTTGGCGTTAATTAATTTAATTGGCCAGAATAATAATTTATTCTGGCCAATAAAATTAATTAAGGTTGAAGAGCTAAATGTGCCTAGCATTTACGCTGAAACGCTGCTGCTTCTGGACACCCAGGCAGTGGATTTATTTTCTGCCTTTAAATGCCCCTGCCTCTAACAGCAGCGTTAAAAATGTCCAGTATAAGTCCTATAAAAACATCGATACCTGGAATTTATCTTTAATATCACTTTAGGTTTTAGAAAGAATAGGAAAGGGTGAAAAAAAAAAACAAGAGGCATAACTAGAACCTTCAGGGTCCCGGTGCAAAAAAGCATGAAGGGCCCCCAACCGGGTCCCTTCCCACTGATCCCGGGGCGCTTTAATCCCATTGTGGGATCCTTTATTACGGTCCCGCAGCGGGCCACCTTCCTGCAGTCTTGGGGTGTCCCCCCCCCCTGGCAGAACGCTAGAGCCTAGTTGCAAATGCAACCTTTGCTACCCTTGTAGTTCCGCCACTGGTGTCAGTAATTTTTTTACTTTTGTTGTTTTATTTTTTTTACTATTTTATTTTTTACAATTTTATTTTTATTATTTTTTTACATATTTTTTAGGACCCTCATTGGAGGGCTTTGGTGAAATATCAGGGATCTAAATGGACCCCTGATGTCTCACTTTTAAAACAGAGAAAGGGACTGAGGACAGATTCATCAGTCCCTTTTCTTCAGCCTCAGTTGCACAGAATGAATAAACAGGAAAAGCTCTGTACAGAGGCTTCCCGTTCATTAAAAACCTGAGGCATAGTAAACACAGTTTACTATGCCCCAGTTATGAATAAATAAGAAAAACAAAAAAAACTGTGTAATTTATCGGTACAGATCACTGACTCTATTCAATAAGACAAGGAAGGGGTCAGTAAATTACACATTTACTGGCTCCTTCCCCACTCTCCATCCTGACAGATCCCCCGCAGCAGCCAGCAGGATGTAGGAGGAGGAAACCCAGCAGCGCTGCAGCGGGGGAGGGGGCGAGTGAAGCACACATGAGCCTGGGGCAGCAGGACAGTGATAGGGAGGCAGCGGGAGCGGCATGTGGAGGAACCGATGCCCTCCATTTCCCTCCTGCAGCCGCTAAATGTCTACGGGAGGGAGAGGAGGAGAAGCGGGTATTCAGCGGCTACATGGAGAGATCAGTTTCTCTACATGCCCCTGCCCTCCTATTCAGGCATACAGGAGGGCCGCACGGCCCCCTAAAGAATTGGGCCAGGTAGCAATGGTGACTCCTGCGACCCCTGAACCTACGCCCCTGGTTAAAACCCCTATGGAGTTATTTTTTCTGAGGCCAGTTTCCCGCTGGCTAGATTTTCCTTCACTTCCTGTCCTGGAGATGCAATATAGAATGGAATTCTTAACTTAGGGAATTGTCACAGAAACAGGGGTTCCCACTTGGTCTGGCAACAATTCTGAAGTTTTGTATTTCCCCTCACTTTCTGCCTCAGTAACAATGATCACGAGGACACAGAGGGTGAATTTCCTAATCGAGGACAAAGACAGCAAAGGGTCTAACCCAGGGGTCTCAAACTGGCGGCCCTCCAGCTGTTGCGGAACTACAAGTCCCATCATTCCTCTGCCTATGGGAGTCATGCTTGTAACTGTCAGCCTTGCAATGCCTCATGGGAATTGTAGTTCCCAACAGCTGGAGGGGTCCCAGTTTGAGACCCCTGGACTCTAACCCTTCCTTGCTCTATCCAAAATTACAATAATGATTTTACATACACTGTAAGTTCTTGAAAGGTACACAGGTTCACTTTAAACCATTTCAGTCTTTTTTTTTGGAACCCGTAGTTTTTCTTATCTCTATAAAAGCCGAGGTTTCAGAAAACCACAAGAGAGAAAACAGCAGTGTTACTGTATTGTGTGAAAACCAGGCCGTAGGCATGGCGAGTGACCTTAAATTGCAGGGTAATTATGTTGCGGCAGGAGGGTGAACAATAAGCGGTGACATGAAATGAGAGGGAACTAAGTGTCCTCTGTCATGATCACCAGCTTGTCGTGTGGTGTGAGCCGGTTACCATGTTTATTTATTGGAAAATTGAAGTGTGGTTATAAAAAAAAAAAACCTAGGCCTCTGTGACAATAAATCTTTTCAGCACGAGCCAGTCTCTGTCATCTCACCCTAAACTGGAAGCAGTTCTTTTTAGACATATTCAGTCTTAAAGTGGAGACGGCATTTGGATATATTTTGCATGCTTAGTGCATGCATGCTAGGCAATGTGCAAATCAGGGCTGGACAATTCCTGGTCACCAGGTCACCATGGTGGCTGAAAAAACTCTCTGGTGACCGGGTCATTGAGAGATATTGCTGGTGGGGAGGACAACCTATACAGGCAGTCTTACAGTGCCCATTCTGGGTCTCATCGGGTCAGCAGAGAGGTCCAAGGGGCCATTCCAAGACTGTGACCCCCCACCTGGAAAAGGGGTAGGGACAGTGTCTTAGGTATTTCCTTTATGCATTTTATATTTTTATGTTTTTTACTACTATCATATTACCTTGGCTTTTTTTCATTCTATTATAGATACCCCTGTACTGTGTATCTGCTCCTGACGAGTGGTTAAACCACGAAACGCGTAGAGCTTCTTCATAATGATATGGCACAGTATATGTTCAATATTTGCATTTTATTTTTTAATGGACCAACTATCATTGTTACCTTGTCTATGTGTTACCATTGCAAATTCGGCTCACATACCCAAGGCTTATTACCATGTATGTTATCTTGAAAGCAATATGTATTACCGTGTATTGTCTAGACTCTATTAAGTGAGACCTATGATTATTATACATTACCATGTATGCTACGTTGAGACAATTAGGTATTATCTTGCATTGTCTAGACTTTACTTTACAAGACCTATGACCACTACTATTTATCATTTTATACTATGTGTATGTCATGCCCTCTTTGCAATTAATAAACAATGTTTACCATAGTTGGTTCATACAATCCAGCAGTGTGCTTCATTTTAAAGTCCCAAAACTTAGTCCTTTTTCAATTTATTGGGGATGGAGGTATATACTAGACATTGCCTCATATAAAGTCCCAACCCTAGCTGTAGTTTTAGCAAATCTTTTTCAGTGTCTTAGGTAAAACATGGCTTTCTGATACTGTTGTGCTGCTGACTACTCTATGCAGGTCTGCACAAAGGCTCCAGACCTAGGTGGGAATTGCTACACAGAAATAAGTAAGAAATAAGTAAGCTGCTCATTGCATGAGCACTGCTCATCATTTGTTGGGTACCACTCAGCTGCAGGACCACCCAGATCAATGGGTGTCTAAGGCAAGTTGCCAGCAGAGTGAGTGACAGCCAGACAGCTTTATTGGCACCAGAGGCACATGCTTCAGTCATCATCACTTATCAGGTACTACCTAGAGATAACTGCAAATGTCTTTGTTTGGGCTGTCAGGACCCAAAATAGTCTAAACACAAGAACAAACGGGTGCAGGATCTTCTAAGGCTACCTATAATTGTCATTGGGAAAAAGAACGGAGCCATAGTTGAGAATAAACACACATACAATTCAATAAGAGTGCCAAACAAAAGTCCAATAGTCCAAGATAATTTAGTGATAACATTGATTCATAGCAGATTGTAGCCAACGCATTTCATGGGGCCAAACACACTCCCATTTATCAGAGCTACAAAACAAGTACAAATTCAAAGGTACAAATACGTAAATGGTGTACTTGTTTTGTATCCCTGATGAAGGGGGGCTGTGTTTGGCCCCTGAAACATGTTGGCTCCAGTCTGCTATGAATCAATTTTCTTTTAAATTACCTTGGACTCTTGGACGCTTGTTTGGCACTCCCATTGGTCTGTATGGGAGGACATGGAATAATGACACAGTTATAGCATGTGTGAGATGACATGGTGAAGAGAAGTAATGTATAGAAGTAAAGTACTGTATATGTAGCGGGCATTTAAATTTGGGGGGGAGCATCTGGGTTATTCAACCCAGATGTACTAATTGTTAGGGAGTCTGAGAATCCCTTTTGTGGTTCTTGGAGGACTCTGGTGGTGCAAGGTTCCATGTAGCCTGCAGGTGGCGTTGCCGCCCTGGGCCGGAGTTGAACCTGCACTGCAAGACTGTTCCTTTTTGTCCTTTCCTGGCGCTGGTACAGCGGGGCGGGGAACCCGCCGTGACGCAAAGGGAGAGGAGATAAAAGGGGCGGACGCCCTGACCTCGGGGTTCAGAGTTGGAGGACTCGGCCGCGCCCAGGCACCTTCAGCCTGGGTGCTGGCGTTCCGGAGTTCCGGGCCCAGGTGCCCTTGACCTGGCCGGAGCGAGGGATGGAGTCCATCCCAGGCACCTTAAGCCTGGGGTGAGGTACTATGACCAAGGCCTGGGGCCCAGTAACTTCGACTGGGTTCTGCGAGGGTGGAGGAGTCCGAAGGGCCCTAAGGTGTTGGGACCCGTATCTGAGGTGAGGAGGCCAGGGGGTGTAACCCTTCCGAATAGCCTGGTACAGCATTAATCCGGTGATGGCGGGGCCTCTGGTAACTCTCTTGGAGGGATATCTTCCCCCTGACAGGGGCTGCAACGTAGCGAAGGTAACTCCAGTTCCTGTTCACTAGAGTCGCTGGAAGAGACTCTGAAGCCAAAAAGTACATTTTACAGCCACTGAGCTTAGCAACCGTTGGTGAAACCTCAACGGTTTAGTTTCTTTGAGGATTGTGCCTTGACCTACTCCCCACCAATACTGAACTGTTCTATGGGTCTCAAACTGTCTGCTCGCAAAGGACTATTTGTTTGCCGTTATGGAATAAATAAGTGTTGGACCTTTTCAGTGTGTGGTACTCCAATTACTGGGAGCAAAGGGGGTTATCAGCAGAACAGACTTGGCTCTGAGCGTATAAACACAGCCCGAAGGTAATCTGGTGCTGGCCTTCACCTCTACATGCAGTAATCTAGAGGACATGGGCCGTGGCCCACCTCGCTCTCCCCTTCAAGGTACCCATAGACCGGAGCCAAAGTAACCGCTAAAGAAGAGAGAGAGGGTGAGGCCGCTACATATAGAAGAGCTGATAGAGGATTTAGGAGGTCCTATAGAAAGTAGCAATCTGACTGGAATCTAGCTCTATTGGGGTGGCTAGGTCTGCCAGGAAGTGAAGTTACTTATTGTAGTGGCACCAAGAAAGTTTTACATAGAAATCACATTCTCTATAGATATAATAGATATAACATCAGTGGCGGTGCGTCCATAGAGGGCGCCGGAGCGCCGACCCCTCTTGCTCCCGCACCGCCACTGAAAGACAATACACAGATTCATGCATTGCATGAATCTGTGTATTGTCACCGCTACCGCGCTGCCCACTATTCATATGGCCGGCCTCCTGGTGAGCGCCGGCCATATGAATTAGAGCGGCGGCCGACGGTGGGTGTAACTTACGCTGTAACTTACGCTCTTACGCTGTATTCGGCTTCCAAAAACTCCTCCCAGGTACGCACGGGGGTGCGTTCCTTGGAGAAGACTGTGTGGAGGTTTCAGCCAATCAGGTTCACCGGATCTGGTTACCAGTAACCTGATTGGCTGAAGCGACATCGAGGGCGGGAGAACACAACGAGGACGGCGCGGACCGAGGAAGGTAAGTGCAGGGCTGGGGGGGGGGGGAACAGGCTGCATTTGGGGGACAAACTGGCTGCATTTGGGGGGAACTGGCTGTATATGGGGGACAAACTGGCTGAATATGGGGGGAACTGGCTGTATATGGGGGACAAACTGGCTGAATATGGGGGGAACTGGCTGAATATGGGGGACAAACTGGCTGAATATGGGGGGAACTGGCTGAATATGGGGGACAAACTGGCTGAATATGGGGGGAACTGGCTGTATATCGGGGACAAACTGGCTGAATATGGGGGACAAACTGGCTGAATATGGGGGAACTGGCTGAATATGGGGGACAAACTGGCTGAATATGGGGGGAACTGGCTGTATATGGGGGACAAACTGGCTGCATTTGGGGGGAACTGGCTGTATATGGGGGACAAACTGGCTGTATTTGGGGGGAACTGGCTGTATATGGGGACAAACTGGCTGTATATGGGGACAAACTGGCTGTATATGGGGGCACACTGGCTGTATATGGGGGCACACTGGCTATATATATGGGGACACACTGGCTATATATGGGGGCACACTGGCTATATATATGGGGACAAACTGGCTGTATATGGGGACACACTGGCTATATATATGGGGACAAACTGGCTGTATATGGGGGCACACTGGCTATATATATGGGGAAAAACTGGCTGTATATGGGGACACACTGGCTATATATATGGGGACAAACTGGCTATATATGGGGACAAACTGGCTGTATATGGGGGCACTCTGGCTGTATATATGGGGGCACACTGGTTATATATATATATATACGGGGGCACACTGACTGTATATGGAAACAAACTGGCTGTATTTGAGGGGCAAACTGGTGGCGTTTGGGCACAGTGGCTGCGTTTAATGGGCACAGTGGCGGCAATTTTTTTTTTTTCAGTTTGTTTGCGCCCCCCCAAAAATTTTGAGCACCAGCCGCCACTGTATAACATGCTATAGTTTCTGTTATGGTTTAGCTCTGGCCAACTTTCGGGTGACCATACAGCAGTTGAGGAACTACTTTCAGCGCAAATAATGGTCACAGGGCCGCTGACAGAGGGGTACAAACACGACTCCCATATCAGTTCCACATTGTGTCAGCAGAAGGGATGTGTGTGGGGAGGGGCTCCTGCATTAAAATATACAGTAGCAGCCAATGTGACTGTATTGGCAGTTGGCTTTGCACGAGACAGACTGAGCTAAGTCCTGCTGGCATGTGAGAAAGTAAATTTAGCTCAGTTTGCCTTGTGTAATGCTCCCACCACAGAATGTTGGGGAAAACCCTATGCCTCTCTCCCTCCTCATTTACTTAGACAAAGTAGTGGGAACCATTGGATGTGTTAATCACAGCCAGTGAGGAGGGAGCGGGGCTGAGCTGCGCTCTGTGTCTTATGGACACACAGAACTGGCTCAGGAGCGAGCTCGCACAAGTACCTCCCTTGCTTTGGGAGGCTTTAATATGTATCTTTCAACTATGGTCAAATGTAGGTTGCATAGCGTTGGCTCCTAGGTAACTCTTAATGCCTCGTACACACGATCGGATTTTCCGACAACAAATGAGTGATGGAAGGGTTTTGTCGGATAATCCGACCGTTTGTATGCTCCATCGGACAATTGTTGTCGGAATTTCCGACAACAAATGTGGGATAGCAAAATCCAAAGTACAAACACGCATGCTCATTAGCAAAAGTTGCCCAAAGGGTGGCGCTAAAGAGCAGAAAAACCACATAGTTTCTGTTTGTTAGCCAAAAAATTTTGCCGTCTGTATGCAGAACAAGTTCACGGCCAACGCCCTTCACACAAAATTCCACAGCTTTGTCCGATGGAAATCCGATTGTGTGTACGAGGCTTTAGTATTGGGTGAGATATTTCAAGCCTGGGTTAGCCAATAGCCTGCAAATGATAGAAGTCTTCCCCCCAAATTGCGCTAAAGACATAAGTGCAAAACTTTATGCGGAGGAGAGCTTTTATGCAGACTTGGCAGGCTTGGCCTGCAAGGGATTCTTACCCACTGTGGTGGTAAAGGGCGTAGTCCTCTTGTCTGAAAGAAAAAATACATATGAGCTGAAAATGTAGGGCTGGGTTTGCAACAAGAATCCTTGGCCTTTATAAGCTGTGGCCAGAAGGTACTCCTTCCTCTAGTGAGGTTCTTGATGACCTTATCCAGCATTGCACAAAAATGTCAATCCTTTGTCCATTGACCAACCTGCGAATCACCACAGCTGAAGCTGAGGCTAGAGATCAAGGAACCTCGATCCAGAGCTTCATCGCAAACATACTTCAAGCCTTGTAACCAGCTGCTCCCCCAAATCCACATAAACATGTGAAACCTGTTCCTTTGCTAGACCCTTGAACTTTGCAGACTCTGTTAAGGTTTGTAAAACAAGCTTTGATGCTAAAACCGGAAACAATAGGGATCCTAGGACTGTGTACATAGATCCAGCAGCTGTCTCTGACTTAATTTCTGTAGGGTCCTTAAAGGAAATTCTCCAATGAAATAATTGGGGCTTTTTTAATTGAAAAACTGGAGTATCTATCCCAGGGGGAGATACCCACTTTTTGGCGAAGGCACCAAAAGTGTCATGGCAAAGCAAACGGCCAAGTTGGTCCTTTCCACTCTTTTTAGAGAGAATCATAAAAAAATAAGTATATCCCTGACCGACTTAATTACAATTCCTGGAGTAAAATGTGATGAGGATGCTATGTCCTCCTCACTCCCAAAGATGTCAACCCTTTATCCAACTCCTCATTAGGGGCCAAGACTTTGCCCACAGCCTGGGAAGACTCCTCTTCAGACTCCTCTTAAAGCACAGAGCACCTCGGGTTCAACCAATGATGTCGGCCTGTAGGTGCTCAAGGACTTAAGCCCCGTACACACGATCGGTTTGACTGATGAAAACCGTCCGATGGATGGTTTTCATCAGACCAACCGATCGTGTATGGGACCCATCGGTCTTTTTTCCATCGGTTTTAAAAAATAGAACATGTTTTAAATTTTTCCGATGGATAAAAAACCGATCGAAAACTCAGATCGTCTATGGGCAAGTCCATCGGATCAAAAACCCACGCATGCTCAGAATCAAGTCGACGCATGCTCAGAAGCATTAAACTTCATTTTTCTCGGCTCATCTGAGTGTTTTACGTCACCGCGTTTGGAACGGTCGGTTTTTTGACTGATGGTGTATGGGCAAGACTGATGAAAAACAGTTTCATCGGATTTCCGATGGACAAATCCATCGGACGAAAATCCATAGGTTATCCGATCGTGTGTACAGGGCTTTAGAGTGGGTGGGGGCTACAGTATATCTATATTATCCAGGCTGTCACCCAGCCAGTGACTTGCTTGAAGTAAAACCAAAAGAACTAGGATTTCCTGGAGCAAATTTCCATTTACTCACTCGTCAGGGTCTGATTTTACTGTACAATATATATGTAAAGAGCTGTATAAATTGTTGGTGCAAAATAAATACCTATAAAAATAAAATAAATAAACAGTAAGGAAAAGTCTTACAGTACCTCCTCTGCAGTAAACAGCTAGCAGTTGTATATGAGTGCACTTTGTGTGAGAGTGTATATATACTGTGTGTATATATATATATATATATATATATATATATATATATATATCCCTTACAGCTAGGCCAGGATATATTTTTCTGAGACCTGGTTGCCTGTATAAAGTAACTGTTCAACGTATAGTACCTGACTTGCTTCTTCAGCCAGCTAACAGTGGGGCCCAATCCGTACTGTGGTGCACCTATTACCATCTCTTTAAGACAGCATGCAGTGAACTGCTGTTAGGCCAAAATGGAAGTCTTCAGTTGTCTTGGGTTGCAAGCACAGCTGAATCCACTCACCAGTCCTGGTATACCATGAATCTTGTCCTGGACGCTTGGTGGTCTGCACTTATTAGAGTCTGGATCCTTGGTGGCATGTCCTCAGCACTATGATTCTCACAGGCTCAGGCTCTCTGGCATAGGCAAATACAGGTCCAAGCAGCAGGTCAGTACTTCACAATCCACAGCAGCAAGAGGCTCTGAGTGTCTCAGTCTTCAGCTTCTATACATACAGCACACAACTCTGGTCCCCACGCACTAGCCCTCCATGGCTCTGTCTGGTGGAGGCATCAGTACCCTGGCAACAGGTTTGCATCACCCACTTCTTCCCGCATAAGACCCAGATTTCAACATGAAAACCCAGGAAAATCTCCTCTCTTGTTTGCATGGCTGTCATGGGTATTGAAGTGTTTAGCCCCATTACCCTACATAGTGCAGCAGCCTCTCTGGACTGTATCTCCCAGCAGGGTCACTGATAAGGCAGTACAGCCAGACCTCCTGTACAGAGCCCGGGCCCCATCAGTTCAAAAGGGGGTCCCATGCACCTGCTGAGACAGGAGGGCCAGATGTACTGTCTTATTGCAGACACAAATCCTCTTCTGTCTCCCCCTGCAGCGCTGCCAGTTTCTCCCTCCGTCTGCACTGCAGGAAAATGGTTCTAGCACATGCACCCCTTCCATCTGCTGTCCGGGCCCCCCTGTGTGCCCATTTACCCGACAGCACTTCTGGATTCCCTCCTCTCTTCTCCTGCTGGCAGCTGCTGCAGGCACACAGGGGGATGTTGTAGGATGGAGAGCAGGGAAAGGGGCCAGTAAATATATAATTTATTGGCCCCTTCCTTTCCTGAATGAACACAGTGAGTAATCTGTACCAATGACTCCTGTGTCCATTCATCATTGAAGCATATTGAGCAAGAAGCTTCAGAGCGCTTCCAATTCATTCATCTTTGCAACTGAGGCTGCAAAGAAAGGGACTGATAAATTTATGTCCTCAACAGTATCATCATTATCTCCCTGCCTCTGACTGGCTCTTTGCTGCTGCCAGGAGGGAGGGAGGGGGGAGGAGTGGGCAGACACACACACAACCTGCAGCGGCACCATTCTGCGCTGCTTACAGCAGACAGAGGATCTTAAAGCCGGCAGGGCATCCGGCTACATGGAAAAAATATAGTCTATGTTCCATATTTTGTTCCGAGTTCTACATTTCTATCTGCAATTGTTCTACATTTCTATATGCAATTGTTCTACATTTCTATATGCAATTGTTTTTCCTTTAATCCTGAAAAAAAAAAAATATGTCTGTATTGGGATCCCTGTGCCGCACATGAACTATTCGGTCTAGACTTGAGCAAGGAAGCAAGATTAAAACATTGTCTTCTTGGACAGAAAACATTTTTCCAACTCGCTCTCCCTGCCACAGGGGTCTGTGCGGATGCTTAGTTTCCTTCGTAAAACGTGTTAAAACGATATTCTAATGTACTGTAGAAGCAGATTGTCTCAGTTTTTATGTCTGTAAGTTGGAGGGAAGCATAGCCATATTCTATGTGTTCCAGGGTTTCTGCTTTTTGCTGGTGTTAGGTATCGCTGGCGTGCCAAATATGGGATTTGTAATTACAGAAAGGGACTCTCAAATACAAGCAGTTGTAATCTGCACCGCCTATGTGATATAACAGTAAGGGCAACCTGGTAGGGACAAGCCCCCTGCAAAAGTCATTCCTTATGCTGTCTGTGTCCATGTTACCTTGGTACAAGGACAGGGCGTAAAGGGAAATCTCCCCCCCCCCCCCCAGTGAAGTCCTGGCAGCAAAACCTGACAGATGTTTTAAACCTACCCTACGGAGAAACTACTTAATCTGGATGTAGCACCCTGGAGTTTAGGCAGGGTTGCTCCCAAAATGTACTTGCCAGGAATCTTGGCTAATTATTAGAGATCAATTGGTTTCTCCCTAATTCTGGCCTTGTTGCACTTTTCTCTTCTACCGCTAGGTGGCCGGGTACCTGGTGGTACTAGATACGAGAAGGGCATGTAAGGCTAGATTATGGGTATGTGGGGTGTCTCAGCCAATGGGCAGGGGTTTTCTTGGATCCCTTGGCCTGCTGGGAGAGCCTATATATTCGGAGAGCCTTTAATGGAGGGTGGGCTCCCCCCAGTCACCTGCCCTATATCTATCCATCAGCATACATGTGCTTCCATTGAGGAGACCTTAAATTTTAGAGTTAGGACTGCAGCATACAGGGAGCCTTGACGCGGCCTGCAGCTTACACATGTATTTGCAAATGCGTGCAACTAAACCCCTGTTTTTAAACGCACTGTTAGACAGGTGAATTCGTTTTGTTGCTGATTGGTTGGTAAGTTGAGCTTGGATATTCTGTGTGTTTTTTATTGACATGCGTCCGGCCGTCCGCCCATCCAGTGCTCCTTGCTGTGAAGACCAGTCATAGATGAGGGCAGTGACATTTTTGTTATATGTATTGTTGTCATTGTGGTCAGGCAACGCACTAGCACCTTTGCTTCCATGTGCTGGGTGTTTAGTGTGCTCCTGCCCCTTTAATGGAGGGTGGGCTCCCCCCAGTCACCTGCCCTATATCTATCCATCAGCATACATGTGCTTCCATTGAGGAGACCTTAAATTTTAGAGTTAGGACTGCAGCATACAGGGAGCCTTGACGCGGCCTGCGGCTTACACATGTATTTGCAAATGCGTGCAACTAAACCCCTGTTTTTAAACGCACTGTTAGACAGGTGAATTTGTTTTGTTGCTGATTGGTTGGTAAGTTGAGCTTGGATATTCTGTGTGTTTTTTATTGACGGGTGTCTGAGGGTCTATCCAGAAGCAAGAGAGCAGCGCAGGGTTGGGACTGCAGCCTGCAGTCCAACCAGAAGTGACGGTTCTGCCAGCTGGAGGACCTGTCGCGGTTGGGGGTAGAAGGGAAGCTGTCGCCAGTAAGGGACCATCCACCTTTACCAGGGACCACAGTGAGTAACTGAAGCAAGTACCACAGCAGTATTCTCACCAACCGTTTACAATGAAGACTCAGGAAACTTCTGTGGCTATCAAGCCAGGGACCCAGCCAGCAGAGGTGACATTTGCAGAGCAGCCTTGTGTGTCAAGCCAGGGACCGAGCAGGCCAGTGGGGTGAAGCTTGAGAGGTATCTTGAGTGCCAAGCGAGGGACCCAGCAGGGAAGCGGAGTGATGCTTAAGGGAGATACCACCATGAAGATTGGAGGAGCTCAAGGGATTCCGTGGCAGTGAATCAACGGGTCTAGTGAGAGACCGGGAGCTCAGTGGGCTGAAGAATTACAAGAAGTGATTGTAGTGGAAGTGAAAGAACTGTTACGCTTTGTGTTAGGAACTGTTAAAGACTGTTGCCATAGGAGACAGCAATCCTGCATATGCAGATGTGGTGTCTTGCTGGATGCCTTTCCCTACATAGCTGTCCTCCTGTTGAAGTCTCGGAGTCTGCCAATTGAACTTGCAACTACCTAAGGGTGTCCTGGCCCTAACCCTCTCTCCCTCACAAAATTTGTTAAGAGAAATAAACTCTATTTTGCTTTCAAGAAGTGTCTGGCGCCCAATAAATTGAATTACCTCGCACCCACCATGCCTCACAACCCACCATATACAGAAGGGTGTCAGCTGTCTTTGGCCCTGAAAGTTCTCATTAGACTAAAGGAGGCCTGGGACCTTGCTACATGAAAAAGAACATTTTGATGTTGGCTATACTTTAAAAATATTTCTCTGCCACGGTAGCCCTACACCCCCTCCATTGCTGATCTAGTATTAATCTTTCTACATTTTACAATTATGAAATTTTGGATTAGCTAATTTTGTTTCGGCATGAATGAGCTCATATCAGAACTCTGAACAAAATGGGACTTCTGTTATGTGGGGATTAAAGAACAATACTTTGATAAATATATAATACTAATTTATGAATAAAGGCTGCAACTGCAGTCTTCATTCATAAATTAAGGAAGAGCATGATTCTGCTCTGAAAGCCTCATAGTACACTGGGCTCTTTTTGTGTAATCACCAGAGTTATGCTGTTACTTTGACACCCTCTGTATCAGGAGTCACTATCTTCCCCAATTGTAACCTGTAGGGCTGAACTGTCAGTTTTTACAGCCCGGTCTAGATGGACAACCAGGTGGTATAGAGCCAGTAGAGCCTGCTGCTGCACCCCAAGGTGCCATGAATCACCAGTTTGCTACTGAAACTCCAAATATATGTAGCGTTCACTCCCGCAGGAGCTCGCACTTTAAGGTCCCTAAGGTTTTTTCCCGTAGTTGCACTCGCAGCCAGGCACACAGTCATATTCACTCCTATGGCTCAATGAACAGTCTAGGGGTATGCTTTTCTGATGCTTCATGGTAGTATTTGAAGTTGGGTAGGAGTAGGATGACTATGAGATGCTCCAGTAACTTTAGTAGAAACTTGAAGACACTAATCTTCCTCCTAATATTCTGAGCAGAGTCCTTGCACAAGCAATTAGTGGACAGAGCTATACCAGGACACCAGGCACAATACCCCCTTTGAGCAAAACTGACTCTAGCACAAAAAGGATGGCATCACCACACAGTCTCAGGGATCGATCACTCCATTCTGTACTCACTAATGTCCTTGGATATATCTTCCAGAAACCTCTTCAGTGATACCAGACCAGGTCCCCAGACGAAAGTCCCTCAGTCAGCTCCAGCAACTTTTAGCAGAATAGGCCCCCAGCTAGCCTAGCCAGGACCTTGATGAACAGCAGACACATGGCAAACTGCCCAGGAGGGCAGCAGCCCTCCAGGCTGTGATCTCCTCCTCTAAAACAAGAAGCCCTCTGCTCCAGGACTCAGAGGATTTATATTCCTTCCCAACCACCATCTGGGCAACTCTCCCCAGGGGTGGCCAGGGCTGCATAAATATTCAGCTACTAATTTGACTCTCCAAGGCCACAACCTTTCCAGACAGACGGGTGGAAGCAGTCAACCCTGCAACCAGTGAAACACAGAAGAGACCAAAACAATCACATGCAGCTCAACTGATTACAGTGAGCCAGAACTATATTTACCTAACCTAGTACCTACTGTATCTAGGAGGGCCCTACATATAGGACAAGAAAACCCCTCTTCACATTGCAGTAATTGGTGCATAAAAAAAACTATTACCAAACCAGAGTACTAGTTGGAGGGGGTGCCTTTCTGGCGCTGTGCAAATGCCAACTAAGCTGGTCATACATTTATCCAAAGTTTGATCAGTGTGTTGCCTCTCCTGCTTGACAGAAGCCAATTACTTAATCAAATTCTGGCGAAGGACTATGTTGGAAAATTTTCGGATGATCAGTGTCTGCAGCTGGTCAGCTGCAGCCACTGAATAGTGTATTCTAAAAGCGGCGGGTGGCGATATCAGAATACAATGTCCTGGCTGGGGGGGGGATTCCTCCATCTACTTCATTTGCATTTTTTGTTCATCCCACTTACTGAAAGATAAAACGATTAAAAAACAAATCATGTATGGCCAGCCTTAAAGTGTTACTAAACCCAGGACCCTGCATTCACTATATCTGGTCTCCCACAGTACACAGAACATGGAAATGCAATTATTTTAGTAAATATAAACTGCTAAATACCTTTTCTCATCAACAGTATATAGCAGTCCTGTGACTTCTATCACTGTCTTGTTAAAGCTTGTAGAAGGAGTTTTCATACTGCACTAGCTGTCCTATCAGGATGCAGGATCCCTGACCCACTGTCTGGTTGACCCGGTGCGGATCACATGCACTCTCCCAAGAAAAAAAAAAACTCTGGCACTGCACACCAAACTGAGCATGTGCAGCCTGACTCCAGTAACTCTGTCTTATCCGGACATGTTATGAGGACAATGCAAGAAGGGGAGGATCAGAGAGGACAGGATCAAACAGCCTTTTTACACAATGCAGAGGATTAACTCCTTAGGTTCCACAGTGAGTATAACAAGCATGCTTTACTGCATATACAGACTGATTTTACTGCTGTGGGTTAAGTAACACTTTAAGCCTAGTACACAGTGGCTAAATGTCATCCGGTATCGGCCAGTTCACTGGAAACCGGCTGAGATTCGGTCTGTGTGTATGGCAGCCGGTCCGACAGAAGCCGGCCGTTCTGAAGGCTTCTGTTGAAGACTCATGACCGAATAAGGATATCCGATCAACGCTCTCAGGCAATGGCCGAGAGAGCTGGCCAGAGAGTTCTGGCGGGGGGGCTGTACCCCTGTCAGAACACAATAGCACAGCAGAGGAGATTGCTGTACTAACAGCAAATTGTTAGTACAGCGGCTCCAAACTGAGCCGTCCGTTTTTTTTTTGTTTTGTTTTTTAAACTAGTGGTGTGTACGTGGCTTTAGCATCTGCAAAAGAACCTTACGGGGCTCCACCAAAAATGTTGGCATAGGATGTGGCACCTTAGGGTACCTGCCATACGCTGTCCAAATTAACCTGGTTTCTTTACCAACTTTACAGGTCTAATTTAGATACTGTTTGGCAGTATTCTTGAATGCCAAAATGGCATGCTTATATAAAGCCAAACACCCGTCCATAATGATGGGCTTTGGAAGGATCAAAGTTGGCGCTCGCTCTTTGATGAGGCACAGGGCTTGTAAAGTATATTGTAGAGAGCAATTCAATTCAGTTACCTGCACAGCAGTCCCAGACAGAAGGCCTATTGTCTGTCCCCTAAAGGCTGCCCATTCTTAAGAGCTCAGTTTAATAAATGCTTAATTAAACCCCAACACATTATATCCAAGGAATTTCCCTGCATATGCAAATGTATTTTTTTATTTCCTTAAGTCTGAATGACTCTGGGGGCAGATTAAACCGACTCCATCGCATGCGAAGTAAGATCACAGAACTGTAGAACGGGCTGAAAACCAAGTAAAATTGCCTTTCTATTTTAAACTCATTCTCTTTTTTCAGTTTTTAAATTTCAATCTCAGAGCCAATAGGAAAAAGTTGCTCGGTGGCTGAACCCTGATGATCAGTTCATCTTATAAAATCATAATAATAAAAAAAAAAGTAATGTCCAAAGTTTTTTTCTTTTTTTTGGCAGGAATGGGAAACATCATTTAGACAGAAGAACTGTCCCAATCCTCATTGTTCATGGAAATATAGTACATTACATTTTAAAGTAGTATTAAACTCCCTGGGATCCAGTTATAAAATATTTGTTGGACAAATGTCACACACTGTCCTGCATGCTGCAAAAAATCTGGCTCTCATTTTTCTAAACTAGTTACCTCTATGATTGCCATCTAGTGGCAAAAATGCAGTATTTCGGAAATACCTCAATGAAAAATATACTGCTTTTGGCCACTAGTTAGAGCTAACGATCATGGAGATTACTCTATTAGAGAAATTACAGCCAGAATCCTCCTTTACTCAATCCCAACCTTAAAAAAAAGAACATTTTTGGCTATATTTACACACACACTTTAAGGTGGCCATATTCCCTGCTATAGTGACCTTGGAAATGGAAAATGTAAGTAAAACCTTAGTGGATACTTTCCTCTTCAGGTGTTTATGCCACCAAATGCAACACCATTGAAGATAAATTCTCCTGTTGCACTCTGTGATTTTTTCTGTGAAACCCTACGTCTTCACAGGATACAGCAGTGAAATAAAAGTGTTACAAAACCCAGGAGCCTGCATTCACTAATTCTCCCACAGTACACAGAACATGAAAATGCAATTATTTTAGTAAATATAAACTGCTAAATACCTTTTCTCATCAGCAGTATATAGCAGTCTTGTGACTTCTATCATTGTCTGGTTAAAGCTTGTAGGAGGAGTTTTCATTCTACTCTCACTGTCCTATGAGGCTGCAAGATCCCTGACCCTCTTTCTGGACAGTGCTGATTGGCCCTGTGCTGATCACATGCACCCTCCTAAGAAAAAAAACAACTCTAGCAATATACACCAAAGTGAGCATGTGCAGAGGGCGCCCAAAGCTCTGTACTATCAGGTGAGGGATTGGCGACAGTGGAAGAAGGGGAGTATCAGAGAAGACACAATGTGGAGGATTAACCCCTTAGTTTCCACAGTGAGTATAACAAGCATGCTTTACTGCATATACAGACTGGGTTTAGTAAAACTTTAAGCCAGCCATAGATGGTTCAAATCTCAGCCGGTTCAGCATGGACCAGCCGAGATTCAAACCATCTATGGGCAGGTTGATTGTACCTAAGTTGATCCATCGATTGACATGGGTACAACCAGCATGTTGGATTTTCACATGCGATTATTGCCAAAGGCTATAGCCACTAGCAATAATCACTGTGTTCTGCCGGCCGAGACGGCTCCCCGTGCCCCCCTCCGGGAGAACACAATAGCTCTGTGTGAGGAATTCTCCCATCAACACTGGCTGAATGGGGAATCAAGCAATTTTCTTTCCTGCAACCCATAGTTGCAGGAAGGAAAATCACATCATCTATGGCCTGCCTTAGAGGTTGGCAGGAGAAACCATTGATTATAGCAGGATACCTGGAGATGAACACTACCGGAATGGTTGGTTTCTGAATGCAAGGTCCGCTCAGACTGTCCATCCATTGTAATGTCTCACTCTACCAATTGGTTAACCTTCATCAGGAGCAGGCAGAAGCAAACAATGCCCTGGGCTTAGGGGAACCTAATGATCCCCGACAACATAAACAAAGCTCAGGCTGACTACAGCCTATTTGCAAGCAGTGGCATCACTAGGGGGTGGCTACTGGGGCTATAGCCCTGAATCTGGGGCCCGAGTCTCTTACCTAGGGTTGGCTATGGGCTCCATCTGTGTGTGTGTTTGTGTATATATACACACACATATATATATATATATATATATATATTATATACATGTGTAGGCCCGCCCAAGCGTATGACTTTTTTTACTTTGCTGCTATGGGCTCTAGCCCCAGATCTTTTGTAGACCTAGCAACACCCCTATTGCAAGCACTAAATTTAGACTAGGCCCAATCCAGCTTAAAGCAAGGTCCCTACAATAGTTTTATGAAAATTAGACCACAAAAGATGCACAGCAAGTACGTCAGATGTAGAAGATAGAAGATGTGAAAAGGAAGCACAACTGCAATCCAGTATCTATGGACAGGTTGACTTTACTAAGTTTTCAGTTCCTGGGTCTGCCAGAGACTGGACATTTGCTTTGGCTCAGTGTGGGGAGCCAATGCATATCTCCAAAGCACGCTGGAAATTTTCTCCAAGCCTCCCCCCCTCCCCATGATCAGATAAGATTACAAATAAAACAGGGCTATGTGGATGAGAGTCTTGCCATTTGATAGCCAAGTGATGACCTCAGCTCTACCAGCTCCTGCAGAAATCAGGAATGCTACAGACACACACCCAATGTGCTGTCAGTTTTTTTTTTTTGTAGGGGTGATATGCACATCTGGCAGTCCACACCTTCCATTACTAGTGGTAGTAAACCGCTGCAACAATAACAACAAAAAAATTGGGCCTGGGCAGTTTAAGTCATAATATGCCTAGTATGCATCGCATATTAGTACATTATGACAGAGTTACCTGAAAACTAAACCCTCCAGGGGTGCCCGGTCACTTCTGTAGGCGCTTCCATCTTCACCCGGTCTTCCGTCCTTACAGGTTCGCCAGCTTCAGCCGTATGAATGGCAGAGCAATGATGACATCACTCGCAAGCATGCAAGCAGGAGTCACGGCTCACGACCATGGCACAGAGTCCGGAATGGATGGCATGATCCATTCAAAGCCCAGTGCGCATGTGCCGTATACTGTGCATGTTTCGGAGATATTTACTGTACCTATAGGTAAGCCTTATTATAGACTTACCAATAGGGAAAAATCAACAAAGCTAGTTTAAAATTGTTCTCACAATTTACTAAGTTTCTTGTCTTTAACCACTTCCCCACCCGCCCAGTGTCAAATGAAGTCCGTAGGAGGGATCTCCCATCCTGGGCGGGCGTCATATGACGTCCTGGGCTTACCGGAAGCCTAGGGGGCGCACGCGCCCGCTGCGTTACTCGGGAGCCGGTGCGTGTGCCCGGCGGTCGCAATTTCCGCCGGGCACCCGCGATTGCCGGTAATAGAGCCAGGGACGTGGATCTGTGTGTGTAAACACACAGATCCACGTCCTGTCAGGTGAGAGGAGACCGATGGTGTGTCCCCAGTACAGAGGAACACAGATCGGTCTCCTCCCCTTGTGAGTCCCCTCCCCCTACAGTTGGAATCACTCACTAGGTAACACATTTAACCCCTTGATCGCCCCCTAGTGTTAACCCCTTCCCTGCCAGTGACATTTACACAGTAATCAGTGCATTTTTATAGAACTGATCACTGTATAAATGTGAATGGTCCCAAAATAGTGTCAAAAGTGTCTGATATGTCCGCCACAATGTCACAGTTACAATACAAATCGCAGATCGCCGCCATTATTAGTAAAAAGAAAAAAAATGCCATAAATCTATCCCCTATTTTGTAGACGCTATAAATTTTGCGCAAACCAATCAATATACACTTATTGCGATTTTTTTTACCAAGAATACATATCGGCCTAAACTGAGGAAAAATGTTATTTATTTTTTTAAATTGGGTTTTTTTTTATAGCAAAAAGTAAAAAATATTGTGTTTTTTTCAAACTTATCACTCTTCTTTTGTTTATAGTGCAAAAAATAAGAACCTCATAGGTGATCAAATACCACCAAAAGAAAGATCTATTTGTGGGGAATATGAGTACAGTGTTGCATGACTGCACAACTGTCATTCAAAGTGCGACAGCGCTGAAAACTAAAAATTGGCCTGGGCAGTAAGGGGGGTGAAAATGCCCGGTACTGAATTGGTTAAAATGGAATTTCACGAAAAAATAAAAAAAGGATCTCATTCTCTACTCCTCCCAAGCCTGTAACTTAGTTGGAGGTTTTTTTTTTGTTTGTTTTTTTTAGAGGTGGGGGGAAGTACTAGGCATGGGGGTTGATTTACTAATGGCAAATAGACTGTGCACTTTGCAAGGGCAGTTGCTCCAGAGCTTAGTAAACGAGGGAGAGCTCTGCTGACTTCCATCATCCAATCATGTGCAAGTAAAAATGCTTTTTTTCCTAAATTTTCCTTGCACGTGATTGGGTATTTTTTGCTTTGCTTCATTTACTAAGCTCTGGAGCAACTGCACTTGCAAAGCGCACAGTCTATTTGCCTTTAGTAAGTCAACCCAATTGGGATTGATTTACTAAACCTAGAGAGTGCAAAATCTGGTGCAGCTGTGCATGGTAGCCAATCAGCTTCTAACTTCAGCTTGTTCAGTTAAGCCTTGACAAAAAAAAAAAAAAAAACTGGAAGCTGATTGCCTACCATGCACAGCTACACCAGATTTTGCACTCTCCAGTTTTAGTAAATCAACCCCACTGTCTTGTCCCAATCCTCTCTCTGCCAAGAGCCTCCTGAGACATTGTCACACGTCCCAGGAGGCTGCAGGACCAGTTTCCTTGCACTGTGAAATCTCATGCATGCGCGGCGGGGTACAAGCTGGGATTGATCAGGAAGTCACAGCTGGCTCTCAAATCCAAGATGGCGGCACCAGGGATCGAGCAACAGTGAGAAGAATTGGCTGCGGGAAGACAGCATTGGGCTTCATTGGCCGGTAAGGACCTGTTTTTGAAAAAGTCACCAGCTACATTATTTGTAGCTTCGAGGCGGTGGATTGCATGCCGTACTTCCTATCAGCGCACACGCAGTGGTATAAACTGGCCAGGTAGGGGACAAAGCATTTTATCGTATCTTGCGGTAGGACTGCGCTGGAATAGCTGCTCAACACAGTCCTACCACACCTTCCGTGAATAGCCCCTAAGGGCCGGCACACCACAATTTCTGCATTCCGGATGCGTTGCTACATGTGCGTTCTTGGGGCATTTTTGATGTGGTTTTGATGTGTCCCGGTACGTTTTTTTCCCCTCTTTTATTTATTTATCTCAATTAAGGACATGTGTGTTTCAGTGCATCTTTGCTGCGTTCCAGATGTGTTCCATACAGGAAAAAATGCAACATGTTCCACTTTTGTTGACTGCACTGGAACGGACTGTACTGGTGTGAACTAAGGCCATTGGAATCCATGGTAAACACTATCCATGCATTTTTCATGCAGAATAAAAACACACTGGACTGCATGTGGTGTGAACGGGCCCTAAATGCAGGAGAAGTGATCTGGGAGGTATAAACAACAATCATGCCTCCTAGGCCACTTTTTTCCTGCGTCTAGACTTTCCTGCTTTACAGCAGATTTAGTCGCGTGTACATGCATATAGCCACATTTCGTCCCAGTTCACACTGGTGCAATGCAGGAAACCCTGCGATTTAGTGCCGTTTCCCACATCGCACCTGAACCGCACACTGGTTCACACTGACGTCTGACGTCTGCGAACCACTGGGGGTGTCAATGTAAAGTTAATGACACCCCCAAGTCAGATCACAGATGAAATGGTACAGGAATCGGATGGCATGGGTATGAACACCCATGGCATCTGATTCCAGTGCAGACCAAAAATAGGGTCCTGCACCATTATGGTGCAAATGCGCTGTGATTTCGCACAGACATCGCATGTGATGTGCACAGCAATGCGCTGCGAATTACATGCGATGTATGTCATTACACAAGTGTGAACTGTCGTGGAAATTTTATGAAGATGTATTTAATATGTATTTGTCATAGTGACTCCTAGTGTTGGTACTCCTGCAGCCCGCTCTAAAGAGCTGACTGGGGCAGACTGATGTTGGTTGAGACCCGTCTGGTAGTGGAAAAACGTCTTAAGGTTGGAGATGATGTTTGCAGAGTGGGGATATGTCCGCCGACGAAGGGCCCTCTGTGCATTAGCGCAGACGATCGTCGAGAGGGGGGGGTATGTTCGCTCTGCAAGGACATTATTGGTTATAGGCGGATGTGCGCTCTTGTCTCTGCTATGTCTGATCAGCATGGTCGGTATACGTAGCGCACGCCTGCAGATAGCCTCCCTTCCACAAGCAATAATAATATAATCCGAGTATGCTCTGTTATTTGGAATGGCGCAGTATAAGCATTCCTATCAGCGGTATAACGGGAGTCTTGGGTTGTTATGACCAGAGATGGCGTCCATGTTTGTTTAGCTTACATTCACCCCGTCTCTGCTCAGACACACCCATCAGAATCCTTTAATTGTATTGTGTTGTATTCATGTATTGTATTGTATTAGCTGTATATCCTTATATGGTCACCTTCCTGGGTGGAGCTGACATGCTGTGACATCACTTCCTGTTGGTAGTTTAATAAAAAGAGCAAGCTGGCTAGTCTGGATCAGTGATGCTAGCCGTGCTGAGAATGTAGGATAGCGATGTCTCTGGTTTTTGGATGAATGGGAAATCGAATGGAAGGTGAGATGCATTATATCATTAAGACGAAGTGTGTGCTTATTTGCACAGGAGAAATGGCTGTGCTCTGCATACAACCTATTCTTCCACGTCAGAACCAAGCCTTGGTGTTTAGCCACTTGCCGACCAGCCGCCGTCATTATACTGCGGAAGGTCAGCTCGTTCCCGCAAATCACCGTAGGTGAACGTCGGGTCATTTAAGAGCCATAGCGGGCGCGCACGCGCTGCATGGCGGGAGACCCGATGCACGTGGCCGGCGGCCGCAAAGTCCGCCGCCCACCCGCAATCACAGGAAAGAGAGCCAGAATGGGGATCTGTCAATGTAAACAGACAGATCCCCGATCTGACAGGGGAGGAGAGAGAGATCTGCTGTTCATAGTGATTAGGAACAGCGATCTCTCTCCTCCTCAAGTCAATACATTAACCCCACAGTTAGAAACACCTACCAGGGAACACATTTAACCCCTTGATCGTCCCCTAGTGTTAACCATTTTCCTGTCAGTGACATTTACACAGTAATCAGTGCGTTTATATATCACTGATCGCTGTATAAATGTCAATGGTCAAAAAAAAGTGTCAAAAGTGTCTGATCTGTCCGCCGCAATGTCGCAGTCCCCATAAAAATCAGAGATCGCCGCCATTACTAGTAAAAAAATAATAATAATAATAATAAAAATGCAATAAATCTATCCCCTATTTTGTAGACGCTATAACTTTTGCGCAAGCCAATCAATATACGCTTATTGCAATGTAGAAGAATATATGTCAAGCTTAAACAGAGGAATTTTTTTTACATTTTTTTGGTTTTTGAATATTTATTATTGCAAAAAGTAAAAAATATTTTTTTTTTTTCCAAATTGTCCCTTTTTTTTGTTTACAGCACAAAAGATAAAAAACGCAGAGGTGATCAAATACCACCAAAAGAAATCTCTATTTGTGTGAAAAAAAAGAACATCGATTTTGTTTGTGTACAGTGTTGCATGACCGCGCAATTGTCAGTTAAAGCGACGCAGAGGCCGAAACGCAAAAAAAGCCAATGAAGCTGACATTTTGCTGCAGCAAATCACCTGCCCTTCTCAGCGTTTGTCTGTCAATGGAAAGCTGTCAGGATAACACAGAAGTTGTTAATTTATGAGATACTATGATGTCCGTAAATAAATCCCCCAGTCTTTCTTCTTGTGAAGCTGCACAGGATAAGAGAAAAACACGTTAAAACCTGTTATACAGAAAAAACCTGAAAGCGTGGAGGAAAGATTCGTTTTACTGCTTTGATTACAAAAAAAATAAATATGTATTGACTACAAATTTTGTCAGTTTGAGTTATTGTAGTGTGAGAGGTGAGCTGCCATTGATGAGTCAGAGCCAATCACAATTTAGCATTTTCCAGCGGTACTGCGAATCCTTTTTAACAGCCGCAATCTACTGCTCTCTGCATCAGTACGCTAATGAATCCTTTCGCTTATTTTTGCTTTATTTCTTTTTTTGGACATGTTTTAAAAATAATTTTAGGCTTGAAGCTTAGTTAAAACCCCCGATATATATTTTCTGGAAGTAGACACCCTCAAGAATAAAACGATGGGAGTTCCAAATTTTAACGCCATGCAATATTAGTGGAGTGGTTTATCAAGCACAATATTTCAGTAAAAATACATTACCACATTTTGGAAAAATATAAAAGATAAGGTTGTGCCGAGTTATTAGATACCCAACATGTTAAGCCTTAAAGCGGTTTTTACCCCAAAAGCAAACATTTATTATATTGCAGTTTACCGATTATTAGATGTGATGGCTGCATTCGTTTTCTTTTTAAGGCCACTTTCACACTGAGGCGCTTCTAAACTGCCAGTAAAAACACTGAGCGCTTTTGAAGCGCTTTTCAGGCGCTGTTGAAGAGCTTTCCATTCATTTCAATGGAGAGGGGAGTTTTTCACGGCCCTGCCAGCACACTGCCCCAGTGTGAAAGCATTCATTGATTTTAATGGAAATACGTTCTCGTGAGCTTTTTAGGCGCTGTTTTTAGCGTGAAAGCGCCTGAAAAGCGCCTCAGTGTGAAAGTGGTCTTAGTCTTTTTTTATTTTATTTTCATCTTGTGATCTGCTTATTAAAGTGATATTAAACCTTTGTTGTTTTTTAAACTAAAATAAACATGTTATACTTACCTGCTCTGTGCAGTTGGTTTTTCACAGAGTAGCCCGATTCTCCTTTTTTGGGGTCCCCTGTCGGTGCTCCAGGCCCCTCATCTTCCCCCAGGGAAAGTGCTCACTCCTGAGCCACCCAGTCTGCGTCTATTGACACAGACCAGGCGACTCGCGCCCCCCGCTCTCTCTCATCACAGCATTTGATTGACAGCAGTGGCAGCCAATGGCTGCCGCTTCTATCAATCTGCCCAATAAGGAGGGAGACAGTGGCTGGAGCCACTGTTCTCATGCACATCGATGGATTCGATCGGGCTCAGGTAAGTATAAGGGGGGGGCTCCTGCAGCACCAAAGGTTTTTTAATTTAAGATCAATCCATTGCCCATCCTCCTCTATATTTAAAACGGCAAATCGTTTTTTTTTTTAAAACCTTTTTTTCCATGTAGTATGGAGCACTTCCGGCTCCGGCTGCCTAGGCGATGACGTCACAAGGCGATTCCCATGGACTCCTAGGATATTGGCGTCTTCCATCCCAGGAGTCCATGGGAATCGTCTAATAAAGAAATCTTGCGCAATTTCCGGACCAGAAATGATGCGAACGGGAGGACCGGAGTGTCCTAATTGACAAGTTGCTATAGCAATGGGGCTGGAACTTCCGCCAACACCGCCATTGCTATGGCAATCTGTCAGGTGTAGAGAGCGCCGCGCAGTGGCATTACTGAGATGCCTGCGAGGCCTGGCCCCAAGCTATCTCTGCTCTCGTTTTCATAAACAAGCTTTTGTTAGATCACTCAGATCTACTGGCAGAGATCTCCTCCACATCTCGGTGCCCAAGAAGATCCGGCGTGGTGGTCGGGCCTTCTCCCACCAGGGTGCCGTTTTGTGGAATAGCCTCCCTGTCGATCTCCAGGAGGCCCCTACTATTCCGGTCTTCCGCGGGTTACTGAAGACTTGGCTTTTCACGCAAGCCTTCCCTGTGTAGCCTCTCTCTTCCATCCTTTCTGCCGCTCTGTGCTGCTTCCGGTTCCTGGGTCCTCCTTTCCCAGAAACTCTGATATGCGCGTCGGGACCCTTCGGGGTAAGACCGCGCTATATTAAGATACCTCTCAACTCAACTCAACTCAACTGAGCAGCTGCGAGATCAGGAGGTGCATGCTGGGTAGCCAGCTGCACCGGATCCCAGGAATTAAGAGAAGAGGACTTTAGATGCCCACAGTAGAGATGGAACCCGCCTGCTTCCAAGATCTGGTCAGTTTTCAACTTTTTAAACTAAAAGGAACAAATATTTGACATTATCACAATTACAACGGAGTGTTTAAAAAAATGATTTGGGGGACTGGAACTCACCGTGAAATGCATTAAAGTAAAAAACGTTTAGGCTTTAGAACCACTGTTGTTTTCAAAAGAACAAGCTCCCCAGCAGAATGTATTAGTTACAGAGATGAGACAAACCATTTAACACTGACAGGGACATTTCGTTTATAGGCGTTTTTCGTTTTTTGGCATTTAAAAAAAAAAATATATATATATATTTTTTTTTAAACGAAACGCCGCTAAACGCGACATGTAAACGCAGCAAAACAGACGTTTTAAACGTGGGTTACTATCTGTCAAGCTAAATTGTTCAGGAGAGGTTGTGAAAACGTCCCGTGTACATGAAGCCTAACTTCCCTTTAACCTGCTATATGCAGTTTTTTCATTTCCATAGACGTGCATACCTCCCAACTTTTTGAGATGGGAATGAGGGACACCTATCAGCAAAAGTATGCAGGCATAGGACACACCCCCTGGCACGCCCCCTTGAATTGTGCAAAAAAAACAAAACAAGATTGGGCAAACCCACAAGTGTTTTTTTTACCACTACTATTCCTTTATATTGGCTTTCGGAATTTACAAATGTAACAATTTGGAAATCAGATGAAAGGTTTAGCGCTGAGAAACACTTTTTGATAGATAAAAAGTGCCTAATATATACATCTATATAGAAAAGACCAAAATGAGGGCCAAATGAGGAAGAAAGAAGGACAGAGGGACATTGCCCCAAATCAGGGACAGTCCCTCGAAATCAGGGACAGTTGGGAGCTATGAGTAAGCAAAAGCCCATCGACCCAGGACTGGGGACCCGATGCAGTTTGGAATAAAATAGCTCTACAATGTTATGTTGACCCAGAGTTGCAAAGGAATGTTTTATATGGCTCTGCCCACTATCATAACACCATAAACCCCCTTTTATTTTTTAATGTGAGATGGAAGTGAGACACACAGACAACTTCTGTTATAAAAAGGTTCTTCTTTTCATACATAACTCATAAGAACCAATACAGTGTATGAAGGTGGGTGTAACACTGCCATCTAGTGGTTGATGACAAAAGGTACGGCTCACACACAGAAAAACCCAATAAAGTGAAAAGGGCCAGTAAAAAATATTGCTGTGATATTGTAAATATAGAAATCCATATAATTAGTTTTTATCAACACTTCAACCACATTTTCTGCCTGCAATGAATTTTATTATATTTTCTTCCAAATTTTCCTGCTTGCTGCCAGCGTACTGTAAAAAAAAGAACTGTTGCAAAATGTAAGTTTTGCAGAGCCCAGCTCACAGCAGATCCTGTGCAGGAATCTGTAGACTTTTTTTGTTATAATAATCTCTTGCAGACCACATAATGCATATATACAGTGGCCATAGGTGTGCGCAGCCCATTGCATCAGGGTGCGCACCCCAAAGCTCAAAAACACATGCCTTTCTCTGCAGCCTCAGCTGCACTGGGCAGTGAATGAATGGGAAGTGCTTCATGCTGGGCAGCTCCCTGTTCATTTACAAACTGAAGCGTAGTAAACACAGTTTACTATGCCTCAGTTATGAATGAACACAACAAGTGTTCATTTAGAAAAGAAAGGCGCTGGTAAATGACATATTTACTAGGCCCTTCCCCCGTTCTCCATCCTGAAACATCCCCTGCAGCAGCTGTGAGGAGAGAAGGAAAGCCAGCAGCACTGCAGGGCTAGGGGGCCAACATAGGTGGAAGCCCAGGCAGTAGGGGGAATCAGAACCGCATGTAGTTATAAGGGTGAGCCCAGACACACCTGTCCCTATGCATGCCTATGACAGTGGCAAGGAGGGAAGGCTTTACCGACGACACACTGCACATGTGTGTCCATGACCTCTGAAGTTTCTGTGCTACGCAAACATAGCCCCCAACTGTTTTGGTACAATGTCCCTCTGTCCCTCTCCTTCTCATTTGTCCCTCATTTTGGTCTGATCTATATAGTTGTATATAAAATGCATTTTTTATCTTTCAAAAAGTGTTTCCCGGTGCTAAACCTTTCATCCAATTTCTAAATTGCTGCATTTGTAAATTTTAAAAGAAAATATAAAGGAATAGTAGTGGTAAAAAAAGCACTTGTGGATTTAATTAAACTTTTTTTTGGGGTTAATTCTCCTGTAAGGGGATGTGGTAGGGGGCGTGTCCTATGCCAACATACATTTGCTAGTAGGTGTCCCTCATTCCTATCTCAAAATGTTGGGAGGTATGCGCACTCCTCGCATTGTGATTGAGACACAGCTCCTGGCCTCCAGTTAGCCACCAATTGGGCACCCAATCAGGTGATCACTGTGACAGCCAATCACAGAGATCATGTGATCAGGAGAAGTCCCACCCCTGCCTAAAATTTAAGGGCAACAGCAGGCAGAATGGAGTTAAAATGGACATCACCTCTTAAAAGGGCCTATGTCAATATGCCTCTACAGGATGACAAGTCCTCTTAAGATCTCACCCCCTGACCCACTTATGGGCTCCTTGATGACATATGGGCGCATGTGACCTTCTCCCTTAATGCAGTGCCTATGCCTGAATAGCCAATCACAAGCCCTGAACACTGTCACATGATCTGTGACATCTTCAGCCTGCCTGTGCAAGCTCTGACATCATCCGACATGGAGCTTACAAAGAGTTCAGACTGCAGGTGAATGGGATGGAGGGGGAGCACTGGGAAAGATGAGTACAGTGAGCATACTTCCCAACTTTCTAAAATGAGAATGAGGGACATCTCATAGCATAAGTATGTAGGCATAGAACACACCCCCTGGCCACGCCCCCCTTAAAGGAGAATTGTACAAAAAAAAATAATATTGGTTAAACCCTCAAGTGGTTTTATACCACTACTATTCCTTTATATTTGCTTTTGACTTACAAATGCAGCAATTAAGAAATCGGGTGAAAGGTTTAGCACCGGGAAACACTTTTTGATGGATAAATAGTACATTTTATATACAGCTATAAAGATCAGACCAAAATGAGGAACAAATGAGGAGAAAAGAGGGACAGAGGGACTTTGTTCCAATCAGGGACAGTCCCACGAAATCAGGGACAGTTGGGAGCTATACAGTGAGGTTTGGGTAGGCATTAAACAGACTGTTAGTTTGCTCTGAAAGATAAAGAGCATTGTCAAAAGTTTGGGTGCATCGCACCAAAGTAGTGCAGGAACCTTCTTCCAAGTCAGAGCGAGTCGCACCAATTAGAACAGTCTCATTGACGTTAATTGGGGGTCGACTTGTCATGTGACTTTGAACTCTAAAGTCACATGACAAGTCCTGGCAGTGTGAACCGGGGCTTAAAAAGGTAACCAGCAATTTCAATTTTATTTTATTTTTTTAAGTGATACTGCGTGGATAGGAACATGTAACAAATATAAAGAAAGTGTTATCCCAATTTCACGGCAAAAGAGGAAATACTCTTTTAACCGAAAGTTGGAAGGGCTTTAGCATGATTGACTCTTCTTGAGTTGCTATAAGACCACCGTTGTCCTCTATAAAGGCCGTAATAGACGGAGACTCGGCTGCCTCTCTCCAAACAACTGCCAAGGCTGCTTTCTGGGTTGCCGGAGGAACGTGTAAGCAGTTTCACTAGAAGGATATATTATTTACATAGCTACCTCTGCTGGGTAACATTTATTTCCACTGGCGCTCATCCCGTGTGGATTCTACAAGCAAACAATGGATGTTGAGGGGCAGAGGAAGGAGTATTTATATTGTACTTACATGTACAAACACTGGGAGCTGGATGAATGTCATGTCACCGCTAATAGGAGAGGCCAGGGCTGGCTCTGATTCAGGGAAGGAATGCTCCAAGACTCCTCCAAGGACTACATGTACAGTATATGAAATGGCAGCATAATGTAACACCACAGTCATTCCAAAAAATACTGTTCACATCAAAGAAGTAAAACTACTTCCATGTAATGAAGATTATGTGTCCAACAATCAGGAGCACAGGGACAAGGTCCAATGCTTGATGTGACTCTCCTCCATTACACTGTATATAGGACACCATCTTGTTTATCAGTCCAGAGCCATAAATCTGGTGGTGGGCAGAAAAATGTCAACTGTACATGGCACTCCCGAGAGAGCCAGTGTCATGGGACCAGTGAGTAGGTAGTGAGCACCACTGCACCCACACACTTCACTGAGCGCCACTGCACCCACACACTTCACTGAGCGCCACTGCACCAACACACTTCACTGAGCGCCACTGCACCCACACACTTCACTGACTGTCACCAGTGGCAGTTGGTGCTCAAAAAAACATCAATTGCAACCACTCTGCCCATCAAGCGCAGCCACTGTGCCTATCAAACCCAGCCACTGTGCCATCAAATGCAGCCACTGTGCCCATCAAACGCAGCCACTGTACCCATAAATTGCCACTTCTGTGCCATCAAACGCAGCTACTGTACCCATCAATTGCTGCCAGTGTGCCCATCAATTGCTAACACTGTGCCCATCAATTGCTGCCAGTGTGCCCATCAATTGACGCTACTGTGCCCATCAATTGCTGCCAGTGTGCTCATCAATTCCTGCTACTCTGCCCATCAGTTGCTGCCAGTGTGCCCATCAATTGCTGCCAGTGTGACTCTGCCCATCAATTGCCGCTACTGTGCCCATCAATTGCTGCCAGTGTGCTCATCAATTGCCACTACTGTGCCCATCCACTGCCGCTACTGTGCCCATCAACTGCTGCCAGTGTACCCATCAATTGCCGCTACTGTGCCCATCAAATGCTGCCAGTGTGCATCCCCCGCCCGCCCGGCACTTACCTTGTCTCGGTGGAGCAGCGGGTCACGGCGGTGTCCTCCATGCTCCTCGATGTCTTCTCTCGCCCTCTCTCCGCGTCCTCTGCTATGATTGATACACTTCACTAACCGTCACTGCATCCACACACTTCACTGAGCGCCACTGCACCCACATACTTCAATGACCGCTACTGCACCCAGACACTTCACTAACCGTCACTGCATCCACACACTTCACTGAGCGCCACTGCACCCACATACTTCAATGACCGCCACTGCACCCAGACACTTCACTCACCGTCACTGCATCCACACACTTCACTGAGCGCCACTGCACCCACATACTTCAATGACCGCCACTGCACCCAGACACTTCACTAACCGTCACTGCATCCACACACTTCACTGAGCGCCACTGCACCCACATACTTCAATGACCGCCACTGCACCCAGACACTTCACTAACCGTTAATGCAACCACACACTTCACTGAGCGCCACTGCACCCACATACTTCACTGACTGCCACTGCACCCAGACACTTCACTAACCGCCACTGCAACCACATACTTCGCTGACCGCCACTGTGACCACACACTTCACACTGACTGCCACTGCACCCACATACCTCGCTGACCAGCACTGCGACCACACACTTCACTAACCTCCATTGCACCCACATACTTCACATTGACCGCCACTGTGACTACACACTTCACACTGACTGCCACTGCACCCACATACTTCACTGACTGCCACTGTGACCACACACTTCACTGACTGCCACGTGTCACTGCACCAACACACTTTACACTGACCACCACTGCACCCACATACTTTACTGACCGCCACTGTACCCACATACTTAAATGACCGCCACTGCAACCACACATTTCACTGACCGCCACTGTACCCACATACTGTACTGACCAGCACTGCACCCACACACTTCATTGATTGTCACTGTACCCACCAATCACCACTACACCCACACTCTTCATTGCTACTGTACCCGCATACTGTACTTCACTGAGCGCCACTGCACCCAGATACTTCACTGACCGCTACTGCACACCGACCCAACTGGCACTTCACTGATCCGCATACACTAGGACTGGCTCTATCTCTGCGTTTTGTTTTTCTATTTTCTGGTCCCTGACAATAAAGGACGGGTGTGATGTGATTGGTGTTGGGGGGGGGGGGATGTAAGACTGGACTCCATATAGCATTGAATGGTATAAAGTAAAACCTTGGATTGTGAGCAGAATTCGTTCCAGAAACATGCTCGTAATCCAAAGCACTTGTATATCAAAGCGAATTTCCCCATAAGAAATAATGGAATCTCAGATGATTCGTTCCACAACCATTTATTCATAGGTCCTTTAGTTTATAGTCCATATAAAAAGATTATAGCAATGTGATAAGTTGTGTAACCATAGAATATCCATCCACAAATGGAAGCCTCCCCAAGGGGATTAGAAGCAAAATCCAGCAGAAGCTACAGAGTATAAAAGAGAAGCGAATCACCTCTAAGTGTAGCAATATGGTTACATTTAATGAAGGTACAACATTTAGCAACTCACATGGTTGATGATTAAAAGAGACACATCTAAGTATGCGGGCACCCGGGTAAAGCTGTCTACATAGACCATCCCCCCCAACATCGGCTCTCACCTCTGTCAGTCTGAAATCGTGACCGGGAAGACTACCCTACAGTAGAGCGATCTGAAAGCAAGGCTTGAGTCACCCGTGGAGTGCAGGGTGGAAGGGATGGTGTCAATGGCGGTGCGGGGGATGGTCTATGTGGACAGCTTTACCCCAGATGCCTCCATACTTAGACGTGCCTCTTTTAATCATTAACAATGTGAATTACTAATTGTTGCATCTTCATTAAATGTAACCATATTGCTACACTTAGAGGCGCCTCTCTTCTCTTTTATACTCTGTTGTGACATGACGCTACATGTATATCAAGACATCGCTTATTTATCAAGTCAAAATTTATTGAAAAATGTTGCTTGTCTTGCAAAACGCTCTCAAACCAAGTTACTCTCAAACCAAGGTTTTACTGTAATATGTAGGGAGGTGAGGCTCAGTGAGTGCGCACATTGTGTGCTGAAAGCGCCATGTCTCAGGAGGCCGGACCTGAATGTATTTATCTCAGGAAACTCCACTGCTGAGACCCAGCCAGCCAGACATTGTGTTCTTATAAAGCATTATTCATACCCCACCCCCAACTCTTCAAGGGGGGCATTGCAATGACACGGCCCCTGACAAATTGCTTCACTCACACCACCAGTCACCATAATCAGTCCTGAACAAGGCTTTCAGGATTACAGATCATTTCCAGGAATGACATCATTAGCTGAGATGTTCCGTCTTCTTCTACATTAGCCCTCATTCAGACGAGGCGGATCCGTCTCTACGGAGTCCGCCAGCTCCCGCCAGCTCAGCGGGAGATCTCTCCGCTGATCTCCGCTGAGCCGGCGGATGACAGGTCCCTCTCTGCTCACTGAGCGGGGAGGGGCTTGTCCAGCGCCGCTGTCTCCTATGGAGAGATCGGACGAAAAAGTTTTCATCCGCCATGGACGGATGGGGACGTATCGCCATCCGTCTGATTTTATCGGATCGGATGTCAGCGGACATGTCACCGCTGACATCCGATGCTCCATAGAGAAGCATGGAGCGGCCGCTCAGGTCCGCCGAAAAAACTGACAGGCGGACCTGAACGGTCCACCCGTGAGAAAGTGGCCTTACACCCAACATGAGAGTATGTCGACCATCTACATGAAAGCCTCTGAGATCCATCATGTTCCCAATGCAGATTGGCAAAGAGCCGGACCCATAACACACACAGAATACATATTCTTGCACCATCTTTTTTACAGGTATTTACAAAACACTTCATATACACTATAATGTACATTCATATCAGTTCCTGCACAAAAAGAGCTTACAATCTAAGGTCCCTACCTCATATACTAGGGCCAGTTTAGACAAGAGCCAATTAACCCACTAGCATGTCTTTGGAGTGTGGGAGGAAACCCACGCAAGCTTCATGCAGGTAGTGTTGCGTTTGGGATTTAGACCGATGACCCCACTGCTGCAAGGCAGGAGCACTAACCACTAGGCCACTATGCTGCCAACTGGCCTGGATTTGCAATGGTAGTCCTACATCTTGTGCTCTGTCCTGCTGATGCTGTGTCCAGGATAGTGTAACTCGGAATCACATCAGCTTTTTTAAGTTATTGACCATGTAAAGTGTAAATAAATAAATAAATTATATTAAAGTAGTATTAAACTCTAAGCATTGTTTATTTAGACTAACACACTGAGCCCAATAAAATAAATTATTCTCCAGTACAGTTTGTTAAAATTCTTACCCCAGCATTTGTAGTTTACAACATTCAGTGCTGTTGGCTCTTGTTCTCTCAGTGCTACTACCCTGAACTTCCAGTTGTCACGAGAAAGAGTTAAAGCAGTGGCGGCCTGTACATAGGGCGAACAGGAGTGCCGCCCCCCCCCCCCCCCCCATTTTAAAGCTAATATTTTCATAAAAAAATAAAATAAAATGTTGTTCGTTTAAGTGTGCTCGGGGCGCCGGACTAATAGGTGTGTATTGGATGCATAACGTTTTTACAACCATGTGACTGAGGCTGAGAGCTTTATTGGCTGCTTGCAGATTGTCCTCAGGGCACAGAGCGTTGTGCCCCGAATACTCCCGCTGCTCATTTTAGCATTGTTTTTTTTTGGCTGGATGTGATTGGACGAGCGCAGGCCGGTGCTCTTAGCGTCATCGCAAAATCGTGTCTTTTCCGGCTTCTCGTCCCACGGGGCCACGGTAGAACGCAAGGCCAAGGCATCACTCTGCCGGGCAGTGGCGCCTGGATTCTGGATAATGGCCATATCCAACATGGCTGATTGGCAGTAGATGTCTTCTAATACTGATATAAATATAATAAATCTGGATTCAGGCAATATTTATCTGTCTTTAATATGGAATAATATCAATGTCATCACAGGCAAACACAACTATTTTTAAATCTTAATGCAATAATCACCTGATAAGTGGCTATTTACAGTCCTGCATTATTCACAGTTCAATTTTTCAGTTTGCTTGCGCCCCCTCCCCCCCCCAAAATAGTTTGAGCACCAGCCGACACTGAGCCTAGTGCCTAGTGCCCCCATGGCAAGTAGCTTGCTATGGGGGCACCCAAGCAGGCTCACTCCCAAGCCGCAGCTCTGTGCACCCATTCACACACAGAGTGAGGCTCGGCCCCGCTACCGCACTCTGCTCATTGGCTCACTGGCTGTGATTAACAGTAGCGGGCGCCAATGGATACTGCTGCTGTCTCAGCCAATGAGGAAGGATTGAGAGCTGAGGCTTTCCTGCAGATTGCTGAATCGAGATGGACCTCAACCAATCACAGTGGTTACATGATGGGCCCATCCTTCCTGTCCCCCGGTGTACAGACCCTATTAACTGCTTGCCAACAATATCCTATATACAGCCCTCAAAAAATCCACTCGCCTGCTTGCATTTTGCGAGTGGATTTTGAGGGCTGACGAGGAAGGGCTGCCTGGGAGCGGGGGGGGGGTGAGCACTGTATGGAATGGGAGTCCTTCTCCCAGCGATCGCGGAGGGGAAGAGAGAGAGAGCCGCCCGCATGTTTAGAGCGCAGCGCAGGGAACACAGTGATAACAGCTTTCATTTCACATTGCCGTGTTCCCCACCGCTCGCTGTCAGATACAGCCCCTCCTCCTTGTCCTGGGACTTTGATAGAAAGATCACCTGTCCAATCCTGGTGATGGGTGATCTGTCAATCAAAGGTCCCCGTTCAGGGGGTGGGGCTGTATATGACATTGAGCGGCGGTAACACAGCAATTGAAATAAAAGCTGTTATCGCTGTGTTCCCTGCGCTGCGCTTTGATCACCTGGGCGGCTCTCCTGTTCCACTCCTCCCCTGCACAGGTAGGGTGCATAGTGGATACAGGCTGAATGGTGGGCACAAGGCTGCATGGTGGACACACGGCTGCATTGGTGGACACAAGACTGCATTGGTGGACACAAGGCTGCATTGGTGGACACAAGGCTGCATTGGTGGGCACAAAGCTGCATTGGTGGGCACAAAGCTGCATTTGGTGGACACAAGGCTGCATTTGGTGGACACAAGGCTGCATTTGGTGGACACAAGGCTGCATTGGTGGGCACAAGGTTGCATTGGTGGACACAAGGCTGCTTGGTGGGCACTGGGCACAAGGCTGCATTGGTGGGCACTGGGCACAAGGCTGCATGGTGGACACAAGGCTGCATTGGTGGGCACAAGGCTGCATGGTGGGCACAAGGCTGCATGGTGGGCACAAGGCTGCATTGGTGGACACAAGGCTGCATGGTGGGCACTAGGCACAAGGCTGCATTGGTGGGCACAAGGCTGCATTGGTGGGCACAAGGCTGCATTGGTGGGCACAAATACAGTTGTTGTTAATATTTATTTTTCTAACTTAATTCTGCATAAAAGATTTAAGTGACATTTCATGAGATAATTTATGATGGCGTGTTTAGGGGTGGGTGGGGCAGGGGGGGGGCAACTGGTGGTAAGTAACCCCTGAGGCCTGGCTAGTAGCTCAGGGCTTGCAATTTTGAGCCCTACTGTATATATACAGCAGCGAGGTGGCTTTGCGTGATCCTGCACTTCCGGGTCTGGGGTGTGCGCGTGCGGCGGTGGTGGCCCACTGCTGCGATTACGCACAGTGGGAGCTGATCGGCGGGTAAGGCAGACTTAATGTCCACCGGTACCCACCACCAGACGTGCTGGCTAACCCTTTATGCCGCGTACACACGACCGTTTTTAATGTCATTGAAAAAAACGACGTTTTTCTCGACGTGATTCTTCTCAAGCCTGCCTTGCCTACACACGATCATGAAAAAAATGCTCGAGCAAAGCGCGGTGACGTACGAAATGTACGACGGCACTATAAAGGGGAAGTTCCATTCGGATGGCGCCACCCTTTGGGCTGCTTTTGCTGATCCTTGTATTAGTAAAGTTTGGTGAGAGACGATTCACGCTTTTCAGCCTCGTGCTCTTCAGTCCGTTACAGCGTGACGAATGTGCTATCTCCATTACGAACGCTAGTTTTACCAGAACGCGCGCCCGTCTCATCACTTGCTTCTGAGCATGCGCATTTTTTTCACGTCGTTAAAGCCTACACACGCCCGTTTTTCATGACGAGAAAAACAACAACGTGAAAAACGACGAGAAAAATTAGAGCATGTTCCAAATTTTTAATGGCCATTTTTCACGTCGTGAAAAATGCTCTGGAGCCCACACACAATCGTTTTTAATGACCAAATAAAAAAATGGCATTTTTCTCATCATGAAAAACGGTCGTGTGTACGCGCCATTAGTGTGGAAACGAGTGGCTACAAAAATTGTCAATGACGCCCATAGAAACCCAACAGATTTCAACACTGTCTACTACTCCTATAGTGCGGGTTAGGAAATAAAGGATGCATCTGATTGGTTGCTACCAGCATCACCTCTTTCTTTTGCGGCCACTCGTTTCCACACTAAAGGGTTAGCCAGCACGTCTGGTACACATATGGATTTTAAAAGCAAGCAAAAAGAAAAAAGATATTTCCCTTTCAAACCCGGCCACCCCGTATAACCTCTGTGGCATGATAGAGAGGCCATTAGTCATTAGAAAAAAAAGAAATGTCTATTTCAACTAAACAGAACCACATCGTATAAGCGCAGGCTGAGCGCGGTCACCTCTTAAACACAGGCTGCAGGAGATGAATTTGGCACGGTTTGAAAGGGGTGGAGGTGGAATCTGCCGTCCAGAGGGGAACCAGACTAAATTTTGACTCATGTTTTCCGTGCTGCTTAGAAATGAAATGTTTATGTTCACAAAGAGGACTGGTGGCTGTGTGGCAGCTCCCCTGTCCCTGGCAGGACTGGTTTGCAGGGATTTATTGTATATACCTGACATCATTGGGACATGCAGAGGACAGGTTAGAATTCCCTGAAATAAGAACTGTAATCATTGCTCTTCCACAAAATGTCAATTCCCAATCAGATTTTAAAGCAAACGTGATTTGCGCAATAAGGGTGCCCTGGAGTCACTTTAACCTCCGGAAGATTTACCCCCCTTCATGACCAAGCCATTTTTTGCGTTGCGGCACTGTGTTACTTTAACTGACAATTGTGCGGTCACGTGTCGTTGTTTCTAAACAACATTTATGTCCCTTTTCCCCAAAAATAGAGCTTTCTTTTGGTGGCATTTGATCACCTCTTGGGCTATAAACAAAAAAAGACCTACAGTTTTGAAAGAAAAAACAATATTTTTTTTACTTTCTACTATAATATCCAATAAAAAAAACAAAAAAAAATCGAATTTCTTCATCTATTTAGACCAATATTTATTCTGCTACATATTTTTTTGGTAAAAAAAATCCCAATACGTGTATATTGATTGGTTTGCGCAAAAGTTATCGCATCTACAAATAATATCATATTTGTATGGATTTTTTATTTTTTTTTACTAGTAATGGCGGCAATTAGCAATTTTTATCGGGACTGCAACATTGCGGCAGACAAATTGGACACCTAACTGACATTTTTGACACTTTTTTGAGGACCAGTGACACGAATACAGTGATCAGTGCTAAAAAACATACACTGTGACTGTACTAATGACACTGGCTGGGAAGGGGTTAACATCAGGGGCAATCAAAGGGTTAACTGTGTGCCTGACCAGTGCTTTGATACCATGGGGGAGGTGCTTTTACTAGTGGAAGGCATGGATCGGTACCCCTGCTTAGCAGAGACACAGGATCAATGCCTTCTGTACTGACGGAATGGTGATTTGCCTTGTTTACATAGGCAGATCGTCGTTCTGCCTGTGTACCAAAGCACAGTGTTTGTAGCTGCTTGATTTTTTTTTAAAACTTTTTTGAGGGTGGAACTCCGCTTTAAAAACGTCTCTCCATGTTATTCTATGTGTCCATGCACACACAGGCTTTTAGGAGCTGTAAATGGCGTAGGCGTTTTCAAGCTGTAAAAAAAACACAGGGCCAGCGCGTTCTGAGGACCGGCTTGCTCTAAAAACGTCAGACGCTAGTAAAAGCTGCTAAACACGGCTTACCACTGGATACAGCGGCGTTAAGCCTCGTCAAGCTTTTTTTTTTGACATGTCAAAATCAATGGTTCCCTACGAGAGCCCATTGATTTGAATAGAAGTCACACCACAAGTCGGATCACGATGATCCGACTTGCGATGCGGCTTGCACGCTGAGGATCTTGGAGGGGAACCAAAATGGGGGAAAAAAATGGCGTGGGGTTACCCCTTAAAGCGGAGCTCCACCCTAAAGTGTAACTTCCACTCATCGGAACCCTCCCCCCCTCCGGTGTCATATTTGGCACCTTTCAGGGGGAGGGGGGTGCAGATACCTGTCTAAGACAGGTATTTGCACCCACTTCCGGGAGTCCTCTCTGCGGGTATTCTGCGGGTAGTACCTCACTTCCCGCAGAATACCCGTTGTGTTCTGGGAGACACTCGGCTCCCAGAACACAACAGGGACCAGTGAGAACGGCGCAGCGTGACTCGCGCATGCGCCGTAGGGAACCGGGCAGTGAAGCCGCAAGGCTTCACTTCCTGGTTCCCTCATCGAGGATGGCGGTAGGGGCAGCAGAGTGACGAGCGATTGCTCGTCTTCTGCTGCCGACGTCGCTTGACTCCAGGACAGGTAAGTGTCCTAATATTAAAAGTCAGCAGCTGCAGTATTTATAGCTGCTGGCTTTTAATATTTTTTGTTTCAGGGGAGCTCCGCTTTAAAAGCATACCAAACCCTTCACTCTGGTATAGATTTTAAGGGGAACCCCTACGCCCAAAAAATTGGTGTGGGGTTCCCCCCAAAATCCATACCAGACCCTTATCCAAGCATTCAGCCTGGCAGGTCAGGAAAGGGGGGGGGAGGAGCGAGCGCCCCCTCCTGGACCATACCAGGCCACATGCCCCCAACATGGGAGGGTGGGTGCCCCTAAGCACCCCAAAGCACCTTGTCCCCATGTTGATGGGGTGGAGGAATTTTACTGGCCTGCACAGTCTTGACCTCAATCTGGATGAATTAGAGGGGAGACTGCGAGACAATCTTCTCATCCACATCAGTGCCTGACCTCACAAATGCGCTTCTGGAAGAATGGTCAAACATTCCCATAGACACACTCCTAAACCCTGTAGACAGCCTTCACAGGTGTCCCAATACTTTTGGTAATATAGTGTACATGAATTATTTTAACTGTATGTGTGATTGCATACCCAATATTGAAATCTCCACTTTTCCTGAATATCTTTGTTGCTTTATTAACACCTAGCTGACCAGTGACCATCAGTATTAGCTGTTCATCATTTTGTCCCGGCTTGAAGTGTTGACAGCCAGCGAGAACAGCAAAGCTTATTAATTCCGATTGCCAACCCACTAGGTGATTGTAACCATATGCAGCTCAGCAAACCTTGGGCTGATTTTACCCCTTAGGGTGGGGGTCCGAAATCAGTACATTGTAGTGCCATCTGGTATCACCTCACTTGATCATCACAAATTACATGCAAATCAGGGAAAAATACACCAAATGTGCCATATGAGCGGGTGAGGACTTTCAAGAACCTGGCACCATTTCTGATGTAGCAATCCCCACTGATCCCCCCTTGAATGCAAGTTCATAAAATATTCAGGCTTGATCTGGAAATGTTAACGTGACATCAAAGAAAAACCGGTTCCTATATTGATACCCTGGCAAAAAATTATATTTGATGCTGTAGGAAGGCTAAGTACGTCTTGATCGCTGGCAGATTACAGAAAATCTTGTTTCCATTAGCGGTGATAATATTGGGTTAGGTTATGTACTTGATTAACATCCTGTTCCAGCTCTTGCTTTAGTACTTAAAAAGACTCATTTTTGGAGGATTTAGCAAGTTTCCTACAATGGCCATTTATTTCCTCGCATCCATTTTTTAGAATATTGTAGCCCTTTTTTTTTTTAAATCAAGTAATTTTTATTTTGTTTTTGTTATTGCTTATTACATACATAAGTTTAGGAGCTTAATAATAACTATAATAATAAGGAACTTTATATTTACATTCTTTAGTGCAAATGCGTAAAGATTGGTTCAATATAACGCTATAATAGATATCTATTCTATAAAGGAAAAAAACAACTCAACAAAAAAACATCTAAGAAGACAATACAACAATAAACATACACCTCTATATATAATTCCATTTTCATTTCAATCTCTTTTTTTTTTCATAAACAACTTACCAAGGTGTTATAAAATTACAAAAGCAACTTTCACTGCAAAAGTCACCTTGTCGCCAGCACTGTCCCCTCAAAACTCATTGATCTGCCACCGGTCGTCTTACCAGCTGAATGACAGCTGGTGGGCACTGATAGGCTGCACTGGTGGGCACTGATAGCCTGCACTGATGGGCAATTATATGCTGCACTGATGGGCAATGATAGGCTAAACTGATGGCCACTGATATGCTGCACTGATGGGCAATGATAGGCTGCACTTATGGGCAATGATAGGCTACACTGATTGCCACTGATATGCTGCACTGATGACCATTGATGAGGTGGCACTGATGGCCACTGAGGAGGAACTGATAAGCTGCACTGATGGGGCTACACTGATAAGCTGCACTGAAGGGCACTGATCAGGCTGCACTGATGAGGCTGCACTGATAGGACTGTACTGATGGGCACTGATCGGCTGCACTGATGGGACTGTACTGATGGGCATTGATTGGCTGAACTGATGGTCACTGATTGACTGCACTGATGGGCACTGATGAGGCTGCACTAATGGGCACTGATGAGGCTGCACTGATGGGCACTAAAAGGCTGCACTGATGGGCACTGATCAGCTGCACTAATGGGTACTGGATGAGGCTGCACTGATGGGCACTAATAGGCTGCACTGATGGGCACTGATATGCTTTATGTTAATATTGTGTCAGAGCTGAGCTCAGCCCTTCCTTCTCTGAGCTGGCCGTTCAGCTGTTGGCTAATTGCCAGCTCCTTTCTCTCCACAGTGACTCACCTGTTGATGATCTGCTCATCAGTCCTGCCTACTTAACCACTTGCCCACCAGGCCAATTCTGGCACTTCGCTCCTACATGTAAAAATCATAATTTTTTTGCTAGAAAATTACATAGACCCTCCAAACATTATACATGTTTTTTTACCAGAAATCCAAGAGAATACAATGGCGGTCATTGCAACTTTTTATCTCACACGGTATTTGCGCAGCAATTTTTCAAACGCAATTTTTTGCTTTAAAAAAATAAATAAATAAACAGTAAAGTTAGCCCAATTTTTTTTTTTTGCAAATTTGTGAAAAATTAAGTTGCGCCGAGTAAATAGATACCTAACATGTCACGCTTCAAAATTGCACACGCTCATGATATGGCGCCAAACTTCGGTACTTAAAAATCCCCATAGGCGATGCTTTAATTTTTTTTACTGGTTACATGTTTTAAGTTACAGAGGAGGTCTAGAGCTAGAATTATTGCTCTCGCTCTAACGTTCGTGGCGACACCTCACATGTGTGGTTTTAACACCGTTTTCATATGTGGGCGGGACTTACGTATGCGTTCGCTTCTGTGTGCGAGCACACATGGGACAGGGGCACTTTTAAAAAAAATATATATCTATTTATTGTTAATTTTACTTAAAAAAAAAAATATTTGACACTTTAAATTTTTTTATAACATGTGATCACTTTTATTCCTATTACAGGGAATGTAAACATCCCTTGTAATAGGAAGATGGCATAACAGGACCTCTTTACAGTGTGATATGGGGTCAATAAGACCTGGGAACTTGGGAAGCCTAAAATAAATTAAAAAAACGATCACGGCTTCCCAGCCGAGGCGGGGCCGTTTTTTAATGCAGAGGCCGGGCGTGATGTCATAACATCGCGCCTGGCCTCCGACGATCATAGAGACTCCGGTGACCATCTGGTCTGCCGGAAATCTCTATGGTGGATATCTGGGGCCGGCGGATCTGTTCTCCGACTCACCGATCACAGCGGTGAGTCTGTAGAAGCACAGGAAGGGTGGCGGGAGGGGTAGGGACGTCAACTCCCGCCGCCCCTTAGACCGATCAAGCTGCTGACCAGCCGCTATGATTGTTCTCATGGTGTAGGGAAACGCCGGCTGAAAATGGCAATATCTGAATGATACCTGTAGCTGCAGGCATCATTCAGATATACCACCACAAAGCCCAGGATGTCTTTAGACGTCCAGCCGTCGGCAAGTGGTTAAAGCCTTCCAGCTCACTTCATCTCTGCCTTCGCCTTTGTCAACATCACAGAGACTTTCTCCTGAGTTCCTGTTAAAGACTTGCTCGGCTGACGTTCCTTCTGGCTCCTGATCCTGCTTGCTGTACTACTACGTTTATCTCTGGCTCTCTGACATTGGCTTGGCCGACTACCCAATCCGGTTACTGAATTCTGTTTTGACTACGCTTGCTCTGTTTACCTTTTTATTATTATAATTAAACAAGTGTGATTTGAGGCCCGGTTCACACAGGGGCAACTCCTCAGGCGACTCGGTCGCCTGAGGAGTCGCGTCCCGGTCTGTGCTATAGAACCGTTCTAATAGGAGCGACCTGAGTCGCTCCGACTTAGAAAAAGGTTCCTGTACTACTTTTGGGGGCGACGCAGGGCGACTTGCATTGACTTCTATACAGAAGTCATTATGCAAATCGCCTCGGCGGGCGTCTGAAGTCGTCTTGAGATCGCGCCGCCGAGGTCGCCCCCGAAGTCGTGCCGCCCCTGTGTGAACCGGGCCTAACTGTACTTCTGTCTCGGTCTGATTCATGGTTTCTGACATATTAATAAGGTTGTTGTTAATATTTATTTTTGGAACTTAATTCTGCATAAAACATTTAACAGTGTAATTTCATGAGATAATTTACGAGGGCGTGTTTAGGGGCGGACTTAGGGTCGGGGCAGGGTAGGGGTTAAAAACTGATTAGAAATTGTTAATCAGACAATGGCAGCTTGAACCTTCTATTAAGCTTTTGCATCAGGTTTCTCAGACCTTTGCATGCCTGCGCTTCATATGATGACTAAGCCACTCCCCTTCATGACATTGTCAAAAAGGGGAGGAGTATGGGTGATCTTAAAATGAAGCCCCCCCCCCCCCCCCTGAAAAAAGTTCTACGGACACCCATGGCACCCACTCTAGCAGCTGGAAATCACTATAGTAGACATCACTACTACAGTGATACCCACTTGGGCCTGGGTCCTGTACCGAATGGCTGCCCTAATGCTTCCAGAACACAGGAGGTCAGTCACTTGGGCGCCATTCAGAGAACAGTGCATTTGCCCAATAAACTGAGAATGATTGGATGAGATGAAGAGGATGCACCGTGATGTCACGTTCTCTACCTCATCCAATCATAAAATGCTATGGAGAAAATGCAGAGTTCTCTGAATGGTGCCAATGATCAGTGGCTGACCTCTTGTGTTCACAATGCAGCAGGACAGCCGCTCGGGACAGGACACGGAATCTAATGAATATGATTGGACTAACGATGTCTACTACAGTGATTTCCAGGTTCTAGATGGATCCCACAGGTATGGTAAATGCATAGCTACATTGATCAAAGCTGGACCAATGTAACTATGTAAAAAGATCTATACATGGAATTCTTTAAAACCACTTCAGCCCCGGAGGATTTGGCTGCCAAATGACCGGGCCACTTTTTGTGATTCGGCACTGCATCGCTTTAACTCACAATTGCGTTGTCGTGCGACGTGGCTCCCAAACAAAATTGACGTCCTTTTTTTCCCACAAATAGAGCTTTCTTTTGGTGGTATTTGATCACCTCTGCGGTTTTTATTTTTTGCACTATAAACAAAAATAGAGCGACAATTTTGAAAAAAAAGCAATATTTTTTTACTTTTTGCTATAATAAATATCCCCCAAAAATATATAAAAAAACAATTATTTTTCTCAGTTTAGGCCGATACGTATTCCTCTATATATTTTTGGTAAACAAAAACGCAATAAGCGTATATTGATTGGTTTGAACAATGGTTATAGCGTCTACAAAATAGGGAGTTGTTTTATGGCATTTTTATTATAATTTTTTTTTTACTAGTTATGGCGGCGATCTGCGATTTTTATCGTGACTGCGACATTATGGCGGACACATCGGACACTTTTGACGCTGCTTTGGGACCATTCACATTTATACAGCGATTAGTGCTATAAAAATGCACTGATTACTGTGTAAATGACACTGGCAGTGAAGGGGTTAACCAGTAGGAGGCGGGGAAGGGGTTAAGTGTGTCCTAGGGAGTGATTCTAACTGTGTGGGGGCTGGGCTACCAGTGACACGACAGTGATCGCTGCTCCCGATGAGAGGGAGCAGATGATCAGTGTCCTGTCACTATGCAGAACAGGGAGAGGCCTTGTTTACAAAGGCAATCCCCCCGTTTTGCCGTTCCATGACACAATCGCGGGACACAAGATCCCGCGGGCATGGTCACGGAGACCGCGGCAGATTCAAAGCAACGTGTATATATACGTTGCTTTGCCTGCCCGTGCCATTCTGCTGACATATAAGTGTGCGAGGCAGTCGGCAAGCGGTTAATATTTTCACTAGTCACTAGGCTTGTGCAATTTGTTTTGTAATGAATCAAAATTCGTACGAATTTTGCAACTTTCGGACATTCGGAAGCATTCAAATTTCCGAACAAAGCAATTACGAATAAAACCGAATCCAAAATAAATTATATCGCAAATAGCGAATGCCCGAATGCCTTTGGCATAATTCGTTGTTGCGTTAATGCGGCCTAATGCCGCAAGTCGCAACAAGTCGAAGCAAGTCGACTTGTTGTGATCCGTCACGGAAAATTAAGAATCAACGAACCAAAAAAAAGTTACTAATGTACGAATCCATTCGAAGCACAATAACACTCTTCTCTGCTCTCTGCTTCTCCCTCACCGTGCTGAACTCCCTCTCAAAATGGTGTACAGGGGCGGAGGCTATAGCCGCATGTCAAAAACGAAAGTAAAATACGAGATTTCGAATCGTTACAAATAACCGCAATGTATTTAGAAAAGTACGAATCTATTCGAAGCACGTTTGACAGCGCCATTGTGAGAGAGACACGGAAAATCACGAATCAACGAACCAAAAAAAGTTACGAATGTACGAATCCATTCGAAGCATGTTAGGCAGCGCCATGGTGAGAGAGACGCGGAAAATTACGAATCGACGAACCAAAAAAAAGTTACGAAAGTAGGAGTTGTGTCCAGAATCAACGAAAAACAATGTACTCTACCGAAAGTACGAATTATAAATCTAAAAATAAGGCTTACAATAATACGAATCATTCCGATTCAACGAAAAATGACGCTTGCGAAAATACGAATTAGTCCGAACGCGAAAAATCCCATTTAGCAAAATTACGAATGATTACGAATCAACAGGACCGGAAAAAAACTAAACTAAACAAATTTTTCCATTGTGCACAAGTCTACTATGTCTACAATGAAAAAAAGGTTGTTTCTTCGTTTCGATGCTAAGTTATGAAGTAAAAACCATCAATGTGATTTATTATTTAACACAACTGGCCATTATTTCTCTTTGAAAGTTCTGGATCTGTTTAAAGGAAACTACAACCTCCCACCAAGACATAAATCTTTTAAAATCTGTGGATCGCCACTGGAAGGGCCCCCCTGCAATCCCATGATTGAAGTAATGACAAGAGATTATTCGCAAAAATTGAACTTGACCCTAACATATTCCCAAGGCCGTCCCAGGAGCCTGCGAGAAATGCAGAAAATGGGGCTATTTTCATAGGACTGCCTCTATAATGAGCTCACTCTACAGGAACACTGCCAGACAGCCAATGAAAACACGCCGTCAGTGGCTAAAAATCTGAGATAAAAAACAGCTGGGATTTTTTTTTTTGTGGGCAAATGGGAAACAACTTTGAACTATGTAGACAATGTCGCTTAAGCCCAAACAGATGTGGTTTAATCTTGTTTTTGATCCTGTAGCTGACTTTCTTCTCCCATGAGACGTATGCATACGTGTACAAATGATGACTTGCAGATGCTTATGTAACAGTATTTTTTTCCCTACATTGTTCTGTCACCTTGGAACACACCTAAAGAGTCCGTTTTCAGTAAGTAATTATGGGTTCTTTGATTTTTTGGGGGGACTCCTATTGTTTTGTTTTGAATTCCGATTTATACATTGGCATACCCCCTTTAGACCCAGTCTGTCCAGACAATATGGTCACCTGCTGACTTGGCACTATCCACAGGCAGCTTAACTCTTCAGTAAGACACAGAAGTTAAAGGAGAAGTATGGCCAAAACGATCTTGGCTGTACTTCTCCTATGGATCACAGGAGTGCAGTTCATTCTGCACTCTGGTGACCTGTTTTCTGATGACATCCACATGGTCGGGATCCACCCAGATGCCTAGATCGGCAGTTGGCTTAGCCTCTCAACATGCGGCTGAGAGCCTGAGCCAGCAATCCCAGCCCTTCCACAGCCCAGCACTCCAGTGAGTGCTGGAGGGGCAGAGCAGGGAGCCGGTGACTGACAGTCACCGGCTCTCTGCAGCCTGAAGACCGAGAGCTGAGCAATCAACGGAGTTTGATCGCTCAGTTCTCGGTCTTCGAGTTGGCAGTGGATAGATGCAGCATCAGACCAATGTTGCATCCACCTAAGTGAGTATATTATATTTCTTTTTACTTAGATCCATACTTCACACTATGTGCAGCCATGGGGCACAGCCGGGGTCTGGTGCATCCCCGTTCACCGTTTCAGGTCCAAACTAGGTCCAAATTTTTGCCTGAATTCGGACCTGAAACAGAGCCAAAGACGCACAGGACCCTTCTGCTGTGCGCTCTGCCCCAGAGATGTGTGAAGCGGCTCCATTGAGAGCCGGTCACACTCTCCTGTCATGCAAATTGGATGCAGAGAAAATCCGCATCCAATTCGCATAAGTGTGTACCCAGCCTTAAATCCAACTAAATTTTACTTCAGACAATGAGGCCTCGTACACACGACCGGTTTTCTCAGCAAGAAAACTGCTGGGAGAGCTTTTTGCTGTGAAAAACGTGTGTGTGTGTGTGTGTGTATGCTTTCCCGCCAGGAAAACTACCGGGAATCCCGGCGGGAAAAATAGAGAACCTGCTCTCTATTTTACCGTCAGGATTCTCAGCAGAGTGTTTCCTGCCGAGAAAACCGGTCGTCTGTATGCTTACCTGTCAGAGGTAAACCTGCACATGCTCGATAAGACTTTGACGCATGCGCAGTAGCATACAAGGGTAGTGTAGGGTGTAGCAAGATGGCGGTGACGGCATCGAATGTGACGAGCGTTGGCTCGTTGTAGTCATTGACATCACCGCATTCTTGCCATTCAAAAGAACGGCGGTTCTTTTGAGTGCCCATCTGTACACAGGGCTTGGCAAGGCAAGCTTGCCAGGAATCCCGTCAGGAAAACCGACGGTTTTCAAATAGGCGGGATTCCCGCCCGTGTGTACAGGGCTTTACAGTACAAAGGATGTTTTTTCAGTCTTTTGAAGTGTAAGAAGACAATGACTATCCTGTGCCCTGTCTGTGAAAACTAACACTGACAGAACACGCAAGATGTGGGGAGGGTCTAGCTAAGACTAAACTAACTAGCCCTAAAAAGCAGGGGAAGACAGAGGACGTTACCAAAATCACATAAATAAACAAGTTGCAGTGGCCCAAAACCTAAAAAAAATTATAACCTCATGCAGTTCAATACAAGATATAAAAAAACAAATACATAAAAATGGGGCAGAACACCCATGATAAGATCTCTACATTTGATTTCTCAAGTCCAACTGTTTACTTTGTTTACTGCGGCACTTTAGCGGTTTCCTATTCATGGAAATAAATAACTATTCTTTTACTCAAAATAATAATAGGATTTAGCAATTTTGTTCTGTGTCCTACTAATTCATGTAAAGTTTGAGTTTTAATCAGTACCAGGCCAAGGTGATATGGCCAATGTGCATACCCCTTCCCAATAAGTTGAATAGGTTGCAGCACCCACCTCTTTTTACCTCGATCCTATAGATCAGTGATGGCGAACATTGGCACCCCAGATGTTTTGGAACTACATTTCCCACAATGCTCATGCACTCTGCAGTGTAGTTGAGCATCATGGGAAATGTAGTTCCAAAACATCTTGTGTGCCAAGGTTCGCCATTACTGCTATAGCTTATGCTATGACACATTGGTATTTTCTTTCTGGGCAGCACAAGACCTTGTACTGGCATCACATACAATACAATAATAGCCATCCTTTTTAGAACGCCTTCACCACCCTTTTTTTAAAACTGCTTATGTTAAAGTGGAACTAAACCCTCCTTTAAAGCTAAGAAAGCTGCCATCTTAGCCTCTATTTGATCTGCAGTTTCCATGGTGCTGCACATCATGTGCAGGGCTGGTGCAAGGATTTTTGACACCCTAGGCGAAACCTAATTTTGCCACCCCACCCCTGACTCCACCCCCTTTGCCCTGCCCATGTATACCCCACCTTTTTAATGAAGCGCCCATCAAATACAGCCTACCAGTGTCCATCAATGCAGCCTCTCCAGCGCCCATCAATGAATGTTTGCTTGCTTCCATTCATTCGGGAGTTGGGACACAGACACAGTCCTCTGCCGCCCCTGCGCCTCTGACACTATCTGAGAACAGCGGCTGCCTGCTGATGCTGAGACTTGGTTGCTTGCTACAGAGAGAAGAGAGTAGGAACACCAGTGGCTGGGCGCCCTAAGCAGCAGTGCGCCCTAGGCGGCTGCCTAGTTTGCCTAGCGGTAGCACCAGCCCTGCACATGTGATAAGTTGTGACCCCCCAGTACGGTGACTTCCTCATAGATATGCGCATGTGCATAGCGTTGCTAATAGCAATGTGCATAGACGTATTGCTAATAAAAATGCGCATGGACACATTGCTTATAGGAATGCGCATGCGCGCACACATGTGCAGGCACACTGGAGCGTTCACACAGTTTCAGTTTTCAGCGCTGTCGCATTTTGAATGACAATTGCGCGGTCGTGCGACGTGACTCCCGAACAAAATTGACGTCCTTTTTTTCCCACAAATAGAGCTTTAGTTTGGTGGTATTTGATCACCTCTGCCGTTTTTATTTTTTGCGCTATAAACAAAAGAAGAGCGTCAATTTTGAAAAAAACACAATATTTTTAACTTTTTGATTTAATAAATATCACAATTTTTAAAAAACATTTTTTTTCCTCAGTTTAGGCCGATACGTATTCTTCTACATATTTTTGGTAAAAAAAAAATCGGAAAAAGCATATATTGATTGGTTTGCGCAAAAGTTATAGCGTCTACAAAATAGGGGATAGATTTATTGCATTTTTTTATATTTTTTTTACTAGTAATGGCGGCGATCTACGATTTTTATTGTGACCGTGACAGTGCGACGGACATATCGGACACTTCTGACACATTTTTGGGACCATTCACATTTATACAGCGATCAGTGCTATAAAACTGCATTGATTACTGTGTAAATGTGACTGTCAGGGAAGGGGTTAACACTAGGGGGCGATCAAGAGATTAATTATGTTCCCTAGTGAGTGATTCTAACTGTAGAGGGAGGGGACTCACAATGGGAGGAGACCGATGTGTGTTCCTCTGTACTGGGAACACACATCGGTCTCCTCTCCTCTGACAGGAGGTGGATCTGTCTGTTTACACACACAGATCCACGGTCCTGCCGTGATCATGGGCAATCGCGGGTGCCCGGCGGACATCGTGGCCGCCGGGCATGCGCACGCGCCTCCCAGACGGCTGGGAAGCCCAGGACGTCATATGACGTCCACCCAGGATCAGAGATCCCATCTGTGGACGTCATTTGACTATGGGCGGGTAGGGAAGTGGTTGAGGAATGATCTTGCTCACTGTCAGTTCTGACTGGTCTTCAGCTTTCCCTGTGTCCTGAGTGTATCCTGTATCTGACTTCGATTGACGACCCAGCTTGTTACTGATCTGATTCTGGATTCTGCTTGTACCTCTGCCCACCTGTTCCTGACTTTGGCTTTGCTCCTGACCATGCTTCTGCTTCTGTACCTCATTGTCCACCTGCTACTGACCTCTGCGACCTCGCTCCTGATTTCAACTTGGCTTCATACCACTTCCGGATGTCTGCTTCGGCTGTCCTTCGTAACCGTTCCAGTCATCGCAGTGTGTTCCTACCTAAAGCCTGCTGAGAGCTTCGACAAGCCAGGCTTCCAGAACCTGCAGTAAATGCGGAGTGCCCCTTTAACTATGGCTGTTCCTGCGTGCATCACATCTGCTCCTGACCGGATGCATGCCTCCCAACTTTCTGAGATGGGAATGAGGGACACGTATCAGTAAAATACATAGGCATAGGACACCCACCCTGCCACGCCCCCCTAAAGGAGAATTGTACAAAATAAATTGATTGTTTAAACCCACAAGTGCTTTTTTTACCACTACTAATTCCCGTTATATTGGCTTTTGGCATTTACAAATGCAGCAATTTAGAAATTGGATGAAAGGTTTAGCACTGTAAACCACTTTTTGATAGATAAAAAGTGCATTTTGTATACAACTATATAGATCAGACCAAAATGAGGGACAAATGAGGAGCTATGAGGGACAGAGGGACTTTGTTCCAAATCAGGGACAGTCCCTCGAAATCAGGGACAGTTGGGAGCTATACTGATGTCCTGCCTGACTTCTCAAGCCTGCATCTTCTGCTGCAAGTTCTGCTATCAACACCTGCTGCCACTCGTGTTCCTCCTGTCCTACCAGGTACATGACACCAGCCTTTTGATGGCTTGACTGTTCGGATGACAGCACAAGCATCTGTAACAGTTATCATCCATGTCTTGATTACTATTTTGGGAAACAGTTACTGTATATACTCGAGTATAAGCCGACCCAAATATAATGCCACGTACACACGACCGTTTTTCCTGTCATGCAAAAAAACAATGTTTTTCTCTACGTGATTCGTCGTAATTCCTCTCAAGACAACACGTACGACAACACTATAAAAGGGAAGTTCCCTTCGGATGGCGCCACCCTTTAGGCTGCTTTTGCTGATCTCGTGTTAGTAAATTTGGTGAGAGACGATTCGCGCTTTTCAGCCTCATGCTTTTCAGTCCGTTACAGCGTGACGAATATGCTATCTCCATTACAAACATTAGTTTTACCAGAACGAGCGCTCCCGTCTCATACTTGATTCTGGCATGCGTGTTTTTTTCCCCCTCGGAAAAGCATACACACAACCGGTTTTTGTGACGAGAAAAAGACCGACGTGAAAAACGACGAGAAAAAATAGAGCAGGTTCTAATTTTTTTGCGGGCATTTTTCACGTCGAGAAAACTGCTATGGAGCCTACACACGATCGGTTTTCACGACCAATCTGAAAAACGGACACGTGTACGCGGCATAAGCCGAGGCACCTAATTTTACCACAAAAAAATGGGAAAACGTATTGACTCGAGTATAAGCCTATGGTGAGAAATGCAGCAGCTACTGTAAGTGGAAAAGAGGGTCGACAATGCCCATCTGCAGCCTCACTGTGCCTATTTGCAGCCTCACTGTGCCTATCTGCATGCCTCACTGTGCCCATCTACATGCCTCACTGTGCCCATCTACATGCCTCACTGTGCCCATCTGCATGCCTCACTGTGCCCATCTGCATGCCTCACTGTGCCCATCTCCCTGGCTCACTGTGTCCATCTGCAGCCTCATGGATCTCCAGAACACCAGCGCTGTGACATGCAGTCAGTCTAGTCGGTGGTCGTGCAGTGACGGAACACTGATTCAGTTTCCCAGCAGTGAGTCAATGTCACGCCTATCAAGGACGAGGAGGAGGCGGGGCTTTGTTACACTGCACGGCCGCCGACTAGACTGCACGTCACAGAGACGGGAGATCAGGCGCATGAGGCTGCAGATGGACACAGTGAGACTCGAGTATAAGCCGAGGGGGGCATTTTCAGCACAAAAAAATGTGCTGAAAAACTGGGCTTATACTCGAGTATATACGGTAAATCGATGGGTTTAGTTCCACTTTAACTGACACTGATTCAGCTTCTCCTGACTGGGTAGTACCTACCCCCCTCTACTTGTTGTTTTAATGCCTTCAAATATTTTTCCAAAGGACTTTTTCCATACATATACAATAGTCCATCCAGGAGGAACACTAAACGTGGAGAAAATTCCGGAATGTGGCAGTCATAATGGGCTCACAATTGCCATGAATACTAATGATGTAATCATACACTCTCATGTTTCCAGCATCCCAGGCGAGTGGCCAATAAGGGGATCAGGGGATGTAAAATCTCTTCCTTCCTCCTTTCTTCTTCATCTGTAAGTGAAAACTTGTAGCCAGTTTTTCTGCTACATTACAACCAGATGAAGAACACATGATAATTGTTTTGGAAAAACAAGGAACAACGTATGATGTGGTTCCAGGGACCGCCTCCATGTTGTAAGGTTTCCATGCTGCAAAAGCGCAAGAACAACATGACAACATGATATAAGCAAACAAAGCTCCATAAAGCAGAACTCCAGGAAAATATACAGGAAATCAGTGTCTAAAAAATAAATGTAATGTATTCTTACATATATAGTAATCAGCAGACATATTTTAATACAGTGGAACCTTGGATTACGAGCATAATCCGTTCCAGGAGAATGTTTGTAATCCAAAGCACTCGCATATCAAAGCGAGTTTCCCCATAGAAGTGAATGAAAACTAAAATAATTTGTTCCACATTGGCTTCTATGGCATGCAATACCGCATGTGGCCAGAGGTGGGGGGGCGCCGGAGAGACTCGGAAATACTTGGAGACCGTTCGGCTTCATTTGGAAACCCTCGGAAAGGCTCGAAAACACTCGAGAACAGAGTATTTCTGAGTATTTACAAACGGCGCCCCCGCACCTCTGGCCAAATGCGGTACTGCACACCGCAGAGGCTTGAATCCTGCTCGTTTTGCGAGTCAGGATTTTTTTTAAATAATTGCTCGTATTGCGAAACGCTCTTTAACTGTGTTACTCGCAATCCGCGGTTCCACTGTAATAATTATTATACAGGATTTCTATAGCTCCAACAATTTGCATAGCACTTTATAATATGTAGCACACCTCTGACACTCCAAAGTCAGGATAGTGCCTCCAGAGGCAGGGGCAGGCTAGAATTTCACCCTAGGGCTGAGTCCATGGCTAAAGTGGGGGGACTGAGAAAGGATTTTGGGCACCAATCACTTTTTGTCTTTTTGAAGTGTGAATGAATGAGTAACTTGTATAGCGCTACAAATGTGAACTAAATCGCCTCAAGGTGCTTTTGCAGCCAGTGTCTGCCTGTGTCTTCAGAAGAGATGGGTCTTAAGCTTCTTCCTGAAGGCCAGATGGTTTTCTTCCAAGCGGGTAGAGCGTTCCATAGCCAGGGTCCTCGGACTGCAAATCTTCGTTCGCCTTTTGATTTGTAGCAGGTCTTGGGAATGTGAAGTGTAATTGCAGAACGGTTAAGGAGGTGAGGGTTAGGGGCCCCAGAAACCGTAGCAGATCACCTACAGCAGGGGTCTTAAACTGGCGGCCCTCCAGCTGTTGCGAAACTACAAGTCCCATGAGGCATTGTAAGGCTGACAGTTACCAGCATGACTCCCACAGGAAGAGGCATGATGGGACTTGTAGTTCCGCAACAGCTGGAGGGCTACAAGTTTGAATCCCCTGACCTAAAGACTCTGCAGATCCTGGTCAATTTCCAACTTCACAGTGTCAGAACCTTTAAGTGGACCCATCAACACAGTAAGCACCTTCCCAAATTTCTGTGCGTCCTCCAAGTGAGTCACCAGGCCCTTCTGAGAAAACAGCCTTCCTCCTAGCACAGCTTCCTCCAGACCAGGCAGGACAGCTTCAGCACGTTAGGTCCCAAAACAGCCTATTGGACCTTACAGCAGAGCTCCATCCAGAAATACCTCCCTAGGCCTCAGCCCAGGGGAAGAGAATGAGCATGTGGCCTGTCCCAAGTATCTTTTTCTTCCCCAACATGCACCTGTGGCATAAACCTTCTACTGGATTGGCTGAAAGAAAATATAAATATTTATAACTTAGCTTTGTTTGTGAAATCTGATACTATATGTAGTGATACCAGTGACATCTACTGGCAACAGTGAGAAATCACAAGCTAACTTAAAGTGGAGTTTTAACCAAAAATACAAAATAGCATTATTGTGCATATAATAGCCTAAAAAAAAACCATTTGAAATGTTTTATTTTTTTTACTCACCTGGAAGGACCTGTTGCTATGCAGTCCCACAAAATCTGCCTTCTGAATCACCTCGGATTCTGACATCATCTCCCTCAGCTCCCTACTGTTCCTGGGAAATGTGTGTCAGCATTTCCCAGGATGCAGTGCGCTTCCCCTATGGCTAGAATCACTTGTCAATACAAACCAGGAAGTAAAAGCTTGTGGGCTTCACATGCCCACAAGCAAAATGAAAACTTCAGCAAAGATTTTTTTAAAGTCTCTTTATGCAGTAACCCGGCAGATCGGCGGCGGTTTTTAAAATAGTAAGTCATCTTATATGTACCACTGTATTGAATGCTGAAATAACATGCTTTTAAAAAATGAAAAATGTGATTGGAACCCCACTTTAAAGTACAACTAAAGGCAACATACACATTTTAGTAAATCCTCATTTAGGAAGGAGCAAGTGATACAAAAAGGTAACAACTGTGTAGGGATGAGTTGATAGAGAAAGTGAAAGTTCATTTTTTTAGGTGGAGGTGAGATGGGCTTTTCTAAAGAGATACGTTTTCAGTGAATCGCCTAAAGGCAGACAGAGTTGGAGATCACCAAAGAAATTCGATTAAGGAGTTCCAGAGGAAGGAAGAGGCTCTGGGGAAGTCCTGAGGGTGAGCATGGAAGTAGGTGATGAGTAGGCTAGAGAGCAGGAGGACTTAGGACTCGGAGGAGCAGAGAGGATGGTTTGATTGATATTTTGTGAAGTGTTTTGTGATGTAGCTTGGGGCAGAGTTGTGAATGGCTTTGTATGTTGTCAGATAAAGTTGGAGATAGCCGGACAGATTGGGGTAGGGAGTTTAGAAGAAAGAAGAGGCTCTGCAGAAGTCCTGGAGTTGAGCATGGAAGAAGGTGACGAGTAGGCTAGAGAGCGGAATGTCTTGGGAGGAGCGGACAGAATAGGTTGGATGGTATATTGAGATATTGAGACGAGGTTGGTGATGTAGCTTGGGGCAGAGTTGTGGATGGCTTTGCATGTTGTCAGATAAAGTTGGAGATAGCCGGACAGATTAGTTCAGGTAGTTTAGAAGAAGGAAGAGGCTCTGCAGAAGTCCGGGAGGTGAGCATGGAAGGAGGTGACGAGTAGCTAGAGAGCGGAATGTCTTGGGAGGAGCAGACAGAATAGGTTGTATGGTATATTGAGACGAGGTTGGTGATGTAGCTTGGGGCAGAGTTGTAGATGGCTTTGCATGTTGTCAGATAAAGTTGGAGATAGCCGGACAGATTGGTTCAGGGAGTTCAGAAGAAGGAAGAGGCTCTGCAGAAGTCCGGGAGGTGAGCATGGAAGAAGGTGACGAGTAGGCTAGAGAGCGGAATGTCTTGGGAGGAGCAGACAGAATAGGTTGGATGGTATATTGAGACAAGGTTGGTGATGTAGCTTGGGGCAGAGTTGTGGATGACTTTGCATGTTGTCAGATAAAGTTGGAGATAGCCAGACAGATTGGTTCAGGGAGTTCAGAAGAAGGAAGAGGCTCTGCAGAAGTCCAGGAGGTGAGCATGGAAGGAGGTGACGAGTAGCTAGAGAGCGGAATGTCTTGGGAGGAGCGGACAGAATAGGTTGGATGGTATATTGAGACAAGGTTGGTGATGTAGCTTGGGGCAGAGTTGTGGATGGCTTTGCATGTTGTCGGACAGAGGTGGAGATATCCGGACAGATTGGGGAAGGGAGTTCAGAAGAAGGAAGAGGCTCTGCAGAAGTCCGGGAGGTGAGCATGGAAGGAGGTGACGAGTAGCTAGAGAGCGGAATGTCTTGGGAGGAGCGGACAGAATAGGTTGGATGGTATATTGAGACAAGGTTGGTGATGTAGCTTGGGGCAGAGTTGTGGATGGCTTTGCATGTTGTCGGACAGAGGTGGAGATATTCGGACAGATTGGGGAAGGGAGTTCAGAAGAAAGAAGAGGCTCTTCAGAAGTCCTGGAGGTGAGCATGGAAGGAGGTGACGAGTAGGCTAGAGAACAGAATGTCTTGGGAGGAGCAGAGAGAGTTGGGTGATATATTGAGACAAGGTTGGTGATGTAGCTTTGTATGTTGTCAGTGTTTTAATTTTTTTTTTTTTGGACAAGCAGAAGCCATAGGAGGGAATGGCTGAGAGGAGTGGTAGACACTGAGCGTTGAGTAAGGTGGAGGAGTCTGGCGACGGCTTTCATGATAGACTGAAAGGTGGACAGTATGTGAAGAGGTAAGCCAACGAGGATGGTGACTTTTTGATGGGAATTTTTTCCCTTTTTTTTTTGGTTTTCTGACTTGCTGTTCTGCCATTTTTGCTTTCAGGTTCATTGTGCATTTTTTTGGGGAGGAAGCTCTGCTCTGCCTCACTGTATAGCCCCATTGTTGTGGGAATAAACAAATCTTTGATATATATATATATATATATATATATAGCACACAGACCCCACTTTTCTTCGCCAATAGCGGGGCACACCTGCTACTTGCCCGGTATCCCCTCCCTGTGTATAGAGAGGAGCGAGCGGTGTTATTGTTGGGTCTTGCAGCAATTACCTCTCTAGAGTGGATCCCTTCTCTCCGTTGTCTAGGCAGAAATCTTTCAGAATAAGGCCAATGTCCACACAGGAGTAAAACCCAATCAGCAAGGTTTTATTCTTTATACTTGAGGTAAACTTGAAGAGAGAGAGTAGGAAGTTGAGAAAGTAGGGGAAGGTTCAGGCACGCAACACTTAGAGCTCAGTGTCAGTCTTTCGTCGCCACTCAAGCCTGAGTGGGTATTGTTTACCCGGATAGTCCCTTTAAGAGCGATCCTAGCAGCCGGGATAGAGCACGGATAATAGAGACGATGAATCCCTCTTTAGGCGAGTTTCCAGGCCTCTTCCAGAGACAGCAGTACCGTCGCTAATCTCCTCTGGAACTGATCCTCCCCTGGACTCCTTTCTAAAGGTGTGCTTCCTACAAGTGGGCAGCCTGGGATTCTTCTCTGAGGTGTAGGCCCTTTGCCAGCAGAACCGGGCCTACATTGCAGCATCGAAACCTCGGGCTGAAGGTGCCCGAGGCCCAAACACCCCTAAATTTCCACATAGCACCCCCAAATATTGGAGGGGGGGCGCTACATATATATATATATATATATATATATATATATATATATATATCAAAAATATATGTGTTCCTGTTGGGTGCTTCTTTGTCTCCGCCTAGTGGAGGGCTGTTGATCTCACAGAGAAACTGGCAATTTATTCAGATATATGTAAGTATTGTCTCAAATTATTTCTGTGTATTACAATATCCCTCCCCTTCCCCCCCCCCCCCCTTTTTTTTTCTTCTCCCCCCTTTTCTTCTTTTTTTGTTTTGGTAAAAATAAAAAATAGCTGTATAAGCAGAGATATTAATATTTAAATAATATATTTGCTGATTGTTTAAGTTGTTTGTTTTTCTTTCTGTAAGAGCTAAAAACCCTGATAATGTGTGTGGGTATATATATATATATATATATATATATAGTTTTTTTTTTTTGTTTTTTTGTATTTGTGTTTGAAACGGCAATAAAAAGTAATTAAATAATAAAATAAAAAAATTACAATATGCAAATGTAGAATCTAAATTATGGTAGAATTCTTTACCTTTCAGGATAGTGATTAAAATCCATGATGAAGACATTCGAAGCGGCGTTGAATTGCCCTTTCTATGCATAGCTGTTACCTTGGAGAGTATACTCACCTTAGGGAGTGTGCAGCCGTTTATGGTATAGGGTACCACCGCTGATATTATGTACATCGATTAAGCCTCATGGGAGGTTTTTCTTTTAAGAATTTCCAATAAACATTATTTTTTTATATCAATTTGTTTTCTTCTATATCTGGTTGTCTTGTAAAAGTCCCATAAAGAGGTCCATTACTAGAATGTATTCATGAATTAAGGGATGATGGCAACCTGAACCCAGCACTTAAAGAATAGAAATTAATGCATAAAGGTATTTAGCTTCATAATTAAAAAAAAAAAAAAAAACACATACAATGTACAATATATAGCTTGCTATAACAGAGGGAATTCCAGTGATTGTGCTCAGTGACTTTACAGCCACGTGGAATACAGTGCCTTAAAAAAGTATTCAAATCGCTTGAAATTTTACACATTTTGTCATGTTACAACCAAAAACATAAAAGTATTTTATTAGGGGTTTATGTGCCTCCGTCATCTCTCTGTGAGCTCAGTCTCTCCCTCTCCCCTCCCCCCTGCCGTGGAGGAGATCGGCTCTCACAGCACAGACTATTGAGCTGACAGGCAGGGAGGGAGGGGGGGGGGGAGACTGAGCACACAGAGAGATGAGGGAGATACGTAAACTGACCACGGTATCATGGATCAGCAGCCATGATTACCGTGGTCAGCACACCTAGGGGGGCACATTAACAGGCAGGATCAACCAAATATTTTACAGCATAGAATGGGAAAAAGGACACTGCAGAAGCACTGTGTGCTGTATATCATGCTTTAAAGGGATTGTAAATGGATTCTTTGGATTAAGGTGAAAAACCTTCTTTGTTGCAGCTGCCCCCATCACTGCCCATCAGTGTCCATCAGTGCTGACCATTAGTGCCTCCTCATCAGTGCCCATCAGTGCTGCCTATCAGTGCCCATCAGTGCCACCTATCAGTGCCCATTAGTGCCACCTATCAGTGCCGCCTGTAAGTGCAGCCCCATCAGTGCAGCCTATCAGTGCCCATTAGTGCCACCTATTAGTGCCCATTAGTGCCACCTATCAGTGCTGCCTATCAGTGTAGCCACATCAGTGCAGCCCATCAGTGCAGCCTCATCAGTGCAGCCTCATCAGTGAAGGAATTATTTTTTTCATTTTATAACAGAATCTAAGAAAAATATTTTTTTTTTTCATAATTTTCTGTCTTTTTTTGTTTGCTTAGCAAAAAATAAAAACCCAGTGGTGAAAAAATATGACCAAAAGAAAGCTCTATTTATCTCAAAAAAAGAGATAAAAATGTCATATGGGTACAGTGTTACATGACCGTGCAATTGTCATTCAAAATGTGACATCACTGAAAGCTGAAAATTTGCCTGGGCAGGAAGGGGGTAAAAGTGCCCAGTAAGCAAGTGGTTAATAATAAACCCATTAGAGGAAATGTTCACATTTGCATCTTAAACCATGGCTCTCTAAAAAAAGAAAAAACTATGCCAGAATGTTCATGAAATGCATGTTTTTGGTTTAGAGTGTCCACCGCATTAACAAAAAACGATTTCCTTGAAGTTGGAGAACAGCTTGCAGGCTACCGTCTGCTAATTGCGCCTTACGTTTAAAAAGGAAATGGCTTAAAATAGATGGAAAAATAAAGGTTTGGGGTTAGAATCCCACCCTAAATCCTCTCTCTGCGGAACTGAAGCTTTTATTTGTGATGTCGGACGAGGCCTCCCATCCCGGGGTAACCACATCAAGGCCCTGATCTTTGCTGTAATTCATATGTACACACATCACATAATTGGGATGGGAGCTGTACAGTATCAAAGGCTTGATGGGAGGAGGGATGTTGATGCTAGTAGCACACTATGAAACATGGAACAAAACCTTGGAATTGAACCGGCCATCCAAACATCTGTATCTTAAAAGCCATAAACTAAACAGAGGCTTCTCCGCTCTAAAAACACTGGTGGGGAAGATTTAGCAGTGAGAAGCCATCACAGATCTCAGGGGGTCCCATCTGCCTGTGCCATGTGAGTGCATGCGCTGTCAAGGTCTGATAAACAAAGGAACACGGGGTTCCGGAACCGTAAAAGACAAGTTATGGGAAAAAAAATCGTTATTTTAATGCAGATAAGATAAGGAGCGCTATTTTAGGAAATTATGTGATCTAGATGGGATAACTCCAACCTTTGTCATCTCACAAGTCACAATGGCGTAGTTCCAACGGGACATAAAAAAAAAAGACTATACAGTATAAGGACGATTCATTAAAACTGGAGACAAAAAAAAGAGCACAAGACTGGAGTTTTTGCCACACAACAACCACTCAAAATACAGTAAAACCTTGGTTTGAGAGTAACTTGGTTTGAGAGCGTTTTGCAAGACAAGCTAAATTTTTTAATAAATTTTGACTTGATATACAAGCCATGTCTTGATATACAAGTAGCGTCATGTCACAACTGAGTATAAAATAGAAGAGAGGCGCCTCTAAGTGTAGCAATATGGTTACATTTAATGAAGGTACAACATTTAGAAACTCACATGGTTGATGATTAAAAGAGGCACATCTAAGTATGCAGGCATCCGGGGTAAAGCTGTCCACATAGACCGTCCTCCGCGCCACCATTGATGTCATCCCTTCCACGAGCGGTTTGAAGCCTCGCTTTCAGATCGCTCTACTGCAGGGTAGTCTTCCCGGTCACGATTGCAGATTGATGAGAGCCGGCGGTGAGGAGGACGGTCTATGTGGATCACTTTACCCCGGATCCCTGCATACTTAGATGTGCCTCTTTTAATCATCAACCATGTGAGTTGCTAAATGTTGAACCTTCATTAGATGCAGGGCTGTCAGAACAGGACAGGCAAACCAAGCAACTACTTGGGGCCCCGAGCTGTCCTGGGGCCTCAGCAGAAAGAAGAGCCAGAGGACTCGAGGAGGCAGCACGGGAGGGGAAGGTAAGACGTTCCCCCCCCGCATATCCACTGTAATACCATGCGATCGGGACCCCCCTCCCGCGAACGCCATCAATGTCCCACGGTAGCACACTCCCACCCCCGCTCAACAACTTGGTGTCCATCATGTCCCGCGATAGCACTAACCCCCCCCCCCGCTCAACAGGTTGGTGTCCATGTTGGTGTTGTCCCAAAAAAAAATGCCAATGTCCCGCGGTAGCAACACCCCCCCCCCCCCCGCATCTCTACTTTAAAATTTTGTTTTCCATTCTGCTTGGGGCCCCCAAATTCCAAAAGGCCCTGTTTAGATGTAACCATATTGCCACACTTAGAGGTGTCTCTCTTCTCTTTAATACTCTGTAGTAGACTTGTGCACAACGGAAAAATTCGTTCCGTTTCGGTTCGTTTCTTTCCGGTCCTGTTGATTCGTAATCATTCGTAATTTTGCTAGACGGGATTTTTCGTGTTCGGACTCATTCGTATTTTTGCAAGCGACATTTTTCGTTGAATTTTTTGTTGCTTTATAATTCGTACTTTCGGTAGAGTACGTTGTTTTTCGTTGATTCTGGACACAACTCCTACTTTCGTAACTTTTTTTGGGTTCGTACTTTCGGTAGAGTACGTTGTTTTTCGTTGATTCTGGACACAACTCCTACTTTCGTAACTTTTTTTGGGTTCGTTGATTCGTAATTTTCCGTGTCTCTCTCACAACGACGCTGCCTATTATGCCTAATGTGCTTCGAATGGATTTGTACTTTTCTAAATACATTGCGGTTATTTGTAACGATTCGAAATCTCGTATTTTACTTTCGTTTTTAACATGCGGCTATAGGCTCCGCCCCTGTACACCATTTTCAGAGGGTTCAGCACGGTGAGGGAGAAGCAGAGAGCAGAGCAGAGTGAGTGTTATTGTGCTTCGAATGGATTCGAAATCTCGTATTTTACTTTCGTTTTTTACATGCGGCTATAACCTCCGCCCCTGTACACCATTTTGAGAGGGAGTTCAGCACGGTGTGGGAGAAGCAGAGAGCAGAGCAGAGTGAGTGTTATTGTGCTTCGTATGGATTCGTACATTCGTAACTTTTTCATAACGAATTATGCCGAAGACATTCGGGCATTCGCTATTTGCGGTATAATTTATTTCGGATTCGGTCTTATTCGTAATTGCTTTGTTCGGAAATTCGAATGCTTCCGAATGTCCGAAAGTTGCTAAATTCGGACGAATTTCAATTCGTTACGAAACGAATTGCACAAGCCTACTCTGTAGCTCCTGCTGGATTTTGCTTCTAATCCTCCATTTGTGGATGGACATTTTATGGTTACACAACTTATCACATTGCTATAATCTTTTTATATGGACTATAAACTGAAGGACTTTTGAATAAATGGTTATGGTACGAATCAGTTGAGTTTCCATTATTTCTTATGGAAAAATTTGCTTTGATATACAAGTGCTTTGGATTACAAGCATGTTTCCAGAACGAATTATGCTCGCAATCCAAGGTTTTACTGTACTTGTTTATACCATCTATACAATGAAAAGTGGAAGCTATTGGCACCAAATAACATTTTTCTTATTTTTCTATTTCCAGTTTTTATGAACCACCCCCATGTCAGGGCTGGGTTCAGCCTTTCCTTCTCTGTGCTGGCAGCTCAGCTGTCAGCTAATTGCCAGCTTCCATGTCTCCACATTGATCCACCTGTTGATGATCCGCTCATCAGCTTTGCCTACTTAAGGACTTCCAGTTCATTTGCTCTTCGCCTTCGCCTGTGTTAACATCACAAGAGACTTTCTCCTGCGGTCCAGTGAAAGACCCGCTTGACTGCTGTTCCCTCTGGCTACGGATCCTGCTTGCTGTTCTATTACCTTTATCGCTGGCTCTTGGACTTTGGCTTGGCCGACTACCCCCCCCCCCCCCCCGATTCGGTTACTGAACTCTGGCTATGTTTTGACTACGCTTACTCTGTTTACCTTTTTATTATTTATTATTAAACAAGTGTGATTTAACTCTACTTCTGTCTCGGTCTGATTCATGGTTTCTGACACCCCATTATTATCATTGTTTGCTTCTCCTTTTTTTTTTCTTCAGTTTTTACTAATCACGCCCATTATTATCATTGTTTGCTTTTCCTTTTTTTATTTGTTGAGCACGCATACTGTACACCTGACAGTTGCCTATAAGGACCAAACATCATTCTTCTTTAAAGTGGTTGTAAACTTCAGACATGAAATATGAACAAAGCATATCTCTATAGTGTGTACTTGTCTCTATCCAGAGCACTAAGTGTAACTTTTGTCTGCTGACCCTTTCCTCTGCTATCAGCATGAGTCATTTCTGATAAGTTTTCCTGACACCAAGAGAAAAAAGGTGACAGGTGAAGGAGCTTCTGGCACACAGCCTGTGAATGACAGCCTCAGCTCTGTTCCTGTGTACTGTGTGAAGGGGGGTGTGTCCCTTCCCTCCAATCAGCTCTTAAAGCACTCCTCACTGAGCTCTGCAGTGTTTAGTTCCAGCTCTCCACTAGGGTTGCCACCTGTCCGGGATTCACCCGGACAGTTCGGGTTTTGAATCATGTGTCCTGGTTTCAGTCCACCTGAAACCCGGACACAAAATTCAGACAAGAATGTAGCTCAGAACAGTGCCTGATAAGAGGGTGAGGGGGCACTATGCACGCCACATTACTATTCTCTTTGGAGCGCCCAAAGGTCTTTTACAATCCTATAGAGTATGCCGCTAAAGTTTTCGGGTTTGGCTTAAAGAAAAAGTGGCAACCCTACTCTCCATCCCCTGGCACTGATTGGCAGCACTGTTGGGACTGCACTGATAATCAGGACACTCATAATCAGTGTCCTGATTATCAGTGCCAATGTCCCTTTAACACAAGCCGGTTATTGGCTTCCTTATTGGCTTTCTTCTTGCTATCAGCGTAAGGAGAAAAAAGCTGATAACCAGCTTGTGTTGACATCCATGATCAGCTGTCATTGGACACAGCTGATCACGTAGTAAAGGGCCACTGTGATTGGCCCTTTACCCCGATCTGTGATCAGCTGAGTCCTTAGACCCCTTTCACACTGAACTGCCCATAGCGTCGGCGTTAAAACTGCAATATTTTTACCGCCGACGCTATGGGCGGATTAGTGGCGCATTTTGGCCGCTAGCGGGGCGCATTTAACCCCCGCTAGCGGCCGAGAAAGGGTTAAAACCGCCCGCAATGCACTGCTGAAGCAGCGCTGTGCGGCCGGTATATTTTCCCAGTTCAAACATTTGATATGTTCTCTATTTCCTATTGTGAATAAAATATGGGTTTATGAGATTTGAAAATCATTGCATTCTGTTTTTATGTTTATTTTACTCAGTGTCCCAACTTTTTGGGAATTGGTGTTGTACATCACTTATAATGTATACCTGGCCTATATTTTACATTATAGGGAAAGGGTGGTTAGATGTTGTTGGTTTATATATGTTATCAGAAAAATGTCACTCAATATTGTGAGTGATTTTTTTTTAATGTATTAACCCTTTCATGACTAAGCCTATTTCTGACATTTGGTATTTACAAGTTAAAATCCGTATTTTTTGGTAGAAAATTACTTAGAACCCCCAAACATTATACATATTTTTTTTTAGAAGAGAATCTAGAGAATAAGAGTGGCGATTGTTGCAATATTTTATGTCACACGATATTTGTGAAGCGGTCTTTTAAACGCAACTTTTTGGGGAAATAGACACTTTCATTTAACAAAACAAAACAGTAAAGTTAGTTTGTATAATGTGAAAGATGATGTTACGTCAAGTAAATAGATACCAAACATGTCACGCTTTAAAATTGCGCACGCTCGTGGAATGGCGATAAACTACAGTACCTAAAAATCTCCATAGGCGAGGTTAAAAAAATTAATAACGGTTACCAGATTAGAGTTACAGAGGGGGTCTAGTGCTAGAATTATTGCTCTCGATACCTCACATGTGTGATTTGAACACCGTTTCCATATGCGGGCGCGACTTCGGTATGCGTTTTCTTTGCTGCGCAAGTTTGCGGGGGGGGGGGGCGCTTTAAAAAAAAAAATTATTCATTTTATTTCATTTTCTTTTTTTTACATTGTGTTTTTTTTTTTAAATTGATCACTTTTATTGCTGTCACAAGGAATGTAAACATCCCTTGTGACAGTAATAGGTGGTGGCAGGTACTCTTTATGGAGAGATCGGGGGTCTAGAAGACCCCAAATCCCTCCTTTGCACTTCAAAGTATTCAGATCGCCGAAAACTGCGATTCTGAATACTGTATATTTTTTCAAATCCGGCGCCATTGGCAGCCGAGTAAACCGGAAATGACGTTGTGACGTCGCTTCCGTGTTTACAGAGAGAAGACTGGAACAAAGCCGTTTCCGGCTTCGTGACAGTCTGTCTTTAGCCGCCAGAAGTGGTGGATCGAGGATTGGGTCTCCCGATGGGACGGGACGCCAGGTAAGAGCGGCGGAAGGCGGGGGGAGGGGGGGGGTTGTCCCCTCCCGCTCCTCCGGGATAACAACCGAGCGGCTTTTAGTGCAGCTGCGGGCATCATCCCGGTATAACCCCCTAAAGCCGAGGATGCATATATGCGTACGCTCTGTGCGAAGGGTTATTAAAGTAAAATAAAAAAGTAAAATAAAAACGAAAAAAAAAGGCTTCAGTACTATTGATAGCAATTTTCCCAGCCTAAGAATGCCTATTCCTAAGCTTTGTCTTTTTCAGGTGCACGACTACAGATCCCTCAAAGCTTGGGAGCCGCTGTATAGGTGCCTCTCTTACACGCCGGAGACAAAGGAAGGTGTAAGCTGTGCTAACACACAAGTCAATCAATTCCCTACAAGCTCAGGCATCTGCCTGCCCCATAACAAGGGCTGAATTGGGTCTATTATGCCATATGCAGGACTCCGTGGCTGGATGAAGAAGCTGATCATTCATGTGAAGACACCCACCTGTAACGTAGACCATTCTCAGTCACAGTGCTTGCTCTGAAAACACTGCTAAATAAACAAGAGTTCCCAGGTGGACACGGGAATGCCCTGAAACTGACATCCATGGAGGGGCCCCCGCCGCCCCCATTACTCTTACAGCTTAGGAGCCGCTGAGATTTTAGAAAAAAAGGTCTTTGCCGACTTGTCGAATAAAAGAAAAGCTTGGGAGACGCCAAATAAACGAGTCTACTATAAGCACAATTTAAAATGGATGTACTGTAGTGGTCTTGTATATATTTTATTTCATATGGTCAGGGAAAATAACATTTAAAATAGTTTTTTTTGGCTTTGCATAGTCACGTAAATATGACATAACAACATAGGCGTGCGCAGGGGGTGTGCCAGGTGTGCCTGGGCACACCCTAATCATTATGTTCGGTGCCGATTCCCCCTACTGCCCAGGCTTTCCCCCTCTTAATTGACCCTGCAGTGCTGCTGGCTTCCCTCCTCTTCTCTCTCCCTGGCTGCTGCAGAGGATGTTTCAGGATGGAGAGAAGAGGAAGGGGGCTAGTAAATACAGGGCCGCCATCAGGGGGGTACAGGCAGTACACCTGTAAGAGGCCCGGAGGTCCCCAGGGGCCCGGATGGCAACCCCCCTTTTTTTTTTTTTTTTACTTTTTATTGTAAGGGGCCCAGAGGTCCCAGAGGCCCGGAGGTCCCCAGGGCCCCGGATGGCAACCCCCTTTTTTATTTTTTATTTTTATTTATTTTTTCCAATTTTTAATTTTTTTTATTTTCGTAAGGGGCCCAGAGGTCCCCAGAGGCCCGGAGGTCCCCAGGGCCCCGGATGGCAACCCCCTTTTCTTTATATATATAGAATATTTTTTTTATTTTTATTTTTGAAAGGGGCCCAGAGGTCCCCAGAGGCTCGGAGGTTCCCAGGGCCCCGGATGGCAACCCCCTTTTCTTTTTGTTCTTTTGTTTTTTTTTGTTCATCAGCACCCAAAGCCCCCCCGACCTCAAAAATTCTCACCCCCCACTTCTCAATTTGCGGCGGCAGCACCCCCCCCCCTGGTTCTCCTCTGCTCCAGGGGGCCCATGCCTGAAGCTGTATAAGGGGCCCCAAAATCTCTGATGGCGGCCCCGAGTAAATATGTAATTTACCGGCCCCTTCCTTTTCTAAATGAACACAGTGAACACACTCGCCCACTGTGTCAATTCATAACTGAAGTATAGTAAACTGTGTTTACAATTTTTCAATTTGTGAATGAACATGAAGCCACTTCCAATTCATTCATTGCACTGTGCAGCTGAGGCTGCAGAGGAAGGCATGTGTGTTTGAGCTTTGGGGTGCACACCCTAATGCAATAGGCTGCGCACACCTATGCATAACAAATATTTTGTATTCTTAGTTTCAGCCGGCAGTAGGATTTATTTGGACATGTATTCCAGGCTGTCCTTTTCTGTTTTGCTGAGAAAAAAGTGTTTGCAGAGCTCAGTAGCTCAAGCAGTCATTTAAACACAAAGCCAAATGACTCACCTCTGTCCTTCCCTTCCGCAGAGTTCAGACAGCTCTATACACACTTTCAATAAAATAGAGAGAAGCATTGAGCTTCTTTTGTACTTCCGCAAAAAAAGCAGGTCCATTATTTAAAAAAAAATTGCTATGCGAATGCATGGAGCATTTGCATAGCTGTCATGAATAGCCACTGTAATTTGCCTAATACATTTATTTCTTCTGGTTGTCAGCTCCATCTAATGACCATAATGTAGTACAGTGTAACCTTGGATTACAAGCATAATCCATTCCAGGAGAATGCTTGTAATCCAAAGCACTCACATATCAAAGCGAGTTTCCCCATAGAAGTCAATGGAAACAAAGATAAATATGACATAACAAATATTGTGTATTCTTAGTTTCAGCCAGTAGTAGGATTTATTTGGACATGTATTCCAGACTGTCCTTTTCTGTTTTGCTGGGAAAAAAGTGTTTACAGAGCTCAGTAGCTCAAGCAGTCATTTAAACACAAAGCCAAATGACTCACCTCAGTCCTTCCCTTTCGCAATTCGTTCTGCATTGACTTCTATGGCATGCAATACCGCATGTGGCCAGAGGTGGGGGGGGGCCGGAAAGCCTCGGAAATACTCAGGAACATCGGAAAGGTTCTGAAACACTCGGCAACTGATTATTTCCGAGTGATTCCGAGTATTTCCGAGTGATTCTGAGTATTTCCGGATGGCTCCGAACCATTCTGAGTGTCACCGGCGCCCCCGCACCTCTGGCCCAAAGCGGTAATGCACACCCAATTAGCATGAATTCTACTAGTTTTGCAGTTAATTAAAGTGGTTGTAAACCCTTTTTTTTTTTGACTAACCTGCAAGACAAAGCTATAATGAGCTAGTATGACTAGCATACTAGCTCATTATGTACCACTTACCTTTGATCGGGGCCCCCGAAGTCGTCCGTGTCCCTCCTCTAGCCGCATCCATCGCTGCGGCGATAGCCGGAATGTTACTTACGGGTATCGCCGCTGCAGCCAATCACAGCGCCGCTCCGGCGCTGTGATTGGCCGGAGCGGAGAAGACGTGACTCCGCGCATGCGCGCGTGAGCTGTCGAATTCGGCTACGTCGTCGAATGTTGCGACCTAGCCGAATTTGTGAATGGGGTGACGTCAGCGTCGCCGCATTTACATACAAATATCTCCTTAACCGTGTAGGTTAAGGAGATATTTCTTGCACCTACAGGTAAGCCTTAATCTAGGCTTACCTGTAGGGCTTTGTTTAAAAAGTGGGTTTACAACCACTTTAAGGTAATTCAGGAAAATACTGCATTATAGCCAATAGATGGAACTTGGGACATTCAAACAGCAAATGCTTTATAAATAGACCCCTTAGTGTTCCTGGGAATCCTGTGCCATTGGAGCACCCTGTCAAATGTTAGCTGTTAAAGCTAAAGCTAAGATTTTTTATTTAAAAAAAAAAATTCAGATACAGAACATAAAAGTAAAGCTTCTTCCACTAATAAAAATGCTTATATCCTCTCTTCCTCCTCTTTTCCTTATAGCCTATTGATTTCCAAAGAAAAATCACAGCCTTGCATTAATCTTATATGAGCAGTTAAATACAGAGAAAAATAAACTTTTTAAGGGCTTGGAAAATATCTTGAACTCATACCAATGCCTTAATTCTATTGCCAATATCTCTATCTTTTAAGAATTTATTACAACTGTTACACAAAATATTGGAAATTCTATTTACGAATCTCAAATAATCAACGTAATTTGGCTAATACGTTTATTTCTAGCGCCATCTAGTGATCACAATGTGGTATTTTTCTGATGGAGGTATTTCAGGAAAATACCACATTATGGCCACTAGATAGAACTGACGATCATTGGAAATAAACATACTGGGCAATTTATCATGATTATTCACGGCAACTGTGTGAATCCTTGGGACATTGGCACAACATATATATAGATTTATATAGGCCCCTTAAGCCCTGTATACACGATCAGATATTCTATGGATTTTAAACCGATGGATTTTTCCATCGGAAATCCGATGAAGCTGACTTCCATCAGTCTTGCCTACACACCATCAGTCAAAAAACCGATCGTCCCAAACGCCGTGACGTAAAACACTCAGACGAGCCGAGAAAAATTAAGTTCTATGCTTCTGAGCATGCGTCGACTTGATTCTGAGCATGCGTGGGTTTTTTATCCGATGGAGTTCCCCACAGACGATAGTAATTTGCTATCGTTTTTTTTTTCCATTGGATAAATTTAAAACATGTTCTATTTTTTAACACCGATGGAAAAAAGACCGATGGGGCCCATACACGATCAGTTTGTCCGATGAAAAAAATCCATCGGACTGTTTTCATCGGTAAAACCGATCGCGTGTACAGGGCTTAAGTGTTCTGGGAATCCTGTGTCATGGGAGCACTCTGAGGCTAATGTTTATTTTTATTATTATTATTACATATTATCAATATATATTATTATTGTCATTATTCTTTTGTTATTATTACACAATACACAGCCTTGCATCTTAGGATATATAATAGATCAAATACAGAGAAAAATAAATATTTCATACCAATGCCCTAATTCTAATCTACTGCTAATGTTTCCATCTCTCGAGAATTTATTACAGCTGTTACAAAAAATTTGGAGAGATCATTTCCCCACTCTGCACAATATTAAATATGTCAGGCTTTTCATTTCCACAATTACACTGTTTTTTTGCAGCGTATTTTTCAATTGTTTGATCAATTAGAAAAATGTGTCTTATCATTTACTGCCACCTTGTGGTCAAAATATAGATGGTCTGTATCTAAAATACATCAATGCTCAAAAATCAAGGGGCTCAATTTCCATTGTAGGAGAAACTACTGGAATAATTATTTTATGTCTTCCATGTAACTATTTTTTGTTTTGAAAGAGCATTTCAGGTTTTATCATATGATTTTAAAGTGCAGGTGTAGTTATCATTTTCAGTTTTGGATATAGTAGAGTAGGTAAAATTTAAATCTCCCATTAGTTTTTATTTTTTCTCTTTCTGTGAACCAATTGGAAGATGTTCCTTTAATTCCTGTCCTAGAGACCCAATAGGAGGTGAGTGAAGAGAGTTCCTCTCTTAGATAGTGACAGGAATCCCCATTGGGAAATTGCCCCTTACCACTTGTTCCAGTAACGGTTAAAAAATATATATTGGATTTGCCATTATTTTTGATCCCAGTGTCTCTGGCTGCCAGGACAAATAGAGAGAATGAGTCATCTAATTAGTGAAACTGATAAAAACCTGACAGGGGTTCTAATCCATTCCTACTTTAGAAAAACAAGAGAGTACTTTATAGTCCTACCTGGTTGTTATATGTTTGTTGTTTGGTCACTATTGTCTACTGTACTTATGCAAATTTCTTCTGATTGGTAATCAACTGTGATTAAGTAACCTTTCCTCGGTGTAGAATGCTATGCAAAATGCTATATTTTAGAAAAATACTTTAATAAAAAAAAATTCATTAACCATCTCAATACTGGGCACTTTCTCCCCCTTCCTGCCCAGACTATTTTTCAGCTTTCAGTGTTGTCACACTTTGAATGACAATTGAGTGGTCATGCTAAACTGTAACCATGTGAAATTTTTAACATTTTCTTCACACACACAAATAGAGCTTTATTTTGGTGGTATTTAGTAACTGCAATTTTTTTTATTATTTTAAAAAAAAAGACCGAAAATGTTGAAAAAAAAACAAACTTTTCTTGGTTTCTATCAGTAAATTTTGTAAATAAGTATTTTTTCTCCTTCACTGATGTGCGCTGATGAGGCGGCACTGATAGGCTGAATGATGGGCACTGATTAGGTGGCACTGATGAGGAGGCACTAATATGCTGCACTTATGGGCACTGATGTGTGGCACTGATGAGCACTGATAGGCGGCACTGATGGGTGGCACTGGTGGGCACTGATAGGTTTCACTGATAGGCGGCACTGGTGGGCATTGATAGGCAGCACGGATAGGCGGCACTGATGGGCATTGATGGGTTGCACGGATGGGCATTGACGGGCAGCAGTGATGGTCATTAATGGGCAGCACTGATAGGCGACACTGATAACCAGCACTGACTGGCATCACTAATGGACACTGCTTGGTGGCACTTGTGGGCAATGATTGCTGGCACTGGTGGGCACTGATGATTGGTGGCACTTTATTGTAATCAGGGCACTGATAATCAGTGCCCCGATTACATGTCTGTATGTCCACTGCGAGGAGATCGGCTCTCCTCGTCCAACACATTCTGTCAGTGTGAGGCGATGAGAGCCAATTACCGTCATTTCCATGCTTACATGTGACCGGCTGTGATTGGACACAGCCGATCGCATGGTTAAAGAGCATAGGCTCTTTAAAGAGATCAGGGTCGCGACAAGTCCTAGAACGAGAGGAGCACCGCCCCGCCGTCATTTGGCGGTGGGCGGGCGGCAACTGGTTAATAAAAAAAAGTCTGGCTACACTTTAAATCAGCTAATCTTATCCAGGGTTAAGTGGAACTCTGATGTTCCTCAAGACACTGCTGGGGACTTCCTAGAGAGAAGTAAGTTTGCAGGAAGAAGAGGATATACTTGGAACTGGCAGCAGAGAAGGCATTCTATTTCATTCCCTTGTGTGGTTTGGAGTCATTAGCGGTACTTCAAGAGCCAGGATCCTGGATTCAATACAGAAGAGATAAGCAAAGGAATAAACCAAGTAAGGATCACCAGCCTATTTATCTGTGCCCAAGGCTTTCTATTCACAGTTATGAGGTGAGAGTTCTGGGAGCACTGAGGCGATTGGTGAAAGCACTGAGATCGTTGACAGTTCAACTAAGAAGGACTTTACACATTTTATTGATCACTGTGACACTTTGTTAGTTCAGTGAATCCTTTGGCTCGATTCACTAATGATTTATTATATTCATTATCTGTTACATATCATCGTTTTTAAGGTTTATGATTGATTACACATAGAATCAATAGAGGAATTGCGCAAGATCACTTTATTATCAATTTTCCTTTACGTGTACTGTGAACATATTAGGTATTGCAGCATTTCCATAATCCCCATTTGCTTTATTCGCGATAATAATTTTGGAGTTATCGCATTCATTTAATTTCTGTTCCAGGAGGGTGAACGTGCGTTGTGTTTTCGTGGGCCTCTTCTCTAGGAAGCAAAGTGTGTGAAAGTTGCAGTTGCAGATAAAGACAAGCAGGTGAGGTACTTCATTCACTATAGCGGGTGGCATAAAAAGAGGCAATTTTTCTTCTTATGACCCCCATGTTTTCACATCCATTGGACGATATCCTGTGAGGGCATCGCCAGGACCTTTCGGTGACCTGTACCAGAGTTCTGGTTTCCTTCCTTCTATGCTTGGTTGAGTCGTTGGCGCTGGCACATGGGTCCACAGTCTCCGGTAAGAGTACCTACCCCCTACCCCCATGTGGAGGACGCACTATCCTCCCAAGAAGCAAGCATCTATTAATTTCATGGCCACAGTCACCGTCTGTTATGATCTTGGAGCCTAGGAGGATAAAATCTGTCACTGTTTCCATTTCTTCTCCTTCTATTTGCCAAAGAGTGATGGGACCTGTTGCCATGATTTTTCTTAATGTTCAAATTCAGGGCAGCTTTTGCGCTCTCCTCTTTCACCTTCATTAGGAGACTCTTTAGTTCTTCTTCCCTTTCTGTTATTAGTGTGGTAACCTCTGCATATCTCAGGTTGATATTTCTCCTAATTCCAGCTTGTGATTCGTTGATTCTGGCATTTCGCATGGTGAACTCTGCATATAAGTTAAATATATAATATACATCCTTGCCGCACTCCTTTCTCAGTTTCAAAGTCAAGAGTACAGTAGCCAGGGGTGGCCGGTCCAATAAGGGAGCACGGCTGCTGCCCCCCCCCCCCCCATCCATGCGTCTGGCACCTTCTCAGGATCTTTTCATAGATTCCAATGGGGCAATGGTGGGTTTTTTTTGCACCCGATTAGAGCCAGAGGCTCTAATAGGCTTCAAAATAGGGTGGGCTCTGACAGCAGAGAATGCGAAGGGAGCCCACCCAGGTGTGTTACAATAGGGAATGAATATTCGATATTGAAACACTGATCCTCCTCCCGGCCAATCAGGAAGCGGGTCATGAGACCCGTCACCCGATTGGCTGAAAGAACAGGCGATCCTATTGGTCATCTAGGAATACGGGAGGAGACGCATAGCCGCTGAGTTGAAGGAATAGAGGAGATGACCGATGCCCACTGCAGCTGCCGATGCCTGCTGCCCGCTCCCCCAGGGCCCGTTGCCTATGCTGATGCCCGTGGCCAATGCCCGATCCCGCTGCAGATGCCAGATGCCGATGCCCGCTGCTGATGCCCGATCCTGCTCCCCTAGGGCCCTCTACCAATGCCCGATCCTGCTGCAGATGCCCGATGCCCACTAGCGATGCCTGCCACCTGCCACCTAGATGGGGTAAGATAGCAAGCGGGAGCGGGGGGCTGGAGGGTTTGAGGTGATGCTGGCCACCGGGGGGTGGTTGTTTGCTGCCCCCCCCAAAAAAAAACACCAGCCGCCACTGACAGTAGCCTATATATTTTTGATACTGGTCACTGTAAACCACAGTTGTGTATTGATGTGACACCAGTCAGGATCTATCTGTTGCTTTATCGCTGTTTTAGTGGGGAAATAAAATCTGTGCATTGAGAATGGCTGTTCTTAGGAGCAACCCTTTATTTAAACTTATGATGGTCCATGTTGTGAGTAGAATATTGACGTGGTGCTGTGTGTTCCCCATTCTGGTCCATTTAAGTACATTGTTTAGACTGACACTTTTGAAAAGCTCAATAACTCTATTGTCAGCCTCTGGCAATATTACCTTTATAAAGTCAGCTAGTTCAAGTTTTCAACCCAACCTCTGTAAACATGCAAAGAAAGTGTAGAGTGATCTGTTCTATTGCAAACAGGAATGCCACCAATTAAGATGTAAAACAATATTCTTCCTTTGTTAAAATAGCGAGAAGAAACAACCTCTATTCTAATGCCCCATACACACGATCGTTTTTCATGCCGTTAAAAATGCCATTTTTAACGACGTGAAAAACGGGCATTAAAAATTTCGAACATGCTCTCTTTTTTCACGTCGTTTTTCATGTCGTTTTTTTTAACGACGTGAAAAACGATAGTGTGTATGCTTTAACGACGTGAAAAAAAACGCGCATGCTCAGAATCAAGTATGAGACGGGAGCGCTCGTTCTGGTAAAACTAGCGTTCGTAATGGAGATAGCACATTCGTCACGCAGTAACGGACTGAAAAGCACGAGGCTGAAAAGTGCGAATCGTTGCTCAACAAACTTTACTAACATGAAGGGTGGCGCCATTCGAGCGGAACTTCCCCTTTATAGTGCCGTCGTACGTGGTATACGTCACTGCGCTTTGCTTGATCGTTTTTTAAAATGATCGTGTGTACGCAAGACAGGCTTGAGAGGAAACATGAAAAAAAAACGACGTGAAAAACGGCAAGAAAAAAAATGGCAAGAAAAACGATCGTGTGTATGGGGCATAACAGTCAAGCCTCGTACACACGACCGTTTTTCTCGGCAAGAACCAGCAAGAGAATTGCTGGCAGAGCTTTCTTGCCGAGTAAACCGGCCGTGTGTACGAGGCTTTCAGGTTTCTCGTCAAGAAAACTGCCCAGAATCTCGACGAGAAAAATAAAGAACCTGCTCTCTATTTTCTCGTCGGGATTCTCGTCGGCCTGTTTCCCGACGAGAAACCCAAGAGTGTGTCCACTTACCTGTCGCCGTGGAAACCCGCGCATGCTCGAAATGACTTTGACGCATGTGCGGTAGCTTTCTAGGCATAGGTAGGGTGTAGCAAGATGGCGGCGATGGCATTGAATGTGACGAGCGCACGCTCGTCATAGTCGATGACGTCACCGCGTTCGTGCCATTCAAAAGAACAGCGTTTTTTTTTAATCGTACGTGTGTACACTCGGCCGGGACAAGATTCTTGTCAAGAATCTCATCAGGAAAAACAACGGGTTTTTTCCTGACGAGATTCTCGGTCGTGTGTACAGGGCTTCAGTGCTAGGCACAGTGCATACTCAGGGAAGGCACTGTGCCTAGCATGAAACATGTTAGTATAGAATTTGTTCCTGTTGGCTATTTTCACCTCTTGCCAACCAAGTAAGGCATGCATACTGTATATGTGGCAGCAAGGGGGTGGGCTTGTGCCCCCTAAAGCGGACCTTCAGTCATTTTTTCATCTTTCCATCTATTAAATATTTTGCCCTTGTTGTTTTAACTTTAAGTAAAACATTTTTTTTTCTGCCAGTAAAAACCTTATACAGCCCACTTCCTCTTTCTTGTCTGGTCATTAGCTTAGGCTTATGACATCGTGAAATATACTGTCCATCAATCAACCCGCCTTTCATAATGTCACAATATATATATACAGTATCTCACAAAAGTAAGTACACCCTTCACATTTTTGTAAATATTTTATTATATCTTTTCATGTGACAACACTGAAGAAATGACACTTTGCTACAATGTAAAGTAGTGAGTGTACAGCTTGTATAACAGTGTAAATTTGCTGTCCCCTCAAAATAACTCAACACACAGCCATTAATGTCTAAACCACTGGCAACAAAAGTGAGTACACCCCTAAGTGAAAATTTCCAAATTGGGCCCAAAGTGTCAATATTTTGTGTGGCCACCATTATTTTCCAGAAAAACAAACAAGGCGCCTCCTTTTTTGTTTTTCTGTTTCCATTAGAGATTGCTTGTCTCCCTAAGTGCTGCCTAAAGTGTGTGAAGATTTGCTACCCTCTCCAACACAGACTTTGTCTGTCAGGATTCAGATGCTTGGAGTGCCCTGGATATACACATTTTTCTGGACCATTATTTTCCAGCACTGCCTTAACCCTCTTGGGCATGGAGGTCACCAGAGCTTCACAGGTTGCCACTGGAGTCCTCTTCCCCTCCTCCATGATGACATCACAGAGCTGGTGGATGTTAGAGACCTTGCGCTCCTCCACCTTCCGTTTGAGGATGCCCCACAGATGCTCAATAGGGTTTAGGTCTGGAGATATGCTTGGCCAGTCTATCACCTTTACCCTCAGCTTCTTTAACAAGGCAGTGGTCATCTTGGAGGTGTGTTTGGGGTCATTATCAAGTTGGAATACTGCCCTGCGGCCCAGTCTCTGAAGGGAGGGGATCATGCTCTGCTTCAGTATGTCACAGTACATGTTGGCATTCATGGTTCCATCAATGAACTGTAGCTCCCCAGTGCCGGCAGCACTCATGCAGCCCCAGACCATGACACTCCCACCACCATGCTTGACTGCAGGCAAGACACGCTTGTCTTTGTACTCCTCACCTGGTTGCCGCCACACACACTTGACACCATCTGAACCAAATAAGTTTATCTTGGTCTCATCAGACCACAGGAGATGGTTCCAGTAATCCATGTCCTTAGTCTGCTTGTCTTCAGCAAACTGTTTGCAGGCTTTCTTGTGCATCATCTTTAGAAGAGGCTTCCTTCTGGGAATGACAGCTATGCAGACCAATTTGATGCAGTGTGTGGCATATAGTCTGAGCACTGACAGGCTGACCCCCCCACCCCTTCAACCTCTGCAGCAATGCTGGCAGCACTCATATGTCTATTTCCCAAAGACAACCTCTGGATATGAAGCTGAGCATGTGCACTCAACTTCTTTGGTGGACCATGGCGAGGCCTGTTCTGAGTGGAACCTGTCCTGTTAAACCGCTGTATGGTCTTGGCCACCGTGCTGCAGCTCAGTTTCAGAGTCTTGGCAATCTTCTTATAGCCTAGTCCATATTTATGTAGAGCAACAATTCTTTTTTTCAGATCCTCAGAGAGTTCTTTGCCATGAGGTGCCATGTTGGACTTCCAGTGACCAGTATGAGAGAGTGAGAGCGATAACACCAAATTTACCACACCTGCTCCCCATTCACACCTGAGACCCTGTAACACTAACGAGTCACATGACACCGGGGAGAGAAAATGGCTAATTGGGCCCAATTTGGACATTTTCACTTTGGGGTGTACTCACTTTTGTTGCCAGTGGTTTAGACATTAACGGCTGTGTGTTGAGTTATTTTGAGAGGACAGCAAATTTACACTGTTATACAAGCTGTACACTCACTACTTTACATTGTAGCAAAGTGTAATTTCTTCAGTGTTGTCACATGAAAAGATATAATAAAATATTTACAAAAATGTGAGGGGTGTACTCACTTTTGTGAGATATGGTATATATATATATATATATATATATATATATATATATATATACACAGTGCTGGATTATATAGCTTCATCATTCCACTAATAAAAATCATTATTCTGATCCCAGGCTGGTGTGATGTGTCCATCTGGGCTCAGAGGAACTGATTTGAATGATGTCATTCCGTCCCAGAAAACTGGAGACTTCTGGTGGCAGAAAGCATCTACTACAGCAGACAGCCCCAGATTAAAGGAGAGCATTGCAGCAAATGCAGCTTTTTTATTTTGCAGGCCTTGTCATTTTAATTTTTTCACTGAAGTCTATATTAATTAATGAAAAAAGTAGAATACTGGTGAAAATTACTCAAATTAGTGAAAAAATATAAATACAGTGATGTATATATATGTATACATAAACACCAAAATGTGTAAATAACGGGAAATCAACCCCTCCTCAAAATACTGAGACAGTGTTCAAAAAATGAGAATTGAAATATTCATAAGTATATCTAAACAGTGTACTAAACCAATCTGTGATATTAAAACACGCCAGTTATTGACAGCATATGAAGCTGATAAGGTAATATTAAATAAAACATATACAGCTCGATGCTATTATTAATAGTAACTGCAGTAATGCTCTAAATATTAAAAGGTGGAGATAGAAAGAGTCTATTCCTTATTAGTTCAAAAAAGGTCCAATGTAACACACAGTTCCCATACGGCAAAAAGTTGCTTCAAATGAAAGGGCAAGGGGTTGTGAGGAAATGCTGGAAAAAGGTAGAACCCAGGGTAAATCCACAGAAGTCACAGGAGAATTACATCCACCACGGTGTGTAGGGAATCAAGATGGGTACCTTACCGCAAAAGTTGGACCTCCACTGTGGCAAGGTCAGAAGAGCCTGCAGATATCACCCTCTGCGGGGTATTAGTACTGGTCCTGGGGGTGTCACGGCTCCAGAGTCCTTACGTTCCCTCTACCTCTCGTTGCTCTGTCTCCTCCACTGGTGGCTGGTGTGCTCCAATTGTTTAAAAAGAACCAACAGACCTCCAATGTAGATACCAAAAAAGAAGAGGGAGGGACTCGGATAGTGTATTACCTCAAAGCAGCTTTATTCCAATCGTCCCTTTGATAACGTTTTTTGAAACGAAACTAGTCAGGGCGGTGCTACGCGCTGACGTCACTATTACCACGTGACCCCGGAAGCACGGGCGAACGCTAGGATTTTTATGCCGGCAATTTTAAACTACTTTTAGGAACTTTGCATTCCTGTTTTTACCTTGACGATTGGAATAAAGCTGCTTTGAGGTAATACACTATCCGAGTCCCTCCCTCTTCTTTTTTGGTATCTACATTGGAGGTCTGTTGGTTCTTTTTAAACAATTGGAGCACACCAGCCACCAGTGGAGGAGACAGAGCAACGAGAGGTAGAGGGAACGTAAGGACTCTGGAGCCGTGACACCCCCAGGACCAGTACTAATACCCCGCAGAGGGTGATATCTGCAGGCTCTTCTGACCTTGCCACAGTGGAGGTCCAACTTTTGCGGTAAGGTACCCATCTTGATTCCCTACACACCGTGGTGGATGTAATTCTCCTGTGACTTCTGTGGATTTACCCTGGGTTCTACCTTTTTCCAGCATTTCCTCACAACCCCTTGCCCTTTCATTTGAAGCAACTTTTTGCCGTATGGGAACTGTGTGTTACATTGGACCTCTTTTGAACTAATAAGGAATAGACTCTTTCTATCTCCACCTTTTAATATTTAGAGCATTACTGCAGTTACTATTAATAATAGCATCGAGCTGTATATGTTTTATTTAATATTACCTTATCAGCTTCATATGCTGTCAATAACTGGCGTGTTTTAATATCACAGATTGGTTTAGTACACTGTTTAGATATACTTATGAATATTTAAATTCTCATTTTTTGAACACTGTCTCAGTATTTTGAGGAGGGGTTGATTTCCCGTTATTTACACATTTTGGTGTTTATGTATACATATATATACATCACTGTATTTATATTTTTTCACTAATTTGAGTAATTTTCACCAGTATTCTACTTTTTTCACTTACCTGTGCGCGACATTTTTTAATTTACTACTTTACTGGATATGGTTTCACATATTTTATTTGTCGCAGCCTAGCTGCCAATTAGCACGATATTTTCACTTGTTCACATTAGCGCAGTATTATTTTTATTATTGATTATATTAATTAATACATTTTACCTGAATAGAAATTAGGCAGCCTCACGTAAAGACAACAAACACATAAACTCAATGAAGCTTGTAAATCTTTTAAAACTTTACTAAAGACAACCAAACACTAGCCCCTGTGGTATTTAGTTATAATACTGGAAAAAAAATCTACTAATCGGTTTTCTTATGCCGCGTAATGTCATTGAAAAAAACTGCATTTTTCTCGACGTGATTTTTCGTGATTCTTCTCAAGCCTGCCTTGCCTACACACTATCGTGGAGAAAAAATGCTTGAGTAAAGCGCGGTGACGTACAACATGTACGACGGCACTATAAAGGGGAAGTTCCATTCGGATGGCGCCACCCTTCATGTTAGTAAAGTTTGTTGAGCTTTTCTGCCTTGTGCTCTTCAGTCCGTTACAGCGTGACGAATGTGCTATCTCCATTACGAACGCTAGTTTTACCAGAACGAGCGCTCCCGTCTCATACTTGATACTGAGCATGCGCATTTTTTTCACGTCGTTAAAGCCCACACACGAGCCGTTTTTCATGACGAGAAAAACGACGATGTAAAAAACAACGTGAAAAATTAGAGCATGTTCCAATTTTTCTCGTCGTGATTCTCTGCGTTTTTCTCATCGGGAAAAATGCTGGAAAGCCCACACACGATCATTTTTAATGACCATTTTAAAAAATTTCATTTTTCTCATCATTAAAAACGGTCGTGTGTACGCGGCATTAGAGGTATTTTTTGTCTTCAATTCCCCTTCTGTCCATGGGGCTCTCCTCAATCCACATTGCAAATGTAATGGATGAATGACCACGAATCATTGCCACCCCATGCAGTATTATACGTATAGATTTATAAACACAAACACAATAAATTGTGGCTATATTCAACATGTATAAACACAAAATTGGCCATGGAACTTGGTGTACAGTTATTTATTCACTTTAAGGTCATTATAGATCATCACAGAACACAAGGGGGCACTCTTTAGGTCTGAAGGAAAAGAGATTTAACCTCCGAATACTGAAAGGTTTCTTCACAGTAAGAGCTGTGAAAATGTGGAAAGTCCCTCCAGAGGTGGTTCTGGCCAGCTCAGCAGATTGTTAAAAAAAATGTCTGGATTATTTCTTAAATGCACAAAATATAACTGGATACTAATATGTACTGTATTAGTAAAGTTGATCCGGGGAATATCCGGTTGCCTCTTGGGGGATCAGGAAGGAATTTTTATCCCCCGCTGCAGCAAATTGGGTCATTCTTTATTGTTTTTTTTTTTTACCGTCCTCTGGAATATCTAGTAGTAGTATTTGTGTGTGTTTTTTTTTTTTCTCTGTGGGTTGAACTGAATGTGTCTTTTTTTTTTAACCAGACTATGTAACTATGTTACTAATCCAATACAAAAGTTGCATAAAAGGTACATTAATACTGTTGCATTGTGCAACATTTTCCATAAATATATATTTCAGACATAAGAAACAAGGTTGTCGGAAAAAAGATCTTTACAAAGCTGATTATCTCATGACTCATTATGGAAGAGGTGAAGTTCTACTGTAATTGCTAAGAATAATCTTTATTTTTTTTTTCTGGCCATTATAACTGACAAGATAATCGTCTTACCAGGCGGAGGGCTGTGCTTTGGTTGCTTTTTCCCATGTCAATTCAAATGTAATAACAAAAGAATCTCACACCAGCAAAATATTGATTTTCCATAGCTTTTAAAGCAGGTTCTGACGCTGTGACCATAGGTGTGCGCAGCCTTTGGCATTAGGGTGTGCACCCCAAAGCTCAAACACACTCTACCGATCACTCACAATGTTCATTCAGAAAGGGAAGTGGCCGGTAAATGGCATATTTACTGGCCCCTTCCCCCACTCACCCTAAAACATCCACAGCAACAACCGGTGGGAGAGGAGGGAAGACGGTAGTGCTGTGGGGGGAAGAAGGGGGAGCCAGGTCAGTAGGGGGAATCTGTTCTGCACAGGGTAATTAGGGTGTGCCTTTGCACACCTGGCACACCCTGTGCGCACGCCTATGGCTGTGACATTTATAGTTTCACCTTTAGCAGGGAAGACGTTACACAATTTGCATTGTTACTACCTAAACACACCCTCAGCATGACCAGGATCTTGAAAACTTCAACCCGTTCAAAATGGGTATTGTCTGGTAGCTTCGGCATGCTGAATCATCCTATTCACTTGTTATGATTATTGGGAAACTGGGTGAATTCTGCTCTTGAGTTCCCAGCTCCGCCCACCTGCTTCAAAGATTAGAAAAAAGTTTGATTCTCCATGATGGATTTTAAGTAAATTTATTGTAAAAGGCCAGTCCACCAGGTACTGATATTTTGGTTATGGATAAATGCTAATGAGGTAAATCACTTTTAGTGTTGTCATATCTTTAGGTGGATTTGGCAATGAGATTTTTCTACTGGAGGTTCCAGCTCTTAAGCCTCGTACACACGATCGGATTTCCATCGGACAAATCCGTGGAATTTTATGCGAAGGGTGTTGGCAGAACTTTTTCAGCCAACATACACGGAACTATGTGTTTTTTTCCTGCTCTTTAGCGCCACCCTTTGGGCAATTTCTGCTAATGTTGTCTTATGGTTAGCATTGGTTCAGAGCATGCGTGTTTGTACTTTGGATTTTAGTCCTACGGACTTGTGCACACACGATCGGATAATCCAACGGCACACATTTGTTGTCAGAAAATTTGAGAGCATGCTATCCCACATTTGTTGTCGGAAAATCCAACAACAATTGTCTGATGGAGCGTACAAATGGTCGGATTATCCGACAAACACCCTGCCATCACACAATTGTTGTCGGAAAATCCGATTGTGTGTACGGGCCTTAATTCTACCCTACCCTACTACAATTATCCCTTGCAGTGGGGATGTGTTTGCACTGCAAGGGTTACCGTTTGTACGCTCCATTGGACAATTGTTGTCAGAATTTCCAACAACAAATGTGGGATAGCATGCTCTCAAATTTTTCGACAACAAATGCGTTCCGTCGGATTATCCAATCGTGTGTACACAAGTCCGTCGGACTAAAATCCAAAGTACAAACACGCATGCTCCGAACAAATGCTAACCATAGCACAACATTAGCAAAAGTTGTGAAAAGGGTGGCGCTAAAGAGCAGAAAAACCACATAGTTTCGTGCAGGGCCGCCATTAGGGGGGTACAGGCAGTACACCTGTAAGGGGCCCGGAGGTCCCCAGGATGGAAACCCGAGGTCCCCAGGGCCCCCCGGATGGCAACCCCCCTTTCTTTTTTTATATATAAAACTATTATTATTTTATTTTTTTTGTAAGGGGCCCAGAGGTCCCCAGAGACCCGGATGTTCCCAGGGCTCTGGATGGCAACCCCCCCCCTTTTTTTTTTTTTTATAAAATTATTATTATTTTTTTTCCTTTTTATTTATTTTTTTATTTTTTTTGTAAGGGGCCCAGAGGTCCCCAGGCCCCCGGATGGAATCCCCCTTTTTTTTTTTGTTCTTTCAGGTTTTTTTTGTTCGTCAGCACCCAAAGCCCCCCCCCCCCCCCCCCCGACCTCAACAATTTGTGGCGGCAGCCTCCCCTGCTTCTCAATATTCGGCGGCAGCACCCCCCCCCCCCCCTGGTTCTCCTCTGCTCCAGGGGGCCCATGCCTAAAGCTGTGTAAGGGGCCCCAAAATTCCTGATGGCGGCCCTGGTTTCGTGTATGTTGGCTGAAAAAGTTCTGCTGTCTGTATGCAGAACAAGTTCACGGCCAACGCCCTTCGCACAAAATTCCACGTATTTGTCCGATATCCGATCGTGTGTACGAGGCTTAAGTTGCTCATTTATGCCTAGAAGAAAAATAAAAGTAGATTTACTCACCGGATCCTCCATACTTCCCTGCAGCGAGACCGGTCCCCGCAGCTTCTGCATCCCTGTGCCCTAGCAGTCTAGGGTTCAGACGTCATCAACACCACAGCAGGATCTTGGGGAAGTGCCTCCAGTTGGGCGAGCAGAGGAACAGGTAAGTAAAACTAAATATATATATTAAAATATATATTTAAAAAAAACAACAAGCTGCAACATACCATGTGATATATAAACATAGCATAAGAAATAACGTAAAAAATGTTGCACTAATAGGCTTGTCATAGTGATTTCAGCCTGGGTTTACACAGGAGCGGTGAGGGAAACCGGTTGCGGTTTGGACAGGAATCACACTGCATTTCTGTTCAAATCACAACTGCGATTCTTTGCAATCTGATTTGCACCGCAAAGGTATCGGTACTCGGTATTGGGGCACAAGATGACATCAGATATGACGAAATGCGTGGGGCGGAGCCTGCTGTGGCGTCTCTACGTCGATACCGGAATCTTTTTTGTACCCGCTGAGTTTTAAACTGTAAAAAGCACTTTTATTTTGGAGGACATGTGAGTGGAATGTTTTTATTCTAATAAACTACGCTTTTACAGAGATACACTATCAGGGGTTTCTCTTTTTATCCCTAACATAATGATTGCAGAGGAACCGTCTACAAGGGTGTACTGCGATACTGCCCATGATGATTTGCTTCCATTGGAAGTTAGAGGATACCGTCATACCATATGCCTGAACTGACCTATCTGTAGTGGATGGTCAATTCCATGTGGTAAGCCTTGTGTTTAATCACTGGGTGGAGGTCTGGATACAGCACACTATATTAATGGAATTTGTGTTGCACTTTTGATTCTTCACTGATCACGATTTCAGATTGGATCACTTGGACTATTGTGGACTTTTTCTCTTTTACCTTTATTGTCCAGCAATTTCTTCTATTGTTTATGTGATAGGTGGTCACCTTTTTGTTTATATAGTGATATTAGTGCAACATTTTTTACGTTATTTCTTATGCTATGTTTATTTCTTTTTCGTACATCATGGGACACAGAGCGACTTAGTCATTACTAATGGGTTATATAGATTACCTTCAGGTGTTGGCACTGGCCAATTCCAAACCGGAAGTACCCTCCCCTATATAAGCCCCTCCCATCCGGGAGCACCTCAGTTTTTTGCCAGTGTCTAAGGTGTTGGCCAAAGAGTAACATGTGTTTTCACTGGGCTTGCGTACAGGTTCTTTTACGGGCCTTAGTAAGCTGTTCCGGATCCCACCAAAAAAGCTTCATAGCTAAACGGTCGGTACCCGGGCCTTGCAGCAGAAGAGCAAGGTTTTGCCTGTAATGCCTCTCTTAGGAGGGCTGGACCCTGGGATCCAGAGCTCTGGTCATACCCACGACCAAGATGTTGTCTGTGCAGGGTGCTATACAGGTCCAGGGGAGTGGAATCCTTGGGAACCCGGTCCCTGAAGGTTTAATTACAATGCCTGCCGTGATAGGTGAAGTTTGGACTTCTGTGGACCAAACAAAGTCCTGCGGCGGGGATCAGGTAAGTGGGGGCCCCCAGGAACTTGGTTCTATTGGGGGACCCCCAAGCCTAATTTGTCTTTCTGTCTGTTACCTAACGGTATTCCCGCTAATATCTGTGTATGCCTGTAACTACTGAAAATGTAAAATTTTAATAGTAGTCAAGAAAAAAAAAAAGGGACCGCGGTACCTGTGTTAAACCACTAGAGGTCGCTGTAGTCCATTTTTCTTGTCATGTGGATCTTTGGTTTTCTCAAGTCAAAAGATCCAGGCAGTTGGTAAGTTTCTCTGTGGGAATCCACTTCCTCTGCCCTGTTGCTGCGCTCATCCACCGCACAGGCCCTCCGGCAAAAAGGGCCCTGGCTCCTAGTCCCTGTTTGATTTCGAAAAGGGCGCCAATGGCGCACGGGCGCGCGCGCGGGCGCGTGCACGCGCCTCCTATGAAAAAAAGGGGCGGGGCGGGTGGATGACGCTCGATGCGCGCCGCGGCGCTTCTGCGCATGTGCAGGCGTCCCAGCATGGATAAAAGACACAGTACAAGTGTCAGCTGGATGCAAACAGAGCTAGCAACAAACAGTGGCACACAGAGGCGGTTGATGCAGGCATCCCCATAGAAAGGCACTTTAGTGGACACCAGCTGGTATATAGCAGCAACTGTGTTAGACTATTACCAGCAAAAATTGGTGTATGACGACGGGAATACCTCAGCTTTGTGCTTAAAGGATATGTCGTCCAGACGCTCCGGAAATAGGTCTTCCAGGAAGCCAAAGGGGTCTCCATCGGGCTCTGAGGATATTGGGCATGCTTGTACTGCACCAATCTCCCCTGAGAATTCAGAGGTCAGTAGCTGTAGAAACCCCGCAGGAGTGCCTGGTGCTGCGGCTGTCCCCAGTCCACCTGCTCCTGTATATATAACAGAGGAGGTTTTATCCTCAACTCTGGGAGGATTGGAAGAGAGATTAACAGCATTGATCGCTGCTTCCCTGTCACAGGAAAAGCGCATCCGATCTCCGTCTCCTCCTTCAGAGTGCCTGTTAGTGGAGGAACAGCCCCACACAGAGATCGACCTACCTGAAGGGGATCAGGATGAGGTTGATTCAGTTATGGAGGAATCAACAGTGGAAGAACCTTTCTCAGCATCTCAGGCTGAAAGATTATGGGTTCAGTCTCTGACTAACATGGTCCGATCAGCATTTAAAATGCCTCTGGCGGAACCACCATCCACTACGGTTTCCTCGCTGGGGTCGCTAAAAGCTCCCCAGGCTGTCTGTTCCTTCCCAATCCACCCTTTATTAGAAGGGCTTATTTACCAGGATTGGGAGCATCCTGATAAAATATTTGCTCCCCCCAAGAGATTTCCGGTGATCTATCCCATGGAGGATAAGTTCATAAAAAAATGGAGGGTCCCTACAGTGGACGCAGCCATCTCTTCTGTTAACAAATCACTGACATGTCCAGTAGATAATGTTCCAATGTTCAAAGACCCAATAGATAAAAAATTGGAGTCTTTACTAAAATCTGCTTTCTCTACAGCAAGCATGGTGACACAACCTGCGGTAGCAGCGATTGGAGTCTGCCAAGCAGTGAAAGATCAGTTGAAACAAGTCTTAAGGGACTTACCAGATCAGCAGGCTCTTGCCCTAGCTGACCTGCCTAGAGCCTTGTGTTTTGCGGTGGATGCCATAAAGGATACAATCCAACAGGCCTCCCGCTTTACGCTGTCTATAGTACATATGCGTAGGCTTCTGTGGCTCAAAAACTGGTCTGCTGAAGCTCCCTGTAAAAAACTGCTGGTTAGCTTCCCATTTCATGGAGAACGCTTATTTGGAGAAGATCTGGACAAATATATCCAGAAAATTTCTGCCGGTAAAAGTTCACTCTTACCGGTTAAGAACAAGGGTAGAAGTCCTTCTTTTAAGAGGCCTACTTCTCCAGTCCCGGGCACATCGGCTGTGAAGCAGTTCCGACGGCCTCCGCGGTCAAATTCAGGGGGCAGAAATCAGGGACAATCACAGGGTAACAAGAAACCCTGGATCAAGAGAGGTACAAAACCTCCCCCCAAGGCATGAAGCGTTCCCCCCACTCAATCGGGTGGGGGGAAGACTTCAGTTGTTCACAGAGACCTGGCGGGACACCATCAGAGACAGATGGGTGCTCTCCGCAGTAAGTCTGGGATACAAGCTGGAGTTAAAAGGCACTCCTCCTGCCCAATTTATGAGGTCAAACGTGCCAAGAGATCCCCAGAAGAGAGGATCCCTCCTTCTGGCACTAGAACAACTATTGCTCCAAGGTGTAATCATGAAGGTTCCCCTGGAAGAAAGCGGATTCGGGTTTTACTCGAACCTTTTCACAGTCCCCAAACCAAATGGGGACGTGAGGCCCATATTAAATCTAAAAGGGCTAAACAAGTTCCTAAATATCAGGACTTTTCGGATGGAGTCGATCCGATCGGTGGCCACCGCCCTACAAGGGCAGGAATGGTTAGCCTCGATCGACATAAAGGATGCTTATCTGCATATTCCCATCTTTCCGGCCCACCAGAAATTTCTACGCTTTGCAGTAGAAGGGCGCCATTTTCAGTTCAGAGCCTTACGTTTCGGTCTGGCCACAGCACCACGAGTGTTCACAAAAATTCTGGCCCCATTATTGGCCAATCTAAGAACACAGGGTGTAACGATAATGGCATATCTAGACGACCTGCTACTAATAGACCACTCAGTGGAAAAGCTGGAAGTAGCTATTCACAAGACAATCAAGTATCTGGAATATCACGGTTGGATTATCAACCGGGACAAGTCAGCTCTAAGACCAGTCAAAAGTCTGGAATACTTAGGGCTAAGGCTGGATTCAAATCAGAGAAAGATTTTCTTACCTCCAGAGAAGGTGTCGTCTTTAAAAGATTTGACCCACTTAGTGGGTACAAAAAGAAAACCATCCATACGCCTCTGCATGAGGCTGCTGGGAAAAATGGTGGCTTCATTCGAAGCGGTACCCTACGGTCAATTCCATTCAAGGAATTTGCAAAGGGCCATACTGTCAGCCTGGAACAAAAAAGTTCAGGCTTCAGACTTACCAATGTCCCTGTCCCCTTCCGTTCGCAAGAGCCTCCATTGGTGGTTGGTGCCCCAGAATCTGGAAAAAGGGAAACCCTTCAGTCCGGTTTCTTGGAAGGTAGTCACTACAGATGCCAGCCTCATAGGCTGGGGGGCAGTACTGGAGCAATGGTCTCTCCAGGGCAAGTGGTCAGAAGCAGAAAAGGCCCTGCCCATCAATCTCTTAGAGATACGAGCAGCCCGGTATGCCCTAGTAGCATGGACATCCAAACTCCAAGGGTCCCCTGTCAGAATTCAATCAGACAATGCCACAGCAGTGGCATATATCAATCACCAGGGTGGCACCAGGAGTCGTGCAGCCCAGAGGGAAGCAAATTGCATCCTGGAGTGGGCAGAAAAATATGTCCCAGCCATATCCGCGGTTTTCATCCCAGGAGTGGAAAATTGGAGAGTGGACTTTTTAAGTCGCCAACAATTATGCCCGGGGGAATGGTCTCTTCACCCCGAGGTTTTCCAGGCAATATGCCAGCGGTGGGGAACACCGGATGTAGATCTGCTAGCATCCAGATTCAACGCAAAGGTGGACAGATTTGTGTCTCGCACAAGGGATCCTCTAGCTTGCGGCTCGGATGCCCTAGTGTTCCCTTGGGATCAGTTCAAGCTGATATATGCATTCCCACCGCCACAATTGTTACTGCGATTACTCCGCAGAATCAGGGTAGAAAAGAAACCAGTGATTCTGGTGGCTCCAGCGTGGCCCCGAAGGGCATGGTACGCGGAGATTGTAAAAATGTCAGTGAGGAGTCCTTGGACCCTCCCACATCGTCCGGACCTGCTGTCGCAAGGACCGATATACCACCCTTCCTTACCAGCCCTAGGTTTGACGGCCTGGCTATTGAAGCCCACATTCTGAAAAAGAGAGGGCTCTCTAATTCTGTGGTATCTACCATGATCAATGCCAGGAAGCCGGTATCCAGGCAGATCTATTATAGGATCTGGAAAGCGTACATTACGTGGTGTGAGGCCAAGAGATGGCATCCACGTAAGTACGTGATAGGGAGGATTTTGGACTTCCTACAGTGGGCTGTAGATAGGAAGCTGGCCTTGAGTACTATCAAGGGTCAGATTTCGGCCTTGTCAATATTTTTTCAAAGGCCCTTAGCTTCGCATTCACTAGTCAAAGCTTTCATACAAGGAGTGATACGTATTAGCCCTCCGGTTAGTATTCCCATATGTCCTTGGGACTTAAACCTGGTTCTGTCAGTTCTACAGAAACAACCGTTTGAACCATTGCAACATATTTCCTTGGTTCTTCTCACCAGGAAATTGATTTTCTTAGTAGCCGTTTGTTCGGCTAAAAGAGTATCGGAATTAGCCGCCTTGTCCTGTAAGGAGCCATATCTGGTTGTCCATAAGGACAGAGTAGTATTACGTCCTCATCCAGCCTTTCTTCCTAAGGTGGTATCGAGGTTTCATTTGAACCAAGATGTGGTTCTTCCTTCTTTTTTCCCCAAACCTAGCTCGGTAGAGGAAAAGTTATTACATTCCTTGGATGTAGTAAGAGCAGTTAAAGCTTATCTAAAAGCCACTGCTCAGATTCGCAGAACGGATACTTTGTTTATTCTGCCGGAAGGCCCTAAAAAGGGTCAGGCAGCATCAAAATCCACTTTAGCCAAGTGGATTCGACAGGTCATAATACAAGCCTATGGCTTGAGAAAGAGACCGCCTCCGTTCAAAGTTAGGGCGCACTCCACAAGAGCAGTTGGAACTTCATGGGCAGTGCATCACCAGGCCTCCCTGGCTCAAGTATGTAAGGCCGCAACATGGTCTTCGGTACACACGTTTACTAGATTCTACCAGGTAGACGTTAGAAGTCAGGAGGATGTCGCCTTTGGGCGCAGTGTGTTGCAGGCCGCAAAAGATCCTCATGCCTGATGGCGCCCAGCTTATGTATCCCTCCCCTCATTTGGCATTGCTTTGGGACGTCCCATTAGTAATGACTAAGTCGCTCTGTGTCCCGTGATGTACGAAAAAGAAAAAGGGATTTTTATAACAGCTTACCTGTAAAATCCTTTTCTTGGAGTACATCACGGGACACAGAGCTCCCACCCCTCTTTTTGGGACACTTATTGCTTGGCTACAAAACTGAGGTGCTCCCGGATGGGAGGGGCTTATATAGGGGAGGGTACTTCCGGTTTGGAATTGGCCAGTGCCAACACCTGAAGGTAATCTATATAACCCATTAGTAATGACTAAGTCGCTCTGTGTCCCGTGATGTACTCCAAGAAAAGGATTTTACAGGTAAGCTGTTATAAAAATCCCTTTATATCACATGGTATGTTGCAGCTTGTTGTTTTTTTTTTAAATATATATTTTAACATAGCGTGGTATTTGTTCTCACTACACACAATTGGCGAATACTTGACCAGAAGTATCGGTATAAGCTGGTAAAAAAAAAAAAAAAACGTATCAGTGCATCCCTAGTTAATAGTGTATCTCTGTAAAAGCGTAGTTTATTAGAATAAAAACATTCCACTCACATGTCCTCCAAAATAAAAGTACTTTTTACAGTTTAGAACTCAGCGGGTACAAAAAAGATTCTGGTATCGACGTAGAGACGCCACAGCAAGCTCCGCCCCACGCATTTCGTCATATCTGATATCATCTTGTGCCCCAATACCGGGTACCGATACCTTTGCGGTGCAAATCAGATTGCAAAGAATCGCAGTTGTGATTTGAACAGAAATGCAGTGCGATTCCTGTCCAAACCGCAACCGGTTTCCCTCACCCAGGCTGAAATCACTATGACAAGCCTGGGTTCACACAGGAGCGGTGGGGGAAACCGCATGCGATTTCAACAGCACTTGTGCAAATGCTTAGTATCGGCATTGATACTGGTATCAGTATTAATGCAACCCTACTATTAACCCTTGCATTGTGGACACAGCATCACTGCAAGTGTTAATTTTTTTATCTGCCAGGAGTTGAGTGTTATAAATTAAAACCTGGAAACATAAACTCTTTGCCTATGGACAGGGTAATTCTAACAAAAAATTCAGCAACGTAGCTTGGAGATCAACCTTCTACAATGTGCTTCACGAAAAACGTCATTATAGATGGAATCTAATGACATCACCATTCTGTGCCTTCAGCACCAATATTATGTGGACCAGAAGCTTCCACATTGGTATGAAGAATCCAACTCAGTATCCCCAAAAACAGAAATATGTGCGGAGGACCCAGTTCTCATAGTAGTTGCTGGAGATGGCAGGAATTGTCTAGCCTTATAGTCTCAGGGCCACTAATAGTAAAAAAATGATTTGCTGGGTTCCTGCAGGGTCTAGTGATACTACAGAAAACCCCTGGGGCCATTCTAATGTAGTGCTGACCTGGGATTGGTCTGGCTGTTTGGTCCCAGGTTCCAATTCCCTGATAGGCACCCAGCAGCCAGGCACAGGGTAGTTCACAGTCACTTGAGTTAGAGAACATGCTGTAAAAAAGCTTGATTTTGCTAAAATAATTGGGATAGGGTGAGGGTAAGCGTTGGGATACTCCAATAAACTTCAACAAACTATAGTAGAGGACACTAAAACTGATATACTCCTTCAGGGTGAGGGCACCCCCTTTAAAATTAAGGGGAACTGGTACTTAATAGGGACTTCTCAACAGGAGTATAGTCCTGGATGTACTGAGAAGAAGCTCTCCCAAATGAAGCAAAATAAAGTCTCAAATTCCAAGAGGTCAGTACTCACTGTGCCCTGAATACTGTGTTGTCACCTGCAGTATCAGTCAGTTTCTGATTTCTCTGTGTCCTGGAACCTTAGATGAGCTAGGCCAGAGGTAACCCAGCCAAAGCAAAAGCTGGGACCACAAAAAGGATTCTTACAGCTGCAGGTAGTCTCCCAGGGATGCCACAGCTCTCAGGTTGGGCCTTACTCCCCCAGGAACAAGAGAACTCTGTTCTGGGTCCTAGCCTATTTATACCCCTCTCAGCCCCCTGCTGGTCACTCGCTCCCCTGACCAGGGATTGGCTGAAGAGGTATTAATATGCAGGTCAGGGTCTATGTTCTTCCACCCACTATATACCATAACTCAGTGGAATGAAGGGGAAAGTAACCGAGCCTGCACCAGCAGAACCCAGAACAGACACTATCAAGCGATTGTTGCTCTTCCTGGCTAAATGAAGGGCAAAAACTAAATTTAACAAGTCCATACAAGCTTACTGGGGCACTACACTAAAATGAACATATGAATAAAAAAAATCTGACTTTCAAAGTCAGCATTCTGGTTAAAAGTTAGGATTCAGAGATGAAATTACGAATTTTGCATTTAAAAGAGTTTAAGTTAAAGTTCCAAGTTTGGAAGAATTCTGAGATTAACTTAGAATTCTGACTTTATTATTTTAAAATTTTAATTTAATAGAAACTCAGAACTCTGTCATTAAAGGTAATATTTTCAGATTCAAAACTGGAATGCCGAGTTTCAAATTTAGAATTCGAAATGAAGTCATAATTTTTTTTTAATTTCCATTTAACACATTCTAGGTAGCTACTTCCATACACAGAACAAAAAAGAAACCTAAACTGCATTGCTCAAGTAAAGCCTACTCTAGTTCTTATTACCATTGCAGTGTTTGGAGGTTGGGTTGTGGGAGAGAAACATATGACGGCTTTGACTTAGAGCATCATAAGTGACAACAAACTCCCACACAACATAACCTCCTTATTGAGAGGAGAGGTTTAGAAGCGTAAAGCCTCGTACACACGATCGGATTTTCCGACGGGAATTGTGTGTTGACAGACTGTTGGACTAAAATCCGACTGTTTGTACGCTCCATCGGACAATTGTTGGAGAATTTTCAAATGTTGGATGGCAGGCTTTAAAATTTTCAGATCATGTGGACACAAGCCCGTCAGACAGAAGTCCAAAGCACAAACACGCATGCTCGGAAGCAATGCTCACCAAACACAACATTAGCAGAAGGTGCCCAAAAGGTGGCACTAAAGAGCTGAAAAACCACGTAGTACGTCACTACGTTCGTGTTTGTTGGCCGACAATTGCTTGCCGTTTGTATGCAAGACAAGTTTCTGGCCAACGCCCTTCGGACAAAAGTCTGACGCTTTGTCCGTGGAAAATCCGATCGTGTGTACGAGGCTTTAGGTTGGGCTTGCACTTGTGCGATGTGAGAACCTGTGCGATTCCAGTGTGGGTTCCCGCATAGCATGTCACCCGCCGGCAGTTCACACTGCCCTATGCGAACCCCTGCAGGTTTCAATAGAAAGTTAATGTCACCCCCAGATCAGTTCGCATATCGCAGTGCGAACTGTCAAATGGTGCAGGGATCAGATCCCATAGGTGGGAACACAATCCCATTCCAGTGCGGACCAAAAAAAGTGTACTGCACTATTGTGGTGCGAATGCGATGCAAATGCAGCTATACAATATGTATGACTGAATTTGCATCGCACAGACATCGCATGTGATCTGCACAGCAGTGCGGTGCGGATCACATGCGATGTCTAACATCGCACAAGTGTTAACCCAGCCTAAAAGATAATACTTAGATGGCCTAGACGGTGGGAGATTATTATCTTCCTTTTGACAGCGTAAAACCTTTTTATAAGTATGGAAATCAAGGGAATACTTTCCTATGCTCCTCTGGGGCATATTGTTTGCTCCAAATTTACAGAAGCCTTTTAAATAAAAATAAACACAGCAGAGGGAAATATAACTGGCTGCAGATCTGTTATCACAGGTCACACCTGCCCTTAGGGACAAAGGGAAAATATGCAACCAATCAGAGCCATCGTCACAAAGAGAAATAATAGACGCCTTTGTCTTGTTAACTAAGCAATAAAAAGAACACATAAAACATTGTGAAACTGGATAGCATTAATGATTGGCTGTACCTTCTGTACATCAGGAGAAGGCTGTCTAGTTTGTCAAGACACGCTCTTTTTGGGCTCCTGATACCGGTGCGGCAAAGACGAAGCATGGCTTCACGTACTGACAGGTAACTAAAAACATTTCCTGAAATCAGCATGGAATCTGCATGGAACACACATGACTCCATGGACAGGAATATAACCTCTAATCTAAAGTTGTTCATACGCCAGTAGAAAATTGAAATGTTACATTTTATGATGGTTAGTGGGCTCAAATCAACATTCAAATCACCAGTGACAAAGGAGTGGGGCCGAGTCCCGCTGTCTGTGTCAATAAATGCAGCAGCGGGGCTCGGGTGCGAGCACGCACAAGTGCCTCAATGGGAAGCGGCTTCCCATGGGGGCACTTGAGAGAGGAAAGGGGTCAGGAGCGCTGGTGGGGGACCCGAAAAAAATGAGGTTCACGGCCGCTCTGTACAATTTTTTTTTTTTAAATGTTACCTTTACATTCACTTTTACTGTGAAAGCCTTCTTTGTGTAGAGCCCTGAGACTGCTGCTGGGTTCCTCTATCTTGGATGTAATGTCGGTCAGCAGCCACAGCAGACTCAGAGTTCTCTCTCAAGTGACACTCTATAGCAGGGGTAGGCAACCTGGAGCCCTCCAGCTGTTGCAGAACTACAAGTCCCATCATGCCTCTGGAAATAATTGTACGATAACTGCCAGCCTTGCAATGCCTCATGGGAAATGTAGTTCCACAACAGCTGGAGGGCCCCCAGGTTGCCTACCGCTGCTCTATAGTATTCCTCTTCTCCCTCCTTCCCAGAAGCTACATAAAAGGTTATGTAGGGAGGTGGGGTGGAGCTGGGTCAGCACAGACATTAAATCTCAGAAGAGGAAAGGGCTATTGCATGCAAGGATGGAAAAGGAAATTTACTATTCCTGGAGAAAGGTCAGAGGCACGTTGCAAGTGCATAAAAATTAGACATGTGCAACTCGTTCCGTTACGAATTTGTTTGTTAACATATTTTGACAAATTAGTTAATTTGGAAATATCCGAATTAACGAAAACTCCTTTAATACATTTTTCCTAATATTCTAAAATTCATAAATTCAAAAATTCGAAAATCTGGAAATTCGGAAATTTGGAAAATCGAAAATTCTAAATCCAAAAAGCCGAAAATTCAGAAACCCGAAAATTCGAACGAAAACCCAAAAATTCAAGCAAAAATCGGAAAATTCGAAAACCCGAAAATTCTAAAATCTGAAATAATAACTAACTAATAATAACTTAACTATTACTAACTATTAAATTATAGGTATTGTAATTTCCTTTCAAATTTGGCTGTTAGTGAGTGTAACGAAAACAAATTTATCAGAAGTTCCAAATTATCCAAAATAACGAATGCCGTAACTAAACGAATGGAATGGAATGAATTAATAATAATAAACAATAATTAAAAACGTTTTATTATTATTATTATTATTATTCTTTTATTATTAATTTGTTCCATTACATTTGTTTAGATGCATTCATTATTTTGGATCATTCGTAACTTTGGATAAATTTGCATTTGTTACACTCACTAACAGCCAAATTTGAAAGGAAATTGCAATACCTATTATTTAATAGTTAGTTATTATTAGTTAGTTAGCTACTATTTAGAATTTTCGGGTTTTCGTTCTTTCGGATTTTCAAATTTTCGAATTGCGATCATAACGAATGACCCCAAAAACAAAAAAATAAAACAAATGAATGAAACAAAAACAAAAAAAATTTTCAGCAGTGCACATATCTAATCAAACTAATTTATGAAAAGGAAACACACTGTAAGTACACACTGTAAGTATTTAAATTAGATTTTTCTGTACTTTTACCTGCATTTTTTTAGTTTGATGACAGGTTCTCGGTTCTCGTTAACACTTACTGATGTCTGTTCATTAAACTGCTTTAAATCTTTAAAAATAACAACTTTAAAGCAATCCCTACAGTATTTCTGTTCTACAATACAATAGTCTTTTTTCACACATGACAGATTTGTTTAGAGAAACAATATTTCAGTATAAAACCCTCTCTTTTATTGAAGGTGTTGTTTATGTGCTGCTTAAAGCCACCAACTCAATGAAATGCATTTGCTCATCGAGCGATTATAGTTTAAAACTACTCTGCCCCATAATTACAGCATTAACAAGAGATCAGAGATTTGCTAATTTGAACATAAAATATGTAGAGGACAATCTAGCTCATCTCCTATTAACGCTATATACTAATCCCTCAATTACACAAATTCATTTTTAAAGGGCTATTGACCTTTTTCATTTATTTTGGTCTCATTTCCCCAAAAATATAGCATTGGAGACAGTGCATTGGAGATGGCCGTATGAGGAAGACAGCTGAATTTAAAGCGATTGTAAACGATCATCTTGTAAAACAACCCATTCAGTTTAAAAAATAAATAAAATGCAAAAAATTTGTGTATAGGTTTAAAAAAAAAACATTTTTTTCTTTTTTTATAAGTGATCACATTCCCTCTGTTCTCAGCTGCATAAGAGCTGGAGGGAGGAAAAACAGCAGCAGACTGAGCTTCCCAGGGAATGGCTGTGCAGGGGGGGGGGGGCGGTGAGGACAAGTCTGATCATTGGAGGAGAGCAGGCTGAGTTCCCAGCACAGCTAGAGAACTAACCACACTGTGTTATCCACTTAATGTGGTTGGTTTTTGATAGGAGGGACTGGCAGGATCACCAGGGTTTTCACACAAAGGAAGCAATACAAAGAGAACAGGAGACTCTCATACAAGTACATGGTACAGCAGGAGGCACATATCAGGAATATGAAATGTTGGGGTAACAAACACTTTAACTGCCTAAGCTGACTTTCCTCTGATCATTCTGGCCATTTGCAACAAGATCATAAATGCTTAGAACATGAAACATTTTTGCACAGTGATGATATAAAACTCACTTTTTTATTGCATATCTTCATAAAGTACAATGAATGACATTAAAAGCTCCATACTTATTGAAACATGTTGGGTTCTTTATCAAGCTTGGAGACCAAATGTCCAATGCACAAAGTAATATAGTTTATGTGTTATACTGACACTGACTTAGCCTGCTGCCTGACTGTCAGGGAGAACTGCAGACGCTAACCTGTCATTAACGGGGGGACAGGGAGAGATCAGCTGCAACCAAAGGAGTTGGTGAGAGGCCACTGGCGATCCCACGCTACACCTTGCAAAAGAGGAACAGTGTTGCCCGGAAGGAAGGAAGGTTATCCTGAGTGCTCTAAAACCAAATCTGGGCCCCAATGTGCTGGCTAGCGGGGAGAGGGCACTACTAGGGCAGCACAGTGGTGTAGTGGTTAGCACTTTCACCTAGCAGCAAAAGGGTCGCTGGTTCAAATCCCAACCACGACACCATCTGTCTGGAGTTTGCATGTTCTCCCTGTGTCTGCGTGGGTTTCCTCTGGGTACTCTGGTTTCCTCCCACACTCCAAAGACATGCTGGTAGGTTAATTGGATCTTGTCCAAATTGGCCCAGTGTGTGACTGTGTGTCCCAAGCGTGTCAAGATCGTATGGGGTAAAATGACCGCACCAGCCAAGCAGACACTGGCTGCAAAAAAGCGCCTAGAAGCAATTCAGTTCACATGTGTAGCACTAGGGATGAGCTTCGTGTTCGAGTCGAACATACGTTCGACTCGAACATCGGCTGTTCGATCGTTCGACGAAGATCGAACGATTTGGGCCGTTCGCGCCAAATTCGAGTGACGCGAACGGCCCACAATGCACTACGCCATCGCAGTGTCATCCAGGCGCTGTGATTGGCCAAGCATGCACTGTGACCCCGCATGCTTGGCCAATCACAGCGCCGGCAGCGAGGAGAGCAATGATTGGCCACAGGCAGGATGCCTGTGGCCAATTATTGCTGAGGGTGTTTAGTACACGCCCCACACTATAAAAGGCCGCCAGCACGGCGGCCTAGTGTAGTGTGTTCCGGAGCAGGGATAGAGCAGCATAGGCAGGGACAGTGACTGTTATTTCTTTCTTGCTTAACCTGGATTCCTTTAGTTTAGGGAAAGAGAAGGATAGGTAGGGAGAGTGTCAGTGTGTTTTGTGCTTGTGCTATAGTGTGCTTAAAAAAAACATTTATTCTAGGGACAGAAAACTGTAGGTAGGGACAGTGTCAGTTTCTTTCACTCTGCAAGTCCTTGTTTCCAGGGACCTGGAAGGACAGTGAGTGAATTGTCCTTGTGCTATATTGTGCTTAAAAAAACATTTATTCTAGGGACAGAAAACTGTAGGTAGGGAGAGTGTCAGTTTCTTTCACTCTGCAAGTCCTTGTTTCCAGGGACCTGGAAGGACAGTGACTGAATTGTCCTTGTGCTATATTGTGATTAAAAAAAACATTTATTCTAGGGACAGAAAACTGTAGGTAGGGAGAGTGTCAGTTTATTTCACTCTGCAAGTCCTTGTTTCCAGGGACCTGGAAGGACAGTGACTGAATTGTCCTTGTGCTATATTGTGCTTAAAAAAAACATTTATTCTAGGGACAGAAAACTGTAGGTAGGGAGAGTGTCAGTTTATTTCACTCTGCAAGTCCTTGTTTCCAGGGACCTGGAAGGACAGTGACTGAATTGTCCTTGTGCTATATTGTGATTAAAAAAAACATTTATTCTAGGGACAGAAAACTGTAGGTAGGGAGAGTGTCAGTTTATTTCACTCTGCAAGTCCTTGTTTCCAGGGACCTGGAAGGACAGTGACTGAATTGTCCTTGTGCTATATTGTGATTAAAAAAAACATTTATTCTAGGGACAGAAAACTGTAGGTAGGGAGAGTGTCAGTTTATTTCACTCTGCAAGTCCTTGTTTCCAGGGACCTGGAAGGACAGTGACTGAATTGTCCTTGTGCTATATTGTGATTAAAAAAAACATTTATTCTAGGGACAGAAAACTGTAGGTAGGGAGAGTGTCAGTTTATTTCACTCTGCAAGTCCTTGTTTCCAGGGACCTGGAAGGACAGTGACTGAATTGTCCTTGTGCTATATTGTGATTAAAAAAAACATTTATTCTAGGGACAGAAAACTGTAGGTAGGGAGAGTGTCAGTTTATTTCACTCTGCAAGTCCTTGTTTCCAGGGACCTGGAAGGACAGTGACTGAATTGTCCTTGTGCTATATTGTGATTAAAAAAAACATTTATTCTAGGGACAGAAAACTGTAGGTAGGGAGAGTTTTTTTTTATTTCACTCTGCAAGTCCTTGTTTCCAGGGACCTGGAAGGACAGTGACTGAATTGTCCTTGTGCTATATTGTGATTAAAAAAAACATTTATTCTAGGGACAGAAAACTGTAGGTAGGGAGAGTGTCAGTTTATTTCACTCTGCAAGTCCTTGTTTCCAGGGACCTGGAAGGACAGTGACTGAATTGTCCTTGTGCTATATTGTGATTAAAAAAAACATTTATTCTAGGGACAGAAAACTGTAGGTAGGGAGAGTGTCAGTTTATTTCACTCTGCAAGTCCTTGTTTCCAGGGACCTGGAAGGACAGTGACTGAATTGTCCTTGTGCTATATTGTGCTTAAAAAAAACATTTATTCTAGGGACAGAAAACTGTAGGTAGGGAGAGTGTCAGTTTATTTCACTCTGCAAGTCCTTGTTTCCAGGGACCTGGAAGGACAGTGACTGAATTGTCCTTGTGCTATATTGTGATTAAAAAAAACATTTATTCTAGGGACAGAAAACTGTAGGTAGGGAGAGTGTCAGTTTATTTCACTCTGCAAGTCCTTGTTTCCAGGGACCTGGAAGGACAGTGACTGAATTGTCCTTGTGCTATATTGTGATTAAAAAAAACATTTATTCTAGGGACAGAAAACTGTAGGTAGGGAGAGTTTTTTTTTATTTCACTCTGCAAGTCCTTGTTTCCAGGGACCTGGAAGGACAGTGACTGAATTGTCCTTGTGCTATATTGTGATTAAAAAAAACATTTATTCTAGGGACAGAAAACTGTAGGTAGGGAGAGTGTCAGTTTATTTCACTCTGCAAGTCCTTGTTTCCAGGGACCTGGAAGGACAGTGACTGAATTGTCCTTGTGCTATATTGTGCTTAAAAAAAACATTTATTCTAGGGACAGAAAACTGTAGGTAGGGAGAGTGTCAGTTTATTTCACTCTGCAAGTCCTTGTTTCCAGGGACCTGGAAGGACAGTGACTGAATTGTCCTTGTGCTATATTGTGATTAAAAAAAACATTTATTCTAGGGACAGAAAACTGTAGGTAGGGAGAGTGTCAGTTTATTTCACTCTGCAAGTCCTTGTTTCCAGGGACCTGGAAGGACAGTGACTGAATTGTCCTTGTGCTATATTGTGATTAAAAAAAACATTTATTCTAGGGACAGAAAACTGTAGGTAGGGAGAGTGTCAGTTTATTTCACTCTGCAAGTCCTTGTTTCCAGGGACCTGGAAGGACAGTGACTGAATTGTCCTTGTGCTATATTGTGATTAAAAAAAACATTTATTCTAGGGACAGAAAACTGTAGGTAGGGAGAGTGTCAGTTTATTTCACTCTGCAAGTCCTTGTTTCCAGGGACCTGGAAGGACAGTGACTGAATTGTCCTTGTGCTATATTGTGATTAAAAAAAACATTCATTCTAGGGACAGAAAACTGTAGGTAGGGAGAGTGTCAGTTTATTTCACTCTGCAAGTCCTTGTTTCCAGGGACCTGGAAGGACAGTGACTGAATTGTCCTTGTGCTATATTGTGATTAAAAAAAACATTTATTCTAGGGACAGAAAACTGTAGGTAGGGAGAGTGTCAGTTTATTTCACTCTGCAAGTCCTTGTTTCCAGGGACCTGGAAGGACAGTGACTGAATTGTCCTTGTGCTATATTGTGATTAAAAAAAACATTTATTCTAGGGACAGAAAACTGTAGGTAGGGAGAGTGTCAGTTTATTTCACTCTGCAAGTCCTTGTTTCCAGGGACCTGGAAGGACAGTGACTGAATTGTCCTTGTGCTATATTGTGATTAAAAAAAACATTTATTCTAGGGACAGAAAACTGTAGGTAGGGAGAGTGTCAGTTTATTTCACTCTGCAAGTCCTTGTTTCCAGGGACCTGGAAGGACAGTGACTGAATTGTCCTTGTGCTATATTGTGATTAAAAAAAACATTTATTCTAGGGACAGAAAACTGTAGGTAGGGAGAGTGTCAGTTTATTTCACTCTGCAAGTCCTTGTTTCCAGGGACCTGGAAGGACAGTGACTGAATTGTCCTTGTGCTATATTGTGATTAAAAAAAACATTTATTCTAGGGACAGAAAACTGTAGGTAGGGAGAGTTTTTTTTTATTTCACTCTGCAAGTCCTTGTTTCCAGGGACCTGGAAGGACAGTGACTGAATTGTCCTTGTGCTATATTGTGATTAAAAAAAACATTTATTCTAGGGACAGAAAACTGTAGGTAGGGAGAGTGTCAGTTTATTTCACTCTGCAAGTCCTTGTTTCCAGGGACCTGGAAGGACAGTGACTGAATTGTCCTTGTGCTATATTGTGATTAAAAAAAACATTTATTCTAGGGACAGAAAACTGTAGGTAGGGAGAGTGTCAGTTTATTTCACTCTGCAAGTCCTTGTTTCCAGGGACCTGGAAGGACAGTGACTGAATTGTCCTTGTGCTATATTGTGCTTAAAAAAAACATTTATTCTAGGGACAGAAAACTGTAGGTAGGGAGAGTGTCAGTTTATTTCACTCTGCAAGTCCTTGTTTCCAGGGACCTGGAAGGACAGTGACTGAATTGTCCTTGTGCTATATTGTGATTAAAAAAACATTTATTCTAGGGACAGAAAACTGTAGGTAGGGAGAGTGTCAGTTTATTTCACTCTGCAAGTCCTTGTTTCCAGGGACCTGGAAGGACAGTGACTGAATTGTCCTTGTGCTATATTGTGATTAAAAAAAACATTTATTCTAGGGACAGAAAACTGTAGGTAGGGAGAGTTTTTTTTTATTTCACTCTGCAAGTCCTTGTTTCCAGGGACCTGGAAGGACAGTGACTGAATTGTCCTTGTGCTATATTGTGATTAAAAAAAACATTTATTCTAGGGACAGAAAACTGTAGGTAGGGAGAGTGTCAGTTTATTTCACTCTGCAAGTCCTTGTTTCCAGGGACCTGGAAGGACAGTGACTGAATTGTCCTTGTGCTATATTGTGCTTAAAAAAAACATTTATTCTAGGGACAGAAAACTGTAGGTAGGGAGAGTGTCAGTTTATTTCACTCTGCAAGTCCTTGTTTCCAGGGACCTGGAAGGACAGTGACTGAATTGTCCTTGTGCTATATTGTGATTAAAAAAAACATTTATTCTAGGGACAGAAAACTGTAGGTAGGGAGAGTGTCAGTTTATTTCACTCTGCAAGTCCTTGTTTCCAGGGACCTGGAAGGACAGTGACTGAATTGTCCTTGTGCTATATTGTGATTAAAAAAAACATTTATTCTAGGGACAGAAAACTGTAGGTAGGGAGAGTGTCAGTTTATTTCACTCTGCAAGTCCTTGTTTCCAGGGACCTGGAAGGACAGTGACTGAATTGTCCTTGTGCTATATTGTGATTAAAAAAAACATTTATTCTAGGGACAGAAAACTGTAGGTAGGGAGAGTGTCAGTTTATTTCACTCTGCAAGTCCTTGTTTCCAGGGACCTGGAAGGACAGTGACTGAATTGTCCTTGTGCTATATTGTGATTAAAAAAAACATTCATTCTAGGGACAGAAAACTGTAGGTAGGGAGAGTGTCAGTTTATTTCACTCTGCAAGTCCTTGTTTCCAGGGACCTGGAAGGACAGTGACTGAATTGTCCTTGTGCTATATTGTGATTAAAAAAAACATTTATTCTAGGGACAGAAAACTGTAGGTAGGGAGAGTGTCAGTTTATTTCACTCTGCAAGTCCTTGTTTCCAGGGACCTGGAAGGACAGTGACTGAATTGTCCTTGTGCTATATTGTGATTAAAAAAAACATTTATTCTAGGGACAGAAAACTGTAGGTAGGGAGAGTGTCAGTTTATTTCACTCTGCAAGTCCTTGTTTCCAGGGACCTGGAAGGACAGTGACTGAATTGTCCTTGTGCTATATTGTGATTAAAAAAAACATTTTTTCTAGGGACAGAAAACTGTAGGTAGGGAGAGTGTCAGTTTATTTCACTCTGCAAGTCCTTGTTTCAAGGGACAGAGAAGGACACCTGAAGGTAGCCCTTATTGCTTTTTTCCCATCTCCCTGCAGGCCATCTATTAGAATGTCTGGAAGGCAAACAAGGAGAGGCAGACAGTCAGGAGGCAATAAAAGAGGGCAAGCAGGCTCTGTGTCTGGGGGCAACAGTGCTGGTCGTGGACGCGGTGCATTGTCATCAGCACATGGCCATGGGACACGCTTGTCCTTCTTTTCGGCAGCTGGACATGTTGAGCCACATCATGCCGAAGACTTGGTAGAGTGGATGACCAAGCCCTCCTCCTCCTCCTCATCCTCTCTCACCCAGGCTCAGGGTACTGGAAAAGCAGCTGCCAAAGCGTCGTCTTCCCTGGTATCAATGTCAGACAAATCATCAGTCACTCCTTCCCTAGACCCACCATGTCCTCCTCCTGAGGAGTCCCCCGAACTGTTTCAGCACAGTGTTGGGTACATGCTCCAGGAGGATGCCCAGCGTTTCGAAGGGTCTGATGATGAAACCCAGCTAGAGGAAGGCAGTAGCGTGAGAGCAGACAGAGGGGATGCTCAAGAAGGACACCAATCTGGCAGTCATGTTCCAGCAGCTGCAGCATACTGCCAGATTGGCTCCAGTGATGAGGAGGGAGGGGATGATGAGGTCACTGACTCCACGTGGGTGCCTAATAGGAGAGAGGAGGAGGAGGAGGATGAGGAGGAGGCACATCTCCAACGAGGCAGGATGCCCTTTGGTGGCCAGCGTAAGGGCAGTACACCGACGGAATCACACCGCAGAGCTCCGCCTGTGCAGGGCGCTGCCTCTGCCCGTCATTCAAAAAGTTCTTTGGTGTGGGCCTTTTTTGAGGCTAGTGCATCAGATCGCACAGCTGCTGTTTGCAACATATGTCTCAAGCGTATATCGCGTGGCCAAAACATCAGCCGCTTGGGTACCACATGCCTGACCAGACATATGTTGACCTGCCATGCAGCTCGTTGGCAAGCCTACCTCAAAGACCCACACCAAAGAACAAAGCGGACCTCTCCTTGCACCGCATCAGCTGGGATCTCCAACCCCACTATAACTTCAGTCCTCTCTGAAACATGCACTGAGAGGAATGAAGGTGTAGAATTAGGTGTGTCACAGCCAAGTACTTGCGCCCACTCTGCTAGCAGTACACCGACGTCCGATTCTAGCAGGCAAATTTCCCTGCCCCAGCTGCTGGACCGTCGAAAGAAGTTCACTCCCAGCCATCCACATGCCCAGCGGTTGAATGCTAGCTTGGCTAAATTGCTTGCGCTTCAACTGCTGCCTTTTCAGTTGGTAGACTCGGCCCCCTTCCGTGAGTTTGTGCAATGTGCAGTTCCTCAGTGGCAGGTTCCCAAACGCCACTTTTTCTCACGGAAGGCTATTCCGGCTCTCTACCGGCATGTGGAAGGCAATGTCTTGGCCTCGCTGGACAGGGCGGTCAGCGGTAAGGTGCATATTACCGCTGACTCATGGTCCAGCAGGCATGGACAGGGACGTTACCTTTCTTTCACGGCCCATTGGGTCACTCTTTTGGCAGCTGGGAAGGATTCAGGACAAGGTGCAGTAGTGTTGGAGGTTGTCCCACCGCCACGCCTCCAAAATGCTACTACTGGTTGTGACACACCTCTCTCCTCCACCCCCTCCTCTTCTTCTTCCTCCATGGCCTCTTCCTGTGGTTTGTCCTATGAACCAGCGGTGCTCCGTAGCCGTTCACGGGGCTACGCAAGTACGCAGGCAAAAAGATGCCATGCCGTGCTTGCGCTGGTGTGTTTGGGGGACAGAAGCCACACTGGGGCAGAGGTCCTGTCTGCTCTGCAGGGCCAGGCCGAGAGGTGGTTGACGCCACGCCAGCTTAAGCCAGGAATGGTGGTTTGCGACAATGGCACCAACCTCCTCTCCGCCCTCCGACAGGGACAACTGACCCATGTGCCCTGTGTGGCTCACGTCCTTAACCTGGTGGTGCAGCGCTTCTTGGGCAGGTACCCGGGCTTACAGGATGTCCTGAGGCAGGCCAGGAAAGTCTGTGTGCATTTCCGCAGATCTTATAATGCCAGTGCTCGCCTGGCTGAGCTGCAAAAGGAGTTGAACCTGCCCAAGAACCGCCTTATATGTGACATGCCCACCAGGTGGAACTCAACGTTGGCCATGCTGCAGCGGCTGCACACGCAGCAGAGGGCCATCAATGAGTACCTGTGCGACTACGGCACCAGGACAGGGTCAGGGGAGCTTGGTTTTTTTTCTCCACGCCAGTGGGGCATGATCAGGGATGCATGCACTGTCCTGGCACCATTTGAGGAGGCCACGAGGATGGTGAGCAGTGACAGTGCATGCATCAGTGACACTGTACCTCTTGTCCACCTGTTGGAGCACACGCTGCGTGGAATAATGGACAGGGCACTTGAGGCAGAACAGAGGCAGGAAGAGGAGGACTTCCTTGCCTCTCAAGGCCCCCTTTACCCAGACAGTGTTCCTTCTGTCCCACCCATCGCACAGGAAGAGGAGGAGGAGGAGGAGGAGGAGGAGGAGGAGGATTGTGTCAGCATGGAGGTGGAGGCTGGCACTCAGCATCATCAGCAGCAGTCTTTTAGGGATGATTTACAGTCCCAAGAAACCAGTGGACTTGTACGTGGCTGGGAGGAGGTGGCTGCGGATCATGTCGTCCTTAGTGACCCAGAGGACTCCGGAGCGAATGCCTCAGCAAACCTACGCTGCATGGCCTCCCTGATCCTGCAAAGTCTGCGGAAGGATCCTCGTATTCTTCGGATCAAGGAGAGGGACCATTACTGGCTGGCCACTCTCCTTGATCCACGGTACAAGGGTAAGGTTGCGGACCTTATGTTACCGTCGCAGAGGGAGCAGAGGATGAGACAACTCCGGGAGGCCTTGCAGAAAGGTCTGTGCAACGCGTTCCCAGAGACTGGGAGGTTGCAAACTCCTGGTCCTGGACAACGAGTTGCTGAGGCTTCGGCCAGTCAAAGAAGGAGCGGTGGGGAAGGTGGCCGTCTGACCGATGCGTTCAGACAATTCTTTAGTCCGCAGCCCCAAAGTATGATCGGTTCCAGCAACCATCGCCAGCGTCTGATAAACATGGTGCAGGAATATCTAGGGGCAAGGTCAGACTTGGACACCTTCCCCACCGAAAATCCTCTGGCTTACTGGGTCTTGAGGATGGATCACTGGCCAGAGCTTGCACAGTATGCAATTGAGCTACTGGCCTGTCCTGCATCCAGCGTTCTTTCGGAACGCACATTCAGTGCTGCTGGAGGATTTGTCACGGATCACAGGGTGCGCCTGTCCACCGACTCGGTTGATCGACTGACTTTCATCAAGATGAACCAGTCTTGGATCACCACCAGCTACCACACACCTGATGCTGATATAACAGACTAATTGATTTTAACATGTCACATCCCTTCAAGACTGATGCTGATGCTGAGTGCCTGTGCTGTTATGTTGACTGGCTATCCTCCTCCTCCGAGTCCTCAATGATACGATTGATGATGATAGCTTGTAAGATCATTTTTGTTTATGGGTGCCGCCACCAGTGCCTAACGCCCAATTTTTCAGCCCCTGTTTAACAGGGGCGTGTAATTACAATTTTTGAAGCAATACTTTGCAACAGGGCTCATTGCTGTGCTCCAAGTACAGTATCTGTGAGGAGTTGCAGTGTTGTGCCACCAGTGCCTAACGCCCAATTTTTCAGCCCCTGTTTAACAGGGGCGTGTAATTACAATTTTTGAAGCAATACTTTGCAACAGGGCTCATTGCTGTGCTCCAAGTACAGTATCTGTGAGGAGTTGCAGTGTTGTGCCACCAGTGCCTAAGGCCCAATTTTTCAGCCCCTGTTTAACAGGGGCGTGTCATTACAATTTTTGAAGCAATACTTTGCAACAGGGCTCATTGGTGTGCTCCAAGTACAGTATCTGTGAGGAGTTGCAGTGTTGTGCCACCAGTGCCTAAGGCCCAATTTTTCAGCCCCTGTTTAACAGGGGCGTGTCATTACAATTTTTGAAGCAATACTTTGCAACAGGGCTCATTGCTGTGCTCCAAGTACAGTTGCTGTGAGGGGTTGCAGTGTTGTGCCACCAGTGCCTAAGGCCCAATTTTTCAGCCCCTGTTCAACAGGGGCATGTAATTACAATTCTTGATCTAATAATTCACAGCAGGGCCCATTGCTGCACCCACCAAGAGTAACTGTCAGGGCTTACAGTGTTGTGGCACCAGCACCACCATCAAAGGCCCAATTTTTACTACCACTGTTCAACAATTATATGTAATTAAAATTCCTGATATAATAGTTGACAGCAGGGCGTTCCAGCACCAACCAAGAGTAACTGTGAGTGCTTACAGTGTTGTGCCAACACCAACAACTAAGGGGCCTATTTCTGCAGAGTATATACGGCAGGTCCCTACTTTCAAACATCCAACTTACAAACGACTCCTACTTGCAAACGCAAGAAGACAACAGGAAGTGAGAGGAAATCTACCACTAGGAAGGAAAATTCTCTCCTGTAAGAATAAATATGGGAGAAAGGTGTCTCCTCTGTACTGATGCTTTATCAGCAATCCTTGTTTCAAGAAAAACACCACATTTCAAAAACAGTTGTCATTGGGACGGAAAGTGAGGTGAAATGTTCTGAACAGGGGCACAGACAGCAAAACAAATGTTACAGGGGTGATAACCCTTACCTATGTTTTCCAAAAAGTTTAAAAATAGATTTTTGGTCTGGAGCTACACTTCAACAATGTACCTGTTCAAAATTACAAACAGACTCTACATAAGAACAAACCTACAGTCCCTGTCTTGTATGCACCGCCTGTATAGGGCTGTTCAGAGTATATAGGGCCTTTTTTATTTTATGTGCGGGGTTCCCCTTAATATCCATACAAGACCCAAAGGGGCTGGTAATGGGCTGGGGTAGGGGGGGGGTCATGGGGTAGCTATGCCATTTTTCTTAAAGAATTTCATCCATATTACCGGGACCAGACATTACATTAAAGCCGCAAGCAGTTTTAAATGGCTTTTTTTTCCTTTAGAAGTGTCATTTTGTGCAGGGACAGTTCTAAACACGGGAAACACGTGGCACTTCACAGGCATACTTTAGACACCCCCCAGGTACGATATTTAAAGGAATATTTGACTTTTTTTTTTTCACTTTATGCATCATTAAAATGACTGCTCCCGAAAAACGACCGTTTTTAAAACTTCTTTTTGCATTGATACATGTCCCCTGGTGCAGAACCCGGGTTCCCAAACCCTTTTTAGGACAATAACATGCATAATAGTTGTTATAATTAGCACTTTAGAATTCGAACGTTCGCATCCATTGTATTTAATAGGGTTCTAATGTTCGTTCGAACTTTCGGTCCGTTCGCGGGTTCTGGTGCGAACCGAACCCGGGGGTGTTCGGCTCATCACTATGTAGCACTATACAATTCATTCATTCGCTACTAGTATACCAGACTACTACCCACTGGTATAGGGTTTAGGGGTTACCCTCTGTTTTACTTGTTTGCTACCAACAAGTTATTTTCTGTGCTGTCTCTATTCCTTTGGCTATTGTAGTTTCCGCACTTTTTTTTAACTCTTTTTAATAAAGTGAAGAAGGAAAAGTGAAGTGAAATGAAGAAGGAAAAGTGAAGAAATTTTTTGAAGACCCCATCATATATATATATATATATATATATATATATATATGGTCTTCACAACGTTTCTGCACTTTTTCTTTTTAATAAACGTGTAAACTTTTTGAAGAACCTTAGTGTAATTCATTTCCCATACCCCCTCCCATTCAGCCTGTAAGAGTTGTGGGCACAGGAACAGGGGACCTGTGAAGCAGTGGCTCCTTTGAGGGTAAGTGCTACATAGGACAGTTTAATTTTTGCACAAAGCATTTGATGTACTGTATTACACATTGTAATATGCTGCTGTGCATAGAGTTAAAAAAAGTCCTTTATGCCTTTTACTAAAATTCACATCAACATGCATGTCTGCATCTCAACAATGATTTAAATTACAGTGGAACCTTGGATTACTCGCATAATCCGTTCCAGGAGAATGCTCGTAATCCAAAGTACTCGCACATCAAAGCGAGTTTCCCCATTGACGTCAATGGAAACAAAAATAATTTGTTCCGCATTGACTTCAATGGTATGCAATACCGCATGCGGCCAGAGGCGGGGGCGCCGGAGAGCCTCGAAAACGGCCGGAAAGGCCGAGGACAGTTCGGCTGACCTCGGCGAACCTCGGAAAGACTCTGTTCACGAGCCTTTCCGAGGTTTGCCGAGGTCAGCCGAACTGTCCTCGGGCCTTTCCGTGCATTTCCGAACGGCGACGATTGGCTGCGATTGACGCTGTTCGGCTCCGGCGCCCCCCACCTTAGGCCAAACGCGGTACTGCACACCGCTTTGGCCTGAATCCTGCTCGTTTTGCGAGACAACACTCGCAAACCGAGTTAGGATGTTTAGAAATACAGTGCTCGTATTGCGAAACGCTTGTTAACCACTTTACTCGCAATCCGAGGTTCCACTGTAAACATTTTGGGACTTTGCCTTTTTTGCGTCCACTTCTTGGTTTCCTTGAAGGAACTAGTGGCATAGTCATGCCCACACAGATGCCTCCTCTAGTGCCTTAAGGACCTTACCATAAGGCCCCTTTCACACTAGTGCGACTTGTCCTGTGACTTGGGACTGCAAAGTCGCATGACAAGTCGTACCCCATGATTTCCAATAAGTACCATTCATATCTGAGCGACTTCAAAGTAGTCCCTGCACTACCTTGCTCTGACTTTGATGTGACTTGAGGTCCATAGACCACAAGATTACACAGGCATTGTTTCAAGTCTCGTTAAAGTCACAGCAAAGTCGTTGCAAAAATCGCGGAAAAGTTGTGTGACTTTCAGGTCGCACAAGTGTGAAAGAGGCCTAAGCAGGACAATACCTAAGCAGTGAGATCTCACAGTTTTCTAATACTGTGTATTCCTGAGATGAAGTGTATGACATCATAGGCTTCATCTTGCACATGAACTGTATGGCATTAACCTCCCTGGCGGTTTTCCCGCTCGGGAGTTAAATTTCACTACAATTAGCGGTGACCCAAAACCACACTTGGGATCGCATTGCAGAATCCTGGTGCAGGTTACTTACCTTGTCCCCAGGATCCTGCGATGTCCCGCTGCTGTGTCTGCCGATGCCTCTGTGTGCCAAGCTCCATTCCCTGCGAGCGACGCAATGCACGGGGGCAAAGCCTGGCGGCAAATTCAAAAGGTACTAAATTCATAACACATACAATACACTGTAATCTTACAGAATACATTAGTGTGTCAAATCATTTCACATCCCCTTTGTCCCTAGTGCTTTGTCCAGTGCCCTGCATTATAGATATACTGATCTTTCTGCCTGGAAAATTGAGAATGTCCGTGGTAACCAAAAAGTGTCCCTTTACGTCAAAAAGCGGTTTCAGACCAACTAGAAAACCGCAATAGTAAATAAGAACACTTGCAGAATTGAGCGATAGTGATTCGTGGGGAAATTCATTCTATTATTATTCTATTATTATTTTTTATAATTATTTATAGTTATTTATTATATTATGATTTATGATTTTTGTGTTTCAAACTTTATCATACCCGCAATGTCTACTAGACTTTTGTTTGGACATATTTAGTGTGTTATTCCTAAGAATTACAGGTCTACAATATAAAACGCCAGATTTCTATGCAAAACAATTGTACCCGCTTTGAGTCGCAAAAATCTGACATAATCATACCACCAGGGTGGCTACACTCTTTTGCTGTTAAGTAAAAAACTTCCAAGCCAGAGCTTTAACATGATTTGGTATTTCTGGGTAGGGGGCATGCCAGCGTGCATTGAGCCAAAGGAGTGATTGTGCCTGTGTGCCTGAATGCAGGTGCAACTATGGGAAAAGATCCTAGAGACCTTAAAGTGATTGTAAACCTTTGTTTTTCATTTTTTTAAATAAGAAACATATTATACTTACCTCCACTGTGCAGTTTGTTTTGCACAGTGTAGCCCCGAACCTTGTCTTCTGGGGTCCCCCGGCGGCTCTCGCGGCTCCTCCTTGCATCAGTAAACCCCCTGGGAGAAGCGCTCTCCCTGGGGGTTACCTTGCGGGCGCCCGAGTCCAGCATTTGCGTCCATAGACATAGAATGCTGGACTTGGCCCTGGCGCCCGCGTCATTGGATTTGATTGACAGCAGCGGGAGCCAATGGCTGCACTGCTATCAATCTATCCAATCAAGAGCCGAGAACCCAGGGCAGAGAGGAAGAGCGCGTCTCAGGTGAGTAAAACAGGGGAGCTGGGGGGCTGGTCAGTATCAGACATTTTTTCACCTTAATGCATAGGATGCATTAAGGTGAAAAAACACAAGGGCTTACAACCCCTTTAAAGTTGGAGTAAACTCCCATGGACGATTTTTACCTGTGGTAAGCCTATAATAGGGCTTAACTATGGGTACAGTAAATATCTCCTAAACGTACACCGTTTAGGATATATTTACCTGTGACCTCACCGGCACATATACTCTGAAGGAACGGCATACTGTGCCATTCCTTCAGGGCCCTGTGCCAAATACAGTGGCTCATGCGTGCATGCGCAGAAGTGAAATCATCGGGGCTCGTCCAATCAAATGATCCGGAGCCCGCCAACAGGGAAGGGAGGCCAGGTGAAGATGGAAGGGCTTTGTTTTAAGGTAAGCTTCACATAATGTGCTAGTAGGTGATGCATATTAGCACATTATAACTTTGTCTTGCAGGTTTAATAATTTTTTTTTTTTTAAACGGCGGTTTACTACAACTTTAATGGAACTTCCGCTTTTTGGAACCCCCCCCTCCGGTGTCATATTTGGCACCTTTAATACAGGTATTTGCTCCCACTTCTGGGCATAGATAGCCGCAGATAATACGGGTCTCTACGCTACATCCATCGCCTCCTCCGCCCCCCGCCCCCCCCGATGTCTTCTGGGAGACACACAGGTCCCAGAAGACAGCAGGGATAATTCGGATCGCGCAGCGTGACTCGTGAATGCGCAGTAGGTAACCAGGAAGTGAAGCCGCAAGGCTTCACTTCCTGATTTCCTTACCGAAGATGGCGGCGGCAGCATCCGAGAGCTGAGGGAGAGTTCGGCTTCGGGTGCCGACATCGCGGGCGCCCAGGACAGGTAAGTGTCCTTATTTTAAAAGTCAGCAGCTGCAGTATTTGTAGCTGCTGACTTTTAAAAAAAAAAATTTGGTGGACCTCCGCTTTAATTTGTGGGCTCCTGTGGGAGAACTTGCTACAAATATTCAAAGTGATTGCTATGTAATCAATCAAAAAGAGCAATTTTATAAGAAGCTCTGGGTGTGACTTACATGTGTGCAGTTTTGATTAGAAATGTGTGGCCTCTGATATCAAACACAGCCAGAAACATGAAAAGATAGAATATTGCTTTCCGCTTTTCTTTCTGTGATATCTACATCTCTGACAACTTGAAAATGAGCAAACTCAGTGTTTCCTACCAAAGGATGGACACTTCACTGCGTAAGATTCCATGACAAAAAGAAAAAGTTCTGTAAAAAAACAAAACACTAAGGCCCCTTTCACACTGACACGTTTTTCAGGCGGTTTAGCGCTAAAAATAGCGCTGCTATACCGCCTGAAAAAATCGTGCCCTGCAGTCTTCAATGTGAAAGCCCGAAGGCTTTCACACTGAAGCGGTGCGCTAGCAGGACTGCTCCAAAAGTCCTGCTAGCCGCATCTTTGCAGCGGTGAAGGAGCTCCTTTACCGCTGCTGCCCATTGAAAGCAATGGGAAACCGCGGTAATACTGCGGGCAATGCGCCTCTGCAGAGGCGCATTGCGGGCAGTATTAATCCTTTTTCGGCCGCTAGCGGGGGTTAAAATCACCCCGCTATCGGCCGATATCGCGGTAAAAACTACGGTATAGCGGCGCTAAAAATAGCGCCGCTATACCGTCAGCGCACCTCCCTGCCCCAGTGTGAAAGGGGCCTAAAAGTGAATCCAAACAATAAAGTACCGCAACAAAACTGAAGTTGGCCATAACCAAATTATTTTTTGTTCCGAAATTTTCGCTTTTGGAACATTCTTTCATTTTGTAATAGTTATTGGGGTCAAGTCAACAATTGTTTCAACATTTTTTGACCAAAGTGATGACATTTTTTTAAGAAAAAGGATGGAGATTTTTTTGTGGGCAAACAAAATTCTAAAAGTAAATGTGATTTTTGTTCTGGAAATTCAAACTATTCCAAAATAGAATGATAAAAGCAAATTACATTTTGAAGTCGTTTCAGATGACATTCAAGTCTCTGATGGCATTATCAAATATACCAACAAGACTTTGGGGTTGATTTACTAAAACTGGTGCAGCTGTACATGGTAGCCAATCAGTTTCTAGCTTCAGTTTGTTCAATTAAAGCGGAAGTAAACCCATCGATTTAACAGTTTCAAAAAGCAGTTACATTCCCGGCATGCCGGGAATGCCAACTGTCACATTGGTTGTCCTCTAAACCAAACTGTCAAACCATCCAATGGCTGGTGTCATAACTGATCACATGTGCAGCATCATGGCAGTTGAAGATTAAACAGAGGCCAAGATGGCAGCTTCCTTGCCTGAAAATGATAGGAGGGTTTACTTCCACTTTAAGCTTTGACAATAAAACCTGGAAGCTGATTGGTTTCTATGCAGAGTTGCACCAGATTTTGCACTCTCCAGTTTTAGTAAATCAACCCCACTGTGCACTTTGCAAAGTGCAGTTGCTGCAGAGCTTAGTAAATGAACAGAAGCTCTGCTGACTTCTATCATCCAATCATGTGCAAGCAAAAAAAGTTTTTGTTTTTTTAATATTTTCCTTGCACGTGATTGGGTACTTTTTGCAAAGTGAAGCTTTTACCCCGTTTACTAAACTCTGGAGCAACTTTGCAAAGTGTGCAATCTATTTGGCTTTAGTAAATCAACCCCTTTATGTACAAAGGTACGTATGAAAATCTACCAGGGTATGACCAGGTTTAATTTGGGTCTCATTCATACTAGACCAGTGGTTCTCAACCTGGGGTTCAAATGATGATTTGCCAGGGGTCACCGAATCCTGGGCTGTTCCTGAAGCCCGCATGACTCTCCCAGCCTTTTTGTAGCCACCCAGCAGGGCTATCCCTGCAGCCCGCGGCCGTCCACTCAGCCTTTTCGCAGGTGCCCATTCAGTTCACGGCATGGCTGGGGGGCAAAGACTAGAGGTCAGCTGACTGGTGAGGAATGTGAAGTGGGAGGGGCTGGAGGAGACCCTATCTCCTGATTTCGGCATAGGTGTCACTGCTACGATACATCACAAAGTCGGAAACACAGTGAAGCCGGAGACACAGTGAGTGGCACTACCTGCGATTATAGTTGCCAGCGCTAAATGTCCGTGGGTTAGGGGCGCAAATTACTTTTCTTGCCTTGGGTGCTGACAACCCAGAGTATGTAAAAAGAAACAAATCCGCGCAATAAACTATAATGTACTACTAAGCAGCTGAACACTAAGGGTCAAATAATCAAAATCCCTGAGTATAACATAAAAATAAATAGTGCAGCGCTTTAAAAGTCCATATATCAAAGATAGAAAAACAGCACAGTAAATCAGTATATAATCCCCGTGATCTTCATAGATGACACATGGACTCTTGATTGCATGCAGGTGGTAACAGACACACACACAGTGAGAGACCTCCACCAACAGATAAATTGGCCGCTCACCTTCCAACATGGACCCTTTAATTATAGAGGGTCACTGAAAAACTTTCCCTTACGGGTTAATCCAAAGCAGATGAAGATGTAAACTTCCCCAAAAGGATTAGGGTCATCAATTCCATATAACATCAGGATCATTCAAAAACTTCCAGGTATTAAGTTCATAGGGCAGTGTTTACATGTGGAAAATATATAAGCGGACCATAGTGTTTCTCCGTAATAAAAAACAATTTAATGAAAAACGAAAGTAGTGCACTTACATTTAAAAGGCACTAAACCAGTGCCGAGGTACAACAGCGCGTCTGGTGAGACTGTGAATGAACTGCGGGTGACGTCACGAACTTCCCATCCGTACGCACGTTACGTCCCAGTAGGCGGGACTTCATCAGCGGATGAAGTCCTGCCTACTGGGACGTAACGTGCGTACGGATGGGAAGTTCGTGACGTCACCCGCAGTTCATTCACAGTCTCACCAGACGCGCTGTTGTACCTCGGCACTGGTTTAGTGCCTTTTAAATGTAAGTGCACTACTTTCGTTTTTCATTAAATTGTTTTTTATTACGGAGAAACACTATGGTCTGCTTATATATTTTCCACATGTAAACACTGCCCTATGAACTTAATACCTGGAAGTTTTTGAATGATCCTGATGTTATATGGAATTGATGACCCTAATCCTTTTGGGGAAGTTTACATCTTCATCTGCTTTGGATTAACCCGTAAGGGAAAGTTTTTCAGTGACCCTCTATAATTAAAGGGTCCATGTTGGAAGGTGAGCGGCCAATTTATCTGTTGGTGGAGGTCTCTCACTGTGTGTGTGTCTGTTACCACCTGCATGCAATCAAGAGTCCATGTGTCATCTATGAAGATCACGGGGATTATATACTGATTTACTGTGCTGTTTTTCTATCTTTGATATATGGACTTTTAAAGCGCTGCACTATTTATTTTTATGCTGACAACCCACACTACGAAAATAATTTTCCCCACAACTTGGGAAATTTTATCAAGGGGTCACAGCACAAGAAAGGTTGAGAACCACTGTACTAGACGAAATGGGGAGTGAAGATGTCACAATGTAGATCCTTAACATTTTTTTTTTCTCTAAGGAAATTGACAAATGGAATTGTATTTGTTGATAATGGGCACAAATGACTCGTCTCATTTTAGAAACAATAGTAAGGAGGGGTTAGAACTCCTATTGGGCACTGGCAGTTGTTAAAACTGGAGAAGCAGTGCCTTCAAAAAGACCACCTTTCCAAAAATAATGTACTTTTTCCAAAACCATCCCGTTTACATTCCATCAGTCCTTTTCTCCCCTAAAACTCTCCTTTAGGCAAACCTTGAAAACTCAATTATTCAGGGAAGCCTACCCCACCTCCACCCAAGAACTGTACTTGAGTCACCTCCATCAGATCATCCCCTGCAGCCATTACCTTTCGTACCCCCTCCCCCTCCCTTTAGAATGTAAGCTCCATGAGCAGAGCCCTCCTATTCCTTCTGTATTGTACTGTATTGTACTGTCCCCCTTTTTATTGTAAAGTGCTGTGCAAACTGTTGGTGCTATATAAATCCTGTGTAGCGGGGTCCCCAAATTAAACTCCTAATTTAGGGGTGACCAGAGCAATAGTTGGCTCGGGTCTCTTAATTATTTGGACTCTGCCTTACTGCTGTGTCACCTGGCGTGCAGTTCCCCTTTGGGCGTATGGGTGGTGCTGTCACCTATACCCGTGGTTGAACCACAGATGATAGAGTAGGTATTGGATGTCCTCTCTCGGCTGCGGTTGGTGGGCGGTTTTGGCCTGCTGTGCATGCCGGGAGAGGATATATAAGGGGCAGTCGCCATTACACGAGATCGATTTCCGGGGCCCATGCCAGGAAGCAATTCCGGGGCCCACTGCCTGGAGGGAGCTACCCCTCAGAGGGGGGTGCGCCCCATCTTGATCGAGGAGTCTCGGGCACCTTCAGTCCAAGGCTACAGAGTTCCAGGTAGGCCCAGTACCTTTGACTGGGTCTACAACCGAAGAGGAGTCCCAGGGAACCCACGTGAGGGTAACCGCTCTGACACAGAGGAAACCAGGGGAGGATCGATCCCATAACAAGAGGGCGAGTAATAGAGTATTGCTGACTCGGGAAAGGCCCGGTGACCTGGCGGAGGGAAGGATTCCTCGCTTCGCAGACGGCCTCTGCGGAGTGTTGAAGTATCAGGAGGGATCTCCTTGACTTGGTCCTTGGAGGGGACTGAGTCATTGTTCCAGCATCACGCCGGCTGCTAGTGCTATTGAGTGACTATACGGGTGAGCTGTACCCACTGGGGACTGAGTGGCGACGAAGCCAAGAGTGTGCCTGAATCCACTTCTATCTGCTAACCTTTTCTCACTTCAACTCTCTGGTTCCTGGAAGCAAGATAAAATAAACTCACATTGGAGTTGATATGTTGTGTGGATATTGACCTCATTTCGGAAAGATAAAGACTTGCATCTATAAACATAGAGGGGAAAACCAGAAGAAGGAAGCAACTTGCTGTATGTAACACCGCCTGACCAGGGGTGGATTCTTGGGGGGGGGGGCAACAGGGCAATTGCCCCCCCCGAGACCATCTGTCACACTCACTTGCTTGCTCTGTTTAGTTTTTTTTGCGCCTGATCTCCCGGACTTTACGGACCGGCCGGCCATAGGTCCCCCTGGACCACAAACTTGGCACACATGTAGCCCCATGTCTCCTCTACAAGTGTGCAAAGTTTGGTGTCTGGGGGACCTATGGCTGGGGAGCACTGATTTTTTAAAGCCAGGCACCCCTTCCATTGACTCCAATGTTAAACGGTCATTTCTCCAGTGAATTTGCAGACTCGGTACCGGCCGGTCGTAGGTCCCCTGGACCCCAAACTTGGCACACAAGTAGCCCCATATCTTCTCTACAAGTATGCAAAGTTTGGTGTCTGGGAGACCTACGGCACCCCTTCCATAGACTCCCATGTTAAACATCAGTCTAGTCATTGGCACAGTGAAGCATGGGCACAGTGAGGCATGGGCACAGTGAGGCAAAGTGAGGCACAGTGAGGCATGCAGATGGACACCCTAGGCTTATACTCGAGTCAATAAGTTTTCCCAGTTTTTTGGGGTAAAATTAGGTAACTCGGTTTATATTCGGGTCGGCTTATACTCGAGTATATACAGTACTTATTCTGCAGCTGCCGCTGCCTCTCTGAGTCTCTCTCTCAGTTTCTCACATCAGCGGCGCCGAGAGAGAGACTCGTCTAATGTAGTTACGCAGCGCACTGACACGATACCAGGAGCGGAGGAGGAGGTGGGTGGAGCCTCTTCCCTGCACTCGCTGCTAACGCCTGGGCCGCTTGGCGTCTAGCAATGAGTGATGTCAGTGAGTCATGTCGGGCCGCTCTGCGGGCAGGTGCGATAGCGTGCGGCTCCACAGACGGGTAAGAAAGCGGGCGGCTTCGCTTGCGGCGCGGTTTGTGGGCGGGTGGCGCGATTCGTGGGCTAAGTGTGTTGGCAGCGCAGGTGAGAGTGAGAGAGCAGGCTCAGTGTGGCAGCTGGCCAATCAGCTAGCCGGGAGCGGGGGAGCAGAGAGATGAGATCATCTCTCACCGCCCGTGCCTGCCCTGCATTCCTGCAGTGACTTCCGCCCTCACTGTGCAGGCAGCAGAGAGATTACATTATCTCTCTGCTGCCTGACTCTGGGAGTCTGGGACACAGCAAGAGACAACCAAAACTACACCTTAGCAGGCAAGTTAGTGACAATCCGCAAGGTGTGGCAGGCGAGGCGACGTAGCAAGTGACAATCCGCAAATTGTGTCAGGTGACGTGGCAAATGACAATCTGCATCTGGTGGCAGGCAAGTGACAATCCGCAAGGTGTGGCAGGTGATGTGGGAAGTGACAATCCACAAGGTGTGGCAAGTGACAATCCACAAGATGTGGCAGGTGACGTGGCAAGTGACAATCCGCAACGTGTGGCAAATGACACGTTCAGGGCTCCCACTAATTGCAGGCGACGGTGGCAAGTGACACACTCGGGGCTCCCACTGATTCTGCATTGAACTATTTAATTTTATATTACAATGTAATAATAGAAATAATGCGCTTCAATCATCCTGACTCCATAACAACCATGGTGCCGGGATGATTGAAGCGCCAGCCATTTCCCCGATAAATTTCCCACAAAAAAAACATATTTTTTGGCAGTGCCCCTCCCGAGAAAAGACTCTGGATCCGTCCCTGCGCCTGACCTTTATAATCTAGAGGACACGGGCATGTGGCATGGTGTGTCTTATCCCCCTGCTTGAGAAGGTAAGAGGGGGAAAAGGATCTGTGTGCTACACCTGTATAATATAATAACATTACAACAAAGAAAACATTCAACTTTTTAAATTATTTTTATTTGAATAGCATTGCAGATCATTAAAAAAAAAACACATTCAAATTACTTAAAACGGAAAAGGGAGGCTGCTTTCACACTTCTCGCGTGCGTTTTCACATAGCTCCCAACTGTCCCTGATTTCGAGGGACTGTCCCTGATTTCGAGGGACTGTCCCTGATTTCGAGGGACTGTCCCTGATTTGGGAAAAAGTCCCTCTGTCCCTCATTCCTCCTCATTTGTCCCTCATTTTGATCTGATCCATATAGTTGTATATAAAATGCACTTTTTATCTATCAAAAAGTGTTTCCGAGTGCTAAACCTTTCATCTGATTTATAAATTGTTACATTTGTAAATTCCTAAAGCCAATATAAAGGAATAGTAGTGGTAAAAAAAAAAGCACTTGTGGGTTTAGCCAATCTTGTATTTTTTTGTACAATTCTCCTTTAAGGGGGCGTGGCAAGGGGTGTGTCCTATGCCTGCATACTTTTGCTGATAGGTGTCCCTCATTCCCATCTCAAAAAGTTGGGAGGTATGGTTTTCGGTACATTTTGTGGGTGCCTATTGGGCAGCATATACTTGTGAAACAAGGACGTGTGACTCAGCCTAGGTTCGCATATGTGCATCTCTCCCGCAGGCAGTTCACACTGACCTCTGCGAACCGCTGCGGGTGTCAATACATTGTTAATGACACCCCCAGATCGGTTCACAGATCCGATTCTAGCGCAGGGAAACAAAAGTCCCTGCACTATTTCTGTGTGACTCCAGTGTGAGTTCAGCCATACAACTGTATGGCTGAACTCGCACTGCACGGACATCGCATGTAATTGGTACCTGCGGTGCGGATGCGAATCACATGCGTTATCTGAACCTAGGCTCAAAAAACACCAGAAATGCAACGCAGATGTGTTTTTGATGCATTTTTAACGAAAATATTTGCCACCACACCATGGATTGATATAAATAGCGTCCAAACGGATAGTTTATTGCATGATCACAACACAAGAAGAGTGCAACGTTTCGGAGTCACGCAGGACCCCTTCGTCAGGCATGCCTGACGAAGGGGTCCTGCGTGACTCTGAAACGTTGCACTCTCCTTGTGTTGTGATCATGCAATAAACTATCCGTTTGGACGCCATTTATGTCGTTCCATGGTGTGCTGGCAAATATCTTAGTTGTGACTTGAACCAGTATCCAGCTGGTTGTTGCTGCAGCACCCAAATTTGAGAGTTCATCCAGGAATGTGTGCGATGGGAATATGAAGTATTATTTGATGCATTTTTGCCACGTTTTCTGTACATATCAATGGGGACCTGTTTTTTTTTGTTTTTTTGGTGCGTTTCTGAAAAACACGCCATAGATACAGCATGCCGGACTTTTTAAAACGCTCTGCGCCCGTAGCAAAGTGTTGTAAAGAGGCTTATAATATTTAAAGGGATTGCTTTTTTGTTCCTTTTTTAGCATGGTAACGCAGCAAAAAACACATTCGTGTTAAAGCAGCCTGAAGCTCTTGTAAATACAATTTTTTTTGTACAGTAAAAAGGAAGGGACACTCCATACTGATAAGCCCTGAAGCTATTAGCACTCCAGCGTGACAAGAAGGAATGCCATTGATGTTCTTGGGTTGTATTATTGGTTTGGTTACAGACAAAATAAGTGTAGACACAAAGACACTTATCAGCAGCAGTCTGAGAAACCAGTTCTTCCTGTGGGTAGGTTTAAAGAAGAGGTTTTGTGTTGGGTCCCCCACAACACGAGTGAGTCTCTTCTACAGATAATCTCAGGAGCACAACATACAAGTAAGTGTATTTTTGAATTATAAAGCTGGTCACTGACATGGAATGACAATGGCCCATTCTGGACTATATTGGCGTGCGATCTCATGGATAGAGTAAAGGATGCTCGCCTGCACACATTGCAATGAAGATCAAAGTGAGCTGCGATTACACTGCTAGATTTTTGAACAAAAATTTTCATTTTAAGGTCGATTGGACTTTCTAATTGTAAGTGGGGCGGGGGACTGACATTCATTTTCAACTGTAGTAATGAGAAAATTAGAAGAAGCGGAATGCAAAATGATTATTAACCACTTCAGCCCCGGAAGATTTGGCTGCTCAATGACCGGGCCATTTTTTGCGATTCGGCACTGCGTCGCTTTAACTGACAATTGCGCGGTTGTGCGACCTTGCACCCAAACAAAATTGACGTTCTTTTTTTTCCCACAAATAGAGCTTACTTTTGGTGGTATTTGATCACCTCTGCGGTTTTTAGTTTTTGCGCTATAAACAAAAAAAGAGCGATAATTTTGAAAGAAATTCAATATTTTTTACTTTTTGCTATAATAAATATCCTCAAAAATATATTAAATTTTTTTTTTTTTCTCAGTTTAGGCCGATACATATTCTTCTACATATTTTTGGTAAAAAAAATCGCAATAAGCGTATCTTGATTGGTTTGCGCAAAAGTTATAGCGTCTACAAAATAGGGGATACATTTATGGCTTTTTTTTTTATATTAGTAATGGCGGCGATCTGCGATTTTTATCATGACTGCGACATTATGGCGGACACATCGGACACTTTTGACGCTATTTTGGGACCATTGTCATTTATACAGCAGCAATCGGTGCTATAAAAATGCACTGATTTCCTGTGTAAATGACACTGTCAGGGAAGGGGTTAAAGCGGAGGTCCACACAAAAAGTGAACCTCCGCTTTTCGGAACCCTCTCCACCTTCGGTGTCACATTTGGCACCTTTTAAGGGGGAGGGGGGTGCAGATACCTGTATAATACAGGTATTTGCACCCACTTCCCAGAATAGACGCCCCTTCTCCCCCCCCCCCGCTGTGTTCTGGGAAACACACAGGTCCCAGAACAGAGCGGGGACCACTGAGGACGCCCTGCGCTACTTGCGCATGCGCAGTATGGAACTGGGCAGTGAAGCCGCAACGCTTCACTTCCTGATTCCCTCACAGAGGATGGCGGCGGGGGCAGCCGAGAGACGAACAATTGCTCGGCTTCGGTTGCCGTTGCCGACATCACGGGCACCATGGACAGGTAAGTGTCCATTTATTAAAAGTCAGCAGCTGCAGTATTTGTAGCTGCTGGCTTTCAATTTTTTTTTTTTAGGTGGACCTCCACTTTAAACACTAGGGAGAGAGGAAGGGGTTAAGTGTGTCCTAGGGAGTGATTCTAACTGTGTGGGGGCTGGGCTACAAGTGACACGACAGAGATCACTGCTCCCGATGACAGGGAGCAGTAGATCACTGTCCTGTCACTAGGCAGAACAGGGAAATGCCTTGTTTGCATAGGCATCTCCCCGTTCTGCAGCTCCGTGACACGATCGCGGGAACCTGGTGGACATCGAGTCCGCGGGACCCGCGGTCACACTCACGGAGCTCGTGGCGATTTAAAGGGGACGATGCAGCGATTTAAAGGGGACGTAGTGCAGCGGTCAGCAAGCAGTTAAGGAACAAATTTGTTCAAAGTCCATCATTCCAAAATTAAATGTTATAAGCAAACTAGATTTTGAACTACTTGGGACGACATTTATCAAGCATTTTTGTACAATTTTTTGTTTGAAAATATACAGCATAGGGGTGCACAGTCTATTGCATTAGTGTGTGCACCCCAAAGCTCAAACACATATGCGTGTCTGTGCATGTGTATAGATGTCAGTAGAGCAATGAACAGTGTCAGTAGGGCAGAGATTGGTGTCAGTCGTTTTTTTTTTTTAATTATCTGCGCCACACGTGGTGTGCCACACTTGGCACACCCTGTGCACACGCCTATGATGATACACAGCTTTAATTAGATAACTGCTTTATGTTGCCCTCTCCAAACACTGGGTTTATCAGCATGTTCTGATAAACCCAGCATACTTGGGTATTAGATGATTTAAATACAGTTACAGAGGTTTTGCATGAATAATGCCTGCCAGTGTAAGGCCCCATTCCCACCTATGCAGTTTGCTTTTTTATATTAAGTTTAACATTATACAAAATATTCATACTTTACTCCTAATCTCATTCATAAAATACCAATCCCAGTTAACACAGGACAGGGTGAATCAGCATGGACATATTCAGGTTAGTGACTTTAAAAAAAAAGGCATACTGTATTTTAAACTACAACATGTACAGTAACTATGTCCAATGATTATTCAGTGAAGTTGTAGAGCTGCATGATTAATCGTCAAGAATCGTTTTCGCGATTGTTTTCCCGTTGCGATCTTGACAAAGTATTTCCCGATCTTTCTATGCAGAGAATTCTCTCTGCTCTGCTGAAGCCACAGCTGTACAATTTGGGCAGTCTGACAAGTATCAGAACATTCTTTATCAGTGGAACATTAAGTCTAAACATTGTAACAATTTGTCTTTTACATCAAAGGAAAAGACTTCTGTATGTAAACACCAAAACTTTTTTCTGACATTTGTTGGTTTCAAGTTTAAAAACTTATTTTTTCGTTGCTAGAAAATGATGTAGAACCCCCAAACAATACATTTTTTTTTTTTAGTAGAGATCCTAGAGAATAAAATGGTGGTTGTTGCAATATTTTATATCGCACTGTATTTGCGCAGCGGTCTTTCAAATGCAATTTTTTGGGGAAAAATTACTTTAATGAATAGAAAAAATAAAAAAAATTTACCAGTAAAGTTAGCCCAATTTTTTTTTGTATAATGTGAAAGATTTTACGCCACGAGAATCGTGATCTTTATTCTAAGCAAAAAAATCATGATTCTCATTTTGGCCAGAATCGTGCAGCTCTATGAAGTTGTATTGTTCTAAATGTATCACTTGAGCATGTTGTCCATGGTCATACTAGTCCATTAGGAAAGTGTTTAAAGAAAGAGCGTTAAAAATTCATTGAGTATATTAGTCTTTATGGTAGCTGTGATTTATTTTGCGCTGCTTAACCTACTCTTTCCTTTCCTACATAATATACAAGGCTGTTCTAATAAAAAGGTAGAAGCAGATTTGTACCAGGCCCCCCCCCCCCCCCAAGGGCAAGGGCATGATACGATAAAGGCGGACTTCAGACTGAAATCCTATTCATGTACAGACATGACTGACCTCCAGCCATTCATTGTATTTTAAAAGACTGTAGCATCTACCTATAGACAGGTTTGCATTTTTATACACTCAGCTGACACCCCACACTGATGGTTTTGTCTCAATGATAGATGGCAATTAACTGGTGAAATCCATATTGGATTTACATACCGCTTTTGGACAAATAATTTTTATTATTACAAATGGTCAACAAAATTATAATTATGACTATAAATAATAAGGGCCCCTTTACACTGATCAGCTTTTCTTCCATTTTTGCCTTACCAAAAGCAAAAGAAAAATGCATGACCATTAAATCCTATGGAACTCCTCACACCAGTCAGTTGCGGGTCAATTGAGTTTTTAACTGCTTTCCGCCCATGTTATAGCCGAAAGACATCTACAGCGCAGGCTTACTTTGCCGGGAGGGCGTACATAGACGTCCCCCTGTGATCATGCTGCCGCGCTGCAGGGGGTCGCGCACTCTGTGATCGTCGAGTCCTTTGGACACAGCTGATCACAGATCAGGGTAAAGGGCCAATCACAGCGGCCTTTTACCACATGATCAGCTGTGTCCAATGACAGCTGATCACAGATGTAAACACAAGTAGGTTATCGGCTTTTCTTTCCTCACTCTATCAGCGTGAGGAAGGAAGAAGAGACCCGATACCCAGCTTGTGTTAAAGGGACATTGACACTGATAATCAGGGCACTAATTATCAGGGTCCTGATTATCAGTGCAGTCCCAACAGTGCCCACCAGCGCTGACAATCAGTGCCCATCAGTGCTGCCAATCAGTGCCCATTAGTGCCTCCTCATCAATGCCACCTATCAGTGGCGCTTACCAGTGCCCATAAGTGCCGCCTATCAGTGTCCATCAGTGCCACCTATCAATGCCCATCAGTGCCACCTATCAGTGCCCATCAGTGCCACCTATCAGTGCCACCTATCAGTGCCTATCAGTGCTGCCTATCAGTGCCCATCAATGCCACCTGTCAGTGCCCATCAGTGCCGCCTATCAGTGCAGCCTCATCAGTGCCACCTATCAATGCCCATCAGTGCCACCCATCAGTGCCCATCAGTGCCACCTATCAGTGCCCATCAGTTCTGCCTATCAGTGCCGCCTATCAGTGCCCATCAGTGCCACCTGTCAGTGCCCATCAGTGCTGCCTATCAGTGCAGCCTCATCAGTGCCACCTATCAATGCCTATCAGTGCCACTTATCAGTGCCCATCAGTGCCCATCAGTGCTGCCTATTAGTGCCGCCTATCAGTGCCCACCAGTGCCACCTGTCAGTGCCCATCAGTGCAGCCTCATCAGTGCCCATCAGTGTCGCCTCATCAGTGCCCATCAGTGAAGGAGAAAAATTACCTGTTTGCAAAATTATATAACAAACTATGAAAAAAATCTTTTTCACAATATTCTGTATTTTTTCATTTTTTTAGCAAAAAATGAAAAAACCCAGTGGTGATCAAATACCACCAAAAGAAAGCTCTATTTGTGTGAATAAATTGATAAAAATTTCATATGGGTACAGTGTTGCAAGACCGCACAATTGTCATTCAAATAGTGACAGCGCTGAAAGCTGAAAAATTGGCCTGGGCAGGAAGGGGATGAAAGTGCCCAGTAGGCAAGTGGTTAAAAGTCCTGCATGCTGCATTTTTGGTGCATGTTTGGTGCAGTAAAAAAAGCATCAAAACTCAAAACACACACCTCCCCATTGAAATTGAAATTGAAATTAATGGAAAACGCATCCAAACACCGCAATAGGGAAAAAAAGGAACCAACCAGCAGTGGTATTGAGCAGTGGCCTGTGGAAATTTACCATTACCTCCTAGGGCACCTCAGGACCCTTCAAATTCAGGGCACTCAGATATGCAAACACGGACTTAGAACAGAAAAGTCAAAGGATATCCTGCCCTCTCACACCTATCTATTAGTTACTGAGCCTGACTATAATGCTTAAAGCGGAAGTAAACCCACCTATAAAACAGTTTCATTTCCGGCATGTGCCGGAAATGTAACACTCCCATTGGTTGTGCTCTCAACCAAATTGTCAAACCATCCAATGGCTGGTGTCATAACTGATCACATGTGCAGCATCATGGCAGTTGTCGATTAAACAGAGGCAAAGATGGCAGCTTCCTTGGCTGAAAACGATAGGGGGGTTTACTTACACTTTAATAAACAAAGCTGCGGCAAGCTGGTCAGGCATCCCCTTTCCTGCTCCAAATCTGTAATTGTATATTAGAGCGCCCCCCTGGATGTAGGGACTTGTAGTTCATTCATACACAGAACTCTGTGTATGAATGACGCGGTCATGTGGGCGGAGCCTCGCACAGCTGCGCTGATTTCAAAATTGACAGCTAGTATGGGGAACTTCTCCCCGTACTGCTGTCACAGGGAGGGGATTGGGCGGTGGCTGCATCATTGGGAACATGTTACATGTTCCACCCTAAAAACGGGTGGAACATGTAACATGTTCCCAAAAGTGAACTTATCCTTTAACTAGCAGCCTAAAAAGCTACAGAACATAAAAAATTGAATTTTGAACCTGACTAAAGGCGGGAAGTAAGAGGGTCTTTCTCAGTCCGATATGGACCAGTTTGACGCCGTTGCGCAAGAAATCTGTGTGTCTTGTATGCTATTAAATCCAAGTTACGCAAGTGCTGGCTGCAAGATTCTTCACATTCCGTAACATGACTATTCGTTTTTTTACAAAAGAAAACAAACACTAACGTAAAACATCCATAGGGTTAGTCAAGGAAAAGACATGCAGATGGGTGCCAAACCCAGTCCAAAGTGTAATTCTGTAATACAGTCACATATAAATGGCCACGCAGCTGCTGCTGGTTATAATTCTAATCCAAAAGTTGTTTTTTTCACCTGATCAAATATAGATCCATTTGGTCATAGTTTCTTTTAAGCCCTATTCCACTCTTCTAAGCCCTAAAGAAGGGCAGTTTTGTTGCCCCCGAAAACATGTTGGATGTTTTTATGAGACTGTATTGCAAACAATACTTATACACACGATCGGAAATTCCGACAAGAAAACCGTGGATTTTTTCTGACGGAATGTTGGCTCAAACTTGTGTTGCATACACACGGTCACACAAATGTTGTCGGAAATTCCGACCGTCAAGAACGCAGTGATGTACAAGACGTACGACGAGCCGAGATCAATGAAGTTCAATAGGCAGTTTGGCTCTTCTGCTTGATTCTGAGCATGCGTGTTTTTTTGCGTGTCGGAATTGCATACAGACGAGCGGATTTTCCGATAGAAACTTTTTCCATCGAAAAAATAGAGAACCTGCTCTCAATCTTTTGTTGGCGGAAATTCCGACAGAAATAGTCTGATGGATCCTACACACGGTCGGAATTTCCGACAAAAAGCACACATCGAACTTTTCTTGTCGGAATTTCCGATCGTGTGTACGCGGCATTAGAGTTACTTCCAGGTTCCCATTGAGGGAGGACTGTTTGTTTGAGAGAATCCTAAGCAGAGCCAGAAAGCAAATATGATTTTTTTTAATAAAGTTATAAAAGTAATGCTGCTAAATGCAGACCTCAATAAATTCCTGTAGATGCCTATACAAATGGGGTGCTCTTTGGAAGCCCCAGATGCCAGTTGGCACTGTAAAAAGGTCTCAGCTTCAGGTCTGATTTTGGGCCTGTCTGATCTGCATTTCCACTTGCAAAAGTCACGTCACGGGCAATGCAACCACCACTAAGGCTTCATGTACACATAGCCTATTATCACCTCTGGAAGCAGAAAAACGCAAATTCGTGCCGCGATTTTACAGCGATTTTGCTGCGTTTTGCGGCCAGAGGTCAAAACGTTTCTATCCAGAATGCGATTCTTCTGCGTTCAGGAGAGGGAGGTTGAACCTCCCTTAACCGCAGCAGCTCCTAAATGATCCTAAAAGCCTATGTGTACATGGACACATAGGGGGGTTATTTACTAAAGGCATATCCACTTTGTGCTACAAGTGCACTTGGAAGTGCAGTCACTGTAGATCTGAGGGGGACATGCAAGGAAAATAAAAAACAGCATTTTAGCCTGCACATGATTGGATGATAAAATCAGCAGAGCTTCCCCTCATTTCAGATCTTCCCCTCAGATCTACAGCGACTGCACTTCCAAGTGCACTTTCAGTGCACTTATAAGTGCACTTGCAGCGCACTTGTAGTGCAAAGTGGGTTTTCCATTTGTAAATAACCCCCATAGGCTTTTGGGGGGTTGAGTTTAGGAGAAAAAAATGCTAAAAGCTTCTAAACTCAAATTTAGGAGCTGTAGTGTACATGGAGCCTTAAAGTAGCTTGAAGCAGAGTAGAAGGATGTCAGGAGCGGCATAGTGCAGATCATCAAGGCAAGTATAATGTTACATACACACAGTGCCCCAAATCATTCTTTACTCACAAATAAAGGAAACCTGTCATGAGCTGTGCTGATTGCAGAGCTATAGGTCTGACTCAGCAGGGGTTATTCTCAATATAATGCTGGCAGGGGAGAGGCCCGGGGGGGGGGGGGGATTTGAGGTTGGAGAGAAGAGTCAAAATCAAGGAAAGGGGACATTTTTTCCATTGACGACCAATGTAAGAAAGATTGTCAACTTTAATGACCACCAAGGTCAACGGACACTTATCCAATAACTACCATTGTAAAGAGATGCTTATTTACTGGCCATCAATGTAAGAACAAAATACCAACATAAAGGTATAATCCCTTACTGACCACCAATGTAAGAAGGAACTTCTCCATGGACCACTGACGTTAGAAAGGACTTTTCCATGGACTACCAATATAAGGAGATTCAGAGCTGCCTGATGACGGCCTTTCCTTATTGGATAAAACGCGTTGAGGCTTGATCGCATCATTGCGACATCATATCCACCCGCAGAACGGTCACGGGGGACCGAGCCTTACCACGAGTGAGCAGAGTTTCATTGCAGACTAGCTGGATTTTACCCCATTAATACAAACACATGCTGATTACACCAGGTGCCAGGATTAGGCACCAAAACATGTGAGTGCATCTATTTAGTCTTTTTCTGAATATTTTAAATAAACGGTTTTATGCTATGTATCTGGGGTGCCAAATGAAATAAATATTGGGGTGGTTTTTTGATTCCCCCTATTTATTATAAATATGTATTAACTTGTCTATTCCTATAACTAGCTAGTCTAGCAAAGCTCTGATAATGTTAATGGTGATGGTACAATAACAAGGTTCGCTATAAAAATAAACACACTGCTTTAACAAAGCAAGGGTCTCATTTATTTCCCAAGAAAATAGGAATGCTAACATAAAACACTTAAAAAAAATATTGCAGAGCATATGAAACAAAAGAACATCAATGGCACTTTACGTAAGGTCGTCCTCTGTGTTCAGTAGCTTTCAGCTGGGCTCAATGGGCTGGGCTCAATGGCAGCCAGTAAGTACTTTTAAAGCCCACTCAGACACCACCCACACAACACCCACTGCCAGCCTATCTAGTATTCTGACAAATCAAAATCGATAAGAGGCAGTCCTTCTTAGTATAATATTCTTCTGTCCGTCCTCCAGGAAGTATGCTCTAGTGTCCACTAGGGGCAGCAAATAGTCCATGAATCACTGATTCTGACCCGGATCATCTTTCAGTAACAGCTGGCTGTTGATGTTTTGTAACCCAGGAAATCAGTCCTTTTAACAGCAGCTGACCCTTGAAGCTTTTGTTTGCAGGCATGGTAATCAGGCCCTTCAGTCTTCATTACATCAGTTGGTTAGAAGCCAAGCTTTACTGCCCATCAGGGGGCATGACTCCCAGATAAAGGTTCTGATATGCATTCTTCAGTTCCATAGCCCTGATGGGTAATGGCATTCCATGCTGTCCCCAACAGTGTCGAGGCTAGGTGTAACCAGATTTCATAGTTCAGAGATATCTTGTATTAGGAAAAAAACATGTTGCTTTCCAACAGATGTCCCCCTCTGTTATTTTTTATTCCCTATCCATGGAGGATTACTAGCAGTGCAGCTGACCTTGGATGACACCATTTAGGGGTCTGCTCCCACAAAGCGCAAGTTACCACTCTAGCGATAGGTGGTCCACTACCAGGGTTAGTGCACATCCATGTGGGGCACATTGTCTGTGCACTGAACAGTGGAGCACCGATTGCACTAGCACTTTATTCACTGTTGTGGGACTTTTGATAAGATTGTACACTTGTTTATAGTATTGCACATTTCCCATGGTACACCTATAGTAATGAGTCACTAGCTAAGCGCAGTGTTTTCACAATCTTTCCCATAAGGTGATTCACACTGGCCACCAATGTAAAAAATAACTTTTCCATGGACCACTGATGTAAGGAGGGACTTTACCATGGACCACCAATGTAAGGGGGATTCACACTGGCCAGTGGCCACCAATATAAGGAGAACATTTACACTAACCACCAAAGTAAATGGGCTTACATTATTGGGTTCTGTCTTTTCCACAAGCTACCATGATAGATGGGGCTTTTATTAGCATGGGCTGTCCATTGACCATTAACGTAAATTTTTCTACATGGGTATCTCCAAACATAGTGAAGCTATTGGATCAGCATGACAGCCAGGAAACTAACATTTTTAGAAGGAGGTTAGCAAGGGGGGTCCGTATTTCCCTTACATTGTCTTTAAAAACTATTGCCTAATGTGATCTTGTGTGAGATTAGTGAACAGGAAGTCGGCTGTGTGGTTAGAAAAAAACACGTATTACATCATCTTCAATTGAAACATTCAATTCTCATCTGTCTCCATCTTTCATGTATTTGTCAATGCAACTGTGGCCGCCTTGTTATTTAGAGACCCTTCACAGTGTACATAAAGGAATGACATTGCCTTTTCCTTGCCGTACTATCATGAGCTAAGTTTGCTTTGCTTATCTCTATTTTGTCGGAATAGCTGGTTTTCAGTTTCAGTTCAGTAATAAAGTCACGTGAAGGAAGAAGAAGAGTGAATTGTGTTTTTTAGCAATATGAGTAAAGTAAAAATGGATTGTCTGTGTCGTTCTAATCCTAGAAGGACTAAAAGAATGAAGATTGCTTCATTCAATGCTAGGAGGTTCGGGTTGAAGAAATGTCAAAACTGCAAGGTGTTTCCAATCATCACAAAGGTGAGTTTAACAAAGACAAATGCCTGTATGTAATAATACAGAGCCTCACTTATCTAAATTTGTAAAATAAATGAGTTTTCTAATTGATATCCAATCAGATTGTAAAGCCTGGTACACACTATGAGTTTTTTGAGCGAACAAAAAGCCGTCAGCTCCGGTCGGAGCCACTGTACAAGCTATGCAAAGTTAGTACAGTGATCTCCCCTGCTGAGCCTATGTGTTCTGACAGGGGGACACCCCACCCCATCAGAACCCTCCAATCAGCGCTCTCCACCATTGGCTGAGAGCGCTGATTGGGAGTCGGTCAGCTGCCGGTTTTCCAGCATGCTCGTCCAACAGAAGCCAGCCAAACCGGCCGGCCGGCTGCTGTTGGACAGGGAGGCATAGACACTGGTCGAATGTCGGGCATTATTTTTTTAACCGGCCGATGTCTCCTGACATTCGCCCTGTGTGTATGGGACTTTAAGCTCCATGCACACTGGGTATTAAGCCTGGGTGCATGCGGCTCTGGCATTTAGCTATGGGAGAAAAGCACGGGTGCACTGTCCAGCACCGCTGCTGTCAACCTGTCAAACTTTATGAGAGGTCAACAGATGCCTGGGGACATGGCTAAATGGTTAACCTAGCAGTACTAATGTTTAGGACAAGGGATATATGCTGGAATGCAAGAAGTCTGGGGTGTGCTTCTCCTGCTGAGTGCTGGTGAACCAAGAGTCCAGCAACTTCTTGCTGTAATAAATCTGCCAGCCGTGAACCTGCACAGCCACCACCAGACACCATAAGACAGACACGGCGGAGAAGCCAAAGATGAATAGGTAGGCCTTGCCATGTTGGTAGAGCTGCTGGGCCATGGGGAACATCTCCATGTTGCCGTTGATGAGGGGTGCGATGGAGAAGAGCCCGGCGCTGATCATGGAGATGACCAGGTAGCTGATGTTGTTACGTGGAAAGGAGAACAAGCACAGCTCTATTCCCCTACAGCCAGTAAGAAAAATACACTCCACAAAAAAACACAGCAATTCTCTGCTTGCTGTTTTTAGCTCGAAAATGTATAGCTCAAAAGTGAACCTCTCCAGCTATTCCAAAACATGCCTTGAGGGTGAAAGCAGTTAATGATGTCCTTATTCGGGAATGCTTAGACCCCTTTCACACTGGGGCTGCGGCCTCGTTAGCGCTAAAGAGCCACTCGTTTTAGCAGCGCTTTAGTCCCCTTTCACACTGGTGCAGTTTTCAGGTGCTTTAGCGCTGGAACTAGCCTCTGCTAAGCGCCTGAAAACCGCCTCTCACTCATTCCAGTGTGACATTCATTCCAATGGGCAGGGCGTTTTGGAAGCACTGTATACAGCACTCCCAAACCAATCCAAAGATGCTGCTTGTAGGACTTTTCGGAACCTGCCAAGTGTGAAAAGGAATGAATGGGAGGCGGTTTTCAGGCGCTTAGCAGAGGCTATTTCCAGCGCTAAAGTGCCTGAAAACCACCCCGGTGGGAAAGGGATCTTAATGTACCAACATAGAGGCAGTCCTGACGAATTTACAAAACTATGAAATGCCTGGCTGGATGTATCAGCTCTAGCCCCCCTACAGCTGATTAGAGATAGGCTACTGGGCTGATTTATACATATTCATGTTTTATGATATTGGCCCCCCCTACCCCCATATTTCAAAATACAGTCAATGCCACACATTTAGTTTCAGGGGCTTGACCTTATTGTATAACCACATCGATATACATAAGTTTAATGTTGGTATAGATGGCTGACCCTTTTTAACTTATGTGTAATGCGTGACTTTACAGACATTTAAAGCCGAGGGTACAATATCTTTATTCTCGGAAGCTTGACTGTTGTTGTTTTGTGGGTCTCCTAATCATTCCACACCTTACCTATCATATCATAGATATACTTTAATATGAGTCTCTGTGAGCTATTCTACTGGGAACTAAAGCTGGCCAGTCAGACGGTTCCATACCAGCCAAGATTCAAACCATGTAAAGGCAGGCTGAATGTACCCAAGTTGATTGATCGACATGCGATTTACATGCAATTACTGCTAGCAGTTATTATAGCCACTAGCAGTAATCACTGTGTTCTCCTGACGGGGATGGCTCCCTGTGCCCCACCACCAGGAGAACACAATGGTTCCTCGTATGGGATTCCTCCATCAACACTGACTGTGAATCAAGCGATTTTCTTTCCTGTAAGCCATGGTTGCAGGAAATAAAATCGCTCTGTCTATGGCCGGCTGAATTTTTTAGAGATGTTTACTCTTTTTACCTGCTATACTTGCCAATATGGAAATAAGGTTAAGCTATTGTCTGGAGATAATGCATGTTAAACCTCTTTTTTTTTCCGTTACTTTTGTTATGTTTTTGTCCCCCCTTCTCTTTTCTGAGATTTTGTATTACGACCGATTTTTGTTGAGCCCAACCGATTTATATAATGTATGTAAAAACTTTTCAATATAAACGGAGTAAAACAAATTTTTTTTTTTAAAAATCCACTTTGGGCAGGAATTTCTCTTTAGCAAGACTTTTGAATGTACCTTTATGAGAAGGGGGGTCTCTGTATACATTTGCTTAGATTTTTCCTTTTAATCAAGCCTTTTTAATAAGGTAATAGACTATATGCTAAATGCCACAACCAGTATATTTTCTGAATTGATATTTCAATGGTTTTACAGCAAATTAAATATTTGATTTAGGTAATCAGCTATCCCGATTTGAGCGCTATAAAAGTTGTATGCGATTTCGGCCAAATAAGTCTAGCTCTTGGTTTCAGAAAGTCACAGGGGGACCTATAGTTTCTGATTCGCTTGCAATAAAATGCTATGAGATATAGATTTGGCTGTGTATGAGTATACACATGGCAGCCCAGTTTTGGTCCCTCTGGTGTTTATCCCGTACAAAGTTCCTAGCGGCAGGCCAAAGATGATGAAATAACAATCTCCATCCTATTTGCAGATTGCAGCACGATATGATATCATTGTATTTCTGGAAGTTTTTGATGCAAAGGAGAAAGCTGCAAAAATGCTTGTAGAGCAGCTAAACAGGTAAGTGTTGAGATTAAAATACTATTTTTACGATTACAGGTATTTATATAGCAGCTACAATTTACAAAGCACTATACATATACAGTATATTGTACACTCACATCAGTCACTGCCCTCAAGGAGCTTTCAATCTAAGGGCCCTAACTCACATTCATACATACAAGGGCCAATTTAACAACCACTATATCTTTGAAGTGTGGGAGGAAACAAGAGTACCCAGAGGAGACCCACACAGGCACAGGTAGAACATGCAAACTCCACACAGACAGTGCCCTGATTGGAATTTGTACTGAGGAGCCTAACGCTGCATAGCAGAAGCTCTAACCACTAAACCACTCAGGCTAATAAGTTTTACGTAGCCCTAGACATTGGTGTTTAAGCAGGACTCTCCGCCAGTAATGGTCATGCTGGCCCAGGGCACCTCCCACCATCTTCCTGCAAAAGGAACGACGTAGGATACTAGACACCGCCAACATAGAGGAACTCCGCCATCTTGGCTACTCATTTTCCCCCGGCCCAAGTCCTACCTCCAGAAATAAAGGAATATCTACAGGTTCAGTCTTTTCACCCTTTACTCTAGCAGGAAAAGAGTTATGCCCTGTACACACGATCAGTTTTACCGATGAAAACAGTCCGATGGACTTTTTTCATTGGACAAACCGATCGTGTATGGGCCCCATCGGTCTTTTTTCCATCGGTGAGAAAAAATAGAACATGTTTTAAATTTATCCAATGGAAAAAAAATTATAGCAAATTCCGATCGTCTGTGTGGAACTCCATCGGAGAAAAAACCCACGCATGCTCAGAATCAAGTCGACGCATGCTCAGAAATATTGAACTTAATTTTTCTCTGCTCATCGGAGTGTTTTACGTCACGGCGTTTGGGACGGTCTGATTTTTGACTGATGGTGTGTGTAGGCAAGACGGATGGAAGTCAGCTTCTTCGGAATTCCGATGGAAAAATCCATTGGATTTGAATCCATAGGAAATCCGATCGTGTGTACAGGGCTTTACAGTTCTTTGCCATGACACACCTTTGCCTCTGCCTCTTTAACCTGCACATCAATTATAATGTACATTTTAAATCCAACTTCAACACAGGATGCCGACCAGTGCTTCAAGTTTCCTCACTGTAGGTCCCCTTAGGTGGGTTCTCCAATGGAGCCTAACTGAGCCTACCCCGAAAGGTTCCCTTGCTTCACTTACATGGTGGCGTGCTAAAGATAACCTCTTTTCAACAACCTCTGCACTACAGTTCTTATGGTCCCGGATTATTGGGAAAGGCTAGCCCAATGCCAAGTATCCAGCTGAGGGAGGAGTTTCCCTAAAAGGGGTACTAACCCCTGCCTACATATGTACAGTACCTTTGCTCCAGTGCTGAAACAACCATAATAGATGCCACAATGCCCCATACAAAAAACACTCCTATCTGGTGCTTAAAAAGATGGCCATGGTTATTAGTTCCACGCTGAATGTAGCTTAAGTTGGCCATACTTTGAATTTTGATCAGTGTGTGGGCTCCTCCACTTGACAGAAGATGATTGTTTAATCAACTTCAGTCCAAGGGAAATGTTGGAAGATTTTTCGTCAATCAGTGGCTGCAGCCAGTCAGCTGCATCCACTCATCTATATATTCTGATCCATGCATCGATCCTGTGCTGATGTACAAACTGGGATGCATTTGGGAATCTGCAGAGAGCTGTCCACCTGTCATTGACTTGAACAGGCTACCTGCACACAGCTGCACAAAGCATCTGTGCACCCTGTGCATCCTGTGCAGACGAAGATGGCCCTTCGCACAGGTGTATGGAACTGCACACTCTTGAAAGTTATGCCGCGTACACACGACCATTTTTCTTGTCGGGAAAAATTAAATTTTTTCTCTTTGACGAGAAAAGCGACCGTGTGTGGGCTTTGGTAATTTTTCCCGACGAGAAAAACGGCATTAATCACGACGAGAAAAATTAGAACATACTCTAATTTTTCTCGTCGTGATTCACGGCATTTTTTTCCGCGCCAGTTTTCCCATAGGGAAACACTGCCGGGGAGCCTACACGCGGTCGTTTTTCTCGACCAAGAGAAAAAATTATGGAAAAAACTGCCGTGTGTAGGGAAACAAGCCGTTCCTCGTTTTTCCCGTCGATTTTCTCGACGGTGTTTTCACCGTCGAGAAAATCGATCGTGTGTACGCGGCATTAGTCTTTAGATTTAAAGCTGAACTTTGCACTAAAGGGAAAGTTCTGCTTTATGGTACTCTTCCCTCCTCTTCTTCTATTTGTAGCACCCTGGTCCTAAACAGGGCTGCTAATAAATCTAGTTGTGCTAGGTGGTAACTAGCCTGTCTGATTGATAGTTTGATCCACTGATTTCTGTCCTAAGTCTGAGTTTAATTGGTAGTCTCTCTCTTCTGTCAATAGGTGGCATTGTTGCCCTTGGCATTAGGATGATGGATTACAGTGAATTCAGGTGATGGGTAAATGAGTCATCTGAGCCAATCAGCAGCAGTTTATTTTGGCCGCTGTGCATACTGAGATAGGCCATTTATTAGGGAGGAGTCAGGTTATCGGGTTCTTCCCGCCCAGGGCTGCAGCCTGGTTGGGTGTGTGCAGTGTTGCCAACCGTACGTATTTTTACGGACATTACGTAAAAACGGGCACTTTTTTACCCGTCCGTAATTGTCCGTGCTAGCGGGGAAGTGGCAGTAAAAAATAGCCCTGACCGTTCCGACTTGGAACTGCGCATGCGCAGTTCCGGAGCTTGCCGAGCCGATCCTGTATTCGGCCGGGCCCGGCAGGGGGGCGGATCTCACAGGGGCTGTGCGGCGCGCTATGCTGACGAGGCGAGTGATGTAATAACACATCCCGCCACAGCGCCAGTTTTTAAAATTGTAACCAGGAGCACTGGAGCAGCTAGAAGGCTAAGCACTACAGCACGCGGAACGGAGGAGCCCTGCATCCAGCTTCGGGCATGGAGTGACAGCCCAGCCAACGACGGTGACAGATGACTGCAGGTGATGGTAGCAGGCCGCAGAGGGGGGTGAATGATGGTGGCAGAGGGGGATGGACTCGAGGCAGCAGGAGGTGTTGGAGGCAGTTGGTGTTGATGGTGACAGGGGATGATGATGGTGACAGGGGAGGGGATGATGATGGCGACAGGGGATGATGATGGTGACAGGGGAGGGGATGATGATGGCGACAGGGGATGATGATGGTGACAGGGGAGGGGATGATGATGGTGACAGGGGATGATGATGGTGACAGGGGATGATGATGGTGACAGGGGAGGGGATGATGATGGTGACAGGGGATGATGATGGTGACAGGGGGTGATGGAGGCAGGGGGTGATGGAGGCAGGGGGTGATGGTGACAGGGGCTGATGGTGACAGGGGCTGATGGTGACAGGGGGTGATGGAGGCAGGGGATGATGGAGGCAGGGGGTGATGGAGGCAGGGGGTGATGGTGACAGGGGCTGATGGTGACAGGGGATGATGGTTCAGTTTTTAAATTTTGTTTAACTTAAACACATTGCTAATAGCTTTGGCTACATGTTTATTGTTTAAATACTAAAAGTTGCACAGTTTAGCACTGAAAACAGGCATTTTAAGTTATTTTTGGAAGTGTCAGTAAAAAATTGGTGCTGTTCGTAATTTTTAGGCATCTTGTCAGTAAATTTAACTTGGGGGGGTTGGCAACACTGGGTGTGTGTCGAGTAACTCCTGGTTTCTAGGCCTGAAGCCTGCGGCCCATCGAGGAGACATACTGGCTGCTAGATCTACATAAGGCCTGTCCAGTAGTTCAGGGTTTCGCAAAGGAAGAGCAGCCATGGTTATGCACGGAGCTTGGGGCGGAACTGCGTGTGTTAGATGCTCAGCCCGAGGGGTGCCTGATCATTGCCGGAGGTAAAGGAGAAGCAGTTGCCAAAAAGGGACGACCACTCCAGAGGCAAGTTTGGAAGGGATGAAGTTCTGAAGGAGTACCAGAGCAGACGCTTCACTAGTCGGGGACGGTGAAGTAAGTGGTAAAGCTTCAGTGGAGACTCAACCAGGAATACAGCTTGTAGCTGTGAGTAAAGCTTGAAGGAGTATGGCGGGTAGCTGTAAGTAAAGCTTGAATATAAGTACATCGGTTAGCTGTGGGTGAAGCTTGAGGGATCCAGCAGGTAGCGGAGAGTCCAAGAAGTCTAGTGAGAGATGGTGAGCTGAGCTTATGGGTCTACAGTGGGATACTGTGAGAGAAGTTGTGGTTATAAGAGACAGCAGTTGCTACAAGATACAGATTGCTACATTCAGCTTAAAGGCCCTTTATCTGTATTGTTATCTGCCTAGTTATTTTTTTTTTGTCTATGGAATTTGCCTAATTGCTATTGCATCTGCTTAGGGGTGTCCTGAGCCTTAACCCTCTCTCCCACCATTTTTTTTATTAATATATTTTAATTCTATATACTCTGCACATTATCTCTTTGCCATTTTTGTATATTATATTTAAGCAATAAAGGAAATTTCTTATACAGTAAAACTCTGTATTGCGAGCATAATTTGTTCCAGAAACATGCTTGTAATTCCAAAGCACTTGTATATCAAAGCAAATTTCCCCATAAGAAATAATGGAAACTCAGATGATTTGTTCCACAATCATTTATTCATAGGTCCTTCAGTTTATAGTTCATATAAAAAGATTATAGCAATGTGATAGGCTGTGTAACCATAAAATGTACATCTACAAATGGAAACCTCCACAAAGGGATTAGAAGCAAAATCCAGCAGGAGCTACAGAGTATAAAAGAGAAGAGAGTCGCCTCTATGTGTATCAATATGTTGCTAAATGTTGTACCTTCAGTAAATGTAACCATATTGCTACACTTAGAGGCGCCTCTCTTCTCCTTTATACTCAGTTGTGACATGACGCTACTTGTATATCAAGACATCACTTGTATATTAAGTCAAAATGCATTTAAAAATGTTGCTTGTCCTGCAAAACGCTCTCAAACCAAGTTACTCCCAAACCAAGGTTTTACTGTATAGGTGGAGATCTGCCCCATCCCTTTGTCACTATCTGAACTTTATGGGTCTTTACCCTCCCCCCCCTTTTTTTCTATTCCTGTTAAGAGAAATACAATTTTCTTTGTTAATTTTTACAAAAAGTGACTGGCGCCCAATCTTTTCACCTATGCAAAAATGGGAAGAAATTTTGGACAGACGCACTCCAAAAAAGTGTTTTGGTTTCATTCAAAAATGGACATCAAAAATACATACCACAGCAGAACAGAATGGACAGAAGAGCTGACGCATTTTACACTAACAAACAGTGTCACTGCCAGCACCTGGGGCTTCTAATCTGAAGGAAAGGCTTTTTACTTTTGCTTGAACTTCCTGGAGCGGTGATATCCCAATCTTTTCACCTAGTACCACACCCACTATGCATAGTAACCTGCACCCTGAGGAGGAATGTCAGTTCTCCCTGGCTCTGGGGGTCACCATCAGGCCCTTGGAAGTCGGGGAGATTTGGCACTTTTGGTGTGGGGGGGGGGGGCACTTAGTTTTGAGAGGTACCTGCTCCCACTTCCAGACGGTATACCGTGGTGATCCACCGAAAGTTGTCTTTCCCAACCATCGCAGGTCCCAGAAGGCTGCAGGACCATTCACAAAGTTCAACGCGGCTCGTACATGCACAGTGGACAGCAGGCTGTGAAGCCGCATGGAATCACAGCTGGCTGCCCACAGTAAACATGCCGGCACTGGGGACCTGAAGACAGGAGAGTGACTGGTTTGGGTGAGAATGGCGCTGGAACCCTGGATAGGTGAATGTCTTTTTTACTAAAAGTCAGCAGCTACATAACTTGTAGCTGCTGAATTATTTTATTTTCAAACAGGTCGAAGAACCACTTTTCTGTTTCAGAAAATTAAAAAATTCTTTAGATTTTTTTTAAAAGTAAATATTTAAAAACAGTACCTAAAATTTTCTGGTGCAAGTTTCTCACACTTTTAATGGCTGGAATTGGTCTATTTCGTTATACCAGGCTGGCTCTAGTCTTGCTTACTGAGGTATGGTTCCACATCACATAACAGCACAAATGCCTGAATAAATACTACAACACACAACTGCTCATTGATAGTAAAAACAAACGTCACTCACACATTCCAATACACAGGTTTATACAAGTGCAAGAAGTTCCAGTTCCAATTAGATTTGACTAGGTGGGAAAGAGAAGTCATCAATGTAATAAACAGCATTGCTATTGTGCTATTAGTAGCCAGTTCAGGGGGCTACTGGGAACACTGGGGACCTGGACACGCCTACAGACTAGTGTTGTGTTTGTAACTGTGTTTAAAAAGTAATTGCAGCCTTTTCTGCTAAATTTTTCTGAATACATTCCTTTGATACCAAGGTAATTGTCTGTGCCCCTTGTTTTAGCACATATTTATGTTCTTTTTATTTATTTGAACAGCACGGGTGAGAAAGGAGCTTCATACCAGTACATTATAAGTAAACCATTGGGAAGAAGTGATTATAAAGAGCAATACTTGTTTATATACCGGTAAGTGATATAGTTGTATTTGTGTCCATTCATGAATGGGTTAAAGCAGTATTAACCACTTAAGCCCCGGACCATTTCGGGCCATTAGGACCAGGCCTGTTTTTGGGATTCGGCACTGCGCTGCTTTAACTGTAAATTGTGCGGACATGCAATGTTGTACCCAAATGAAATTTGCGTCCTTTTCTTCCCACAAATAGAGCTTTCTTTTAATGGTATTTGATTGCCTCTGCGATTTTTATTTTTTGCGATATAAACAGAAAAAGACCGAAAATTTTGAAAAAAAATGATATTTTCTACTTTTTGTTATAAGAAAAATCGAATAAACTCAATTTTAGTCATACATTTAGGCCAAAATGTATTCAGCCACATGTCTTTAGTAAAAAAAATGTCAATAAGCGTATATTTATTGGTTTGCGCAAAAGTTATAGCGTTTACAAACTAGGGTACATTTTCTGAAATTTACACAGCTTTAAATTTATGACTGCCTATCTCATTTCTTGAGGTGCTAAAATGGCAGGGCAGTACAAAACCGCCCAAATGACCCCATTTTAGAAAGTAGACACCCCAAGGAAATTGCTGAGAGGCATGTTGAGCCCATTGAATTTTTTTTTTTTTTGTCCCAAGTGATTGAATAATGACAAAAAAAAAAAAAAAATTACAAAAAGTTGTCACTAAATGATATATTGCTCACACATGCCATGGTTATATGTGGAATTGCACCCCAAAATACATTCTGCTGCTTCTCCTGAGTACGGGGATACCACATGTGTGGGACTTTTTAGGAGCCTAGCCGCGTACGGGACCCCGGAAACCAAGCACCGCCTTCAGGATTTCTAAGGGCGCAAATTTTTGATTTCACTCCTCACTACCTATCACAGTTTCGAAGGCCATAAAATGCCAAAATAGCACAAAACCCCCCCAAATGACCCCATTTTGGAAAGTAGACACCCCAAGCTATTTGCTGAGAGGCATGTTGAGTCCATGGAATATTTTATATTTTGCCACAGGTTGCGGGAATATGACAAACTTTTTTTTTTTTGCACAAAGTTGTCACTAAATGATATATTGCTCACACATGCCATGGGCATATGTGAAATTACACCCCAAAATACATTCTGCTGCTTCTCCTGAGTACGGGGATACCACATGTGTGGGACTTTTTGGGAGCCTAGCCGCGTACGGGACCCCAAAAACCAAGCACCGCCTTCAAGGTTTCTAAGGGCATAAATTTTTGATTTCGCTCCTCACTACCTATCACAGTTTTGAAGGCCATAAAATGCCAAGATGGCACAAAACCCCCACAAATGACCCCATTTTGGAAAGTAGACACCCCAAGCTATTTGCTGAGAGGCATGGTGAGTATTTTACAGCTCTCATTTGTTTTTGAAAATTAAGAAAGACATTTTTTTTTCTTTTTTTTTTTCTTTTTTTACATTTTCAAAACTTTGTGACAAAAAGCGAGATCTGCAAAATACTCAACATACCTCTCAGCAAATAGCTTGGGGTGTCTACTTTCCAAAATGGGGTCATTTGGGGGGGTTTTGTGCCATCTGGGCATTCCATGGCCTCCGAAACTGTGATAGGCAGTGAGGAGTGAAATCAAAAATTTACACCCATAGAAATCCTGAAGGCGGTGCTTGGTTTTTGGGGTCCCGTACGCGACTAGGCTCCCAAAAAGTCCCACACATGTGGTATCCCCGTACTCAGGAGAAGCAACAGAATGTATTTTGGGGTGTAATTCCACATATGCCCATGGCATGTTTGAGCAATATATAATTTAGTGACAACTTTTTGTACATTTTTATTTTTTTTTATTTTTTTGGTCATTATTCAATCACTTGGGACAAAAAAAAAATATTCAATGGGCTCAACATGCCTCTCAGCAAATAGCTTGGGGTGTCTACTTTCCAAAATGGGGTCATTTGGGGGGGGTTTGAACTGTCCTGGCATTTTATGCACAACATTAGGAAGCTTATGTCACACATCATCCACTCTTCTAACCACTTGAAGACAAAGCCCTTTCTGACACTTTTTGTTTACATGAAAAAAAAAATTTTTTTGCAAGAAAATTATGTTGAACCCCCAAACATTATATATTTTTTTAAAGCAAAGGCCCTACAGATTAAAATAGTGGGTGTTGCATTTTTTTTTTCCACAGTATTTGCGCAGCGATTTTTCAAACACATTTTTTGGGGGAAAAACACACTTTTTTTATTTTTAATGCACTAAAAAACACTATATTGCCCAAATGTTTGATGAAATAAAAAAGATGATCATAGGCCGAGTACATGGATACCAAACACGACATGCTTTAAAATTGCGCACAAACGCGCAGCGGCGACAAACTACATTCATTTTTAAAAGCATTTAAAAGCCTTTACAGGTTACCACGTTAGATTTACAGAGGAGGTCTACTGCTAAAATGACTGCCCTCGATCTGACCTTCGCGGTGATACCTCACATGCATGATGCAATTGCTGTTTACATATGACGCTAGACCGACGCTTGCGTTCGCCTTTGCACAAGAGCAGGGGGGGACAGCGGTGCTTTTTTTTTTTTTTTTTTTATTATTTATTTGGCTTTTTTATTTTATTTTTAAACTGTGCCTTCCATATTTTATTTTTTTACCATTTTTATCGTTATCTCAGGGAATGTAAATATCCCCTATGATAGCAATAAGTAGTGACAGGTACTCTTTTTTTGAAAAAAATTGGGGGGTTAGACCCTAGATCTTTCCTCTTCCCTCAAAGCATCTGACCACACCAAGATCGGTGTGATAAAATGCTTTCCCAATTTCCCAATGGCGCTTTTTATATCCGGGGGGGGGGGCATTCCCTCCCACTGCTTGTAAAAGCAGTCTAGAGGCTAATTATCTGCTAGAATTGCTTTTACATGAAAGCCGGCTGCTGGCTGAAAAGAATGATACCAAGATGATACCTAAACCCGCAGGCATCATTCTGGTATAAACATTCAAAGTCCAGCAACATACCAGTACGTTGCTGGTCCTTGTTGGACATGTATTGTAATCTTTTTTTTCATACAGCCTATTGGCTGAACGAAAAAAAGAGATTGATTGGTGGGTATGCCCACCATTAGAATACCTCCCTTCATCCACCCACTTCTAATGATGGGCATATATGCCGAAGCATGGGGGCATCCTCCCGCAAAAAAGTTATGCCGCGTACACACGGTCAAGCCTTCGTCGGAATTTCGACCGTATGTACGCGGCATAAAAGGTTATGCCGCGTACACACGGTCGGACTTTTCCACGGGCAAGCCTCCGTTGGAATTTCGACCGTATATACGCGGCATTAGGAGCAAAATCGCTCCTCCGCCCCTGCTGCCCCCATGCTTCGGCATATATGCTCTTTTTTTTAACTGTGGTGGTGAAATCACCTCCTACAGCGTTGGAGTCACGGCTGTCAAGATAAATAGATCCGCGCTGCAACTGAATGGCGTACCTGCTAAGCAAATGGTGGTTAACATTAAAACAAAGTAACATTACAGTACAACAGTAAGACCTTACCATGCCATACCTGCAAAGCAAATACCAAAACAAAACCTAGTAAAAAATAAAAAAATGTTTTAACGCAACCTGTGCCTAAAATATATATATGCCGAAGCATGGGGGCATCCTCCCGCAAAAAGGTTATGCCGCGTACACATGGTCGGAATTTTCCACGGGCAGGCCTCCGTCGGAATTTCGACCGTATGTACGCGGCATTAGGAGCAAAATCGCTCCTCCGCCCCTGCTGCCCCCATGCTTCGGCATATATGCTCTTTTTTTTAACTGTGGTGTCACGGCTTTATGTATCGTGGGAGCAAACGCTGTTGCTGTCAAGATAAATAATTCCGCGCTGCAGTTGAATGGCGCACCTGAAAACAAAAAATTACATACCTGAAAAGCAAGCATGATAAAACATTGCAGAATAGAATACAGTAAAAAAGAGCAGAACAATAGAGAGAAAATAGAGAGAGAGAGAACAATAAAACGACAACTATTTTTGTTTTTTTTATTTTATATTTTTTTTGTGTTTTGTTTTTTACGTTTTTTTTTTTCTTTTTTACACTTTTTTTGTAACTTTACAACTGTAATGGTTCGGGTCTCTCAAAATGTAATGGCATCTTGGGAGACCCTGTGTAAGTGTGTCCTTGTCTGTGAAATGCTGTACCCTACGCTAAAACTTCACTTTTGAGTGGTAGCGTTCAAAACATTCACCTTGGACTGGTTGATATTGATGGTTGCTATGGACTGGTTGCTATGGACGGTTGCTATGGACAGTTGCTATGGACGGTTGCTACGGATTGGTTGTTATGGACGGTTGCTATGGATTGGTTGCCATGGACAGTTGCTATGGACTGGATGCTATGGATAGTTGCTATGGATGGTTGCTATGGACAGTTGCTATGGACGGTTGCTATGGACTGGTTGCAATGGATGGTTGCTATGGACAGTTGCTATAGACTGGTTGCTATGGATGGTTGCTATGGACGGTTGCTATGGACTGGTTGCTATGGACGTTTGCTATGGACTGGTTGATATGGATCAGGCCTGTCTCTGCGAACGCTGCAGTTATGTGTGTTGTGTTTGGTAAGTGACAGTGATCGATCGATACTGCACTTGGGTGGGCTGGGCTGGGCTGGGCTGGGCGGAGGGGCTAAACGCAGGCGCTAGCAGGTATCTGGGCTGATCCCGCTAACACTGCGTTTTTGGGAACCCTAAACCGCTGGGGATGCTAGTATAGATCTGATCAGATACTATACCACTAAGGGGGGTGTATGCTTTGCGCGTGGGTGTTAGCGTTACTGGCACTAACCTAACACTGCCTGGGGCGACGCAGACCCTCTCTGGCGCTAAAACCTAATTGATCTCACCCGCCGGGCGATCAGGGGGGTTAAACCTTTATTGGGTTATATACGGCGGGTGCCCTGATGCTATAAAAAGCAAACTAATCAACCAGCGTCACCCGTAACCTTTATATGGTGATCACTGGTGAAAGGGTTAACTAGGGGCAATCAGGGGGTTAAAACCTTTATTAGGTTAAATATGGGGGTACCTGACACTATATAAAAACCTGACGGGTAACCTAAATAACTAAATAACTTACTGGCTAACCAGTGACACCAGTGACGCTTATACGGCGATCACTGGTGAAAGGGTTAACTCTAGGGGCAATCAGGGGGTTAAAATAATATATGGGGGTACCTGACACTAATAAAAACCTGCGGCGAACCTAAAAAAAAATAACTAATAATCTAAAACACCAGCGACACAAATACAGCGATCGGAAAAACAATCGCTTAGTGACGCTGAAGTTAGGGGGTGAAAGGGTTACCTGGGGGGTGATCAAGGGGTTAAACCTTTATTAGGGGGGGGTTAGGGGGCTACCCTGGACCTAAAGGGGCCTAATCCTAACTGCCCTGCAACTTTTTACAATCACAGATGACACTAAATGCAGTGATCAGTAAAATAAATGATCACTGCAATCAGTGACACTGTGATTGGGGGCTTTGGGGTGACCTGGGGGGGTGATCTGGGGGTGACTGGGGGGTGATTTGTGTGCCTATGTGTACCTACGTGTCAGTGGACTGTTGGTGCACTAACCTCTGTCTTCACTCCTCGGCGCCGGGAACGAAAAGACCGCGGCGAGGGAGATGACATCACTTCCTCCAGCCTTGTTTACATCACATGGCGGAGGAAGCATTTTCATTGGCCGGGAGCGAGGGGGGGGGGCGGAATCGAGCGGCCGCCCCCTCATGCCTGATCGCTCCCGAACACTTAACGGCCGCTCACTGCAGTGAAGGGGGGTCCGGATGGACCCCCCAACTGCACAAAGGCGATCACGTAGATCTACGTGATTCTGCCTGTCCGTGCCATTCTGCCGACGTAAATCGGCGGTGGGCGGTCGTTAAGTGGTTAAAGTGGATGTAAACCCGAATTTTTTTTTTTTTGCTGTCACAATGTAGAGTATAAGATTTCCTATCATTTGTGCCAGGTCTTGCCACACAGAGTTAATCCAGCTCTGAGCAATCCTTTTTTATTGTTCAGTAAGATAAAACGGACAAACAGAGAAAAACCTTTGTCCGTTCCGCCCCCTTGCTTTGAGTGACAGGTTATTTACATATCTTGTGCACTAGCTTTAGACAGGCATTATTTTTTAATTCCCACCCCCACTCCTTTTCTGAAGTCATGTGGTTACTTTTCTGGATTTTGACTGGATGTTAGTGATCATAGCAGAAGGAATACACAGGAGAAAATGCATGTTGACAAAGGGAGTGTAGAGGTGGGCGGGGAGTCTACTGACATCACGACTCCACCCACCGAGCTCCAGACAACAGATCCACCCACAGAATCTGCAGTTTTTCAGTTCTTATAACAGACAGAGGGGAGACATTTGACAGATAAGGATACATGCAGGAGGCATCTATATCCTTATAGATCAGCACTATGGCAGTAGTTTAGAAAGGATGAGAGTGGGTTTACATCCACTTTAAACCACCAGCGTTTGGCATGCAAGGGCATCAAATATGTGAGTCAGATCTGTACTGAGGGCCGACTACAGACATTTGATAGATTGAAACAACAATATAACCTACCTAATTCACATTTGTTTAGGTTTTTGCAGCTTAGACACGCTTTTAACACTCAGTTTGAAAATGCACAAGTGGCCTTTTACACCTCAAACCTGGAGACTTTGCTCAGGGATGAAGCTCTACCTAAACCTTTATCCACCATATATAAAACATTACTTCCTAACATTTACACGGCCCTTAAAAACCTTTCAGAGGCTTCTTACCACATGATCAGCTGTGACCAATCACAGCTGATCATCGCGTGAACCAGGAAGTGCCTGTAAACGGCATTTCTCGGTTCACGCTGACAGGGAGAGCCGATCGGCGTCTCTCCCTGTCAGAGGGGGGGATCTGTGTTGATAATCAGCACATTGATTATCAGCACAGCCCCCTTAAATGTAAAAATGACATGCCCAGCAGTGCCCCATATAATAAACTCGGCAAGTGCCAATCACTGCCCACCACAGTGCCAATCACTGCCCACCACAGTACCAATCACTGCCCAGTAGTAACACCTGTCAGTACCTCATCATCAGTGCTGCCCATCAGTGCCACCTGTCAGTGCCAATCAGTACCGCCTATCAGTGCCAATCACAGCCGCCTATCAGTGCCAATCACAGCCGCCTGTCAGTGCCCAGCAGTGCCGCCTGTCAGTGCCCAGCAGTGCTGCCTGTCAGTGCCCAGCAGTGCTGCCTGTCAGTGCCCAGCAGTGCTGCATATTAGTGCCGCCTATTGGTGCCCATCAGTGCTACATATCAGTGCCGCCTATTAGTTCCCAACAATTCTACATATCAGTGCCTCCTCATCAGTGCCACTTTATCAGTGCCACTTTATCAGTGCCAACTCATCAGTGCCCATCAGTGCCGCCTCATCGGTGCCCATCAGTGCCGCCTCATCAGTGCCCGTCAGTGAAGGGGAAAACAATTTTTTTTGACAGAAACTAAAAAAAAACATTTTTTTTTTTTTTTTAATTGTCTTTTTTAGTTTGTTTAGCAAGAAATAAAAACTGCAGAAGTGATCAAATACCACCAAAAGAAAGCTCCATTTGTGGGAAGAAAATTATAAAAATTTAGTTTGGGTACAGTGTAGCATGACCGCACAATTGTCATTCAAAGTGCGACAGCGCTGAAAGCTGAAAATTGTCCTGGGCAGGAAGGGGCGTAAGTGCCTGGTATTGAAGTGGTTAAAAAAAACCACCAGCGTTTTGTATTTGAACACTTTGAACAGCTTGCTTGTATGTGATGGTAGCCCAGTCTCAAGTGGTTTTAAAGTGACAACGGTGTCAATCCTTGATTTTAAAGGGGTTGTAAACCTTCGTGTTTTTTCACCTTAATGCATCCTATAAATCTTTTTAAGATTTTTTTTTTTTTTGCATTGATATATGTTCCCAGGGCAGTACCCTTTTTATGGTCAATAACTTGCATATAAGCCTTCAAAATGCGCACTTTTGATTTTTCAAGTTCAGGTCCCATAGACTTTAATAGGGTTCAGAGTTTGGATCCGAACTTTTGCCATGTTTGAGAGTTCTGGCACGTACCGAACTGGGGAGGGGTCCCTGAACGCACCCTGTATGCATTCGGGGACCCATACCTGCACTCACCCACAGGTCATACAAGGACACAGCTGTGTTTCCCAATGAAAATGAATGGGACGCTGGAACAGGGATGCGCGCAACACCTGTACATCCATGTGCTGGAAAAACAGAGACCTGCAGTAAATCCCCCGATATAAACGAACCCTTAAAGAGACCTCATCTTCCAAATGAAGAATTGGAAATCCAGATGGTAGGATGTAGGCGGTAGGAGAGACTCACTTAGGCCCCTTTCACACTGGGGCGGTTTGCAGGCGCTATTTTGCTAAAAATAGCGCCTGCAAACCGAGCCTAAACAGCGGTTCCTGTCTCTCCAATGTGAAAGCCCCGAGGGCTTTCACACTGGAGCGGTGCGCTAACAGGACCTGCTAGCCGCATCTTTGGAGTGGTGAGAGGAGCGGTGTGTTTACCACTCCTACACCGCTCCTTCCCATTGAAATTAATGGGATACCGCGGTAATACCGCCCGCAAACCGCGGCTGTGGCCGCGGTTTGCGGGTGGTATTAACCCTTTTTCGGCCGCTAGCGGGGGTTAAAACCGCACCGCTAGTGGCCGAATACCTCTGCAATCCCGACGGCATAGCGCCACTAAAAATAGCGGCGCTATACCGCCACCGCCCCCACCGCCCCAGTGTGAAACCGGCCTTATGTGAAAGTGTGAGTAAATCCTACCAACAAAGAGATTTATAAATACAGCTAATTTTCCAAATGGCGTCTGAAATAAAATAAGTGAACCTTTTATTCGGCAATTTGTAAATAGGCACCTAAATGTGTTTCTTTAGGCACAGCAGCATGTAGTGGGTGGAGCCTGCTTGACCCCTCCCACAGTTCTGCTCTCTGCACAGGCTATGTAGTATAGCACATTTTTATATGTTGATACATTTATTACATTTAAATAAAACATTTTGTGCTGGTAGTTCAGCTTTAAAAGGACAAACCAATGTAGTGTAATGCATCTTTTTTTTTTGCCCCGACATACACTTTGAGGGGTCTTATTATAAAACCCTTATTGGATATACAGTATGTTACACACATTCATGCAGGCTGGATGCATTTCCCCTGTATTTTCTGTAATAGATTATTTCTTATGACTGCCAGCTCCATCTAGTGGCCAAAATGCTGAATTTTTTCTCATTACAGTGGTTGTAAACCCTTACATATACCAAGTGAAGTGACTGGCCTCAAGTGATGCACAGAGATGAAACAAAACCTCCTACATAAGTTGTACCTGTTTATCTGCAGTCTTCTCTTCTTCATATCCATTCAAAGTGCTGCATTTATAAAGCCTGTCTGAGCAGTCAAAAAAAGGGGGCGGAGAGCTGGAATTACACACTTCAGCTTAGTGAAGAGAGCTTGGACAGCAGATTGAAGGGAAAGGACACCTCCCCCCCCCCCCCCCCCATTCACACAGCACACAGGACACAAGAACAGAGCTGAGGCTGTCAGTCACAGGCTGTGTGCTGGAGCTCTCTCCCTGTCACCATTTTTGTCTTGGTGAACTTGTCAGAAGTGATGCAGGTTGATAGCAGAGGAATGATGCAGCAGACAGAAATGATTCATAGTGCTGTTAACTGAGACAAGTACACACTATAAAGGGGTATGCCTTGTTCATATTTCATGTCTGAGGTTTACAACCACTTTAAGGTAGTTAAAGCGGACCATCAGTCATTTTTTCATCTTTCCATCTAATAAATCTTCTGCCCTTGTTTATTTTTTTTTTAACTTTGGATAGAAAAACATTTTTGAGAGTTTGCCAGGAAGGGAGGGGGGGATGAGTCATAAGAGGGCCAATGAGAGCTGCAGAGCTGGAGGTGTGTCTGTGTAAATCCAGGAAGTGAACAGGCAGCAGCTTCAGCTGCCCACAGTTAAAATGGCTACAGCCAGACACAGTGGAGGGAGTTTTCTGCAGCATATTTGGCAAGTACAGAATCACAGTATATATAAAATAATATGCAAAGTGGTTGGAGGGAAGCTTCAGAATGGCAAAGATGTTTTTATTACAAATTATGTGAGCAGACTGCAGTTCCTCTTTAAGAAAACTATAACGCATTTTGGCCATTAGATGGAGCTGACTATCATAGGAATTCATCTATTACAGAAAACACAAGGAAAATTTGCCCAGCCTTCACAAATGTGAGTGCTATTCATCCAACGAATGTTTTAGAAATGGACCCCAAACTGTATAGTATAGGTGACAGTTCTGAGGTTTGTTTGACTTGCTTTGAATTTCCTTGGCCCCCATGGGTCCTATTGTGATTGGTTTGTGTTGCAGGCAATCATAGGTCTGCAAGCTTTTCAATCACTTCCTGTCTCTCTTACAGACACAGGAAGGGAGTATAAATCTTGCCAAAGGGGACACAGACAGCAAAAGAAACATGAAAAATGTCCTAACTCTCCTCTAATCCATCTGAAATGAAATGTTCTGTTTATACAGAGTAATGTTAGGATGTCAGAACCCATCATAACCATCCGTGGTTACATGTTATATGTGGTTGCTGTTGCAGGGGAGACTTGGTGAAGGTAAAGGAACAGTATCAATATGCTGACATGCAGGAAGACGACGAGGATTCCTTTGCACGTGAACCATTTATCATCAGATTTGAATCAAAAAAGACCGGTATGTGAAAATAAAGTATTAATGTGCATTCATACATGTAGTACTATTACTATTCTATACAGGGATTTTTTTTCAGCGGGAACGCAGGGGAACGCAGTTCCGCCACCTCCAGGACTGAATGTATGTAATGGCAAGGGGTGGTGGGGTGTGCTGTAGGGTCTGTTGATGCTGGCTGCTGGGGGATCTATTGTCACTGGAGGGGATCTATTTTGTGGGAGAAGGGTCTGTTTTTGCTGGGGAGGTTGGTTGTTGTTGGTAGGGGATCTATCATTGCTGAGGGTGGGTCTTATGTTACTGGGGGGGTCAGTTGTTGCTGGTAGGGATTTGCTGTTGAGGGAGGAGCCTATTGTTGCTGGCTGCTGGAAGATCTGTTTTTGCTGTTGGGGTCTATTGTTGCTGAGGAAGGGGGTGGTATTTTGTTGTAGGTGGTCTGTTGTTGCTGGGGGATCTATTGTTGCTTGGGGGTCTATTGATGCTCGCTGGGGGGAGATCTGTTGTTGCTTCAGGAGGGTTTATTGTTGCTGGGGAGGAGGGTATTTTTTATGGGTGGTCCATTGATGCCAAGGGAATCTATTGTTGCTGGCTGCAGGGGATCTATTTTACTGCTTTTGTTATTATCATTAACGAGTTCCATGCATATTAGTTAGTACCACAAATGTTACATGCTTCTGTATTCTCTAAAAGAGGCGGTCTTGGGAGATGGGTAGGGGGTGGGACCAAGGAACGGTGCTCAGAGGTGGATAGGGGGCAGAGACAAGGGATGACTTGGAAAGGGGGAGTTCCTGCACCTATTCTTTGGGGAAAAAAAGCCCTGATTCTATATGTATGTAATATGTATTACTATTCTATACTGTAATACTATTACTACACGTATTACCTATTACTGCAGGTTCATGTACATTATAAAGTACAAAAGCAACAAAGTTATTGTTTATAGATTTATATATAAGCTGCATTCACATTTTGTGTAGCGGGATAAAGCGTACCCCACTCGCGATCTTGCATGTGATTTTGTGTGTTGCATAGAAGACAACCCATTTACTTCATGGGCTGCGTTTGTATACCGAAAATAAGTTCATGCTCCTTTTTGGGCGACGCATAACGCGTTTTTAAATCGCATTGCATTTGGGGTGTCGGTAAAAAGTAATGGCACCCAAAAGCGCATTGCTCGTTCTGTCACGGTTTGAGATTACAGGCAGAATCACGGCAATGCTGCCCACATTCCCAAATCGCGAGATGTGAATGGGGCCTAAATATTCCGAAAAGAAAATGCTTACTGAGTAACAGAGACACGTAAAAACCCTCCTAATTTGTTACTGAAATGTAGTCGGCAGCAAATACAATAATGAATAGGCCTCTTTTTTACTTTTTTCTGCTATATGCCACAGCCAAGGGAGAGTCAGATTGCTATTCTTAAGTAGAAAAAAAAAAATATTGTGGATAGGCAGGATTTTTAATGTAGAAGAGACACACCACATCTCTTCCGCATTAATGTTCCCCTACCTGCCTATTTGCACTGTACACTGAGCTGTGAATGAGCAGCTCAGTGTAGAGTTTCGGCAATGACGAGTGACTGAACTCACATGTGTAGGAGTGACATCTTCTCAGGCCAGACAATTAAAAAGGCCGGGGATCGATACTTGGAAGCCATCGGGCTGAAGATGTCAGCGGCCGGTGGGGAGCTCCAGGGGATCACAGCACTGGAGAACAGGTGAGTCTAGTTCCTCTTTAAGCCAGCCGCACACCATTGGATTTTTTTCATTAAGCCTGAGGACTGCACACAAAAAAAATTAGAACAGATTCTCCCTGCTGTTTTTTTCATATTTTGACAGGCGCTGGCAGTGGCTGTCAGAATACCTGAACAGTGGCTGCATCTGATTGGATGCAGCTGCTATTCAGCTGACAATTTTCAGCCTGTCTCCTTTTATTTTTCAATAGAATGATATCAGCGAGGAGGGGACTGACAGGGCCACTCACCAATATGCCAACAGTAAGTTGTTTCACAGCCAGCAGTCCCTTAAAGTGGTTGTAAACCTCAGATATGAAATATGAACAAAGCATATCCCTCTACAGCGTGTACCTGTCTCAATCCAGATCATTAAGTGTCATATCTGTCCACTGCTTCATTCCTCTGCTATCAGCATGGGTCACTTCTGACGAGTTTTCCTGACACCAAGAGAAAAATGATTGACAGCTCACAGCTTTGTACCTGTGTGCTGTGTGAAGGGGGGGGGGTGTCTCTTCCCTTTAATCAGCTCTTAGAGCGCTCCTCACTCACTATGTATCCTCAGCTCTCTGTCCCCTGATTTTCAGAGCTGAGAGATCCTGTGTAAATTCTGCTCTTTGAATGAATGTAGGAGACAGATGGCTGTATAGATAAACAGGTACAACTTACGTAGGAGGATTTGTTTCATCTCTGTGTATCACCTGAGGCCAGTCACTTCACTGGGTTTATGTAGAGCAGGGGTAGGCAACCTCGGCACTCCAGCTGTGGTGAAACTACAAATCCCATCATGCCTCTGCCTCTAGGAGTCTTAGCCTGTGATTGTCAGGGTCTTGCAATGTCTCATGGGACTTGTAGTTTCACCACAGCTGGAGGGCCCAGGTTGCCTACCCCTGATGCAAAGGTTTACAACCACTTTAAATTGAGTCTGCCAAATGACTATACTGGTTTTCCTTCATTTTATTTAGCTCCTGGAAAAAGCCCAATTTCAGTATGCCTCACTGTGCTCTTTTTTGCTTTGTGCTAGATTGTTTTATTCTTGTATAATAAAATATGTGCAAAAAAAACTGCTGGTTTCTTTTTAATCCGGCCTTGTTTCAGCCTACCTTTGTCCCTATGTTACTCGGAGGAGGAAAAAGCTATTCCCCAGAACCGCCCCCGAGGATCTCAGAATATCCTTCCCTCTGGAGAGAGTTTTTTTTTTTGCAATACCTGGTGTGTCACATTGAACAGTGTTTTGCATTTTCCATCTTCCAAGACACAAAGTAAAGCTTACCTTATTTTAGACCCAGTGATGTCATCACTGGGTCCTCGGAGCTTCTCTATGGAAAGCAGGCAGATCATGGCAAGTGGGAGGAGACAAAGGAGTGCTGTACATAGCTTCCTGAAAACATCACAGCACCCTGTTCTGCACACCTCTCAAGAGCCCTCAGCCCTGATGCAAGTAGTGGGTAATGGGCAAGTAATGGGTCTTGGGAGGAGATATGTAAATTTTAAAGTTTTGCCAAGCCTTTACCTGCCATGTCCTGTGCAAATCGCCTGCCTTGCTTAGTGGGGAGCACTCTGAACATGACAAGAGCATGCACCAGGCCCTTCCTTCTGCCTCGCCTGTACAAGGTGTGACGGGTTATGTAGGGATTTTGTATATTTTTTTTAATGTATAGCACAGTTTTTCTTTTATGGACAAAAGAGTTGCGCTGTGCAGTAATCTATAACCACCTATTATCTTTTATTCTTTTCACTACTCTGAACTGTGGTCACTGCTGGCCCCCTAGTGATATGATATCCATTTGTTTTCATTCCAGCTGTAAAGGATTTTGTCCTCATCCCCATCCACACGACTCCCAAAGACTCCGTGCAAGAAATAGACGAGTTGTTCGATGTTTACCTTGATGTGAGCAAAAAATGGGATACAAAGGTAACAACACACCGCCGTAACAGCTAGAGATGTGCAGAACGAGAAAAAAATTTTTTTTCATTTTCAATTTGTTATTTACATAAATTTGTTTCATTAGTTTACGGTAATTCATTTTCGGAATTAGTTTTGTTTATTCATTTTCAAATCAATTCCAAAAGTTTTTGAATTGAATTTGAAAACTTTTCGAATTGGAATAGTTTTCGAATGAAAAAAGTTTTCAAATTTGAATAGTTTTTGAATTTTCAAAAATAATAAAATAGAACAGAAAATAATTATTTTTTTTCTATTCTATTCCTTTCTTTTTTATTTTATTTTCTTTTCTTTGGAAATTGGAAAACTATTCGAATTTGAAAACTTTTCGAATTGGAATAGTTTTCGAATGAAAAAAGTTTTCAAATTTGAATAGTTTTTGAATTTTCAAAAATAATATAATAGAACAGAAAATAATGTTTTTTTTTCTATTCTATTCCTTTCTTTTTTATTCTATTTTCTTTTCTTTGGAAATTGGAAAACTATTCGAATTTGAAGACTTTTCGAATTTGAAAACTCTTCGAAAGTTTTCGAATTCGAAATTGAAAACGATTCGAATGCAAAAACGATTCGAAAACTAAGCCCAATTATTACCCTTAAAATAAAGGAGATCTCCAGCGAAAGCAAAAAAACAATAAAATAAGTCATAATTGCCATGTAGAAGTGTTTCCTTGATACATTTTTTTGGGAAGAGAAATAACTGAATCCATGTAAGACAGTACTCACCCTTCTAAATCAAACTTTCTGGGCGCATTCGCACTATTGCATTGCAGTAATGAGCGACAACACACATTACATGGGTGGATGTCACAGTGCACTTTGCTAATGGACACACGGCAATTCACTAACGTGCTTATGGATATGGTACATGCATCATTTTTTATGTGTTAGGCAGTTCATTCAAATTAATAGACTTAGCGCAATTAATGCCAAAGCTCTGTAATGCTGTGGATAGGCTCTTAACAGACTGGGCTGCTGTAGGCATGGACACAATGGATGTACTTCTCTTCCACAGCAGTCTCTAGCTGGTCTGAAATGCACAGTAACGATGGTCAACATTTTATTTGTGCCTGAATCTGAGCCTGAATTTTACATAAAGATCTTTCCTAGTTAAAGTGTTTGTAGAGTCACATAGTGACTTTACATGTATCCCTTCTGGATTATTCTGCCATTAAAGGAGAAGTACAGCCAAAGCTCATTTGGCTGTACTTCTCCTGTGGATCTCAGGAGTGCAGTGCGTTCTCAGCAGACAGTGGGCTGAAGTCCACTGTCTGCTGATGTCACAGAGCCGGTCTAGGCTCGGGCAACATAGCGACACTGGGGTCAGGATCCGCCCACATTCCTGGACCGTCACCCAGCTCAGCCTCTCAGCGAGCCGCTGAGTGCCTGAGCCGACCGCCCCTTTCCACAGCCCAGTGCTCCTGTGATCAAGGAGGGGACAGAGCAGAGAGTGGTGACTGACAGTCAGCAGCTCTCTGCTCAGGGAGCCCTGAGAACCAAGCGATCTGCAGTGTTCGATTGCTCAGTTTCCAGTGTTTGAGCCAGTGGGGGACAGATGCAGCATCGGACCAATGCTGCATCCAGCTAGGTAAGTATAAATCTGCAAAAAACTACTAACTACTGTGTATGTTTTTTTTTTAAAAAAGGCTAAATACATTTTTTCACACTGCCGCTGTCCGGTCACGTGATCCCCCTGCGCTCTTCTACCCCAATCTATGGAGTGCAGCGGGAGGGGCCGAGATTCTCTTGTGATGTCAGCTGGCCAGCAGAGGGGGATCATGTGACCGGACAGCGGTGGTGTGGGAAAAGGTATTTAGGCTTTTCATTTAAAAAAAAAAACAAAAAAAACACATACACAGTAGTTAATGGCAGCATAAATTTTTCTTGGGTACAGCGTCGCTCGACCGTGCAATTGTCAATTAAAGTAACTCAGTCCCGTACAGCAAAAAATGGCCTGGTCAGGAGGGAGGTAAATCTTCAAGGGGTTAAGTGGTTAAGAACATTTTTGGTTGTAGATGATAATTGTTTTCATTGCCATTTTCTGCTTTTGAGTCTTTTGTTCGTTTCCAATCATGCACAGTCTTGGTCACTTGATTTGTTTCATACGAATACAATTCTAATTACATGAAAATCTGTGTAATTCATTCTGTTATCAAACAAGAAACATTTTCACTCGTGTTCCTTTGGAAACTTTTATCTGAACTGTCATGATCCGATGTCGAAAGATGTGTACTAATGATTAGATTATTGAAGGATTGATCTGATTGCGGTTATTTTCGTCCGATTTTCTCATTGCGTGTACTCGGCATTAGCGAAGAATCCACAATACATTACCCAATTATACTGTATATGTGTGCTCAGGAGTTTTTTTGTTCTGGGCTTTTTAAGGTTTACATTTAAAAAAAAATGTTTTTTTTTTTTAAATGCAGAATATTATGGTGCTGGGAGATTTCAATGCTGATGGAGCTTACGTATCGGGGAAGAAAATGAAAACAATCAAACTGAGGAGCGATAAGACTTTTCACTGGTTGATCACAGATGACAAAGACACAACGGCCACCAACACAACGGACTGCTCCTATGATCGGTAAAACAATTTTTTTTTTAATGAGTACAAATCCCTCTGTTATAAAATATTCAGTATATGGCCAAAAGTGGACAACTGTACATCACACCTATAAGACTTCATGCAGCACTTTTAGGTCTCCTGAGGAAGCTCCTTTGTGCGAAACATGTTGAGCACAAGTGGCTGCAATGTTGTATGAAATTCATGTGTTTGACTATTCTTTGTCATTTTAAGGAGATTGATATTTGATAAAATTTATAATTTATAAGTTATAAGTTGTTTAATTAATTGGCACCTTTAAAGTCCCATGCTTTGTATCTTTAAACTTATTACCAATTGGGTTGTGGTGCCTACTTTGGTTCCTCATCGCCCATACCCATCTTTTCCACACCTATAAGAGCTTACTGGATCTCCCATTCCAAAAACAATGGGCTTTAATATAGAATTGTGCACACCCACCCTCACCAAAAATTGGTTGGTTATGGGAAAAAAATTTTTTGTTTGTTTTAGCAAAAGAGAAATGCAAAGTCACTTCCATTTACAATTGCGGTGCCCCTGAAGAGCGATTGCTCTTCAGAGGGCATTTGACAGGCAGTGAGGTGAGTTATGCCGCCTTCTTACCACCTGTTTTACCCCCTAAAAACCCACACCACCCCCCAACCAAAACTGTAAATGAGGCCTATTTGCCAATGGAGAACTTCTATTATTTGCCACTTTTTGATCTGTTAAATATACCATTGAATGTGTTTTATTATATCTGTTCAATAAGTGCATAAACAATGCTTGTTGGTTGTGCCAGAAAATCAGGGCTGTCCTGCGTCCTTCTCACTCTTCCTGTGTTATCTTAAGGAGTCCACTAGCCCTTCTAGTTTTTCCCTTGGACTACACAACATTCTATGTTGTGAAGATGAGCGTGCAAGGGATTCAGTGGTTTAGCAAAAGAGAACTGGGTAGGGTGACATCAGTCAGTCCATAAAAATGATGTGTGTTGACAAACACAGGAAATAAGAACTGATTTTTGGCAAATCCACAGGTATTTTTTTCTATACTTGCAGGATCTTTATAGGGATAAAACAGGGAGAAATGTGCATGTAATGCAGAGATGTACTGCTGTACACTGCTCTACACCCTACTGACCTCTGTACACTGCCCTGCATCCTACTGACCTCTATACACTGCCCTACATCCTACTGACCTCTGTCACTGCCCTACATCCTACTGACCTCTGTCACTGCCCTACTTACTACTGACCTCTGTACACTGCCCTACATCCTACCGGCCTCTATACACTGCCCTACATCCTACTGACCCCTGGGTACTGCCCTACATCCTACTGACCTCTGTACACTGCCCTACATCCTACTGACCTCTGTACACTGCCCTACACACTGCTGACACATGTACACTGCCCTACATCCTATTGACCTCTATACACTGCGCTACATCCTACTGACCCCTGTACACTGCCCTACATCCTACTTACACTGGCCAGGAATCAGAGCAGATAGCCAGGCTTGAATGTAGTCAAGCAAATCAGCCTGAAGTACCAGATGTTCTGCTTTCATGATAGACTCTGGAATTAGCTTTGTGGGGGGTGACAAATTACCCCCCAGACATGAAAACAATTGTGAATTACAGTGGTTGCAAACATGGGCGTCCGCTGAACTTTTTTCAGGGGGGGGCATTATTTTAAGGTCATCCATGCTCGGTCCCTTTTTGACAATGTCATGAAGGGGAGGGGCTTAGACATTATCACATAAAGCGCAGGCATGCAAAGGTTTGAGAAACCTGATGCAAAAGATTAATAGAAGGATCAAGCTGCCATTGTCTGATACCTGTAGTTCTTCAGCGATAGGGCAGGCACTGGCAGCGTATTCAGTCTATTGTCTTGGCCACTGCACGTCACGCACCTGTGGGAGGAGCTAGCGCCATGCCGGCCGGATCGGCATAGGCTCATTTACACAGGCAAAGGCAGGCTGAGGCAGCAGCCAATCATGGAACAGCCGGGTCAGGGTCACGGTGATGTTAAGCAGAGGCCCGAGTGGCAGAGCCAATCCGATGCTCGGGGTGAGGAGGGAGGGACGGATAGTCGTAAAAGAGTGAGAGCAGCCCCAGCCCCCAGGCCAGCAGCGGTCTGCAGACTTAGAAAAAAAAGTCCACGGCTGCCGCAGAGGCGTCCATTGCAACACAGGGGGCAAGTGTGTGTCTTCACTCTGACTTCCAGGGGGGGGGCAATTGACCCCCCTTGCCCTATGGAGCGGACGCCCATGGTTGCAAAAGCACAAGGTTTTTTACCTTAATGTACTCTATGCATGAAGGTAAAAAACCCTCTGTTTGCAGCAGCCCCCCCTAATACTTACTTAAGCCCCCTCTTGATCTTGCCTCTCCAGGGACTTGCACTTCTGACCTTTGGCAGCAGTGGAAGCCATTGGCTCCTGTTGCTGACAATCAGGAGACAGAGGGGGCGGGGCTGAATGGACACACAGAGCAGTGGCTCAGCTCCGGTGCCCCCGAAGCAAGCTGCTTGGTGTGGGGCAGTCTGAAGGAGGAAGGGTTCAGGAGTGCCAACGTGGGACCCGAGAAGTGGAGGATCTGGGCTGTTCTGTGCAAAACCACTACACAGAGCAGGTGAGTATGACATGTTTGTTATTTTTTTATACATAATTATTTAAACTTTAATATCACTTTAAAGTGAATGCCGAGTTTCTCACTGAAGCTAAATTTTAAGGAGGATTAATATTTTTACATTGACATTAGTTTTGTTAGATTTTTATTCATGCCATATTTACTTTTTATTGGGGGCTTGCTAGTTAATTTATTTAAAAAAGAAAAGGGTGCCGCACCCCAGTGATCTCCTCCATGATGTCCAGGTAGATCTTTACCTCTGAAAGGTTGCCTACCCCTACCTTGGGCTAAACAGAGTGAAAGCTGTTTTTTGACGTTTACTTAAAAAAATAAAATGTTATGCAATTTTTTTTTTTATTTACCGTAATAAAAATGTGAACTGATTTAAAAATGATTGTGTTTCTTGCCCTTTAGAATAGTTGTCCACCAGGATCTCCTCCAATACATTGTTCCAGACTCCGCCAAGCCCTTTAACTTCCAATTGGAGTATAAACTGACAGATGAGGAGGTGAGCTGGGGGGTAAATCTGGGGGGACATGTTTACAGATGAAAAGTTTCACCCCAGAGATTTCAATTGCATCAGGACTTCTATTAAACTCATAAATAGAACTCCGACCAGGACAAAAAATCAATAGTGAATTTATATTGAAAAGCCATTTCTTCATGTCTGCTTTTTTGTTTTTGCTTTTTGGATACACTAAAATAACCTTATATAAAATAATGGGTCCATGGTGGAAAATGAAAACTGTACTATGAACAAACAAGGGAATTTAAAGTGTATCTTACCTCAAATTGTATAATTTACAGTATGTGTCTTTGCTATCATGTACTTACAGTGCTGTGAAAAAGTATTTGCCCCTTCCTGATTTTTCCTTTTGCATATTTGTCACATTTAAATGATTCAGATCATCAAACTAATTTTAATACTACAGAAGTATAAACCGAGTAAATACAAAATGCAGTTTTTAAAGCGGTAGTAAACCACAAAAAAACTTCCACTAATTGGTTCCCTGCAGGATAATAGCATAATGTGCTAGTATGCATCGCATACTAGCACATCATGAAACACTTACCTTTGAACAAGGCCCTCCAGCGGCAGAGGCTTCCATCTTCACCCAGTCTTCCTTTCCGGGTTCCCAGGCTTTGGGTGCTTGACTGGCAAGTCAACTTAGTTATCACTTTTGCCCTATGGCAAGGTGCTCTATTATGCTGGAAATGCAAAATTGGATTGGATCCTCTTATGGGGCTTTAAAAGGCAGAGAGTCTAGGTAAACCAATATTCATATCAAAAAATATATACCGTAATATTTATTAGAATAAAGGTAAAAATGTATGAAAATTAAAAAAATGGATGTAAATTGTACAAAACATATGACATTAAGGCAACAACAATGGTTACAGTAGTGCAAAAAAAAAAAAAAAACACTTGATTCCGTCCTGGTATAAGAAACAGGACAAGGAGGTGCCCACACACTATATCATGCTGGAAAAGCCATTGTTTGTTGCCAAAATGTTCTTGGATGGTTGGGAGAAGTTGCTCTCGGAGGATTTTTTTGTACCAGTCTTTATTCAGGGCTGTGGTCTTATGCCGCGTACACACGACCGTTTTTAATGTCATTGAAAAAAACTATGTTTTTCTTAACGTGATTCTTCTCAAGCCTGCCTTGCCTACACACAAAATGCTCGAGCAAAGCGCGGTGACGTACAACACGTTCGACAACACGTACGACGGCACTATAAAAGGGAAGTTCCATTCAGATGGCTCCACCCTTGTGTTAGTAAAGTTTGAGAGACGATTCGCGCTTTTCAGCCTTGTGCTCTTCAGTCCGTTACAGCGTGACGAATGTGCTATCTCCATTCTGAACGCTAATTTTACCAGAACGAGTGCTCCCGTCTCATAACTTGCTTCTGAGCATGCGCTTTTTTTCCCGTCATTAAAGCGTACACACGGCCGTTTTTCGCAACGAGGAAAACGACGATGTGAAAAACGACGAGAAAAAATAGAGCATGTTCTAAATTTTTAATGGCCATTTTTCTCGTTGAGAAAAATGCTCTGGAGCCCACAGACGATCGTTTTTAATGACCAATTTAAAAAACTGAGTTTTTCTCCTCATGAAAAACGGTCATGTGTACGCGGCAATAGGCAAATTTTTGAGTGAGCCCCCCACTCCCTTGGCTGAGAAGCAACCCCACACATCAATGGTCTTAGGATGCTTTACTGTTAGCATGACACAGGACTGATGGTAGCGCTCACTTTTTCTTCTCCGGATAAGGTTTTTTCCAAATGCTCCAAACAATCTCGAAAGGGGATTCATCAGAGAAAATGACTTTCCCCCCGTCCTCAGCAGTCCAATCACTGTACCTTTTGCAGAATATCAGCCTGTCCCTGATGTTTTTCCTGGAGAGAAGTGGCTTCTTTGCTGCCCTTGTTGACACCAGGCCTTCCTCCAAAAGTCTTCTCCTCACACCTACCTGCTGCCATTCCTGAGCAAGCTCCACACTGGTCCTGGTGCTTGCTGGACCTTTTTGGGTGCCCTGAAGCCTTCTTCAGAAACGCAGTGGAAAATGGAACTTCCACTTTTTGGAATCCTCCCCTCCTCCGGTGTCACATTTGGCACCTTTCAGGGGGGAGGAGGGAGCAGATACCTGTGTAATACAGGTATTTGCTCCCACTTCCTGGCATAGATCACCTCAGTGATCTACGCCACTTCCGGCGCCTATTCTGTCCTCCCCCGCTGTCTTCTGGGAGACACACAGATCCCAGAAGACAGCAGGGACCAGTGAGGATGCGCAGCGCGACTCGCGCATGCGCAGTAAGGAACTGGGAAGTGAAGTGAAGGCTTCACTTCCTGATTCCCTTACCGAGGATAGCGGCGGCAGCTGCCGATCCTCGAGCGACAGATCGGCTTCGGCTGCCGACATCGCCGGCACCCTAGACAGGTAAGTGTCCATATATTAAAAGTCAGCAGCTGCTGTATTTGTAGCTGCTGGCTTTTATATTTATTTTTTAGTGGGACCTCCGCTTTAAATTCATTTTTATGGTTAAGAGGGACTTACCGTATATACTCGAGTATAAGCCGACCCGAATATAAGTCGAGGCACCTAATTTTACCACAAAAAACTGGGAAAACGTATTGACTCGAGTATAAGCCTAGGGTGTCCATATGCATGCCTCACTGTGCCTCACTGTGTCCATGCCTCACTGTGCCCATGCCTCACTGTGCCCTTGCCTCACTGTCACTGTGCCCATGCCTCACTGTGCCCATGCCTCACTGTCACTGTGCCCATGCCTCACTGTGCCCATGCCTCACTGTCACTGTGCCCATGCCTCACTGTGCCCATGCCTCACTGTCACTGTGCCCATTCCTCACTATGTCCATGCCTCACTGTGCCCAATCTCCCTACCTGATCTCCGGCGCTGTGTGACTAGACTGACGTTTAACATGGGAGTCTATAGAAGGGGTGCTCGGCTTTGAAAAATCGGTGCTCCCCGGCCGTAGGTCCCCTGGACAACAAACTTTGCACACTTGTAGATGAAGAGTGGGGCTACATGTGTGCCAAGTTTGCCGGAATCAGGTGCACAAATTTAAAGATGGACACAGACTCGAGTATAAGCTGAGGGGGGCATTTTCAGCACAAAAAAATGTGCTGAAAAACTTGGCTTATACTCGAGTATAAACGGTAATTGCAATTCATCTGATCACTCTTCATAACATTCTGGAGTATATGCAAACTGCCATCATAAAAACTAAGGCAGCAGACTTTGTGAAAATGTATATTTGTGTCATTCTCAAAAATTTTGGCCATGTCTGTACACACCAAATAGTGAGCACAAATATATGTAGTGTCCAAAAATCTAAAGTTTATTAGTCCTTGTTTGGAATGACACCAGATGCAATAGCCAACACTAGAGGTTACAAGGTCCGCCTTCTAGGAGACAGAAATCTTGCGGAAAAAAAGAAAAAAAGGTTTTAGAAGCCTATTGGCCATTCTGATAAGGAAATGCTGAAGCAGTCAATGGAGTCAATTTAGTAAAGGTGAAGAGACTGCATTTTTGCAAGTGCAATTGCTCCAGAGCTTAGTAAATGAGGGGAAGGTCTGCTGACGCCCATTATCCAATCATGTGCAAACAAAAATGCGTGTTTTTTTTTTTTTTTCTTGCATGTGATTGTTTTTTTTTTGTAAATTGAAGCTTTATCTCATTTACTAAGCTCTGAAGCAACCGCACTTGCAAAGTTCACAGTCTATTTGCCTTTAGTAAATCAACCCCCATGTGAACTGAAATTTCTTTCATGACAGGTGAACTTGGAAGACCAATTTTCTTTAGATCTCCTACAGTTTACATTAGCAAAATACATTACAGGCTAGTGCTAACAGTAAAGTTTGTTTTTTTGTTCCTGCCACCTCTCCTGTATATCCACTATTAACCTCTGACATTAGAATAACAGGATCAAGGTTCACATTCCCACAATGAGATTGTAAAACCCCATTTAATGATCTAACATTCATGATAATATATGTTTATTACAGGCTCTGGCTGTCAGCGATCACTACCCAGTGGAAGTAGAGCTACAACCATTGAAAGGAAAAGGTGGAAAGAAACAGTGATGGAACATACTCCAGAAATGTGATCTACTACTGAATATTCTGTGCAGCAGTACGGCCCAACCTCCAGAACCATGAATTACCACACGTTATTTAGTTTGCCGTCAGAATCATGGCAAAGGCAGCCATTTTGCCAACGGTGAACCAATGTCCCAAAGATCGAGGCCTAGATTTTTCACATGAACCCTTTCCTGAGAGAAATATGGAGGCTGCAATTGCCAATGTCTTATTCTGTGAGCTCCATTCGGCTGTCATGCTGATTCGTTGGCTTCTAACAGAATTTAAAGCGTTTGTTAACCCAAAAAAAAAAAAAACAGATCCTGTTCCCTTAAAGCTTTTTATACAACACATTGCTTATGCTGTGTCATTTGGCCCCCCTGTATCACCTGTAATACTTGTCTGATCCTGCCAGTTTCTACCCTCCCCCTGTACGCTGACTCCAATATATCAGGGCTGCTGAGCTCTGACATTGGAGTCAGTATGTGCCTCCGTCATACACAGCCCTGCTCTCTGTCTCCCCCCTCTTCTCTCTGAGTGTCTGCTCGTGTCAACAAATAGGTTAAAGTCGTTATAAACCTCAGACATGAAATATGAGCAAAGTATATCCCTCTATAGTGTGTACTTGTCTCAGTCCAGAGCACTAAGTGTCATTTCTGTCTGTTGCTTTCTTCCTCTGCTATCAGCATGAATCACTTCTCACAAGTTTTTCTGACACCAAGAGAAAAAAAGGTGACAGGGGAGGGACCTTTCAGCTGATTGACAGCGTCAGCTATATTCCTATATGTGCTGTGTGAACGGGCTCCTGATAGAGCTGAGAACAGAGGTTATGTGACGACTTATAAAAAAGAGAAACAAATTTTTATAATGTTTTTTAGATCTATACACAAATGTTATTGCCTTTCATTTCTATTTTAAACTGAATGGGTTGTTTTACAAGGTGAGGGTTTACATATACAGTACTTTAAGAAAGGCTTCCTTTAATGACCTCTGTGGCCAGGAGATACATCAATGTCATTAATTGTCCATAAAAATATAATCAGTGTATTTTCATTAATTTGTTTTATAATGCTTGCAATGGAAAATCTTTGATGTTAATAAATATAATAAACTTTTTTTTAACAGTGTGTTGTACAGGTAATTATACTTTCTAGCAGCTCGCATGTTGAATCGCTGCTACTTAAAGCCTAACTGCATGTTTTGGTGAACATTTACATAGTTTGTTCCTTTATACAGCTGTCAGTGCTGTATGAACTGTATGTAGCCTCAGCTGTTCCTGCAGTAAAATGTGGAATTCCCTAGGGTGACCACGTGTCCCGGATTGCCCGGGACAGTCCCGCATTTTGAAGGTCTATCCCAGGCACCTTCATTCTGGGACAATACAGTGTCACGGAATAAAACTGAAACAGCCACCCTGTGCAGTGTATTCTGTGCCCTGATTGGGCAAAGCTTTGATCAAGCAGGGTGCAGTAAAAGCTGGTTGTTAAGGAGCGGGGCCGGGAAGCCAGCCGCAGCATCCTTAACAACCGATCAGTCATGAAGCTGTCAATGGGCTTCCCCCAATTGGTGCCTATCAGTATTGGTGCTTGCATTAGTTTTTTTAATGTCCTGCCAGCGCATCGCCTCAGTGTGAAAGCCCTCGGGCTTTCACACACACTGAGACTGCAGGGGAGCCGTTTTTACAGTCGCTATTTTGAGCCCAAAAGCGCCTGAAAAACGCCTCAGTGTGAAAGGGGTCTAACTGTTAGATTTTATGAGATGAATGGAAAAAAAAAGAAGGAATTGTCATATTATCAATTATCATATATCTGCCATCGGCCGCCGCAATTTCTAAATATCGGCATCGGCCAGAGAAAAACCTATATCGGTCGACCACTATACTAATAATTATTAATATTACTGAGACTACACTAAACTAACTTAACAGGATAAAAACAAATATATATATAATACCTCTAATTACTTAAATTCTGATCTATTCTTGTCTTCTCATGACATTCTATACCAAGATACCTTATATGTCATACACAAATTGGCTACACTAGAAACCTATTACTAACTCAGCTTCAGATGAGGCTTTGTTTTACTGAATGCTTGATCAAGGTCATTCACACATACTATATTTATTATGACTAATCATTAAACCAAATATGTTTTGCAAGCTTGCCATGAATTTAATATAACACCTATAAGTGCCGAATTATGAATTTTAAATAATAATCTAACAGCATCATGGCAGCTTCCATCTCATACCTCCTCCTCCCTCCTCAGTGGCCAATCGGAACACTCCCCCATTCGAGCAATCTAGAAACGGGTCTCAGACCCACTTCCTGATTGGCTGGGAGGATAACCAGTGTGAATCAGTGTGAAAATAACGAATATTCATTCGCTATTGTCACACAACTGGGTGGGCTCGGTTTGCAATGCTCTGTGACCCAAACCCACCCTTTTTTGAAGTCTATTAAAGCCTCTGGCTCTAATCACGTGCTTCACAAAAACATCCCCCCCTATTGGAATTCATGCATCCGGCGTCCTGCGAGGGGGCCAGATGCATGGATAGGGAGGGCGGCGCCCATACGCCCTTAATGGACGGCCTGCCCCTGGTAAAACTGCACTTCCGGGTATCGGGCGCGGGTGCCAGAGGACATCGGGTCCACAAGTCCTTCTGTGTAGAATCACAGCGGTACCCGCGGACCTGATGTCCACCGGCACCCGCTGATCATTAGGTACACAAGGCAGATTGCCATTCTGTCAGTACAGAAGGCATGGATCCTTTTTTTTACTGTAAAGTTTTGATGCATGAACAGTTATTTTTTTCATAAATCTATTATTTTTATAAATACTCCATAAGAGTGTAATCAGGTGCATGACAAATGATGGCAAAAAACTAAAACAAACAAGACACACATAAAAAAATATAAAACATTGATCTGACACACAGAATCAACAGGTTTAGGGTCTATATTATTAGAAATAATGTATTATTACACAGACAACAAGTTATTTTCATGCTTATGATTCATTTTTATTTGAATTAGAATTTCATTTAATTGCATTGCATTTATAACTACAATCTACTGATGCATGATTATTTCACAATTATGCTTTGATTTGTTACAATATTATAAGTGAAATGATGACATGGAGCATCGATGATTTCAAGAAACTATTAGATAAGCACCTGAACGACCACAACATACAGGGATATACAATGTAATACTGACATATACTGTATTTTCTGAACCATAGGACACACTTTTTCCCCCCAGAAATATGGGGGAAAATGTCTCTGCGTCTTATGGTGCGAATATATGACAGGCATCGCCTCCTGTCACCGCTGGGCCCCCTGCCACCGCCCCCTGCCACCGTTCGCATCGCCTCCCGCCACCACCGCCGGAAGAGAGGCAGGAGAGCAAGGGACAGACATCCAAACCCCCCCCCCCCCCACCCGTGGGCACCGGGCGATCTCCCGGCTGGGCCTGACACTGTTTCTGAGACAGAAAACAGAGAATTTGGCCGCGTACATTACTTCACTCACCACTATCTATCACAGTTTCGAAGGCCATAAAATGCCAAGACAGCACAAACCCCCCCACCCCCAAATGACCCCATTTTGGAAAGTAGACACCCCAAGCTATTTGCTGAGAGGCATGTTGAGTCCATGAAATATTTTATATTTTGCCACAAGTTGCGGGAAAATTACAAATTTATTTTTTTTGCACAAAGTTGTCACTAAATTATATATTGCTCAAACATGCCATAAGCATATGTTAAATGACACCCCAAAATACATTCTTCTGCTTCTCCTGAGTACAGGGATACCACATGTGTAAAACTTTTTGGGAGCCTAGCCATGTAAAGCACCCCGAAAACCAATCACCGCCTTCAGGCTTTCTAAGGGCGTAAAATGGTGATTTTACTTCCTCACTACCCATCACAGTTTCGGAGGCCCTGAAATGTCCAGATAGCACAAAAACCCCAAATGACCCCATTTTAGAGAGAAAAAAAAACACTTCAAGCTATTTGCTGAGAGGCATGTTGAGTTAATGGAATATTTTATATTTTGCCACAAGTTTTGAGAAAATGTATTTTCTTATTTATTTATTTTTTACACAAAGTTGTCACTAAATGATATATTGTTCAAACATGGCATGGTTATATGTGGAATTACACCCCAAAAAACATTCTGCTGCTTCTTCTGAGTACAGGGATACCCATACCTCCCAACTGGCACGCATTCTGCGGGTTTTACCCGCAGAGGCTCCTCCTTCCCGCAGTCCCGCGAGACTGTCATGTTTCCCGCACAGCAGGAAGCCCCCACCCCCCTGATCGGCGCCCCCCCCCCCCCCCCCGCTCATGTCCTAATTTTTTTTTTAAATGTCCCGGCGGCTCCCCCCCCCCCCCCCCCCCGCTCAACAACTTTTTTTTGAATCGGCCCCCCCCCGACTTTTTGGCAGTCTAACCGCGTACAGGACCCCGAAAACCAATCACCGCCTTCAGGCTTTCTAAGGGCGTAAATGTTTGATTTCACTCCTCACTGCCTATCACAGTTTCGGAGGCCCTGAAATGCCCAGATAGCACAAAACCCCCTCAAATGACCCCATTTTGGAAAGTAGACACCCCAAGCTTTACTGAGAGGTATGGTGAGTATTTTTAAGATATCGCTTTTTGTCACATAGTTTTGAAAATTGAGAAAAAAAAATACATTTCTCTTTTATTTCTTCATTTTCAAAAAAAATGTAAAAAATTAGAGCTGCAAAATACTCACCATGCCTCTTAGCAAATAGCTTGGGGTGTCTACTTTCCAAAATGGGGTACCCTATATACTCGAGTATAAGCCGACTCGAGTATAAGCCGAGGTACCTAATGTTGCCCAAAAAAACTGGGTAACCTTACTGACTCGAGTATAAGCCGATGCCCCACTGTTCCCTAGCTCGCTGTTCCCTGTAAATAGAAATTTTTACATTGTAAATATTACCTGTAAAGAAGTTGCGGCTGCGGCGTCCATCGTTCGAATTCCGCGGCGTCCATCGTTCAAAATTCCGCGGTCTCTTCCTGTTCCTTACTTGATAGGCGAGTCTCAGCAGACACTCTCCGCCTATCACGATCATTCTCTCATCCTTAGTTTTCCCAGCAGACACTGTGTTGGGTGTTCCGCCAATCACAGACGTCTGCTGGAAAACTGAGGATGAGAGAACGTTCATGATAGGCGGAGAGTGTCTGCTGAGACTCGCCTATCAAGTAAGGAACAGGAAGAGACCGCGGAATTTGAACGATGGACGCCGCGAAATTTGAACGATGGACGCCGCAGCCGCAACTTCTTTACAGGTAATATTTACAATGTAAAAATTTCTATGACTCGAGTATAAGCCGAGGGGGGACTTTCAGCCCCCAAAAAAGGGCTGAAAATCTCGGCTTATACTCGAGTATATACGGTAATTTGGGGGGTTTTGTGCTATCTGGACATTTCAGGGCCTCCATAACAGGATGGGAGGGGTTATATAGGGGATCACTTCCTGTCTAACGACCTTTGGTCTACCAGTGTCCATTCACCTGATGATGAAGTATAACCCAGCAGGTAATGAATATTAGCCTGATTCTGTGTCCCATGATGTATGAAAAAGAAAAGGATTTTACAGGTAAGTATGACGTAAAAATCCCATTTTAGCCGTTTTGAATACTTTTAAGTGTAAAGGAGGGATTTGGAGTCTTATAGATCCCGCCATAAAGAGTAACCTGTCACTCACTATTACTGTCACAAGGGATGTTTACATTCCTTTTGACAGCAATGTAAATGATCAGAATTTTTTTTTTTTGCAAGAGTAAAATAAACAAATAAGAAAAAAAATTGAAAGCGCCCCGTCCCTCTGTGCTCGTGCGTAGAAGCGAACGCATACGTAAGTCGCGCCCACAAATGTAAACGGTGGTCTAAGCAGACATGTGATGTATTGCCGCGATCGTTAGAGCGAGATCAATAATTCTAGGACAGGACCTCCTCTGTAACTCTAAACTGGTAACCTGTACAAATTTTTTAAAATGTCGCCTATGGGGATTTGTAAGTACCGTAGTTTGTCGCCATTATACAAGTGTGCACAATTTCAAAGCATGACATGTTAGGGATCTATTTACTCAACGTGGAAATTTAATATGAAATACACATGAAAAAGCTGCAACCATTAGCAAGTGACTTCAACACTCTAAGGGCCAGTTCACGCCACATGCAGTCCAGTGCGTTTTTGTTCTGCATCAAAAATGCATGGAAAGCAGGTTATATGGTTTCCAATGGCATAGCTCACCAGTGCAGTCAGTTCCGGGGCTTTTCAGTTCCAGAAAAATGAGTAGAAAATGTTAAATTTTTCCTGCACTGGACTGAACTGGAACGCTGTAAAACGCATCAAAAACGCACTGGAATGCACTGAAATGCATCAAAAATGCATCAAAAATGCACTGGACCCTGGTATACTGTTAAAAAAAAGGGAAAGGAATTTAAAAAAAAGCACCTAGAATACATCCGGAAAACCATCAAAATGCACCAAAAACACGCTGGAACGCATCAAAAATGCATTAAAAATGTGCATGCAGAAACACATCCGGAACAGATCTGGAGTGCGTTTTTGTGGTGTGAACCAGCCCAAATAATGATAATAAAAATGGTGCGCTAATTCAAGGAGCTTTGCAGAAAAAAATTACAAAAATGCAGTAATAAGCGACAATGTGCGATAATGTTGTGAAAAAAATGATAAAGTGCGCTAATTAAAGAAGCTATGCAGAAAAAATAAACAAATATGCATGAATAATTATTCCTAATATAAAAAAAATGCCGAAATATGCGATAATATGCAATATTAAGTGAAACAGTGATAAAGTACTTATCTGATTTTACATAAAAATATTAAAGCGGTGTTCCGGCCAAAATTTTACTTTTTAGATAAAAATACCCCTATAATCCTCATGCTTAATGTATTATAGTAAAGGTTTGCTGTAAACGAAGGTCCGTTTTGTATTTTTGCGCCATTGATTTCTTACTTTTGTAAGTCCCAGAAGGCCACGGCCATCTCATGTGTGGGCATCTCTAGCCAGACTGTATCTCTTCCTGTATTCCATGCAGGCTGGTTACCCAGAATGCACCTCCAGATCTCACACATGCTCAGAGCAGCACGAGCAGTGTAATAGGTTGTAGGTCGGGTTTCCATAGCAACAGCAGTGTATGAGGAAGTTGCCACCCCTTAGCTATGGAAGCCTCTCCTCCCCCTCCAGGAACTAGGAAGTTTATCTACATTTACAAAGATTATAAATCTAGAAATACAAAAAGCTCCTGCAAAAGGTAATTCGTTTTTAACTACTTGCTTACTGGGCACTTAAACCCCCTTCCTGCCCAGGCCAATTTTCAGCTTTCAGCGCTGTCACGCTTAGAATGACAATTGCACGGTCGTACGACGTGGCTCCCAAACAAAATTGACGTCCTTTTTTTCCCACAAATAGAGCTTTCTTTTGGTGGTATTTGATCATCTCTGCAGTTTTTATTTTTTGCGCTATAAACAAAAAAAGAGCGACGATTTTGAAAAAAACACAATATTTTTTACTTTTTGCTATAATAAATATCCCAATTTTTTTATAAAAATATATTTTTTTCCTTAGTTTAGTCCGATACGTATTCTTCTACATATTTTTGGTAAAAAAAATCGCAATAAGCGTTTGATTGGTTTGCGCAAAAGTTATAGCGTTTACAAAATAGGGCATCGTTTTATAGCATTTTTATTAATAATTTTTTTTACTAGTAATGGCGGCGATCAGCGATTTTTATTGTGACTGCGACATTATGGCGGACACATCGGACACTTTTGACACCATTTTGGGACCATTGTCATTTTTACAGCGACCAGTGCTATAAAAATGCACTGGTTACTGTAAAAATTACACTGGCAGGGAAGGGTTAACACTAGGGGGCGAGGAAGGGGTTTACTGTGTTCCCTAGGAGTGATTACTACTGTGTGGGGGAGGGGACTGACTGGGGGAGGTGACCGATCTGTGTCCCTATCATGTCCCCTCTCCCTGACAGGACATGGATCTCTGTGTTTACACACAGAGATCCACATCCTTGTCTGTGTACACGCCGATCGCGGGTACCTGGCGGACATCGCGGCCGCCAGGCATGCGCATCGGCATCTCAGTGATGCGCCGGGTGCGCGCGCACGCCCCCCCAGTGGCTGGAATAGCCGAGGCCGTCTATTGACGGCCTCCCAGGTTTATAGAGCCACCTTGAGGCCATCATTTGTACATGGCCCAGGTCTCAGGTGGTTAAAACATGCTAATTGTAAATGATATATATTGTTTCTGTGCAGTTTTTTTATATATATATATATATATATATATTGTGACAGCAGGAAGGTAAAGTCACCTGGTTGCATCCAGGGGGGTAGATATATTTCGCCCAGATTCAGGCTTTACGCCGACTTATACAACTAGGTGGAGAGTTGTATAAGCCCAGCTGAGGTTAGTGGGCTCATGGATGACTCATACCTCTAGGGAGAGTGCTGGGCGTCGTGCAGACAGGGAGTTGATGAGACCAGCTGAAGCTTGTCAGCTCATTTAGGCCTCTATAAGAACTCCCAGCTTCATTAGATGTTAGCTCATGCCTGGAACCAGACCTGTGTGGACTGTCTAGGGAGAGTGAACCCCTGTGCGGTGAGACAAAGCCTGTGTGGCTATTTGCTTGGACATTTAAAACCAGGGACTTAGGGACTAGGACAGCACTAGGCTGATCCCAGTTGTTAGTTAGGAAACCTGTATGTTTAGTCAGAGGTCAACTTGACCAGGATTTATTTTGGTTATGTTTCTTTTGCTTTGCTGTGTTTTGTCACTGTAAATAGAAAATAAACCGCACCTTTTTGATTTTGAAAACCACAACCTCCGTTTGCTGGGCCTGTTTTGTGTGGGGAGCCCATCCAGGGGGTCACACACACCCGCTGCCGAGCTAACCCCCTCACAGTTGGTGGAGAACCAGTGGCAGTTTTTTTTAAGCCAGCATGGAGGAGATACTGAAACAGCTGGCTCTAGCAAATGCCAATCAACAGCAGACAAATGCAGGTTTGCAAAGGAGCCTTGCAGCCCAGCAGCAAGCTCATCAACAAGCCCAGCAGCAATCTGAGGCCCGCTTCATAGACCTGTTACAGAAGCAAGAGCAGAGACTACAACAAATGGAAGCAGTAATGCAGCAACGTCCGCAGACCAGTGAGGAAAGCCGTCCCACTAATACCGCGTCCTTTGGGGTGAGTCGTTTATTGACAAAAATGACTGGAGAGGATGATCCAGAGGTATTTTTGACCACATTTGAAAGGACTGCTGAAAGAGAAAAGTGGCCTGAGGAGCAGTGGGCTGGACTGGTGGCTCCTCTGTTAACTGGTGAATCGCAGAAGGCTTACTATGACCTAGAGCCTGACCAAGCAAAAGACTATGTGATGCTAAAAGCTGAAATATTGGCAAGGCTGGGTGTCACCCAGGCTGTCCGGGCTCAGCGTGTGCATAACTGGACTTTCCAGCTTGGAAAACCCCCCAGGTCTCAAATGTATGATCTCATTCACCTGAGCAGAAAGTGGCTACAGCCAGAGACTTTGTCCGCACCAAAGATTGTGGAACGTGTTGTAATGGATCGGTTTTTGAGAGCTCTTCCTACTGCCATCCAAAAGTGGGTAAGCCATGGAGACCCAGAGACGGCCGATGGTCTTGTGGATCGTGTGGAGAGATACTTGGCTACAGAGAACCTGACGGCCTCTTCCAGAGACACTCGGACTTTCCACCCTAAGACCAGACCATCCCCAGGGGCGGATAAGAGGATTCCAAGGGGTGAGGGTGGAGAGAGTGAGAGGGTGGGAGCTCTACCCCAAGTTTGGCGAGAACAGCCTGGGAAATCAGCGGCTCAAGAGGCGGCAAGAAGGATCGTTTGCTACCGCTGCCGGCAAGCGGGACATATTGCAGCCAATTGCCCGGTTGTGGAGGAACCCATGCAGTGTGACTTTCTGACGGGCAGACGTCAGTCGCTGTGTGCGACAGTCGCATGCACTGCCATTCGAGGAACTGAGAAACATTTATGCAAAATGTGTGTTAATGGTAGAAATGTTGTGGTATTGCTGGATTCAGGTAGCCTTGTGACCCTGATAAAGGCTGAGTTAGTTAAAACAGAGGTCTCTGGGAATAGCAAGGTAGCTGTTATTTGTGTGCATGGGGACACCCGAGAGTATCCAGTGACTACAGTGTGTTTCGAGACCCCCAAAGGTACCCTCTCTCATCCAGTGGGCTTAGTATCTCAGTTACCGCATGACGCCATTGTGGGAAGGGATTTTCCGAAGTTCTGGGAACTGTGGGATGATCCTGAGCCCCTCACTGGTGCCCCTATGTACCAGGAATGTGATAGCCAGAACTCCCCTGAGAGTGGTGAGGACTCTCCGGAATTTCCCTTATCAGTATTGGCAGGGGAGACTCAAGAAACTGGAGAGGAGCCCACCTCCTCAGACGAAAACCTACCGTCTGTGGAGTTTTCTGATCTTGAGGTTCACAGGGAAAACTTTGCCACAGAACAGTTGAAAGACCCCGCCCTAATAAAGGCACGGGAAAACGTAGTGAAAATAGATGGCGAGTTAGTGAACCCAGATAATACCTGCACTTACCCATACTTCAGCGTAGAGAAGGACCTACTGTATCGGGTGGCAAAAAGGGCAGAAGAAACCGTTGAGCAGCTTGTGGTGCCCAAACCTTACAGGAAGTTGGTGTTGGAGTTGGCCCATGGGCACATTCTTGGAGGTCATCTGGGGACAGAGAAAACCCGAGAGAGGGTATTACAGAGATTCTATTGGCCGGGGGTGATGAAGGACGTAGAAAATTATTGTTCCTCCTGCCCTGTGTGTCAGAGGTTGGCCCCGATGCCACATTTCCGTAGCCCGCTGGTCCCTCTACCCATCATTGAGGTCCCGTTTGAGAGGATCGCCATGGATTTGGTAGGTCCTATAATCAAGTCCGCTAGGGGGCACCAGTACATATTAGTTATAATGGACTATGCCACCCGTTATCCAGAAGCGATCCCTCTCCGAAATACCTCGGCCAAAACCTTAGCCAAAGAGCTATCTCTTGTTTTTAGCCGGGTGGGTATTTGTAAAGAACTGCTTACGGACCAAGGTACACCCTTTATGTCCCGGGTTATGAAAGAGCTGTGTAAATTGTTCAAAGTGACGCAATTGCGTACGTCTGTGTATCACCCCCAAACCGATGGGCTGGTTGAAAGATTCAACAAAACCCTAAAACAAATGTTGAAGAAAGTGGTGGATAGAGATGGAAAGGATTGGGACTGTTTACTTCCTTATTTGATGTTTGCTATTAGGGAGGTGCCCCAATCCTCTACGGGATTCTCCCCCTTTGAGTTACTGTATGGGAGACACCCAAGAGGGCTGTTGGATATTGCCAAGGAAACTTGGGAAAGTGAGAGTTCTCCCCACAGGAGTGTGATTGAGCATGTCGCCCTGATGCAAGATCGAATTGCACAGGTAATGCCCATCGTGAAGGAACATTTGGCCCAAGCGCAGTTGGCACAGCAGAGAGTGTACAACCGTGGAGCCAAGACCCGTACCTTTTCCCCGGGGGGATAGGATATTGGTACTTGTCCCTACGGTTGAAAGTAAATTCCTTGCCAAATGGCAAGGCCCCTACGAGATAATGGAAAAAGTGAGCGAAGTGAATTACAAGGTCAGACAACCAGGAAGGCGAAAGCTCGAACAGATCTATCACGTTAATCTGTTGAAAGCCTGGAGGGATAGAGAGTCCCTAGTCGCAGACACTTGGTCACCAGCTCAAACTGGTTGCGTGATTCCTGAGGTTGGAATAGCAGCCACCTTGTCACAACCCCAACAACAGGAGGTTAAGGAGTTTGTGCTTCGCAACAAGGAGGTATTCTCTGAGCTGCCGGGACAAACATCTGGGGTAGAGCATGACATCATTACCCCGCCCGGTGAAAGGGTGAAGTTAAAACCCTATCGGATCCCAGAGGCTCGACGGGAGGCAATACGGGAGGAAGTACAGAAAATGCTGAACTTAGGGGTGATAGAGGAGTCCCAAAGTGATTGGTCTAGTCCCATCGTGTTGGTGCCTAAACCGGATGGGAGCTGGCGATTTTGTAACGATTTTCGTCAGTTGAACAAAGTTACAAAATTTGACACCTACCCCATGCCACGTATAGATGAGTTGATCGACCTGCTGGGAACAGCCCGATACATGACGACTCTTGACCTCACAAAAGGGTATTGGCAAATCCCCCTGGCCAAGTCGGCCAAAGAGAAAACCGCATTTGTAACCCCAGACGGGGCGTTCCAATATAAAAGAATGCCGTTCGGGTTACAGAATGCGCCGGCCACATTCCAGCGGAAAATGGACCAGATGCTGAGGCCCCATCGGAAGTATGCTGCGGCTTACCTGGATGACGTAATTGTCCATAGCACAGATTGGGCCTCACATCTGCCAAAAGTGCAAGCAGTCCTGGACTCTGTTCGGGAAGCGGGGTTTACGGCTAACCCCAAGAAGTGTACCATTGGGCAGGAGGAGGCCAAATATCTTGGGTACACCATTGGGAGGGGAGTAATAAAACCCCAACTCAACAAAGTCGAGGCCATCCAGAGTTGGCCACGTCCCAACAGCAAGAAGCAGGTACGAGCCTTTCTGGGAATCGCTGGTTATTATCGGCGATTCATTCCCCACTTTGCTTCTAAGGCTGTGCCCCTAACCAACCTGACGAAGGGGAAAGGGTCGGTCATGATTAAATGGACCCCCGAGGCTGAGGCAGCATTCCAATTCTTGAAACAAGCCTTATGTAGCCAGCCAGTGTTGTACTCACCCGACTTCTCTAAAGACTTTGTCGTACAAAGTGATGCGTCAGATGTGGGGTTAGGAGCAGTATTGTCCCAGGTCTGGAACGGGGAAGAGCACCCAGTCATTTACCTCAGCAGGAAGTTGAAGTCCCATGAGGTAAATTACGCCACCGTTGAAAAGGAGTGTTTAGCGGTGAAGTGGGCTCTAGATTCCCTTCGGTACTACCTGCTAGGTAGGCACTTTGACATGGTTACGGATCACGCTCCGTTAAAGTGGATGGCTCAAAATAAGGAAACAAATAGAAGAGTGAATAGGTGGTTCCTGGCCCTCCAGGAATTCAACTTCACAGTAAAGCATCGCCCTGGCGTTCAAATGGGGAATGTGGATGCTTTGTCTCGAGTACATGAATGCCTGATTGCTGGTGTTCCAACCCCGAGGTTAAAACAAGAGGGGGGGGTATGTGACAGCAGGAAGGTAAAGTCACCTGGTTGCATCCAGGGGGGTAGATATATTTCGCCCAGATTCAGGCTTTACGCCGACTTATACAACTAGGTGGAGAGTTGTATAAGCCCAGCTGAGGTTAGTGGGCTCATGGATGACTCATACCTCTAGGGAGAGTGCTGGGCGTCGTGCAGACAGGGAGTTGATGAGACCAGCTGAAGCTTGTCAGCTCATTTAGGCCTCTATAAGAACTCCCAGCTTCATTAGATGTTAGCTCATGCCTGGAACCAGACCTGTGTGGACTGTCTAGGGAGAGTGAACCCCTGTGCGGTGAGACAAAGCCTGTGTGGCTATTTGCTTGGACATTTAAAACCAGGGACTTAGGGACTAGGACAGCACTAGGCTGATCCCAGTTGTTAGTTAGGAAACCTGTATGTTTAGTCAGAGGTCAACTTGACCAGGATTTATTTTGGTTATGTTTCTTTTGCTTTGCTGTGTTTTGTCACTGTAAATAGAAAATAAACCGCACCGTTTTGATTTTGAAAACCACAACCTCCGTTTGCTGGGCCTGTTTTGTGTGGGGAGCCCATCCCGGGGGTCACACACACCCGCTGCCGAGCTAACCCCCTCACAATATATACATATATTATCTGCACAGAAAGAGGGATATCATTTACAATTAGCATTGTTTAAAAAGTAATTACCTTTTCCAGAAGCTGCCCCATCATATTGCCCCCATCAAAACTGCCCCATTATACTGCCACTATCAAAATTGCCCCCACCAAAAATTTCCCATCAAAACTGCCCACATCAAAATTGCCCCATTATATTACCCCCATCAAAATTACCCCATCATACTGCCACCATCAAAACTGCCACCATCATACTGCCACCATCAAAAATTGTCCCATCAAAACTGCCCCATCATACTGCCACCATCCTATTGCCCCATCAAAACTGCACCATTATATTGCCACCATCAAAATTGCCCCATAAAAATTGCCCCAACAAAACTGCCCCATCCTTTTGCCCCATCAAATTGCCCCCTCAAAATTTCCCCCATCAAAATTGCCCCATCATATTTCCACCATGAAAATTGCCCATCAAAACTGCCCCTCAAATTGCCCCCATCAAAACTGCCCCATCTTATTAACCTATCAAAACGCCCCCATCAAAAACTGTCCCATCAAAAACTGCCCCATAATACTGCCCAATCCTATTGCCGCCATCAAAATTGCCCCATAAAAATTGCCCTAGCAAAACTGCCCCATCCTATTGCCCCATCAAAACTGCCCCTATCCTATTGCCCCATCAAAACTGCCTCCATCCAAAACTGTCCCATTTTATTGCTACCATCAAAACTGCCCCCATCAAAACTGCACCATAAAAATCGCCCCATCCTATTGTCCCATCATACTGCCACCATCAAAACTGCCCCATCCTATTGCCCCATCAAATTGCACCATTATATTACCCCCACCATACTGCCACTATCAAAACTGCCCCATCATACTGCCCCAATGAAAACTGCCACCATCAAAACTGCCACCATCAAAAATGCCCCATCAAAACTGCCCCATCATACTGCCACCATCCTATTGCCCGATCAAATTTGCCCCATCAAAACTGCACCATCATATTGCCACCATAAAAATTGCCCCATGAAAATTGCCCTATCAAAACTGACCCATCAAACTTTTCCCCCATCAAAATTGTCCCATCAAAAATGCCCCATCATATTGCCACCATCAAAATTGCCCCATCAAAACTGATCAAAACTGTCCCATCAAATTGCCCCCATAAAAATTGCCCCATCCTTTTGACCCATCAAAACTGCCCCATCAATTTGCCCCATCAAAACTGCCCCCTCAAACTTGCCCCATCCTATTGTCACCATCAAAATTGCCCCATAAAAATTGCCCCATAAAAACTGCTCCATCAAAAACGGCCCCATCAAAAACTGCCCTCATAAAAACTGCACCATCAAAACTGCCCCATCAAAACTGCCCCCATAAAAAAACTGCCCCATCATAACTGCCCAATCAAAACTGCCCCATCAAAAACTGCCCCATCAAAACTGCCATCATTAAACCTGCCCCATCCTATTGCTCCAATCAAATTTGCCCCCTCATAGTACTCTATTATAAATTATTAGTAATGGTGTGGCTGTGCTCTCCCCCGGGCTCTGTATGTACTCAGAGCTGAGATGCTCCAGTCGCCTCCCCCACCGCCCATCACTGTGTATAAGAAGCTTTGGTAACTGTGGCAACAAAAGCCCAGCAATGCCCATTGCCTCCTGGGATTGATGACACACATCTCCCAGGAGGCATTGCAAACCGGAAATTATGTGATGGGCCGTGGCCAGGGAGGAGGAAGTGAAAAATGAATACAGCGGATATACAATAGGTGCTGAGAAAAAAAATACCCAATTCGTTTACAGTGCACAGTTTAGTGAGGGATGCTGAGGAGTTGAAAATGTGGATAAGTCCCAAATAATAAAGTGCATGTGCATCAAAAAACAATAAATATATCAGGATTTACTCGGCGTAACATCTTTCACATCATACAAAAAAATGGGCTAACTTTATTGTTTTTTTTATTCATAAATGCTTTTTTTAAATAAATTGCGTTTGAAAGACCGCTGCGCAAATACCGTGTGACGTAAAATATTGCAATGATCGCCATTTTATTCTCTAGGGTCTCTGCTAAAAAATATATATATATATATATATATATATATATATATATATATAATGTTTGGGGGTTCTAATTCATTTACTAGCAAAAAAATATGGATTTTAACTTGTAAACAACACATGTCAGAAAAAAGGCCTGGGCATGAAAGGGTTAAATCATTTTTTTTAAAAAGTGTCAGTTATTTTTTTGGCAAACAGCCAGCAAGATTTGAAATGTAACTGACAGATCGACAAATAGCACGGCTCATTTTGCTATGACAGCTTTGTGATTGGTTACCAGTTTGTGCCTCATTTGCATATTGCAGCCTATAAAAAGGACCCTGCCAGCACCTGTAGCTTCACACAGAGTGTTGGAGTTGGAAGGAGTAGGAGTGACTCTGTGTTCTCTGCATTTTTTCAGCATTTTCTCTGCGTTGTGGCACATTATTTAAAAATGATGCGCCTTTTTGGGAGAAATAAAATGTATGAGATGCAGGATTCCCTGAAAACCATCACAGAGGAACCTGTTTTATTACTGAAAGTGGGACCTGTAACAGAGGTTACCACTCAGCCCATAATACCTACCCCCCAGAAGGGTGGGTTTTGGGCCATTAGACAACTATTGAAAAAGTGGAAGGGAAGATACAATGTGAAGAATCCTCTGATCAGCAACAAAGAGGAAAACGTTGTACTTCTCAGAGTAAACCCCATAACAGAGGACCGCCAGCCTGAGGACACCGCCCCTCCAAGGGGTGGGGAGAGGGTAAATGGGCGGGGGGACGAGGAAGCCGCACCCAGACTGCAGCCAATTCCTCAACCAGAATCCACACACGATGAGGTCATTGGTAAGTATTATATTAGAGAATTTTATTGCAAGCACTGAAGGACATTATAATGTATATCACCTACATATTTACTATATACATTGGGGGCACTGCTATATACACAGACACTCACATATATACACTGCTATACAGTATATACCAAGGAGGATCACTACATAGAGTAGGGAGGGTGTTAGAACCCCTGTCAGGTCCCCATTAGGGAGATTCACCCTCTCCATTTGATCACCAATGTCACCAGGATGGAAAGTGATGTACAGGAATAAATCTTCTGATGGGGACAACAGTCTAGGAGAGGACTGAGATATTTCTTCCCAAGTCTTGCTGTGTTTATAGAGCAGATAATAAAGGGAAATCTCTCCATTCCTGTAGCAGGATAGGAAATATTGAGACAATGACTTGCAATGAGCAGCAGAATTTGTCAGTTGGCTGACTCTTCAGTTGACCGTTGGGCAGCCAATCAGATTTGAAGATGAGAGGTGTGAGGTGACAGGTATCGGGTTTGAAGGAGATGTACAGACCTGGCAGGTAGCCCAACTGTAAACTTGGGCTCCATTCACACCAATGCATTTTTTCATGCTTTTTGCAGAAATGCAGGACATTTTTGTAAACATAGGTTCCTATGGAAGTTGTTCACATCAATGCGTTTTTGTCCCTCTGCATTTTTGGAAAGGGTCAGAGACTTTTTTAAACGCAAATCTGTGCTTTTTTCCTTTTTTTGGTTCAATAGAATTCAATGGAGAAGCTCCAGAAAAGAATGTAGTGCGTTTTTACCGCAATTTTGCTGTGATATTGCCGCGATTTGTGTTTTTAAATCTGCTCAACAACACATTTTCCCCCACAAAAAAAGCATAAAAAAAGCGAAATGCAAATTCTGTTTAAAAAACGTAGAAATCACAACGCTCAAAAGCCATATGCATAGATGTGAATGGAGCCTTAAGCCCCATACACACGGTTTGACTTCAAACAAACTTTTCCGTGGATTTTTGTTTGAAGGGCGTTGGCCGTGAACTTGGTATGCATATACACGACAGGACTTTTTCAGCAAACTTTCCCAAAATCACGTAGTTTTTCTGCTCTTTGCCGCCACCCTTTGGTCAACTTCTGCTATTGTTGGTTGATTTTAACATTGGTTCTGAGCATGCGTATTTGTACTTCGGACTAAAGTCTGATGGATTTCTGTACACACGGCAGGACTTTTTTTGCCGAAAAGCATGTTTGTTTGCAGAGCGAACATTTGTCTGATGAAAAGCGAAAAAGTTTGTCTGATTGAGCGTACACATGGTCGGATTTTTTTGAAAACCTGGGAATTTAGAAGTTTGTTGTCAAAAAGTCCAACCGTGTGTATGGGGCTTAAGACCCCTTTCACACGGGGCGGATCTGCTGGATGGACTCCACTAGCTCAGTGGGGAGATCGCTCCATTGATCCCCACTGAGCAGGCGGATAAAAGGGCTGTCTTCACTCGCTGTGCAGAGACGGACCTGTCAGAGCCCCGCTGTTCTCTATGTTTTGATCCAATCCCATCCAATCTAATCCGCTCGACGGAGTGCGAACGTATCGCCATCCGTCTGTTTTGAGCGGAACTTGTTGGATCGGATGGCAGGCGGGTGTCAGTAATGTGGACAGACGAGTTCTGGGCTCTGAATGGGGGCTGCAGGAGCAGGAGAAGATTCCTTCTATTTTATCATATAGTGTCCAGAACATAACTGCCCACAGGACTCGTCCCCCTGCTCCTGCAGACCCCCCACTCTCTATTGTTCAATTATATAATTTTAATGAGATCACTATATAGATTTCTGTCTATAGAGCATCACTAGGGTTCAGGTGGCCCCCTTGTTGTACAACTGCTGAGATTAAACTAATATAGAATATTGGAATGATTATTAATTAGGATAAGCAGAATGATGGGATTGCAATGAGAGGGAGGAAGAGTAAATCACAAATATACTAAGCAGGAAGCATAGCCTGCGTATGTAATGTAGCAGATCGCTGGTCTTTATCACCAAGATCTCAGCGCAATCAGAGATCACATTAGGATTTCTATCTCTTGGTGGCCACAAAGTCTAAATATCGTTCGAGGTTTACAACCATTTTATATGTCCACAGAGTCTGTGTAGCAGCAATAAATGATGTGTAAATAGCAGGAATATAAATAATTGCTTTATTTTTTATCCCCAGAAACAACAAATGACTCAACCGCCAATGAAATTGAGCACACAGTCCATGGGACATTTCCAACGGTCCCATCCGGCATGGAGGAGAAGCCATGCGAATATTCAATGGAAGATTTTACAATCCATGATGAACTTGGAGGGGGGTCCCATGGGAAGGTGGTCTTGGCCTCCCATCCCTCCTTTCAACAGAAGCTGGCGGTGAAGATCGTTAAACCAGACAAATATCAAGGCTTTGATATTTCAGAGCGTTATATAATGGAAGAATTAACGAACCATCCATATGTCACTAATCTATTTGGAACATTCCAAACAGAGGTAAGTCTTTTTATGTATTTTCTCTTCTCTTGAAGGAAGATTCCACATTACAGGGTCTGCCGGTGTGTGTGCCTTCCTATATTCCCCCACAAAGTGAAATCTTACTTGTCTCTAATGTAACCTTTATCTCTTATTTTCACACAGACTGATCTGTTCCTTGTCATGGATTTCGTGAGTGGCGGCAATCTACGGAAACTGATAGAAACTTCAGCTCCATTTGGCTACGACATGATAAGGTAAGTCCAATGGCAGGGTTGTGATGGAGTCGGGGGTGGCTGACCACTGAGAACAGGCAGTGACACAGCCAGGCCCCTCCCACTGAGTCCCGTCCATCCACACCCCTATGTACTATAGGGGGGGAAGTCTCTTCATCTTTACCTTTTATTGGTCTGTGATGATTTTAAATGCTAATTCATATTTTTCTTTCTCCTTCAGACGTCTCACTTCCGAGATTGTTTGTGGCCTGCAATACATCCACGCTCATGATTTCGCCCATTTGTAAGTATTGTTTTTTTTTTACTAACAATCACCCCTTGGCTTCTGTTATGTTTTATTGAATCAGGAGGACTTTCCATCAGAGTTCCCAGTTGCGCCGTCTCCTTCCATCTGCTGCAGAAATCTCCCTACTCATGCCATATTCTGCTTAATGTACGATTTATACAAAATCCAGCAAGAGGGGTGAGACCTCCTCATGATGAATATAGCAGGTGGGTGGAGCTGGAAACCCCAGAACAGAGATCTTCCTGTAGGCAGATATAAAAGAAGCCAATGTCCACCCATCAATCTTCATTCTTCTTTGTCTACATGTATATTTGTATCTTTCCTTTCTTTAATATAATGTGGGATATGCAGAGCTAACGGTTCACTTCTTTTCTTCAGAGATCTGAAACCGGAGAACATTCTCCTGGACAGCGAGGGTCACGTCAAGATTTCGGGCTTCAGCGTCTCACGGAGTAATATCACAGACACCAGAAAGATTGCAGGAACTGTGGGTACAGACGGTTACATGGCCCCAGAGGTAAGATTCCTGATATCCTGATATTAGACTGAATTGTAATATTTACTAACGGGATATAGAGAAGAGATAAAGGAGCTCCCCTTTCATTAAGGCCACATTCACACATGGGCGTTTTGAATCTTGACTTCCAAATTCGTTCTGCCGCGATTGTCACGTGATCAACTGCGCTGCAGTCGTGGTGAACCGCATTGCATGAAGCATGTTTCCTAAAAGAAGCTCCTGAACTTTTTTGGGGGCGACAAGCTTCAGACAATATGAAGCTCAAAACGGCCATGTGTGCATGCAGCCTAAATGGATAGGGTTAGACCCTCTGTCAGGTTTTTATTGGTGTCCTCATTAGGGAAGTCACGCTCTTTATGTGTACTGGTGATCATTGTTAGTGAGAAAGAAAACGCAGCAGGATGTACAATGTTACCGCTGTCCCCAGAACAGGAATAGAGGAAAGTCTTCCAAGGGTGACACCTGTTTGGGGACAAAATCCTAAGAGTAGAGTTTCCCTCACTTTGGGAGAATTCCTTTGACTTCCTCTTGAATCTCGGGGACAGGAAGTGAAGGCAAATTCCCCCGATGGCACACAGACAGCAAAAATAAGCTGGCAGCGGTCTCAACCCTTCTGTACTCTATCCAAAAACTTAGAAAACAAAAGTTTTGACTATATATAAATGTTAAGCCCCACCTCCAGCATTCACAAGCTCCTCCTTAGTTTGATGTATTTTGAGGTGAATTTTAGGACTCCTGGGAGGCTTCATACATCACATATGTCAGCATGGAGTCATCTGCCTGGTCTAGGAATGTTCTCATCCTTTTTTCTCTCCTTATGTTTCTACAGGTCATGAATGCTGGCGCATACAACAAAACAGCGGACTATTACTCCTTGGGAGTGATATTGTATGAGATGGCCGTTAGCCCGGATCACTTCCGAGAGATCAAGAAAAAGCATAGTGGAAGTTTGTTCATGGCAGTCATTTCCGAGCTTGAAACCTGCAAGGACATTTACCTCTTTGAACTCATATATATGGTGAGTATACCCAGAGCTTTACCTTCTCATTACAGACAAAACCCTTTCCATATTATACAGACCTTGTTAGGAGTTCAGAACACACAACTGTACATTACTGGAGTTGTCATCAGGAAGGAAAAAATCATGGCAGTGGCAGATTTGATAGAAAGATCGTTTTATATATTCATCATAACGATTCATTGCAAAATATCCTTAGTTGTGTTTTTAGTTTTCCTTTAAAGCCTCTCATGAGCGAACATGACACAACTAAGGTACCATGCTCCGACCCGATCCAATCATCCCATAGTGGCAGGTTTACAGGCAAAATCAAGGAAGCTGAAATATGTCACTGTCAGAATCAAATATTACAATGGGGAGTTCTATTGTTCACATTGTTATTGTTCTCTGTGTTTCTTATCATATTTCTTTCTTCTTTACAGCTCTTATTGGAAGAACGTGATACACGGACATACCTGGTACGTGACATCAGACGGCACCCATTTTTCAAGTGGACTGACTGGGCCAAGGTGGAGAAAAGAAAGTCACCCCCAGCATTTAAACCAAAACCGGTAAGTATATGAATAATGGAGGGGTCCATGTATAGTGGGGGAGGGGAGATTTTCAGCAACATCTAAGAAGTATTTTTATACAGAATTCTCCCATTTGTGATTTTGTGGTTACTGCACAATCACATGGTCTGGGGACTTGTCTGAAGGAATTCTGTTTATTATTGGTAATATGTATTGTGTATGTGTCAGGTGCACAGCTTATACCTGCTTTTTTATGGAAATTCCACCAGAAACACACTTCCTGTTATGAGGTGACAAAACAGACTCGCTGTATTTAAGGAGAAGTGTTGTCACCCTATCCTGATTAGAACTACAATCTCCTCCCCCTCTTCTTATCTCCATTACACAGAGGGGTGTTGCTTTGTAGTACACAGACAGAAGCTGAGAAAGCGGAAAACACTAAGATCTCAGCTCAGGCCTTACAAGGTCACTTAATTTCTGACAGGATAATTAGGTATATTTATGTTCCTGCAGAAAATGTACTTAGCCTGAAAGAACCAAAACAAATGCAGCCTCCACATGTAAGGACCTTGCTGGAATAGATGACCTTTTTGTTCTTGGGTTTAGATATACGTAAAGGGTGTGTTAATGCAGTGCTCCTTCTGACCACTAGAGGGAGCTGGGTTTGAAGGATCCCTCTTGGGGTAATCTGCTGCACATTGGGGGTTGGGTTCACCAAGCTTTGTTCCCATTTTCTGTATCAATCAGAAACACTGACGAATGTTTTTTTCTCTTCCCAGACTCTCACGGAACCCGAATATTTTAGTATGACGTTAGAGGAATTTATGGCTCGTGAAAACCACCTGGAGTATTCCGAAGATTCTTCCATGATAAGCGAAGAAGCCTCTGTAAACTCCTCAGAGGACCTGGAGTATTCCGGAGATTCTTCCATGATGAGTGAAGAAGCCACTGTAAACCCAGAAGACCTGAAGTATTCCGAAGATTTTTCCATGATGAGAGAAGATGCCACTGTAAACCCAGAACACCTGAAGTATTCCCGAAGATTCCTTCATGATTGGATTTATGGCCAATGAAGAACGAGAGATTAAGAATAAACACAAAGACATTTCCAACAAAGAAGTCTTTGTAAATGTGGGGAGCCTGGATTGGTTGTTCTCCACCAAAGATTGAAGAAGTCAGAATTGTAAGGTCCACACACCCAGACATTAATATTACAGGGAGGAGTCTAAATGGCATGGCTTGAATCACATAAAGTGCAACTATACTCCTCTCCCCTCACATCCCGCCACCCTCAAAATCTTCACCTATGTCTTCTAGATTCCAGATCTTCAGCCATCTTGATTGACTAACCATGAGGTCCGACTGAGCCCACCCTCTACGCCTGCAGCCATCCGACAACATATCTAAACAGGTACTCTCCTGAGCCAAGCAGTGGCAAGAGGAATGCAGAAGGAATGTGGGGGCATTCCCTCTGCATTCCTCTTGTCACCATTTATCTCCCGAAAGTGCCTAGCGCTGAGAAAAGTGGACATCTCCTTCCTAAGCATGTTGTTTGGGGGAAGTGTGGGGGCACCAAGCCTGACTACATAGCTAGGAAGAAGACAGGAACTCTCCGGAGAAAAGTGGCGGCAAGAGGAATGTCTCAGGAAAGTTCTGAGGCTGCGCTCAGTCTGACCTCATGACTAGTCAATCAAGATGGCTGAAGATCTGGAACCTAGAAGATAGTGAAGTGAGGATTTCGAGGGTGGCATGAGTGTAAGGGGAGGTGAGTATAGTTCCACATTAAGTGGCTCAAGGCATGCCATTTAGACTCCTCCCCCCTAGCCCGCTCTTCCTCCACATTTCCTGCCCATTGTATGTGCAGTAGTGACTTTGGGAGTGATTGGGATAGGTTGCTCCCTAGATGGGTGGAGTTTGAGATCAGATCTCTTTCTAAATGGCCTTCTGGATTGTGATGTTGGGGTTCCATCTCTACATTCTGAGCAATGTACAGGGAAATGAACTGGACACTCTAGACTGATGATTCAGGGATTATCCGATCGCCTTATGGGGTCATGAAGGAATTTTTACCTCTTTGGAGATAAAATGACCAAGGTTTAGGGTTCTGAAGAGGCCTCATCTCTGAGGATATATAGATATATGTATAGATATTATAGATGGAAAGATATTAGATAGAAAAAAATAAAATATAGATAGATATTAGATAGATAGAGATATAGCTAGATGGCAAAGCTCCGGTGGCCTAATGGTTAAGGCACTGGCCTCCTTGGCCAGGGATTGTGGGTTCGAGTCCCACCTGGGGTGATATCTTGCTTGTCTCTTATACCAAGATCTAGGCTAAAGAATAAAACCATCAATTAGGAGGAGATCTTCAACTCTGTAGTCAACAGTAATTGCCCCAGCATAAGTGATCAATTGCAGTAATAATAACCCCCAACATTGGTATTAGTGGGGACAGTAATTGCCCCAGCATGAGTGATCAATTGAAGGAATAATAACCCCCAACACTGGTGTCAGTGGCTGCAATCAGAGGAAGTTTGACTTACCTGTAATTTCCATAACTTAGAGTATTGTTTCTCAACCTTTTGCATGTCCTCTGCATTCCTCTTGTCACCATTTGTCTCAAGAAAGTGCCTAGAGCTGAGAAAAGTGGATATCCCCTTCCTAGGTATGTTGTTGGGGGAAGTGTGGGAGCACCAAGCCAAGCTAGGAAGGTGACAGGAAAAACTCCCTAGACAAGTGGCGGCAAGAGGAATGCCGAAGGAGAGGGGGCATGTCTCCTGCATTCCTCTTATCACCGTTTGTCTCAGGAAAGTACTGAGGGTGCGCTCAGTCTGGCCTCATGGCTAGTCAATCAAGATGGCTGAAGAGCTGGAACCTAGAAGACGGTGAAGTGAAGATTTCGAGGGTGGCGGGGGTGTGAGGGGAGGCGAGTATAGTTCCACTTTAAGTGGTTCCAGGCATGCTATTTAGGCTCCTCCCCCACATTTACTGCCCATTGTATGTGCAGCAGCATTGTATGTGCAGCAGTGACTCTGGCAGTAATTTGGATAGTTTGCTCCCTGGGGGGGGGGGGGGGGGTGGTGTTTGAGATCAGACGTCTTTCTAAATGGCATTCTGGATTGTGGGCCCCTGATGTTGGGGTCCCATCTCTACATTATGAGCAATGTACAGGGAGATGAACTAGACACCCTAGACTGATGATTTAGGGATGATCCGATCGCCTTATGGGGTCAGGAAGGATTTTTTCCTTCTTTTGGAGATAATATGACCAAGGGGGGTTTTTGCCTTCCTCTGAATCATCAGAAGGTTTATGGTTTTAAAAAGACCTCACCACTGAGGAGTCAGAAGATAACACTGACGACCTCTGGTGTCCATCAAAGACCTAGAATAATTCTATGGATTTATCTCCAATAAAAATTGATTGTACATTTCATAAAATAATAACCCCTCCCCCAAAACAGATGGAAGGTTCAGGGTTAAACTGGGGTAAATGGAAATGTATGGATTATACTAGTGCAGATCTGATTTTAGGATTAGGTTTTGGTAGATGAAAGCCTAGGATTAGGCTAAGGCAGATGAGAAGGTTGGAATGATAGGATAGCTAGGATTGGATTTGTGTTGATTGGATGGTGAATTCGATCTTGGTAGATGAAAAGATAAACTAGCCAGATGAGAAGGTTAGGATTAGGTTAGAGCAGATGGATGTTTAGGATTAGGCTGGGATAGATGGGATGGCTAGGAGTATGATTAGGCTAGGATAGATGGGAGGGTAGGATTCGATTTGGGTAGATAGAAGGTTAGGATTAGGCCAGGGTAGATGGGAGGATTAGTATTAGATTTTTGCAGATGGAAGGGAAGGATTAGGCTTTATTAGATGAAAGGTTAGGTAAGGTGGTACATTTAGGATTAGGCTAGGGCAGGTGGAAAGTTTTGGATTCACATAGACAGGAAGGTTAGGTTGTTTAGCCTGGGATAGATGTAATGGTTAGGATGGAAGTTTATGATTAGGCTAGGATTGAAATGAGGGGATTAGGCTGGTTTAGGAATATGATTAAAACTAGGGCAGGTGGGATGGTAGGATTCAGTTTAGGTAGATGAAAGGTTAGGATTAGGCTAGGGTAGATGGGAGAGTTAAGATTAGGCAAGGGCAGATGAAAGGGTTAGGAATATGCATACAGGGGGTCCCCGGGTTACGAACCCGTTAGGGACTTTCCTCCTGTTTGTATGTCGAAAATGTTCATAAGTCGGCCGCGCATGCGCAGACCGGCAATTACGGACATTTCCGATGTTTTCCGATGTTCCGTCGAATGCCGTCCTGCGCATGCGCGGCCAATTACGGACATTTCCCGAGGCTCCGTCTGGCCGCGCATGCGCAGAACAGCCGACGGTCCGCCCAAAATGGCAGAGGGTCCCCGCAGCGCCCGGTTTGTAAGTAGGAGAGGTTCATAACTCGGGCGTTCGTAAGTCGAGGACCCCCTGTACCTCCCAATTTTAGAACTTGGGAATGAGGAACACTTAAGTGAGAGGATGGTCTGTGGTGCACTGTGCATGCCACAGCAAAAAGCGGACCAGATTACATTAGACAGAATATTGGGTGTGGTTTAAAGGATAAATTCACCTTTTATAATGTATGTTACAGCTCCCCCCCCCCCCCGAGTCCTTTCTGTGACAGCAGGCCTGGGATCTCCTCCACGTGCCTGCTGTCACAATATAAAAAAGATGTGGCCTCACAGGGCTCCACTCACCTGGCCTTGTGCACCGTGTGTTCCATATTCCTGGCCCTTACAATCTGCGATCCGTACCCTTGAAACCTGCACTCTGTGTTACATATCCCTGACCTCTGCGTTACATACTATTGACCTCTGCACTCAATTTGCTATGGCATGCTGAGCATGACACCTAATTTATCTCCTCTGTGTGAATGGGGGTGGGGGGGGGGGGATGGATGCTAGATAGGCTGTGCGGGGCCCCGTGATTTCTAAAAAACAATGGCAATTTTAAGTGTTGGGGAGGTAGTCATACCCATGTTCTAGTCCAGATTGGCTTCATTCTTAAGCATATGCTTTTTTCCCATTAATCCTTATTATCGGTTGCAGAGTAGCAGCAGGGATATAAGAATTGGCTATAGTAAGTTTCAAGCCTCATACACACTACCGTTTTTCTCAGCAAGAAAACTGCGATCGGCATCCAGCAGGATAACCATATGACATTCAGCAGGATAAGCCGCTTGTGTGCAGCGATCGGTGGTGCGGTGTGTCGATCCGATCTAGGTAAAGAGCCTATGTGTCCAATCACAGCTAATCAGATGGTAACCAGGAAGTGCCGTTTATTGGCTTTCCTCCATTCGCACTGACAAGGCACGGGTTGAGGAGAACGGATCAGCGGCTTTCCTGACGGAGGAGGGGGGGGGGGGTCTGAGCATTGATTATCAGTGCAAACCCATCAGCAATGTCCACCAGTGATGCCCATCAGTGTCCCAGCAGTAAGGACCTCCTGTACCCACATTTTATGCCAATCAGTGCCCATTAGTAATGCCTGTTAGTGCTGCATATTAGTTACCCCCTTATCAGTGCCCATCAGTGAAGGAGAAAACTTATTTACAAAAATTTTAAAACAGAAACAAAGAAAAACAATTATTTTATTTTTTTCACAATTTTCATTTTTTTTCAAGTATCACCAAAAGAAAGCTCTATATGTGCGGAAAAAAGATGAAAATTCTTATTTGGGTACAGTGTCGCATGACTGCCCAATTGTCATTCAAAGTGCGACAGCACTTAAAGCTGAAAATTGGCCTGGGCAGGAAGGGGGTAAAAGTGCCCGGTATTGAAGTGGTTAATATACTGGAGTCCTCCTTCCACTAATTTGAATCCGATCTGAATACTCAACGTTTTGAAAATAATGGTCAGAAAGCCAAGCCCCCTTTCACACTGGGTCGTTTAGCAGGCGCAATTGCGCTAAAAATAGCGCCTGCAAACTGACCTGAAACAGCCGTTGCTGTGTCTCCAGTGTAAAAGCCCTGCGAGCGCTAGCAGGATGATAAAAAAAAGTCCTGCTAGCAGCATGTTTGGAGCAGTGTGTATACCGCTCCTGCCCATTGAAATCAATGGGACACCGTGGCTATTCCGCCGGCAAAGCACCTCTGCAGAGGCGTTTTGCAGAGGTTTTTTACCCTTTTTTGGCCGCTAGCAGGGGGTAAAACTGCACCGCTAGTGGCCGTATAGCGCCGCAAATCCGACGGTAAAGCGCCGCTAAAGATAGCGGCGCTTTACCGCCAACACACCTCCCGCCCCAGTGCGAAAGGGGCCTAACAGTAAGGAATGGCATTCCTCGTGTTTCTCTTAACCACTTAAGCCCCGGACCATTTGGTAGCTAAAGGACCAGAGGTGAATTCAGAATTTTGCACTGCGCTGCTTTAACTGTGAATTGTGCGGACATGCAATGTTGTACCCAAACGAAATTGGCGTCCTTTTCTTCCCACAAATAGAGCTTTCTTTTAATGGTATTTGATTGCCTCTGCGATTTTAATTTTTTGCGATATAAACGGAAAAAGACCGAAAATTGTGAAAAAAATTATATTTTCTACTTTTTATTATAAGAAAAATCGAATAAACTCAATTTTAGTCATACATTTAGGCCAAAATGTATTCAGCCACATGTCTTTAGTAAAAAAAATGTCAATAAGCGTATATTTATTGGTTTGCGCAAAAGTTATAGCGTTTACAAACTAGGGTACATTTTCTGGAATTTACACAGCTTTAAATTTATGACTGCCTATCTCATTTCTTGAGGTGCTAAAATGGCAGGGCAGTACAAAACCCCCCCCAAATGACCCCATTTTAGAAAGTAGACACCCCAAGGAAATTGCTGAGAGGCATTTTGAGCCCATTGAATATTTTTTTTTTTTTTGTCCCAAGTGATTGAATAATGACAAAAAAAAATAAAAATTACAAAAAGTTGTCACTAAATGATATATTGCTCACACATGCCATGGTTATATGTGGAATTGCACCCCAAAATACATTCTGCTGCTTCTCCTGAGTACGGGGATACCACATGTGTGGGACTTTTTAGGAGCCTAGCCACGTACGGGACCCCGGAAACCAAGCACCGCCTTCAGGATTTCTAAGGGCGCAAATTTTTGATTTCACTCCTCACTACCTATCACAGTTTTGAAGGCCATAAAATGCCAAAATAGCACAAAACCCCCCCAAATGACCCCATTTTAGAAAGTAGACACCCCAAGGAAATTGCTGAGAGGCCTGTTGAGCCCATTGAATATTTTTTTTTGTCCCAAGTGATTGAATAATGACGAAAAAAAAAAAAAATTACAAAAAGTTGTCACTAAATGATATATTGCTCACACATGCCATGGTTATATGTGGAATTGCACCCCAAAATAAATTTTGCTGCTTCTCCTGAGTACGGGGATACCACATGTGTGGGACTTTTTAGGAGCCTAGCCGCGTACGGGACCACGAAAACCAATTACCGCATTCAGGATTTCTAGGCACAAATTTTTGATTTGACTCCTCACTACCTATCACAGTTTCGAAGGCCATAAAATGCCAAAATAGCACAAAACCCCCCCCCCCCAAATGACCCCATTTTGGAAAGTAGACACCCCAAGCTGTTTGCTGAGAGGCATGGTGAGTATTTTACAGCTCTCATTTGTTTTTGAAAATGAAGAAAGAACATTTTTTTTTCTTTTTTTTTTCAATTTTCAAAACTTTGTGACAAAAAGCGAGATCTGCAAAATACTCACAATACCTCTCAGCAAATAGCTTGGGGTGTCTACTTTCCAAAATGGGGTCATTTGGGGGGGGTTTGTGCCATCTGGGCATTCCATGGCCTTCGAAACTGTGATAGGCAGTGAGAAGTGAAATCAAAAATTTACACCCTTAGAAAGCCTGAAGGCGGTGATTGGTTTTTGGGGTCCCGTACGCGGCTAGGCTCCCAAAAAGTCTCACACATGTGGTATCCCCGTACTCAGGAGAAGCAGCAGAATGTATTTTGGGGTGTAATTCCACATATGCCCATGGCATGTTTGAGCAATATATCATTTAGTGACAACTTTGTGCAAAAAAAAAAAAAATTGTTTTTTTTCCGCAACTTGTGTCAACATATAAAATATTCCATGGACTCGACATGCCTCTCAGTATATAGCTTGGGGTGTCTACTTTCCAAAATGGGGTCATTTGGGGGGGTTTTGAACTGTTCTGGCATTTTATACACAACATTAGGAAGCTTACATCCACTCTTCTAACCACTTGAAGACAAAGCCCTTTTTGACACTTTTTGTTTACATGAAAACATATTTTTTTTTGCAAGAAAATTATGTTGAACCCCCAAACATTATATATATTTTTAAAGCAAAGGCCCTACAGAATAAAATGGTGGGTGTTGCATTTTTTTTTCTACACAGTATTTGCGCAGCGATTTTTCAAACGCATTTTTTTGGGAAAAAATACGCTTTTTTTAATTTTAATGCACTAAAACACACTATATTGCCCAAATGTTTGATGAAATAAAAAAGATGATCTTAGGCCGAGTACATAGATACCAAACACGACATGCTTTAAAATTTCGCACAAACGCGCATTGGCGACAAACTACATACATTTTTAAAAGCCTTTACAGGTTACCCCGTTAGATTTACAGAGGAGGTCTACTGCTAAAATTACTGCCCTCGATCTGACCTTCGCGGTGATACCTCACATGCATGGTGCAATTGCTGTTTACATATGACGCCAGACCGACGCTTGCGTTCGCCATTGGGCAAGAGCAGGGCAGGACAGGGGTGCTTTTTTTTTTTTTTTTATTATTAATTTTGCTTTTTTATTTTATTTTTAAATTGTTGCTTCCATATTTTTTTTTTTATCATTTTTATTGTTATCTCAGGGAATGTAAATATCCCCTATGATAGCAATAGGTAGTGATAGGTACTCTTTTTTTGAAAAAACTGGGGTCTAGACCCTAGATCTTTCCTCTGCCCTCAAAGCATCTGACCACACCAAGATCGGTGTGATAAAATGCTTTCCCAATTTCCCAATGGCGCTTTTTATATCCGGGGGGGGGGACATTCCCTCCCACTGCTTGTAAAAGCAGTCCAGAGGCTAATTAGCCACTAGGATTGCTTTTACATGAAAGCCGGCCGCTGGCTGAAAAGAATGATACCAAGATGATACCTAAACCTGCAGGCATCAATCTGGTATAACCAATCAAAGTCCAGCAACATACCAGTACGTTGCTGGTCCTTGTTGGACATGTATTGTAATCTTTTTTTTCCATGCAGCCAGGTGGCTGAACGAAAAAAGAGATTGATCGGGTGGGTATGCCCACCATTAGAATACCGCCCTTCATCCACCCACTTCTAATGATGGGCATACACGCACCATTTATATATGCCGAAGCATGGGGGCATCCTCCCGCAAAAAAGTTATGCCGCACACACATGGTCGGACTTTTCCACGGGCAAGCCTCCGTCGGAATTTCGACCGTATGTACGCGGCATTAGGAGCAAAATCACTCCTCCGCCCCTGCTGCCCCAATGCTTCGGCATATTTGCTTTTTTTTTTTTAACTGTGGTGGTGAAATCACCTCCTACAGCACTGGAGTCGCAGGGATCAGGCCTGTCTCTGCGAACGCTGCAGTTATTTTTGTTGTGTTTTGTAAGTGACAGTGATCGATCGATACTGCACTTGGGTGGCCTGGGCTGGACGGAGGGGCAAAACGCAGGTGCCAGCAGGTATCTGGGCTGATCCCGCTAACACTGCGTTTTTGGGAACCCTAAACTGCTGGGGACGCTAGTATAGATCTGATCAGATCAGATATTGATCTGTTCAGATACTATACCACTAAGGGAGGTGTATGCTTCACGCGTGGGTGTTAGCGTTACTGGCACTAACCTGACGCTGCCTGGGGTGTGACGCAGACCCTCTCTGATGCTAAAACCTAATTGATATCACCCGCCGGGCGATCAGGGGGTTAAACCTTTATTGGGTTATATACGGCGGGTGCCCTGACACTATAAAAAGCAAACTAACTAACCAGCGTCACCCGTAACACTTATATGATGATCACTGGTGAAAGGGTTAACTAGGGGCAATTAGGGGGTTAAAACCTTTATTAGATAATATATGGGGGTACCTGACGCTATAAAAACCTGCGGCGAACCTAAAAAAAATTACTGGCTACCGATCTGCATCACCGACGCTAAGACAGCGATCAGAAAAATGATCGCTTAGCGACAGTGGTGATAGGGGGTGAAAGGGTTACCTGGGGGGCGATCAAGGGGGTTAAACCTTTATTAGATAATTTATGGGGGTACCTGACGCTATAAAAACCTGCGGCGAACCTAAAAAAAATTACTGGCTACCGATCTGCATCACCGACGCTAAGACAGCGATCAGAAAAATGATCGCTTAGCGACAGTGGTGATAGGGGGTGAAAGGGTTACCTGGGGGGCGATCAAGGGGGTTAAACCTTTATTAGATAATTTATGGGGGTACCTGACGCTATAAAAACCTGCGGCGAACCTAAAAAAAATTACTGGCTACCGATCTGCATCACCGACGCTAAGACATCGATCAGAAAAATGATCGCTTAGCGACGGCGGTGCTAGGGGGTGAAAGGGTTATCTGGGGGGTGATCAAGGGGTTAAACCTTTATTAGGGGGGGTTAGGGGGCTACACTGGACCTAAAACTAAATGTAGTGACACTTTTACAGTCACAAATGTCACTGATTGCAGTGATCAGTAAATAAATGGTCACTGCAATCAGTGACACTGTGACTGGGGGCTGGGGGGTGATCTGGGGGGGCCTGGGGGGGGCGATTTATGTGCCTATGTGTGCTGGTGTTAGTGTAGTGTTTGTGCACTAACCTTGATGTCTTCTCTTGTACGGCGCTCGGTATATGTGAGCGCCGCACAGGAGATGACATCACTTCCTCCTGCTTTCTCTGTCTGTGTGTACATTCGACAGACAGAGGGGGCATTTCTATTCGCCGGGAGCGATCGCGGGGGGTGGCCGGAATCGAACGGCCGTCCCCTCATGTCGGATCGCTCCCCAACGAATTCCGACCGCTCACTGTACAGAAGGGGGGTCCGATCGGACCCCCCAACTGTACAAAGGCAATCACGTATGCTCTATATATACAGTGAGCGGTCGTTAAGTGGTTAAAGAATAGGTAAACCCAGTATTACATATTCCTGATATGTGCCTGCTGTACCATGAACTGTATGAAAGAGTATCCTGTTTTACTTGTATTGCTTCCATCGTGTGAAATCCCTGGTGTTCCTAACCGTCCCCTTCCTATTAAAACTGACCACACTAGGCATGAGCGCATAGCCTGGTCAGAACTCGCCTCCTGACACCGCCTTTCATTTCAATTTTAAACTGAATGGGTTTTACAAGATGAGGGTTCACATGTACTTTCAGACAGGTTTCCTTTAACCGCTTGCCGACCAGCGCACGACTAAATACGTTGGCACAATGGCAGGGCTGCGCAAATGAACGTACAGGTACGTCCCCTTTAAATCGCGGCTTAGTGGGCGCGCACCCGTGGGCTCGATGTCCGCTGGGGGCCTGCGATTGTGACGCAGAGCTGCCTATGTAAACAAGGCATTTCCCTGTTATGCCTAGCAACATGTCATCTGAAGCAGTGATCTCTGTCATGTTGTAGTGAGCCCATCCCCCCCACAGTTAGGCTGGCCATACACTATACAGATTTCTTGTTCAACTTTCCTTTAGAAGCACCAAAACCATCTTTCAACTTGTATTTTATCAGGCAGGCCTTACACTACATAGTTTAAGGTAAATCTAAAGGAAATTGAATAAGAAAATTGTATCGTACAGGTGTCAAACACAAGGCCCACGGGCCGAATCCGGCCCTCGAGGCCATTTCATGTGGCCCCCGCACCTCTCCTGCAGCTGCAGGAGAGCTCCAGCCCTCCTCCAGATCATTACTTTCTGCTTTCAAGCAATGCATCCAGCTTCTTCCCAGCAACAGCATAAGGAAAGGGGGGTACACTGTGATGTAAGGGAGAGTGGGGGACTCAACTTCTGATGGTGGGGTGGCTCTTGACATCTAATGTAAGGGGAGGGGGATGCGCTGGACATCTAATCTTACAGATACAACCGGCCCTTGAGAGAGCAATCATAATGCTGATGCGGCCCTCCATGAAATTGAGTTTAACACTCCTGTTTTATAGTATATGGCCAGCCTTAGAATCACTCCCTAGGACACACTTAACCCCTTGATCCCCCCCCTAGTGTTTAACCACTTCCCTGTCATTTACACAGTAATCAGTGCATTTTTATAGGACCAATCACTGTATAAATGACAATGGTCCCAAAAAAGTGTCAAGTATCCGCCATAATGTCGCAGTCCCGATAAAAATTGCAGATCACCGCCATTACTAATAAAACATTTTTTTTATAAAAAGGCCCAAATCTATCCCCTATTTTGTAGACGCTATAACTTTTGCGCAAACTAATATACGCTTATTACGATTTTTTTTAACCAAACATATGTAGAAGAAAACAATCGGCCTAAACTGAGAAAGAAATTTATTTTTTTATATATTTTTGGGGGATATTTATTATCACAAAAAGTAAAAAATATTGCTTTTTTTTCAAAAATTTTGTTTTTTGTTTATAGTGCAAAAAATAAAAATCTCTATGGGGGGGAAGGACGTCAATTTCGTTTAGGGGCAACGTCGTATGACCGCGCAATTGTCAGTTAAAGCGACGCAGTGCAGAATCGCAAAAAGTGCTTTGGTCAGGAAGAGGATAAATCCTTCCGGGGCTGAAGTGGTTAACGACCTCTGTGGCCAAGAGACGCGTCAATGCCCTTTAATGTTCATAAAAATGATAATCAGTGTGTTTCATCATTTTTTTTTTATATAGTGTGATCTACAGACAGCGATCAGAAAAATGATCGCTTAGTGACGGCAGTGCTAGGGGGTGAAAGGGTTATCTGGGGGGTGATCAGGGGGTTAAACCTTTATTAGGGGGGGTTAGGGGCTACACTGGAGCTAAAACTAACTTTAGTGACACTTTTACAGTCACAAATGTCATTGCAGTGATCAGTAAATAAATGGTCACTGCAATCAGTGACACTGTGACTGGGGGCTGGGGGGTGATCTGGGGGTGTCTGGGGGGGCGATTTGTGTGCCTATGTGTCCTGGTGTCAGTGTAGTGTTTTGTGCACTGACCTGATGTCTTCTCTTGTACGGCGCTCGGTATATGTGAGCGGCGCATGAGAGACGACATCACTTCCTCCTGCTTCCTCTGCCTGTGTTTACATTACACGGACAGAGGAAGCATTTTCATTCGCCGGGAGCGATCGCGGGGGGTGGCCGGAATCGAACGGCCGTCCCCTCATCTCGGATCGCTCCCCAACGAATACCGACCACTCACTGTATAGGAGGGGGGTCCGATCGGACCCCCCAACTGTACAAAGGCAATCACGTACACTGTACGTGATTGTGCCTGTCGGTGCCATTCTGCCGACGTACATATACAGTGAGCGGTCGTTAAGTGGTTAATGTATTATAGTAAAGGTTTGCTGTAAACGAAGGTCCGTTTTGTATTTTTGCACCATTGATTTCTTACTTTTGTAAGTCCCAGAAGGCCACGGCCATCTCATGTGTGGGCATCTGAAGCCAGACTGTATCTCTTCCTGTATTCCATGCAGGCTGGTTACCTAGCATGCACCTCCAGATCTCACACATGCTCAGAGCAGCACGAGCAGTGTAATAGGTTGTAGGTCGGGTTTCCATAGCAACAGCAGTGTATGAGGAAGTTGCCACCCCTTAGCTATGGAAGCCTCTCCTCCCCCTCCAGGAACTAGGAAGTTTATCTACATTTACAAAGATTATAAATCTAGAAATACAAAAAGCTCCTGCAAAAGGTAATTCGTTTTTAACTACTTGCTTACTGGGCACTTAAACCCCCTTCCTGCCCAGGCCAATTTTCAGCTTTCAGCGCTGTCACGCTTGGAATGACAATTGCACGGTCGTGAGACGTGGCTCCCAAACAAAATTGACGTCCTTTTTTTCCCACAAATAGAGCTTTTTTTTGGTGGTATTTGATCATCTCTTCGGTTTTTATTTTTTGCACTATAAACAAAAAAAGAGCGACGATTTTGAAAAAAAACACAATATTTTTTATTTTTTGCTATAATAAATATCCCAATTTTTTTAAAAAAAATATATGTTTTTCCTTAGTTTAGTCCGATACGTATTCTTCTACATATTTTTGGTAAAAAAAATCGCAATAAGCGTTTGATTGGTTTGCGCAAAAGTTATAGCGTTTACAAAATAGGGCATCGTTTTATAGAATTTTTATTAATATTTTTTTTTTACTAGTAATGGCAGCGATCAGCGATTTTTATTGTGACTGCGACATTATGGCGGACACATCGGACACTTTTGACACCATTTTGGGACCATTGTAATTTTTACAGCGACCAGTGCTATAAAAATGCACTGGTTACTGTAAAAATGACACTGGCAGGGAAGGGTTAACACTAGGGGGTGAGGAAGGGGTTAACTGTGTTCCCTAGGAGTGATTACTACTGTGTGGAGGAGGGGACTGACTGGGGGAGGTGACCAATCTGTGTCCCTATGTACAAGGGACACAGCATCAGTCCCCTCTCCCTGACAGGACGTGGATCTCTGTGTTTACACACAGGGATCCACATCCTTGTCTGTGTACACGCCGATTGCGGGTACCTGGCGGAAATCGCTGCCGCCAGGCACGCGCATCGGCATCTCAGTGATGCGCCGGGTGTGCGCGCGCACCCCCCAGTGGCCGGAATAGCCGAGGCTGTCTATTGGCAGCCTCCCGGATTTATAGAGCCACCTTGAGGCCGTCATTTGTACATGGCCCAGGTCTCAGGTGGTTAAAAGATGCTAATTGTAAATGATATATCTTGTTTCTGTGCAGTGATTATATATATATATATATATATATATATATATATATATATATATATATATATATTGTGACAGCAGGAAGGTAAAGTCACCTGGTTGCATCCAGGGGGGTAGATATATTTCGCCCAGATTCAGGCTTTACGCCGACTTATACAACTAGGTGGAGAGTTGTATAAGGCTAGTGGGCTCATTGATGACTCATACCTCTAGGGAGAGGGCTGGGCGTCGTGCAGACAGGGAGTTGATGAGGCCAGCTGAAGCTTGTCAGCTCATTTAGGCCTCTATAAGAACTCCCAGCTTCATTAGATGTTAGCTCATGCCTGGAACCAGACCTGTGTGGACTGTCTAGGGAGAGTGAACCCCTGTGCGGTGAGAAAAAGCCTGTGTGGCTATTTGCTTGGACATTTAAAACCAGGGACTTAGGGACTAGGACAGCACTAGGCTGATCCCAGTTGTTAGTTAGGAAACCTGTATGTTTAGTCAGAGGTCAACTTGACCAGGATTTATTTTGGTTATGTTTCTTTTGCTTTGCTGTGTTTTGTCACTGTAAATAGAAAATAAACCGCACCTTTTTGATTTTTGAAAACCAGAACCTCCGTTTGCTGGGCCTGTTTTGTGTGGGGAGCCCATCCCGGGGGTCACACACACCCGCTGCCGAGTTAACCCCCTCACAGTTGGTGGAGAACCAGTGGCAGTTTTTTTAAGCCAGCATGGAGGAGATACTGAAACAGCTGGCTCTAGCAAATGCCAATCAACAGCAGACAAATGCAGGTTTGCAAAGGAGCCTTGCAGCCCAGCAGCAGACAAACGCAACTTTGCAACAGAGTCTGGAGGCTCAGCAACGAGCCCAGCAGCAATCTGAGGCCCGCTTCATAGACCTGTTGCAGAAGCAAGAGCAGAGACTACAACAACAGATGGAAGCAGTAATGCAGCAACGTCCGCAGACCAGTGAGGAAAGCCGTCCCACTAATACCGCGTCCTTTGGGGTGAGTCGTTTATTGACAAAAATGACTGGAGAGGATGATCCAGAGGTATTTTTGACCACATTTGAAAGGACCGCTGAAAGAGAAAAGTGGCCTGAGGAGCAGTGGGCTGGACTGGTGGCTCCTCTGTTAACTGGTGAATCGCAGAAGGCTTACTATGACCTAGAGCCTGACCAAGCAAAAGACTATGTGATGCTAAAAGCTGAAATATTGGCAAGGCTGGGTGTCACCCAGGCTGTCCGGGCTCAGCGTGTGCATAACTGGACTTTCCAGCTTGGAAAACCCCCCAGGTCTCAAATGTATGATCTCATTCACCTGAGCAGAAAGTGGCTACAGCCAGAGACTTTGTCCGCACCAAAGATTGTGGAACGTGTTGTAATGGATCGGTTTTTGAGAGCTCTTCCTACTGCCATCCAAAAGTGGGTAAGCCATGGAGACCCAGAGACGGCCGATGGTCTTGTGGATCGTGTGGAGAAATACTTGGCTACAGAGAACCTGACGGCCTCTTCCAGAGACACTCGGACTTTCCACCCTAAGACCAGACCATCCCCAGGGGCGGATAAGAGGATTCCAAGGGGTGAGGGTGGAGAGAGTGAGAGGGTGGGAGCTCTACCCCAAGTTTGGCGAGAACAGCCTGGGAAATCAGCGGCTCAAGAGGCGGCAAGAAGGATCGTTTGCTACCGCTGCCGGCAAGCGGGACATATTGCAGCCAATTGCCCGGTTGTGGAGGAACCCATGCAGTGTGACTTTCTGACGGGCAGACGTCAGTCGCTGTGTGCGACAGTCGCATGCACTGCCATTCGAGGAACTGAGAAACATTTATGCAAAATGTGTGTTAATGGTAGAAATGTTGTGGTATTGCTGGATTCAGGTAGCCTTGTGACCCTGATAAAGGCTGAGTTAGTTAAAACAGAGGTCTCTGGGAATAGCAAGGTAGCTGTTATTTGTGTGCATGGGGACACCCGAGAGTATCCAGTGACTACAGTGTGTTTCGAGACCCCCAAAGGTACCCTCTCTCATCCAGTGGGCTTAGTATCTCAGTTACCGCATGACGCCATTGTGGGAAGGGATTTTCCGAAGTTCTGGGAACTGTGGGATGATCCTGAGCCCCTCACTGGTGCCCCTATGTACCAGGAATGTGATAGCCAGAACTCCCCTGAGAGTGGTGAGGACTCTCCGGAATTTCCCTTATCAGTATTGGCAGGGGAGACTCAAGAAACTGGAGAGGAGCCCACCTCCTCAGACGAAAACCTACCGTCTGTGGAGTTTTCTGATCTTGAGGTTCACAGGGAAAACTTTGCCACAGAACAGTTGAAAGACCCCGCCCTAATAAAGGCACGGGAAAACGTAGTGAAAATAGATGGCGAGTTAGTGAACCCAGATAATACCTGCACTTACCCATACTTCAGCGTAGAGAAGGACCTACTGTATCGGGTGGCAAAAAGGGCAGAAGAAACCGTTGAGCAGCTTGTGGTGCCCAAACCTTACAGGAAGTTGGTGTTGGAGTTGGCCCATGGGCACATTCTTGGAGGTCATCTGGGGACAGAGAAAACCCGAGAGAGGGTATTACAGAGATTCTATTGGCCGGGGGTGATGAAGGACGTAGAAAATTATTGTTCCTCCTGCCCTGTGTGTCAGAGGTTGGCCCCGATGCCACATTTCCGTAGCCCGCTGGTCCCTCTACCCATCATTGAGGTCCCGTTTGAGAGGATCGCCATGGATTTGGTAGGTCCTATAATCAAGTCCGCTAGGGGGCACCAGTACATATTAGTTATAATGGACTATGCCACCCGTTATCCAGAAGCGATCCCTCTCCGAAATACCTCGGCCAAAACCATAGCCAAAGAGCTATCTCTTGTTTTTAGCCGGGTGGGTATTTGTAAAGAACTGCTTACGGACCAAGGTACACCCTTTATGTCCCGGGTTATGAAAGAGCTGTGTAAATTGTTCAAAGTGACGCAATTGCGTACGTCTGTGTATCACCCCCAAACCGATGGGCTGGTTGAAAGATTCAACAAAACCCTAAAACAAATGTTGAAGAAAGTGGTGGATAGAGATGGAAAGGATTGGGACTGTTTACTTCCTTATTTGATGTTTGCTATTAGGGAGGTGCCCCAATCCTCTACGGGATTCTCCCCCTTTGAGTTACTGTATGGGAGACACCCAAGAGGGCTGTTGGATATTGCCAAGGAAACTTGGGAAAGTGAGAGTTCTCCCCACAGGAGTGTGATTGAGCATGTCGCCCTGATGCAAGATCGAATTGCACAGGTAATGCCCATCGTGAAGGAACATTTGGCCCAAGCGCAGTTGGCACAGCAGAGAGTGTACAACCGTGGAGCCAAGACCCGTACCTTTTCCCCGGGGGATAGGATATTGGTACTTGTCCCTACGGTTGAAAGTAAATTCCATGCCAAATGGCAAGGCCCCTACGAGATAATGGAAAAAGTGAGCGAAGTGAATTACAAGGTCAGACAACCAGGAAGGCGAAAGCCCGAACAGATCTATCACGTTAATCTGTTGAAAGCCTGGAGGGATAGAGAGTCCCTAGTCGCAGACACTTGGTCACCAGCTCAAACTGGTTGCGTGATTCCTGAGGTTGGAATAGCAGCCACCTTGTCACAACCCCAACAACAGGAGGTTAAGGAGTTTGTGCTTCGCAACAAGGAGGTATTCTCTGAGCTGCCGGGACAAACATCTGGGGTAGAGCATGACATCATTACCCCGCCCGGTGAAAGGGTGAAGTTAAAACCCTATCGGATCCCAGAGGCTCGACGGGAGGCAATACGGGAGGAAGTACAGAAAATGCTGAACTTAGGGGTGATAGAGGAGTCCCAAAGTGATTGGTCTAGTCCCATCGTGTTGGTGCCTAAACCGGATGGGAGCTGGCGATTTTGTAACGATTTTCGTCAGTTGAACAAAGTTACAAAATTTGACACCTACCCCATGCCACGTATAGATGAGTTGATCGACCGGCTGGGAACAGCCCGATACATGACGACTCTTGACCTCACAAAAGGGTATTGGCAAATCCCCCTGGCCAAGTCGGCCAAAGAGAAAACCGCATTTGTAACCCCAGACGGGGCGTTCCAATATAAAAGAATGCCGTTCGGGTTACAGAATGCGCCGGCCACATTCCAGCGGAAAATGGACCAGATGCTGAGGCCCCATCGGAAGTATGCTGCGGCTTACCTGGATGACGTAATTGTCCATAGCACAGATTGGGCCTCACATCTGCCAAAAGTGCAAGCAGTCCTGGACTCTGTTCGGGAAGCGGGGTTTACGGCTAACCCCAAGAAGTGTACCATTGGGCAGGAGGAGGCCAAATATCTTGGGTACACCATTGGGAGGGGAGTAATAAAACCCCAACTCAACAAAGTCGAGGCCATCCAGAGTTGGCCACGTCCCAACAGCAAGAAGCAGGTACGAGCCTTTCTGGGAATCGCTGGGTATTATCGGCGATTCATTCCCCACTTTGCTTCTAAGGCTGTGCCCCTAACCAACCTGACGAAGGGGAAAGGGTCGGTCATGATTAAATGGACCCCCGAGGCTGAGGCAGCATTCCAATTCTTGAAACAAGCCTTATGTAGCCAGCCAGTGTTGTACTCACCCGACTTCTCTAAAGACTTTGTCGTACAAAGTGATGCGTCAGATGTGGGGTTAGGAGCAGTATTGTCCCAGGTCTGGAACGGGGAAGAGCACCCAGTCATTTACCTCAGCAGGAAGTTGAAGTCCCATGAGGTAAATTACGCCACCGTTGAAAAGGAGTGTTTAGCGGTGAAGTGGGCTCTAGATTCCCTTCGGTACTACCTGCTAGGTAGGCACTTTGACATGGTTACGGATCACGCTCCGTTAAAGTGGATGGCTCAAAACAAGGAAACAAATAGAAGAGTGAATAGGTGGTTCCTGGCCCTCCAGGAATTCAACTTCACAGTAAAGCATCGCCCTGGCGTTCAAATGGGGAATGTGGATGCTTTGTCTCGAGTACATGAATGCCTGATTGCTGGTGTTCCAACCCCGAGGTTAAAACAAGAGGGGGGGGTATGTGACAGCAGGAAGGTAAAGTCACCTGGTTGCATCCAGGGGGGTAGATATATTTCGCCCAGATTCAGGCTTTACGCCGACTTATACAACTAGGTGGAGAGTTGTATAAGGCTAGTGGGCTCATTGATGACTCATACCTCTAGGGAGAGGGCTGGGCGTCGTGCAGACAGGGAGTTGATGAGGCCAGCTGAAGCTTGTCAGCTCATTTAGGCCTCTATAAGAACTCCCAGCTTCATTAGATGTTAGCTCATGCCTGGAACCAGACCTGTGTGGACTGTCTAGGGAGAGTGAACCCCTGTGCGGTGAGAAAAAGCCTGTGTGGCTATTTGCTTGGACATTTAAAACCAGGGACTTAGGGACTAGGACAGCACTAGGCTGATCCCAGTTGTTAGTTAGGAAACCTGTATGTTTAGTCAGAGGTCAACTTGACCAGGATTTATTTTGGTTATGTTTCTTTTGCTTTGCTGTGTTTTGTCACTGTAAATAGAAAATAAACCGCACCTTTTTGATTTTTGAAAACCAGAACCTCCGTTTGCTGGGCCTGTTTTGTGTGGGGAGCCCATCCCGGGGGTCACACACACCCGCTGCCGAGTTAACCCCCTCACAATATATATATATTATCTGCACAGAAAGAGGGATATCATTTACAATTAGCATTGTTTAAAAAGTAATTACCTTTTCCAGAAGCTGCCCCATCATATTGCCCCCATCAAAACTGCCCCATTATACTGCCACCATCAAAATTGCCCCAACCAAAAATTTCCCATCAAAACTGTCCACATCAAAATTGCCCCATTATATTACCCCCATCAAAATTACCCCATCATACTGCCACCATCAAAACTGCCACCATCATACTGCCACCATCAAAAATTGTCCCATCAAAACTGCCCCATCATACTGCCACCATCCTATTGCCCCATCAAAACTGCACCATCATATTGCCACCATCAAAATTGCCCCATAAAAATTGCCCCATCAAAACTGCCCTATCAAAACTGCCCCATCAAATTGCCCCATCAAAGTTTTCCCCATCAAAGTTGCCCCATCATATTTCCACCATCAAATTTGCCCATCAAAACTGCCCCATCAAATTGCCCCCATCAACACTACCCCATCTTATTGACCCATCAAAACGCCCCCATCAAAAACTGTCCCATCAAAAACTGCCCTATAATACTGCCCCATCCTATTGCCACCATCAAAATTGCGCCATAAAAATTACCCTAGCAAAACTGCCCCATCCTATTGCCCCATCAAAACTGCCCCATCAAAACTGCCCCATCAAAACTGCCCCTATCCTATTGCCCCATCAAAACTGCCTCCATCAAAAACTGTCCCATTATATTGCCACCATCAAAACTGCCCCCATCAAAACTGCACCATAAAAATCGCCCCATCCTATTGCCCCATCATACTGCCACCATCAAAACTGCCCCATCATACTGCCCCCATGAAAACTGCCACCATCAAAACTACCACCATCAAAAATGCCCCATCAAAACTGCCCCATCATACTGCCACCATCCTATTGCCCTGGTCAAATTTGCCCCATAAAAACTGCACCATCATATTGCCACCATAAAAATTGCCCCATAAAAATTGCCCTATCAAAACTGACCCATCAAACTTTTCCCCCATCAAAATTGTCCCATCAAAAATGCCCAATCATATTGCCACCATCAAAATTGCCCCATAAAAACTGATCAAAACTGTCCCATCAAATTGCCCCCATAAAAACTGTCCCATCCTTTTGACCCATCAAAACTGCCCCATCAAATTGCCCCATCAAAACTGCCCCCTCAAAATTACCCCATCCTATTGTCACAATCAAAATTGCCCCATAAAAATTGCCCCATAAAACTGCCCCATCAAAAACTGCACCATCAAAACTGCCCCATCAAAACAGCCCCCATAAAAAAACTGCCCCATCAAAACTGCCACCATTAAACCTGCCCCATCCTATTGCTCCCATCAAATTTGCCCCCTCATAGTACTCTATTATAAATTATTAGTAATGGTGTGGCTGTGCTCTCCCCCGGGCTCTGTATGTACTCAGAGCTGAGATGCTCCAGCCGCCTCCCCCACCGCCCATCACTGTGTATAAGAAGCTTTGGTAACTGTGGCAACAAAAGCCCAGCAATGCCCATTGCCTCCAGGGATTGATGACACACATCTCCCAGGAGGCATTGCAAACCGGAAATTATGTGATGGGCCGCGGCCAGGGAGGAGGAAGTGAAAAATGAATACAGCAGATATACAATAGGTGCTGAGAAAAAAAATATCCAATTTGTTTACAGTGCACAGTTTAGTGAGGGATGCTGAGGAGTTAAAAATGTGGGTGGAACTCCACTTTAAGATAAGTCCCAAATAATAAAGTGCATGTGCATCAAAAAACATTAAATATATCAGGATTTACTCGGCGTAACATCTTTCACATCATACAAAAAATGGGCTAACTTTATTGTTTTTTGTTTTTTTATTCATAAATGCTTTTTTTAAATAAATTGCGTTTGAAAGACCGCTGCGCAAATACCGTGTGATGTAAAATATTGCAATGATCGCCATTTTATTCTCTAGGGTCTCTGCTAAAAAAATATATATATATAATGTTTGGGGGTTCTAATTAATTTACTAGCAAAAAAATATGGATTTTAACTTGTAAACAACACATGTCAGAAAAAAAGCCTGGGCATGAAAGGGTTAAATAATTTTTTTTTTTAAAGTGTCAGTTATTTTTTTGGCAAACAGCCAGCAAGATTTGAAATGTAACTGACAGATCGACAAATAGCATGGCTCATTTTGCTATGACAGCTTTGTGATTGGTTACCAGTTTGTGCCTCATTTGCATATTGCAGCCTATAAAAAGGACCCTGCCAGCACCTGTAGCTTCACACAGAGTGTTGGAGTTGGAAGGAGTAGGAGTGACTCTGTGTTCTCTGCATTTTTTCTGCATTTTCTCTGCGTTGTGGCTCATTATTTAAAAATGATGCGCCTTTTTGGGAGAAATAAAATGTATGAGATGCAGGATTCCCTGAAAACCATCACAGAGGAACCTGTTTTATTACTGAAAGTGGGACCTTTAACAGAGGTTACCACTCAGCCCATAATACCTACCCCCCAGAAGGGTGGGTTTTGGGCCATTAGACAACTATTGAAAAAGTGGAAGGGAAGATACAATGTGAAGAATCCTCTGATCAGCAACAAAGAGGAAAACGTTGTACTTCTCAGAGTAAACCCCATAACAGAGGACCGCCAGCCTGAGGACACCGCCCCTCCAAGGGGTGGGGAGAGGGTAAATGGGCGGGGGGACGAGGAGGCCGCACCCAGACTGCAGCCAATTCCTCAACCAGAATCCACAAACGATGAGGTCATTGGTAAGTATTATATTAGAGAATTTTATTGCAAGCACTGAAGGACATTATAATGTATATCACCTACATATTTACTATATACATTGGGGTCACTGCTATATACACAGACACTCACATATATACACTGCTATACAGTATATACCAAGGAGGATCACTACATGGAGTAGGGAGGTGTTAGAACCCCTGTCAGGTCCCCATTAGGGAGATTCACCCTCTCCATTTGATCACCAATGTCACCAGGATGGAAAGTGATGTACAGGAATAAATCTTCTGATGGGGACAACAGTCTAGGAGAGGACTGAGATATTTCTTCCCAAGTCTTGCTGTGTTTATAGAGCAGATAATAAAGGGAAATCTCTCCATTCCTGTAGCAGGATAGGAAATATTGAGACAATGACTTGCAATGAGCAGCAGAATTTGTCAGTTGGCTGACTCTTCAGTTGACCGTTGGGCAGCCAATCAGATTTGAAGATGAGAGGTGTGAGGTGACAGGTATCGGGTTTGAAGGAGATGTACAGACCTGGCAGGTAGCCCAACTGTAAAATTGGGCTCCATTCACACCAATGCATTTTTTCATGCTTTTTGCAGAAATGCAGGACATTTTTTTAAACATAGGTTCCTATGGAAGTTGTTCACATCAATGCGTTTTTGTCCCTCTGCATTTTTGGAAAGGGTCAGAGACTTTTTTAAACGCAAATCTGTGCTTTTTTCCTTTTTTTGGTTCATTAGAATTCAATGGAGAAGCTCCAGAAAAGAATGTAGTGCGTTTTTACCGTAATTTTGCTGTGATATTGCCGCGATTTGTGTTTTTAAATCTGCTCAACAACACATTTTCCCCTCACAAAAAAAGCATAAAAAAAGCGAAATGCAAATCCCGTTTAAAAAACGTAGAAATCACAATGCTCAAAAGCCATATGCATAGATGTGAATGGAGCCTTAAGCCCCATACACACGGTTTGACTTCAAACAAACTTTTCCATGGATTTTTGTTTGAAGGGCGTTGGCCGTGAACTTGGTATGCATACACACGACAGGACTTTTTCAGCAAACTTTCCTAAAATCACTTTTTCTGCTCTTTACCGCCACCCTTTGGTCAACTTCTGCTATTGTTGGTTGATTTTAACATTGGTTCTGAGCATGCGTATTTGTACTTCGGACTAAAGTCTGATGGATTTCTGTACACACGGCAGGACTTTTTTTGCCGAAAAGTATGTTTGTTTGCAGAGCGAACATTTGTCTGATGAAAACCAAAAAAGTTTGTCTGATTGAGCGTACACATGGTCGGATTTTTTTGAAAACCTGGGAATTTAGAAGTTTGTTGTCAAAAAGTCCAACCGTGTGTATGGGGCTTAAGACCCCTTTCACACGGGGCGGATCTGCTGGATGGACTCCGCTAGCTCAGTGAGGTGATCGCTCCATTGATCCCCACTGAGCAGGCGGATGAAAGGGCCGTCTTCACTCGCTGTGCAGAGACGGACCTGTCAGAGCCCCGCTGTTCTCTATGTTTCGATCCAATCCCATCCAATCTAATCCGCTGGACGGAGTGCGAACGTATCGCCATCCGTCTGTTTTGAGCGGAACTTGTTGGATCGGATGGCAGGCGGGTGTCAGTCATGTGGACAGACGTGTTCTGGGCTCTGTATGGGTACTGCAGGAGCAGGAGAAGATTCCTTCTATTTTATCATATAGTGTCCAGAACATAACTGCCCACAGGACTCGTCCCCCTGCTCCTGCAGACCCCCCACTCTCTATTGTTCAATTATATCATTTTAATGAGATCACTATATAGATTTCTGTCTATAGAGCATCACTAGGGTTCAGGTGGCCCCCTTGTTGTACAACTGCTGAGATAAAACCAATATAGAATATTGGAATGATTATTAATTAGGATAAGCAGAATGATGGGATTGCAATGAGAGGGAGGAAGAGTAAATCACAAACATACTAAGCAGGAAGCATAGCCTGCGTATGTAATGTAGCAGATCGCTGGTCTTTATCACCAAGATCTCAGCGCAATCAGAGATCACATTAGGATTTCTATCTCTTGGTGGCCACAAAGTCTAAATATCGTTCAAGGTTTACAACCATTTTATATGTCCACAGAGTCTGTGTAGCAGCAATAAATGATTGCTTTATTTTTTCTCCCCAGAAACAACAAATGACTCAACCGCCAATGAAATTGAGCACACAGTCCATGGGACATTTCCAACGGTCCCATCCGGCATGGAGGAGAAGCCATGCGAATATTCAATGGAAGATTTTACAATCCATGATGAACTTGGAGGGGGGTCCCATGGGAAGGTGGTCTTGGCCTCCCATCCCTCCTTTCAACAGAAGCTGGCGGTGAAGATCGTTAAACCAGACAAATATCAAGGCTTTGATATTCCAGAGCGTTACATAATGGAAGAATTAACGAACCATCCATATGTCACTAATCTATTTGGAACATTCCAAACAGAGGTAAGTCTTTTTATGTATTTTCTCTTCTCTTGAAGGAAGATTCCACATTACAGGGTCTGCCGGTGTGTGTGCCTTCCTATATTCCCCCACAAAGTGAAATCTTACTTGTCTCTATTGTAACCTTTATCTCTTATTTTCACACAGACTGATCTGTTCCTTGTCATGGATTTCGTGAGTGGCGGCAATCTACGGGAACTGATAGAAACTTCAGCTCCATTTGGCTACGACATGATAAGGTAAGTCCAATGGCAGGGTTGTGATGGAGTCGGGGGTGGCTGACCACTGAGAACAGGCAGTGACACAGCCAGGCCCCTCCCACTGAGCCCCGTCCATCCACACCCCTATGTACTATAGGGGGGGAAGTCTCTTCATCTTTACCTTTTATTGGTCTGTGATGATTTTAAATGCTAATTCATATTTTTCTTTCTCCTTCAGACGTCTCACTTCCGAGATTGTTTGTGGCCTGCAATACATCCACGCTCATGATTTCGCCCATTTGTAAGTATTGTTTTTTTTTTACTAACAATCACCCCTTGGCTTCTGTTATGTTTTATTGAATCAGGAGGACTTTCCATCAGAGTTCCCAGTTGCGCCGTCTCCTTCCATCTGCTGCAGAAATCTCCCTACTCATGCCATATTCTGCTTAATGTACGATTTATACAAAATCCAGCAAGAGGGGTGAGACCTCCTCATGATGAATATAGCAGGTGGGTGGAGCTGGAAACCCCAGAACAGAGATCTTCCTGTAGGCAGATATAAAAGAAGCCAATGTCCACCCATCAATCTTCATTCTTCTTTGTCTACATGTATATTTGTATCTTTCCTTTCTTTAATATAATGTGGGATATGCAGAGCTAACGGTTCACTTCTTTTCTTCAGAGATCTGGAACCGGAGAACATTCTCCTGGACAGCGAGGGTCACGTCAAGATTTCGGGCTTCAGCGTCTCACGGAGTAATATCACAGACACCAGAAAGATTGCAGGAACTGTGGGTACAGACGGTTACATGGCCCCAGAGGTAAGATTCCTGATATCCTGATATTAGACTGAATTGTAATATTTACTAACGGGATATAGAGAAGAGATAAAGGAGCTCCCCTTTCATTAAGGCCACATTCACACATGGGCGTTTTGAATCTTGACTTCCAAATTCGTTCTGCCGCGATTGTCACGTGATCAACTGCGCTGCAGTCGTGGTGAACCGCATTGCATGAAGCATGTTTCCTAAAAGAAGCTCCTGAACTTTTTTGGGGGCGACAAGCTTCAGACAATATGAAGCTCAAAACGGCCATGTGTGCATGCAGCCTAAATGGATAGGGTTAGACCCTCTGTCAGGTTTTTATTGGTGTCCTCATTAGGGAAGTCACGCTCTTTATGTGTACTGGTGATCATTGTTAGTGAGAAAGAAAACGCAGCAGGATGTACAATGTTACCGCTGTCCCCAGAACAGGAATAGAGGAAAGTCTTCCAAGGGTGACACCTGTTTGGGGACAAAATCCTAAGAGTAGAGTTTCCTTCACTTTGGGAGAATTCCTTTGACTTCCTCTTGAATCTCGGGGACAGGAAGTGAAGGCAAATTCCCCCGATGGCACACAGACAGCAAAAATAAGCTGGCAGCGGTCTCAACCCTTCTGTACTCTATCCAAAAACTTAGAAAACAAAAGTTTTGACTATATATAAATGTTAAGCCCCACCTCCAGCATTCACAAGCTCCTCCTTAGTTTGATGTATTTTGAGGTGAATTTTAGGACTCCTGGGAGGCTTCATACATCACATATGTCAGCATGGAGTCATCTGCCTGGTCTAGGAATGTTCTCATCCTTTTTTCTCTCCTTATGTTTCTACAGGTCATGAATGCTGGCACATACAACAAAACAGCGGACTATTACTCCTTGGGAGTGATATTGTATGAGATGGCCGTTAGCCCGGATCACTTCCGAGAGATCAAGAAAAAGCATAGTGGAAGTTTGTTCATGGCAGTCATTTCCGAGCTGGAAATCTGCAAGGACATTTACCTCTTTGAACTCATATATATGGTGAGTATACCCAGAGCTTTACCTTCTCATTACAGACAAAACCCTTTCCATATTATACAGACCTTGTTAGGAGTTCAGAACACACAACTGTACATTACTGGAGTTGTCATCAGGAAGGAAAAAATCATGGCAGTGGCAGATTTGATAGAAAGATCGTTTTATATATTCATCATAACGATTCATTGCAAAATATCCTTAGTTGTGTTTTTAGTTTTCCTTTAAAGCCTCTCATGAGCGAACATGACACAACTAAGGTACCATGCTCCGACCCGATCCAATCATCCCATAGTGGCAGGTTTACAGGCAAAATCAAGGAAGCTGAAATATGTCATTGTCAGAATCAAATATTACAATGGGGAGTTCTATTGTTCACATTGTTATTGTTCTCTGTGTTTCTTATCATATTTCTTTCTTCTTTACAGCTCTTATTGGAAGAACGTGATACACGGACATACCTGGTACGTGACATCAGACGGCACCCATTTTTCAAGTGGACTGACTGGGCCAAGGTGGAGAAAAGAAAGTCACCCCCAGCATTTAAACCAAAACCGGTAAGTATATGAATAATGGAGGGGTCCATGTATAGTGGGGGAGGGGAGATTTTCAGCAACATCTAAGAAGTATTTTTATACAGAATTCTCCCATTTGTGATTTTGTGGTTACTGCACAATCACATGGTCTGGGGACTTGTCTGAAGGAATTCTGTTTATTATTGGTAATATGTATTGTGTATGTGTCAGGTGCACAGTTTAGACCTGCTTTTTTATGGAAATTCCACCAGAAACACACTTCCTGTTATGAGGTGACAAAACAGACTCGCTGTATTTAAGGAGAAGTGTTGTCACCCTATCCTGATTAGAACTACAATCTCCTCCCCCTCTTCTTATCTCCATTACACAGAGGGGTGTTGCTTTGTAGTACACAGACAGAAGCTGAGAAAGCGGAAAACACTAAGATCTCAGCTCAGGCCTTACAAGGTCACTGAATTTCTGACAGGATAATTAGGTATATTTATGTTCCTGCAGAAAATGTACTTAGCCTGAAAGAACCAAAACAAATTCAGCCTCCACATGTAAGGACCTTGCTGGAATAGATGACCTTTTTGTTCTTGGGTTTAGATATACGTAAAGGGTGGGTTAATGCAGTGCTCCTTCTGACCACTAGAGGGAGCTGGGGTTGAAGGATCCCTCTTGGGGTAATCTGCTGCACATTGGGGGTTGGGTTCACCAAGCTTTGTCCCCATTTTCTGTATCAATCAGAAACACTGACGAATGTTTTTTTCTCTTCCCAGACTCTCACGGAACCTGAATATTTTAGTATGACGTTAGAGGAATTTATGGCTCGTGAAAACCACCTGGAGTATTCCGAAGATTCTTCCATGATAAGCGAAGAAGCCTCTGTAAACTCAGAGGACCTGGAGTATTCCGGAGATTCTTCCATGATGAGTGAAGAAGCCACTGTAAACCCAGAAGACCTGGAGTATTCTGAAGATTTTTCCATAATGAGGGAAGATGCCACTGTAAACCCAGAACACCTGAAGTATTCCCGAAGATTCCTTCATGATTGGATTTATGGCCAATGAAGAACGAGAGATTAAGAATAAACACAAAGACATTTCCAACAAAGAAGTCTTTGTAAATGTGGGGAGCCTGGATTGGTTGTTCTCCACCAAAGATTGAAGAAGTCAGAATTGTAAGGTCCACACACCCAGACATTAATAATACAGGGAGGAGTCTAAATGGCATGGCTTGAATCACATAAAGTGGAACTATACTCCCCTCCCCTCACATCCCGCCACCCTCAAAATCTTCACCTATCTGTCTTCTAGATTCCAGATCTTCAGCCATCTTGATTGACTAACCATGAGGTCCGACTGAGCCCACCCTCTACGCCTGCAGCCATCCGACAACATATCTAAACAGGTACTCTCCTGAGCCAAGCAGTGGCAAGAGGAATGCAGAAGGAATGTGGGGGCATTCCCTCTGCATTCCTCTTGTCACCATTTATCTCCCGAAAGTGCCTAGCGCTGAGAAAAGTGGACATCTCCTTCCTAAGCATGTTGTTTGGGGGAAGTGTGGGGGCACCAAGCCTGACTACATAGCTAGGAAGAAGACAGGAACTCTCCGGAGAAAAGTGGCGGCAAGAGGAATGTCTCAGGAAAGTTCTGAGGCTGCGCTCAGTCTGACCTCATGACTAGTCAATCAAGATGGCTGAAGATCTGGAACCTAGAAGATAGTGAAGTGAGGATTTTGAGGGTGGCATGAGTGTAAGGGGAGGTGAGTATAGTTCCACTTTAAGTGGCTCAAGGCATGCCATTTAGACTCCTCCCCCTAGCCCGCTCTTCCTCCACATTTCCTGCCCATTGTATGTGCAGTAGTGACTTTGGGAGTGATTGGGATAGGTTGCTCCCTAGATGGGTGGAGTTTGAGATCAGATCTCTTTCTAAATGGCCTTCTGGATTGTGATGTTGGGGTTCCATCTCTACATTCTGAGCAATGTACAGGGAAATGAACTGGACACTCTAGACTGATGATTCAGGGATTATCCGATCGCCTTATGGGGTCAGGAAGGAATTTTTACCTCTTTGGAGATAAAATGACCAAGGTTTAGGGTTCTGAAGAGGCCTCTTCTCTGAGGATATATAGATATATATATAGATATTATAGATGGAAAGATATTAGATAGAAAAGAAATAAAATATAGATAGATAGAGATATAGCTAGATGGCAAAGCTCCGGTGGCCTAATGGTTAAGGCACTGGCCTCCTAGGCCAGGGATTGTGGGTTCGAGTCCCACCTGGGGTGATATCTTGCTTGTCTCTTATACCAAGATCTAGGCTAAAGAATAAAACCATCAATTAGGAGGAGATCTTCAACTCTGTAGTCAAGCTTCTTACCTGCCTGACCATAAACCCCAACATTGGTATTAGTGGGGACAGTAATTGCCCCAGCATAAGTGATCAATTGCAGTAATATTAACCCCCAACATTGGTATTAGTGGGGACAGTAATTGCCCCAGCATGAGTGATCAATTGAAGGAATAATAACCCCCAACACTGGTGTCAGTGGCTGCAATCAGAGGAAGTTTGACTTACTTGTAATTTCCATAACTTAGAGCATTGTTTCTCAACCTTTTGCATGTCCTCTGCATTCCTCTTGTCACCATTTGTCTCAAGAAAGTGCCTAGAGCTGAGAAAAGTGGATATCCCCTTCCTAGGTATGTTGTTGGGGGAAGTGTGGGAGCACCAAGCCAAGCTAGGAAGGTGACAGGAAAAACTCCCTAGACAAGTGGCGGCAAGAGGAATGCCGAAGGAGAGGGGGCATGTCTCCTGCATTCCTCTTATCACCGTTTGTCTCAGGAAAGTACTGAGGGTGCGCTCAGTCTGGCCTCATGGCTAGTCAATCAAGATGGCTGAAGAGCTGGAACCTAGAAGACGGTGAAGTGAAGATTTCGAGGGTGGCGGGGGTGTGAGGGGAGGCGAGTATAGTTCCACTTTAAGTGGTTCCAGGCATGCTATTTAGACTCCTCCCCCACATTTACTGCCCATTGTATGTGCAGCAGCATTGTATGTGCAGCAGCATTGTATGTGCAGCAGTGACTCTGGCAGTAATTGGGACAGTTTGCTCCCTGGGGGGGGGGGGGGGGGGGGTTTGAGATCAGACGTCTTTCTAAATGGCATTCTGGATTGTGGGCCCCTGATGTTGGGGTCCCGTCTCTACATTCTGAGCAATGTACAGGGACATGAACTAGACACCCTAGACTGATGATTTAGGGATGATCCGATCGCCTTATGGGGTCAGGAAGGATTTTTTCCTTCTTTTGGAGATAATATGACCAAGGGGGGTTTTTGCCTTCCTCTGAATCATCAGAAGGTTTATGGTTTTAAAAAGACCTCACCACTGAGGAGTCAGAAGATAACACTGACGACCTCTGGTGTCCATCAAAGACCTAGCATAATTCTATGGATTTATCTCCAATAAAAATTGATTGTACATTTCATAAAATAATAACCCCTCCCCCAAAACAGATGGAAGGTTCAGGGTTAAACTGGGGTAAATGGAAATGTATGGATTATACTAGTGCAGATCTGATTTTAGGATTAGGTTTTGGTAGATGAAAGCCTAGGATTAGGCTAAGGCAGATGAGAAGGTTGGAATGATAGGATAGCTAGGATTGGATTTGTGTTGATTGGATGGTGAATTCGAACTTGGTAGATGAAAAGATAAGCTAGCCAGATGAGAAGGTTAGGATTAGGTTAGAGCAGATGGATGTTTAGGATTAGGCTGGGATAAATGGGATGGCTAGGAGTATGATTAGGCTAGGATAGATGGGAGGGTAGGATTCGATTTGGGTAGATAGAAGGTTAGGATTAGGCCAGGGTAGATGGGAGGATTAGTATTAGATTTTTGCAGATGGAAGGGAAGGATTAGGCTTTATTAGATGAAAGGTTAGGTAAGGTGGTACATTTAGGATTAGGCTAGGGCAGGTGGAAAGTTTTGGATTCACATAGACAGGAAGGTTAGGTTGTTTAGCCTGGGATAGATGTAATGGTTAGGATGGAAGTTTATGATTAGGCTAGGATTGAAATGAGGGGATTAGGCTGGTTTAGGAATATGATTAAAACTAGGGCAGGTGGGATGGTAGGATTCAGTTTAGGTAGATTAAAGGTTAGGATTAGGCTAGGGTAGATGGGAGAGTTAAGATTAGGCAAGGGCAGATGAAAGGGTTAGGAATATGCATACAGGGGGTCCCCGGGTTACGAACCCGTTAGGGACTTTCCTCCTGTTTGTATGTCAAAAATGTTCATAAGTCGGCCGCGCATGCGCAGACCGGCAATTACGGACACTTCCGATGTTCCGTCGAATGCCGTCCTGCGCATGCGCGGCCAATTACAGACATTTCCTGAGGCTCCGTCTGGCCGCGCATGCGCAGAACAGCCGACGGTCCGCCCAAAATGGCAGAGGGTCCCCGCAGCGCCCGGTTCGTAAGTAGGAGAGGTTCATAACTCGGGCGTTCGTAAGTCGGGGACCCCCTGTACCTCCCAATTTTAGAACTTGGGAATGAGGAACACTTAAGTGAGAGGATGGTCTGTGGTGCACTGTGCATGCCACAGCAAAAAGCGGACCAGATTACATTAGACAGAATATTGGGTGTGGTTTAAAGGATAAATTCACCTTTTATAATGTATGTTACAGCTTCCCCCCCCCCCCCCCCGAGTCCTTTCTGTGACAGCAGGCCTGGGATCTCCTCCACACGCCTGCTGTCACAATATAAAAAAGATGTGGCCTCACAGGGCTCTATTCACCTGGCCTTGTGCGCTGTGTGTTCCATATTCCTGGCCCTTACAATCTGCGATCCATACCCTTGAAACCTGCACTCTGTGTTACATATCCCTGACCTCTGCGTTACATACTATTGACCTCTGCACTCAATTTGCTATGGCATGCTGAACATGACACCTAATTTATCTCCTCTGTGTGAATGGGGGTGGGGGGATTGATGCTAGATAGGCTGTGCGGGGCCCCGTGATTTCTAAAAAAACAATGGCAATTTTAAGTGTTGGGGAGGTAGTCATACCCATGTTCTAGTCCAGATTGGCTTCATTCTTAAGCATATGCTTTTTTCCCATTAATCCTTATTATCAGTTGCAGAGTAGCAGCAGGGATATAAGAATTGGCTATAGTAAGTTTCAAGCCTCATACACATTACCGTTTTTCTCAGCAAGAAAACTGCGATCGGCATCCAGCAGGATAACCATATGACATCCAGCAGGATAAGCCGCTTGTGTGCAGCGATCGGTGGTGCGGTGTGTCGATCCGATCTAGGTAAAGAGCCTATGTGTCCAATCACAGCTAATCAGATGGTAACCAGGAAGTGCCGTTTATTGGCTTTCCTCCATTCGCACTGACAAGGCACGGGTTGAGGAGAACGGATCAGCGGCTTTCCTGACGGAGGAGGGGGGGGGGGGTCTGCGCATTGATTATCAGTGCAAACCCATCAGCAATGTCCACCAGTGATGCCCATCAGTGTCCCAGCAGTGAGGACCTCCTGTACCCACATTTTATGCCAATCAGTGCCCATTAGTAATGCCTGTTAGTGCTGCATATTAGTTCCCCCCTTATCGGTGCCCATCAGTGAAGGAGAAAACTTATTTACAAAAATTTTAAAACAGAAACAAAGAAAAACAATTTTTTTTTTCCACAATTTTTAGAGTTTTTTTCAAATATCACCAAAAGAAAGCTCTATTTGTGTGGAAAAGAGATGAAAATTCTTATTTGGGTACAGTGTC